>CM052438.1:11963932-12016247 GCA_028533085.1 Varecia variegata
AAAAAAAAAATCTGTTCCGGGTGACTGTGGGTTATTGATGTCCCTACTGTGGAATGTGTCCTAGTTGAAGGTTAGCCAGAGATCCTCACAACAGTGTTTCTGCAGGCAAGCCACCTACCCCTCTTCACAAGGAAACCATTTAATTCATAAAGTTTAAACTGTTTCTGACCTTCTGTGAGCACTTCAAAGGGGAAAAATATCTGCCTGGAAAAACTATAATGACCTAAATCCAGCAATTTGGGACACACATGCTAGTCTGTTGAAGTCATGTTGACTATTTATGCTATGTTTCTCTTTGGAACAGATTGTCTTGGAGGCTTATAAGTAGAGGAAGGTGTTAATTTGAAGAGTTTGGAAATGATTAGGTATCTATCTCTCATTTAAGTACCATTCCTACTAGGATTTTAACTCTGTGATGAAATGTTCTTTCTCTGCATTTGGCCTTTATAATTTGTATTTCTTGGAGTAAAATGATATTCATAATAACATATATAAAACAGCAGCAATGCATCTCTTCCTTTTCAATTAAAAACTATATTTTTAGAGCTGTTTTACATTCACTATAAAATTGAGCAGAAGGCAGAGAGAATTCCCATACACTTCCTTCCCTATTGAAATTTCTCACCACAATGGTACCTTTGTAAAAACTGGTGAACTTATGTTGACATACATATCACTATCAACCAGAGTTGCTAGTATACCTTAGAGTTTGCTCTTGGTGTTATAGATTCAATGGGTTGGGCAAATTTATAATGGTATGTCTCCATTGCAGTATCATACAGAATAATTTTACTACCCTAAAAATCCTCTGTATTCTGCACATCTGTTCCTTCCTACTACCAATTCCTGGAAATCACTGATCTTTTTACTGTCTCCATAGTTTGACCTTTTCCAGAATGTCATATAGTAGTTGGAATCATACAGTATGTAGATTTATCATATTAGATTACTTCACTTAATAATATGCATTTAAGATTCATCCATGTCTTTGCATGGCTTGATAACTCATCTCTGTTTAGTGCTTAATGATACTCCATTGTGAGATATACAACAATTTATCCATTCACCTACTGAAAGACATCTTGTTGCTTCCAAATTTTGGCAATTATGAATAAAGCTGCTACAAACATCCATGTGCAGATTTTTGTGTGGACTTAAGTTTTCAATTAATTTGGGTAAAGATCAAGGAGCATAATTGCTGTATCATAAGGTAAGAGTATGTTTAGTTTTTTAAAATACTGCACAACTGTCTTTCAAAGTGGCTATACCAATTTGCATTACTTGTGAGTCATTACTGCTCCATATCCTCGCCAGCATTTGGTAATGTCAGTATTTTGTATTTCTGTGAAGAATGTCATTGGTATTTTGATAGGATGCATTGAATCTGTAGATCACTTTGGGTAGCTTTGGATAGTGTGGATATTTTAGAAATATTAATTCTACCAGTCTGTGAACACTGGATATCTTTTAATATATCATATTCTCTTCAGTTTCTTTCATCAATGTTTTATGATTTTCAGTGTAGAGATCTTTCACTTTCTTAATTTATTCTTAGGTATCTTATTTTTTGGTAACTATGGTAAATGGGATTGCTTTTTTGATTTCTTTTTCAGATAGTTAATTATTAACATATAGAAATACTACTGATTTTTGTATGCTGATTTTGTATCCTGCAACTTCATCGAAATCATTTATTAGTCCTAACAGGTTGTTTTTGATGGAATCTTTACAGTATTCTATACATATCTGTCATCTACAAACAGGGATAATTTGACTTCCTCCTTTCCAATTTGGATGCCTTTTATTTCTTTCTCTTGACTAATTGCTCTGTCTAGGATTTTCACTACAATGTTGCATAGAAGTGGTGAAAGTCCGTCACAGCAAGGGAAATAATCAACAGATTGAATTGATAACCTACAGAATGGGAGAAAATATTAGCAAACTATATATCCAACAAAGGACTAATATCCAGAATCTACAAAGAACTCAAACAAATCAGCAAGAAAAAAACAAGTAACTCTACTAAGAAGTGGGCAAAAGATATGAACACAAGTTTATCAAAAGAAGATAGACAAATGGCCAAGAAACATAAAAAAATTCTCAACATCACTAATTATCAGGGGAGTGTAAATTAAAACCACAATGAGATACCACCCTAACCCTGTCAGAATTGGCATTACTAAAAAGTGAAAAATAATAGGTGCTGATGTGGATGCAGAGAGAAAGGAATGCTTATACACTACTGGTGGGCCTGAAAAATAGTACAACCTCTGTGGAAAACAGTATGGAGATTCCTCCAAAAAATAAGTGTAGACCTATCATTTGATCCAGCAATCCCATTGCTGAGTATTTACCCAAATGAAAATAAGTCGTTTTATCAAAAAGACTCCTGTACTTCAATGTTTATCACAGCACAATTCACAATTGAAAAGATGTGGAATCAGACTAAGTACATACCAATTCACAAGTGGATAAAGAAAATGTGGTATATATACAATGAAGTACTACTCAGCCATAAAAAGGAATGAAATATTGCCATTTGCAGCAACTTGGGTGGAACTGGAGACCATTATCCTAAGTATCCCAGGAAGGGAAAATCAAACACCATATGGTCTCACTAATAAGTGGGAGCTAAATGATGGATACACATGGGCACAAAGAGATATAAAGGACCTTGGAAACCAAGAAGAAGGGAGGTGAAATGTTATTACAATATGTGCACTTAAGTGTTGATGAGTTAATACCAATTTGATGGTGAGTACATGTGGTGCTTGTTTTTCCATTCTTTGGATACTTCACTTAATGGAATGGGTTCCAGCTCTATCAAAGATAATACAAGAGGTTCTATATCATCATTGTTTTTTTTGTGGCTGAGTAGAACTCCATGGTATACGTATGCCACATTTTCTTAATCCACTCATGTATTGATGGGCACTTGGGTTGTTTCCACATCTTTGCAATTGTGAATTGTGCTTCTATAAACATTTGAGTGCAAATGTCTTTTTTATAGAACGTCTTTTGCTCTTTTGGGGAGATGCCCAGTAATGGGATTGCTGGATCAAATGGTAGTTCTACTTGTAGATCTTTGAGGTATCTCCATATTGCTTTCCACAGAGGTTGTACTAGTTTGCAGTCCCACCAGCACTGTATGAGTGTTCCTATCTCTCTGCATCCATGCCAACACTTATTGTTTTGGGACTTTTTGATAAAGGCCATTCTTACTGGAAATAAGTAATATCTCATTGTGGTTTTTATTTGCATTTCCCTGATGATTAGAGATGTTGAGAATTTTTTCATATGTTTGTTAGCCATTAGTCTATCTTCTTTTGAAAGTTTCTGTTCATGTTTTTTTGTTTGTTTGTTTGAATTCCTGGTCTGCTCATTCTAACATTCCTTCCACATCTGATGCTGGTTTGATGTTTGTTCAATTGCTTCAAACTGTGTATTTTGCCTTTTAGTATGCCTGGAACTTTCTTGTTGAAAAGCAAACATGATGTACTGGATTTCTGGGAACTCCAGAAAATATGTCTTTTGTAATGTAAGTTGTAATGGAGTGGGAAAGGAAATGTATTACAATATTAAGATTATGTCTCAGTCTTTTGGTACACTCATGAGTTTGTGTCCCTGGACTGTGAAATTTGCCAGTAATACATCTCAGGATTTTCCCCTGTTAAGTGGGAGAGGATGGCCAGAGTGGGTTGGAGCTGGGTATTTCCCTTCCCCCACATGGAAGGCTAGAGCAGGGTGGAATTGTGTATTTTCCTTCCCCTAGGTAGGTTAAGCTCTGATAAAAACCTCAGCAGATTAGCTCCGGTAAAATAGTGTCTCCTGAGGGCAGGCCTTGTGAGCAAGAAGAGAATCTCTTGCTCTCATATCTCAAAATGATCTTTTTCTCTTCCCCTGTAGGAAGCATGGGGGAATTTTTTTTTCTTGTATTCACTGTGTGGGAATAAGTCCACATACTGTCCACTCTGTGGGAATAACCACACCAAGCCTCCAGCAATTCATCAATTGCAGTTTGG
This sequence comes from Varecia variegata, assembly GCA_028533085.1. NCBI lineage: Eukaryota > Metazoa > Chordata > Mammalia > Primates > Lemuridae > Varecia > Varecia variegata. The sequence goes on from CM052438.1 coordinate 11,967,955, forward strand.
ATTTCCCTACTCTGGCACTAGTTCCCATGGAGGCTTCTGTTCATGAGCTTCTCCTCCAATAAATCCTCTATACTCGTCTGTCTGTCTCTACAATCTTTTCTGTGGGAAACAGTTTGCCTTGTACTCTCACTTCTCTGATTAAGCTAAGAAGAGATGTTCATTTTTTAGTTTATTCAGCTTTTTACTTGTTGTTAGAATAGAGTGGTAACCTTTAAGCTCATTACATGCAGGATCAGACACCAGAAGTCCATTCTTGAAATTTTAAGTTAGGGGCCCTTTCATTGCTATTCTCCCTTTAAGTGTCATTTTAAAGCAGTCGTTGAACTCAATAATTCCAATAAATAACATTACTTTTAAATTAAATTGACTTCATATATTATGTTATATTATGTATAATACATATATTTAACTTTCCTTATTAGTTAGTGAATAATTTCTTGATAAAGACCAAATTCAGATTAATGAACTGTTACTAATTGTAAAAATTAGGCTGCAGTTTACAAAATGCTAATCCAATCCCAATGGTTCTGGATGGAAATCAAAAAGATATTTACCTTTAAAAATAAATAAGAGAAGTATGTGTCTATAAAACATGCAATGTGCATAGCTGCTCAAAATTGAGTGCCTATAATCCAAGATAGTGATGGCGTGCATGTGATCATCTCAAATGATCAAGGATCATAAAGAATTGATGGGCAATATTTAGTGGGAATCTATGTTTTGGTGCGCCAAGAATACTCCTAGTTTGCACCTATTTCCTAAGCATAATTAATATGATTTTATTTATACCTTAAATCTTGGGGTCACTTTAGCAATAGTTGACATCTGTAAAGAATGTCCCTGACATCATGAAACCAGTTTTTATGGGAGAATGAAGAAGAAAGTGTAGATATGTGGAAAACTATTGATTCTACAAGTTAAAGAAGAATGTTTTGGGGTGATTTTGATCTCTTCCATCAGTTAAAATACCATCTGCTGATGATGAGTAATGATACATCATCCCATAACTTCTGAGCTTTCTAGTTGCTTCCTGGACATTTCCACATCGATATTGTACAGAATTATTGATACTAACTCATAAAGAAATATTTTCCTTCCAACACTTTCCTTCATTATTACCATTTGTGTTGTTATCATTCATTACTCACTTAAATCATTACCCTGTGGCATCTGATCTTCTCCTTGTCCCTCATCCCTTAGAACAAAGGAATCACCATACCTTATTCATTATATACTAAAAAGTCTTAGACCCTCTTTTATTTTGTCCAAAAATGTAGGTTTGTCCCCTGTCTCTCTACCTCTATTGCCAATTCCATACACTATATAAATTTCTAAAATAGATCATATTATTCTCCTACTTCAAATCTTGAAAGTTCTCTCATTGCTTTTAGCATAGTAAGCCATACTCCTGAAAGCGACATAGAAGGTCCTTCACATAGCATAGGCCCAACTCATTTTCACTGGGCACCTCCTTGCACCCCCCACAGCTCTGATAAAACAGAATACAACCATTTCCAGGAAGAGGCGTTCACATCTTCTTATCTATTCTTCTATCCACGTGGAAATTGGTCCTGGATATGACCCCCTTTCTCTACCTGCCAAATGTTATTTCATCCTCCAAATATATTCTTCTTTGTGAGAAATTTCTCCCACTGTGGGATGACTTTGTCCCTTCCTGTGTATGATCTGCTAGTACAATATTCGTAACTCTGCCATAATTGTTAGCTCATCGTATTGTACTTATTTATATACTCATTTTTCTCCCCAGAAAGAAAGTCAGCTATGCAAGTGATGTGAGCTTCATTATCGTGTCTGGCCATGAGTGGGTCCTCAATTCAAGTTCATTTCTCTTTTTAAAATTAATCTTCATTGTTACATATTTATTTAATAACTTAAAATTGAAAGGCTAGGACAGTTGCTGGAAGGCTAAGGGGAAGTACATAATGATCTTTAAAAAGGCTCACACTGCTATAGGAAAGAGCTCTTTACAAGGAAAGAGCCAGCAGAAAAGTTCCAAATTGTTGATAAGAAGCAAGAAATCAGGATTCTTACTAATTTCTCACTGCGGGTGAGGATTACAGATGGTTTGTGTAACATGATATCCAGGACATAAAAGGTCCTCACTTCATGACAGTCAAGAAAAACTTTTAAAAACTAGAACTGAAGTTAAATCCTTGATTATTGGTAGATATGATTTTCAAATTATCTTTTTAGGTAACAGATGTAACATTAAAAATTTAATGCTGTAGCAAAGAATTACTGAAAATGAATCAAACACAAAACCCCCTTAGGGTATAATCTAGGGTTGGTATATATTTAGCTCAGTCTGCTTTCTCTAACCACCAAATATTCAATAGTTCTATAATGCTATAAGCTAACCAAAGTGTGTGCATGTTTCTTTGCAAAGGTGACCCTCTTGACAGTTGTAGAAGGTGTGCAGGACACATAGTTATTCTCCTAGTTATAGAGAGGATGAAACTGATTCACAAGACAGGAAATGTTCAAGATCACAGAACAAGCTAACAATAGAATTGGGAAAAGTGCTTGTTTTCTATTCCAGTTTCCTTTCCTCTACTTAATGTTATTTCATTCAGAATGAAAAATAGAGCTTTGATAAAGTGATGAGTCATTTAAAAAAAAACTTTGCTTTTGTTTGCATTGTCTATGACAGGAAAGAGCATTAGTGCATAGAAGGTAGGTTTAAACCACAGATATTAAAGCAAGAAGGCATTTTGGATTATTCAGTTAAACTGAAAATTCAATTAAACTAACCTATTCTGGCTGATTAGGTTTTTACAGTAATAACAACTACAATAAGACCTGACCTTGAATTTCACGGTGTTTTTCCTTTCCAGAGCTTAAAACGCCATCACAAAAGAAATTGCACATGCTGGTGATGGGCCTGAGAGGGTTTGTTTTAGAGAACATCTATTCAGAGTAGGTTGGGCCTACTATTGACTCTTAAAATTAAGATAATCAATGAATCTGCATTGAGGCTCATTCACTCTCTAGCTCGGCAGGAACCTTCTTAATGCATTTATTTCATTTGGTATTCTAAATATATGATATGCCGCACAGGCCGTTTTATAAAAGGAATTCTATAAACCCTACAATAAACCTTATATTTTTGCCAATGCATTGTAATTATTAAGGATATTCTTCCCGCTTGTCATGTAAAAGTTAGCTCTAAATGTTATAGTTAGAAAATAATATTTAAAGACCAAAATTCTAGATTTACAGAAGGTAACTTTGCTTCCTGAGATACTAAACACAGATAAGCTTTTGTTTTAACCCCTCATCTAATTTCTTCTGTCCCCCATTCTAACCAGGGGAACATAGTAATTAATTCATCATAAGTTTAGGCTTATGAATGAAGAATAAATCTACTTTTCTCTAAAATATGTAACTTAACTTTTAAGTCTTTCCAAGAAGAAGGTTCACATCCCTCCTTTCAGTTGGAGACACAACACCATTGACTTAGAGGGAAGATCCTAGTGTGACAAGCACATTGTGTTCACTGACTTGCTTGGCCAAGTGAACAATCCTTCACATTCATCCAGCAGAAAGGAACTCACCCCAAACTTGGCCCATAAAAGAATATGGGCACCAGCAAACCTGGCCTCTGTAGGGGATTGTAAGGGAATTTCAGATAGTTGGGACTTTACTTCAGTTTAATCGCATTGCCCTAGTTTGGAGGTCAGGTCCTGAGTCAATTGAATTACTTTTGCAAAGTCACAGAAGCCGCATGACTTTTTCTCAAGATTTAAGATACTGCTGACTATGGAGTGGCTAAATCTAAAATAAGTTGTATTAACAATGACAAATTGAGAGTTGGAGTGGGGAATGAATAAGATACACAGCTGAATAATCAAGCATTCAAGCAGCAATCAAAAAATAAAATAATACAACCGTTTTACATTCTCCTTACCTTCTGTCTTATTGCTATCTTTAAATGTATTTTTATTACAATAAAATATTTGTCACATTGAAAATATACATACACATTTAAACATGTGACATGTTTGAAGTAAAATTAAATGATGTTGCGGAGGTTATTTCATGATATCAGATTCTGAGGGTTTGGCAGCGTATTCCCAATGGGAAAGGGAAATGTAGAATGCTTTTTGTTTGAACTGTTAAAATTCCAGGATTCCTTGATGAAATGACAGCTAAAACTTTGAACAGAGCTCATATTTCTTGGCAGGATCTTCAAACCAGAGTATGCCTTGGAAGTCCCCTTAATGGTAAAAGTTGTGAGTGATCTTATGACTGAGTTTCCGGGGGTTTGAGATATATTTGCAGAGAGTTATTGCCCTGCTGACAATAATGTCGGAATATAGCAAGTTTATAACTATCTTAACTTCTGGAAATATAAAGACCTGGAAGTGTCAAAAATGCCTGTTCATGATCAATTTCAAGATAGGCTTGTTTAAAATTCCCTCCTGCTTTAACCATTAAAATGAAAGGGAAAGAAAGGAGAGGAGAAAAAGAACCCTAAGCCAGAAATTTATCCATAAATGTGATTAGCTATTTCACATACACATTTTTGTTCCCCTTAACTGGTAATCGACTAAGAATGAAGAAAAGTGCTCTTCTTGTAGTGTAGTTCAATAACCAAAATTTTTACCCTCCCAATTTGAATTTATGATTATTATTTAATCCTAAGGACCTATTTATTGTTGCAAAGTTGAGGAATACTGCTTCACCATTAATGATATATTTTATTATCATCATTGTCATTATTTTCTATCTCATGAGGTGGATGAGGTAACACTGCATAGGAAGAGATCTCTTTGTGTTTTCTACTCCACCCAGGCAGTTACTTAATAAACTGGACTTGCATACACAAATATGAATCAATATCCTTTTAAGATATCAAGAAAGAAATTAATTTCTTATTACTCTCTTTCAGGCCAAATACTTTCTATCAAATAACATATGGAGCAATACTGTGTTTTCCTCACTTAGACTTTGCTGTGGCCTGGTTTGGATTCTACTCTGATCTCACGCAGTGGGAACTTGTCTCGATCTAGTTGTTATTGACACTGGAAGTCTCTTCTCTTTGCCTCTTCCCCTTCCTTTAAGATAATAATAAAAAGTTACCTTGCTTTATAATTTTATTATATATGTGTAATGTTTATATACAAATGCACATATACATAAACATATTGCTAGAAATATATTTTAATAGTAATATATCTATGTGGGGTAAAATTCAGAAGGTACAAAAGGATATTTATTGGAACATAAATTTTTTTTTTCCCTTTATTCACCAGGCATTCAGAGTCTCAGGTATCTGGAGTCAAATACTGTCATAAGTTTCTTTGGAAATTTTTGAGAAAGTTTCATTTGCAAGCATAAATATGTATGTAGATATATCTGTGCCTGTGTGCATATTTAATATTGTCAAACATCACACAATTTTTAGTGGTGTGTGTGTGTGTTTATGTATAATCCTAAACATACTTTGGAGATGATTCCTTATAAGAAGCTGGAGATTTGTCTCATTCTTTTTAAAGTTAGTATAACGTTCCATTGTATAAGATAATCTCATTATATTAAAGTACATATATTTTTCTCATTTAATGACTTTATAAATAGATGTTATAATTATTTTTTGTTTGCTTTATCTTTATAGAGAATTTCCCCCAAATTTCCTAAGGTAAGAATTATATTTGTATTCCTAGATTCTAGTTTCACTGAGCATAAGTTTTCATGCTGTTAAATACACTGCTGATTGTTTTCACATTGGTCATCCTCCCCTCCTTCCTTTTATTTCCTTTGTCTTGTAATAGAGGCAGAAAATTCCAGCAATTCCCCTTTAGTCTCCTTTGAAGCAGAGGTTAGCTATGTGAGTGAGTCCCTCTAAAAGAATGTCTAACATGGGAGTTCTGGGAAGTGTTTCCTTCTAGGGTAAAGAAAATGATGTGCATCAGGGAGTCCTATGTTGATCTTCCTTTGGATGATGTGTGAGGATGAAATGTTTGGAGCCACCTTGAATCCTTGACGTGATGAGGCTGCAGACAGCATGATGACGGTGGATATGTGAAAAGAGGGAAAAAGTTGTCTTTGAGCCACAATCCCACAGCTAGTTCACTTATCTCCAGATTTATTTTTCTATGTGTGAATATAAATTTTATCACATGAATTTTATCTGGGTATTTTCTTACTAGCAGCCAGACATTCAAACTGACGGAGTCTCTAACATAGCACTAGGATCTGTGCATACGAGAGTAAGTAGATGTCCCCTTTGCACCTGCTTGAGATCGACACCATATCTTTCTGTGTCAGTGTTCTAGTTCTTTACTTGTTGCCTAACTCACTTCTTTGCCACAATCTGGGCTAAAAATTACTTCAGTCATGCTGGATTATATTTATCTTTAGACTAATGTGACAAAATGGAGATAATAGTCATTGGCAATACTGCTAATGACTTTTTAATAACAGACTTTAAAATTCATAAAAATAGGGGCAAATATGGTGGCTCATGCCTGCAATCCCAGTACTTTGAGAGGCTGAGGTGAAAAGTTCACTTGAGGTCAGGAGTTTGAGACCAGCCTGGTCAACATAGTGAGACCTCTGTCTCTACCAAAAGTAAAATAAAATTCATAAAATTATTTATGGTTGATAATAAAATATTACTACATAACATCTCATTTTACGCAATTCTTATTTTACGGCAAAAATGCTGATTTCGTTTATGAAATGAAAATGCTTAACAAAAGTCTCTAAGGCATATGTTTTTTTCCATGGTATTTCGTGTAACTAATGCATTAAGTGCAACATGAGCTGCATTTATAGAGTTTCTTTTAGCATTTTGGAGAACTGGCACTCTTTAAAGGTTAATAATGTTACTTGGTCTACATAAGGAATAGATGATGTTTTTATGTTTTCCTTAGGAAAGGTAATGAAGGAAATACAAAAATGTCAATTCAGGAAAAGTGTATCTGAGTTCTGTTTCCTGAATACCCAGAGACCATGGATAAAATACTGACCAGTTGTGGAGCAGAAGTTCTAGCTAGCTGCTCTCCAGCATGATAATATAAGGCAAGAAGAGCTGACACAACAAACTCTGGCCAAGTTCTTGGAACAAAGAAGTGGAGACTGAGCAATAAAAGCCAGCACATAGCATAAAAGGAAGGGGCTCCTGGGTTCCTCCAATGACCAGTAGCCAGCTGCAAACAAGACTGGAAGGAGCACAGGTCGGAAACAAGAAGGTGGATCCTAGATGATTAACTGTGAATAATTTTATCTGCAGGTGAGTAGATGACAAATGAATATGCCAGACTGCAGCAACAGCACAGAATCTGAGCGGAGAGGAAATCTGTATTAAGAAATTGACTTTAAAAAGAAATGTACTTTATTGATAATTCTTCAGACCCTAAACTTTATTCTATTTTCTGAAATAGTACAGGTACTTAAAAATGAAACAAAGCAAAATACAAGGAAACGTGTACCAAATCATATGCTAAAAGTTAAAATGAATAGATGCTTTGCGAGATCCACTATGCAAGGAACTAGGTGGTAGCCTCTTCATCTTAGAAAGAGGTCAGAGGAAAACGTAAACAAAAAGAGTTGTTGGATGAAATTGCCATTGAACAATTCTAAAGGAAAGGATTGAAAGGGACTGATGTAGTCACTTCCTATTTGTTTGGTAGTCATGAAGCTATAAAGTCCATTGAGGAAAAAACATGCATCAACATTCTATTGCAGTTAATTATGTGGTAGTGCTATGAAAAAAATTATTAAATTTTATAGTCATAAATAATTTTACTGCCACAATTAGACAGTGAAAAAAAAATTGTTACTATTCATCAGCATTCTTCAAAGTTAATCTCCAAGATCCTGTTTTATAATGCATTTATAATGGTATAATCTCATCTCTACTATGTAAATTGCATTGGATCTTCTTTTCTCTGTCATTCGCAGCACATTTTGCTGGTGGTGGCTGGATGAATGTTTGGGTGAAAGATAATTTGGTTGCCCTCCAGCACTTGAATGTCTGGTATTGCACAACCAGGGAATTGGTGTCACATTAAGGCAATTCTTATAATATAATCAAAGTTCTCGTGTTGTACTCTCCTTTAGATGAAACAAACTAATGAAATGTATTGACCCTTCTCACGCACTTCTGAAGCAAAATGACTAAGAGGTATTGAGACGACATGAAATACATTGACATTGATTGTGAAGTCGGCGTTTCCCAGTCACACTGGTGGCTGATTAAAGTGTCACATTGACAATATAGCCCCTTTTGAACAGGAAATTAATACCAGCTTGGTGGCAAAGAGAATCTTCTTCCACAAGAAAACTGGCATCATCTTTAATCCTTCTTAGAAAAAAAAAAAAAAAAGGTCACATCTATTGCACTAGCATAGCCTTGAATTTTCTTTTTATGAAAGAATAATCAGAAGTGTCAACACTGTAATTATTTTTAAAAAATAGGATGCTTATTGTGTTTCATGCTTATTTTGGTTATGAATAACACTCAAAAATAAGAAGATAAAATAGTGAGAAACTCTTGAATCTTTCACTAACACATCTGAGTGGGAATTTAGTTTAAACACTAAAAGATTAAAATATTACTAATATCAGATAAATATTTAAGCTACATTCATTTCCATAATACATGGTAAGAAAAGCAAATGTATAATAATTCTGAATTTCTAGCTATCTAATATTATACTCAAACATTTAATTCCATTAGCAGTAAATTTCTCTTTGTAGAAGCTACCATTTGCCTCTACTTTGAAATTCAAAAAGTATAAACTCCTAGGAGATAAAAAATCAAAGTTGTGGACACATGTGATTTGCTAACCCCCGAACATTCTGTTTTCCTTTATCATAAAGGAAGGGAATTATTGCTCTAAGTTTCAGGTTTTCCATTGTTTCATTACTTTCCCTTCCAACCTTGCTTAATAATTCACTGTATAGATAATATAATGTTGACATTCCTTACCTAATAGACGAGTAACTGTTGCCGTGTAGGAGAGGCACTAACTAGGTGTCCTCCAGCACAAAGCATATGGGAGGCATGAGAAGGATAAATGAGGTGAGCAGGGTGCAGACCTGTGACCAGGGCTATCTTTCTGAAATTCATCCATGGTAAGCTCAAGAGCTAGGCACATGGGCCTGAAATTCCTCTTGTTGGACACATCTTACATTATTTACCATTCCCTTTGCTGCCCTTGAGTTGCCATCATTTCTGTCCTACAAAGCTGGATGGCAATTTCCATCTGTGGCTCTTCTCTTCTTTTGCCCTGTCCTGCAGGATTGCTTTTGGTGATGATTTGATAGCTTTTAGTCACCCTGTGTTATAATGAAAAGACCAAGTATTTAGAAACCGAGATGTCAGTACTCCCTCCCAGTAACCCCCTGTGATAATGGCTCTCCCCATTGGGTAGCTTTTCCCTGGACATGCCTGCTTCTCTTCTGACTTACTTGTTTTAGAAGCTCACTATTTAGCTAATAACCATGACTGCTCTATTTCTAAATGCACACACATGAACATACACAAGAGTTGTTTCCTTTATCTGCCAATTTGTAACACTAGAGAGAAAAGGAAAAATGAAAAAAAATAACTCAAAGGAAACCAAGTACCTTACTGTAGTTATACCTTCAATACTTCCAGACTTCAGAGTTTAGAGTCCATCAACACATCGGGTCAGGCTTCCTAGCATGAGTTGAATGAAAAATAGTTTAAAATAAAAAAGTGATACAACTGCCAAGAGGGATATTAAAATATTCTGATGACTACCCATGCCCTACATTTAAAACACAATATATTGTTGATTTTTAGGAATTCCCTGTACATTCTGGATATTAATCCCTTTTCAGATATGTGATTTGCAAATAATTTCCTATTCTTTGAGTTGTCTCTTTATTCTGTTGAGACTGTTTTTTGATATACAAATTTTTAGAAGTACAATTTATCTATTTTTTGTTTGGTTGCCTGTGCCTTTGGCATAATATCCAAGAAATTATCGCCAAATCTAATGACACGAGGCTTTTCTCTGTGTTTTCGTCTAAGACTTTTATAGTTTGGCTCTTAGATTTAGGTCTTTGATCTGTTTTATGGGCAAAGGACTTGATTACACTTTTCTCCAAAGATGTACAAATGAACAATAAGTACATGAAAAGATGTTCACAATCACTAATCATAAGGAAATTCAAATCAAAAGCATAATGAGACATCCCCTTCATACCTATTAGGATGGTTATTATAAAAAAGCAAGTGTTCATGAGAATGTGGAAAAATGGAAACACTTGTGCATTTGCTGGTGGGAACGTAAAATGATGTACCAGCTATGGAAAGAAGTATTGTAGTTCCTCAAAAAGTTAAAAATAGAGTTCCCATATAATCTAGCAATTCCACTTCTGAGTATATAACCAAAATAATTGAAATAAATGTCACCAAGAAATATTTGTATACTCATGTTTATACCAGCATTATTCACAATAGTCAAAGGTAGAAGCACCCAAGTGTCCATCAACAGATCAACAGATGAATGGATAAACAAAATGTGGTATATGTGTACAATGGAATATTATTCAGCTTTAAAATATAAGAAAATTCTGACATATACTACAACATGGATGAAAGTTGAAGACATTGTGCTAAGTGAAATAAGCCAGTCCAAAATGACAAATATTTATGATTCCACTCAAATGAAGTGCTCAGAGTAGTCAAATTCATAGAAACATAAAGTAGAAGGGTGGTGACCAGGAGGTAAGAGGAGGAGGGAATAAGGAGTTATTGTTTAATAGGTACAGACATTGTTTTGCAAGATAAAATATTCTGTGGATAGATAGTGATGATGGCTGCACAACAATATGAATGTACTTCATGTCACTGAACAGGTTAAAATGGTAAATTTTATGTTACGTATATTTTAACCACAATTTAAACAAATAACTTTAATAAACCACAATTTAGATTTTGACAAATTCTAGAACAGGAAAAGGTTCAGCTATTTGGTTAGTCAACCAATTAATTCATTCCACGTCCATAAAGTACTTATATTAACTAGATACTCTAAATTCAAAGACTCTAAAGAATAAGATAAAATTACTGCCTTCTGGGATTCTGCAGTCTGAAGAAGAACAACATAAAGAAGCTGTTACTAAATGTAAAAGTTGAAGATTTTTTGTTGTTGTTGTTCTGGTATGTACACTCCAGGGGTACCAGTGTGTAAGATGATCTATTGAGATACTGGAATATAAGAGGAATTCTAGCTATCTTAATTTATTTTTGATATAACTGTTTTATTGAGATGTAATTCATGCATTATGCAATTCACCCATTTAAAGTGTATAATTCAATATCTTTTAGTATATTCATAGAGTTGTACAATCATCACAACAATCAACTTTAGAACACTTTCTTCCCCCCAAAATGTCTGAATCATTTGCAATTGCTTTCCATTTTCCTCCACCCCTGCTCCCAACTCTGCCACAGACTTAGGTAACTTCTAAACTACTTTCTGGCTCTATTTAATTTCTGTTTCTATAGATTTGCTTACATTGGATATTTCATATAGTTGAAATCATACAGTATGTGGTCTTTTGTGACTAGAGTCTTCCACTTAGCATGTTTTCAAGGTTTATACACATTGTAGCATGTGTCAATACTTCATTCTTTTCTTTGCTGAATAATATTCTGTTGTATGGATATTCCACACTTGGTTTATCCATTCATCAACTGATTGGCCTGTGAGTTCTTTCTCTCTTTTTTGGCTATTATTAATGATACTGCTATAAACATTTGTGTACAAGTGTTTTGTGTGGGCATATGGTTTCAATTCTCTTGTGAGTATACTTAAGAGGGATAACTCTACATTTAACCTTTGGGGAATTGCCAGATTATTTTCCAAAGCAGCCTCATCATTTTACATTTCTGCCAGCAATGCATGAGGGTTCTAATGTGTCCATATCCTCAACAGTACTTGTAATTATGTGTCTTTTTGATTATAGCCATCCTAATGGGTATGACGTGATATCTCACTGTGGTTTTGATTTGAATTTTACTGATGGCTGCCTTCACTTATTTTTATGTAATTCTTGAATATTTATATTTTTGTAGACATTTTAAATTGAAGAAAATACTTTGGTATAGTAATAAATTGTGTGTATTTTTGTATATGTTCTTTTATGATAAAGATGCATGATCAAAATTCTTAATTGATGGGGTGTATGGTCAGAAAATTTAGGGAATGAGGAAGTAGGCAGTAAGCACTCAATGATAAGCAAACCAAGAGTTTGCTAAAAGCAGCAATAAGGCAGTTCCTAGAAGAATGGGTGCTGGGTGGGTATGGACCTGTTGGGCTGCGGAGGAAGACAGGGAGGCATTACGGGAGGAGATGGTAACATTTCACCACATCAACAGAGGTGTGAGAGAATTTGTCAACTTTGGTGAATTTCAAATATTCTGAAATTACATGGAAGTGCAAAGTGCCCTTGTAGGAGTGATAAAATATGATTCTATAAAGGAAGGCAAGGACTCATGTGTGAAAGTTCTTCCACGTTCTAGTCATCTCATGTACAAAGGGGGACCACTGAAGATTTTGAGGCTGGGGATAACACTATTCGATTTTTAATAATGAATGATGGTTATTTCAAAGGCAGATTTATCAATTCAGATGAGAAATCATTAAGAAACAAGACTTCTTAGAAATTTATTAGTACTTAGGGTTTAGGTTCCTATCTATTAAAAGTCTCTATCCTTACCATAATCATTGCCTTTTGCTGTAGCACAAGATAATTCAGTGGTCAAAAGCAATATTTGAGAAATATTCATTTTAGCATATAATGCCCATACCATGGGACTGGTGTTACAGTCATAGGTTCAGGCGACTGAACTTTGCCATGTGGCTTCTTACTATTCATAAACATTCTCCAAAAGGTGGCTATTTCATCTGAATGAGCCCTCACCTTTTTCAGTGCCCAAGTTTCATGCAAGGGGCCTGCTACCATTACCTGATAGCTCTTGTAAGCAATGCTCAAATCAACGGATCTTTTGTAGTTCTCTTTAATGGAGTCTGGATGATGAATTTACATCTATATATCAGAAACATTGTCTTCTGCCCTACATTACTAATGTCAGAAAATTGCCTCTCTATAATTCATCAAAGTATGTCTATAGACTCACTCCTTTATTATCTTTTCTCTTGCAAACTGTATAATTCCACTTCATTCCACGTCAGGGGAGACCTTTAATCTTCCCTGGCTGCATTCTGTAGGGCTTTCTACATTAAAGCACCTGAGCAGGTGCCACTGCAGGCAGCAAGAATGGGAGCAAAGCCGTGACGGGGACAGCCCTGTGGTAGTGACTTAGGAAACAGCTAGACAGAGGCATTTTCCAAGGGATCACAGCCTTTTAAAAGAGGGCTTTAAATCTTTATTTGACAAAAATTAAGATATCACTCATATTAACCCATCTCTGTTTTTTCTTCAGAATTCTCACCCTATAATATTGATTTATCCCTCAAGAACACTTTCTCTTGGATGCATCCCCAATATGCATACTTTAATCCTTTGTCCTCTTTAACAACAGAGCCTAAAGTGAGTGAAAGTGTGATAATATAGTCAGGGTGTTTCCATTCCAGCATTATAGCAAGATCCTTGCAAATGACAGACAGTATTATATGATTCACAAAGCTAAACCTTTGATGTCTCAATGCTTTTTCTATTCGTCTCTTAGATTTTGTTCCAGTGATGTACGGTGGAGAAGTAGAACTGAAGTAGATCCTTTTCCCAAGGGCACATGGTCCATTGGCAAGTGTATTAGGATCAATGACTTCTTACTGAGAAATGCATTGAAAATACAAAATTAAAAAATATACATATATATAAGTGAAATAAACAGAGTTTAAATAGGGGTTTAAAATCAAACCAAAGATCCTGAAGTATTGGCTAGATACATCATGGAAAGTTTTACTCTTTGGTCTGGCATATGCATTATGCATGAGAAAGAGAGATTATTGGGTTATTTATTCCCTCAAACCATGAGAACTAAACTCAGTACGAATAGAGATTTTCTGGCATGGTACAGCAGATTTGCTTTAAACTTTGAAAAAAGTAATGAACTAAATTGTCCAAAGAATAATTGAGAAAAAGATCAACTTATATTCATCTTTTTATCTCCAACACTAGTCAAAGTACCTGATACATAGTAGCTGTTCAATAAATGGTGCTAGAGTTGAGAGAGGGCATAATGGGCTTTTCTGAGTTTCAATTTCCTTGTCCATAAATTGACTCTACCTTGGACTCTGGAGTCGTGTGATAGAGAGTACTAATTCTACCTGTCCACTAGCTATCGCTCAATGGAAGCAGAATGGCGAGGAGACAAAATTCTCTTCCCTAGGTGTACCTGGGTTAGACTTGGTCTTAAGAGATTTTGGATTTTTTCTTTTCTTTTACTCCTTCATTAAAGTTGAGGCTTTCTAAGCCCCAAAGACATAGGATTATTTTATTTTTTATTTTCCACTTATTTTTATGGTGATTGATTTTAATTGTCGAATAAAAATTGTACATATTTTTGGGGTACAACATGTTTTGACATGTGTATACACTGTGATATAGATAAACCAGGCAAATTAACATATGGATTACCTCACACACTTCTTTGCATCTGTATGTGTGTGTGTTGAGAACACTTCAAATCTATTCTCTTAGCAATTTTGAAGTATACAGTATATTGTTATTAACTATGTTCACCATGATATACAATAGACCTCTTAAAATTATTTCTCCTAACTGATATTTTGTATTCTTTGACCAACATATCCCTTATCGTCCCACCCCCTAGCCTCTGGTAACCACCATTCCACTCTTGTAAGAAATTTCTGCATGAGATTTGGAAAGTGGAAGTGAAGGATCAGCCAATATGCATGGGAGGTCAATGCAGGACTCCAGAGGCTACTGCTGGATTTAATTGAATTGAATGAATTAATAACCTTATTTCCAGTGATGAAAGGAACACTGTTCCTGCCATGGAACAGTGAGTTTCTTAAATTATCACGCATGTACCCCTAAAATCAATGGACTATAGAAGATACAAATTGAGGTTACCAAGTAGCTGCTGCCATTGCACATTTCATTTCAAATAAAGATAGTGGAGTTTGATCGACTATTTCTAATTGTAGTAGCCAACTTGGAGATCCACAGAGTCCAGATTTATGAAAACTAACTGAAATTCTATTTCTATGGGCAGCTGAATTAAATTTCAAATGGACTTCACAGCCACACAAAGCCTCACCTTAACTTTAGGATACTTATTGAATAAGGAGTGAGAGCCTGAATATTAGAATAGGGTCATGTGGACAGATTCCAATGAAGCTGGGGTCCTTGAATCTCTAAAATCTGCCAGTCTTCCTATTTCATTAGAGGCAAACTTTCTTCTCCTGAGGAAATCATTCTCCCCTTCCTTGAAGCACATACAGGGTCTGCCTCTGTGGTAGCTCTCTTGCAGGGGGCCATTCAGCTCCTCAGGGCCTAACTCAATCACCTCTCATTGCTTCTTGACCTATAATGAGACACATTTTGTCAAAACCTAGGGCGGAAAAATACGTGATTTTCCAATTTGTATCCACAGATCTTGGAGTACTTGAATGGAAATGGATTCTAAGGATTCTGGATAAGAATGAAAGGAAAATGATGTCAGATGGAGTGAAATTGTCAAATTTGTAGATATTGTTGCACCAGAGTGACTAAGAGTGGTGTTTAACAGTTTGCTTGCTTGATTGGTTGAAATATAGAATCAAAGGTGGCACTGAATGAAGTTGAAATATCAGTAGAGTTATTATGTGCAACCTGCTTACCCATCCCCTATGTCCTCCAAAAGAGGCCAGAAAACATTTTCTTCACCAAAGCTCGGGGAAATATATTTGTGAGCAGAGTGACATCATCCCTCAGAGCTCTGTGGTGGCTGTTTCCTGCAGGCCCCAAACAAGAGTGGCCAGTGCTGCCATCAAATTGGGTTCCCTGAATTCAACTAAGATGATGGAAGCTTGAGGTTGCAGGGGTAAAGTGGAAACACTTAATCACCAGAGACAAGATATATGTGGTTACCATAAAGGACAGCAGGCCATAGTAGTAATCAAAAGGATTTGACCCACAGAGATCTTTGGCATTGGCTAATTGATCAAGGCATTCTTATAAATTAAATAGGTGTGCATTCTGCTAATATCTTACTTTGTGTGTGTAAATAGAAAATCGCTATGTCTGGTGAAAAGAAATATGGATGAATCGCCACAATGAAGAGACATGGGCCCTCAAAAAAATCCCCAAACTTGAGCCAGTTTTCAGACCAAGAGTAAACTAACATAAAGGTGAGGGAGAAGGGAATGTAGTCCACTTTAGGAAGAATATTATTACACTACCAAAAATGTATAGCATAATTCTTTCTCCTAGCCTTCTCTAGAGGGACTTGGAACTCTTTATCAGGGTAGTGTGCACCAACAGAGGAGAAATAACCACACTTTTCAGGGATTTCTGGCCACTAGCTCTGAACTGACACTAGCTGCAGAGACCTAAACACTGGTCTACCAGTCAGTACAGGATTTTATTGAGGTCAACTGATCAATGGAGTTTTGGCTTGTGTCTGGATCACAGTGGGCTCAGTGGCACCATGAATCCACCTGTGGTCATCACCCAGTTTCAGAATGCATAATTAAAATAGATATACTTAGGGACTAGCAAAATTTCTATCCCTGATCCATGGAGTGAAGTTTATTATTATAGGAAGGATCAAGTGGAAGGCATTAAAGCTGCCTTTACCTACCAAAGTAGTAAACAGAAATAAAAAACATATTTCTGGAGTTATTTCAGAGATTCCCAACATGAGCAAGGACTTGAAATATCCAAGGTTGTGGTTCCCACCTTTCTCCCTTCAACTTACCTTCCTGATGCTTCTGCTCTCTACAGTTTTGAAGTATACCCCAAGACATTGCTTCTGACCAAGGAGAACATTTTATAGCAAATATATATGTATACAGCAATAGACTTATGCTAACAGAATTCCCCGGTCTGACCATGTTTCTCATCAACCTGAAGCAGCTGGCCTGATTCAGCAGTGAGGTGGCCTTTGGGGCCAGCTGTGCAGCATCACCTTGCAGGCCTGAGATAATGTTCTCCATAATGTGTTCTGTGGTCTATATCCATGGCCAACATATAATGTGGTTTCTGGTATGGTGCAGACTCATAGGTTTGGGAATCGAGGGATGGATTTGGGCTCTTATTACTCTTACTGCCAATCAAACACAAGTGGAGTTTTTGCTTCTTGTTTCTACAACTTTAAACTACTGATTTAGAAGTGTTAGTCCCCAAAGGAGCAATGCTTCCACCAGAGTGTACAATATGGGTTTCATTGTGAGGGAAGGTAGGGCGACAACCTAGCTGCTCTGTGCTCCTCACACAAGTAAACCAGCAGGAAAAGGTGGGATTACTCTACAAGCTGTCAAAATTAATCCAATTATCAAGGAGGAGCTGCATTGTTACTACATACTGGTCATGTGGTGAAGTATGTTTAGGGTTTAGAAGATTCTAGAGTAACTCTTAGTCATCCTATGTCCTCTGATAAAAGTTAATGGAAAACCAAATGACTGAATACACACAGGACAACTAGTGGACCAGATCCTTCAAGAATAAAGGTCTAGGTTACTCCACTAGACAAGGAACTACAATCATCCAAGATTCTTGCTGAGATCAAAGGGAATATTGAAGAGGAAGTAAAATAAGAATGCTCCAAGTGTCAGTCACAGAAATATGATCACTGCAGAAACAGACTATACAAGCATTTCTGTCTTAGCATGTCTATATTTGTGTTTGTGTTAACTAATTCCTATCCCCTACTCAGTACTGACATTACAGCCTATCCAATGGGGATCTTGACCCAGCTTGAACAGCATACATGTCACCCCAAGATGGATAAACTGACATTTGGACTTTGCATCTTTTCTTGGGAGAGTTTTAGTGTGTTTCCAGTTGTAAGAAGAATGAACGCATCCTCTCAGGTAGAAGAATGATTTTGCTATTGTCTTTATTTGGAAGTTAAATATGGTTAGACATAAGTGAATATGGATGCCAAATTGCCAAAGTGTGAACTGTGCAGCTTTATTTTATGTCAACTTTGCTAAGCTGGAAATACGTATCTCAGAATTTCCTTCCTTGTGTAGTTCTGGGTTAGGTGGTCTGCCAGGGGAGTTTGCACAAAGAGGTAGGAGGCAGAAGTGAAGCAGCAGCCACTATGCTCGGCAGGTTACTGCAGGGCCTTGGTACTGCTGCAGTTTGTACGTGCCAGTGATCTGCTCACTCACTTCCTTGGTGTGGGGTAACAGCTGGCTCCAGAGCTGACTCCATCTAGAGACACTTGTCTTCTGATTCTGCTTCTCTGTGTCTTGGGCCAGGTGTGTGTCAGTTTTGAATGTCACCATAAGTAGTGGGAGTTAGAGGCAGGGAGGAGCTGGTATAGGTGCCAGTTTGTGCTTGCCCTTTCCCTTTGGGCATCTGTCTTTCCTGCCTAACTGCCCATGCTGCTGACTTCCAGAGATGTCATTGCCACCATCTTACTCAGAAGCTTCCATAGCCTTCATCGCCAGGCTTGGTCCCTGCTTAGTGACCTTGTGGTCTCCTGCTTAGTGACCTTTTGGTCTCATGCTTAGTGACCTTTTTCTGATTCTCCAACTCATCCTTTCTGCATTTTTATTTTTCTAGCTTTTTGCACAATTATCTATGGTCAAGGAATTATAATAAATCCTTTATTTCATTTCAGTTCAGTTTCCCTGATTAAACCTGAACTGATACAGACTTTGTGTCCAAATCTCTTGGTATCCAGCATAACCATGACTTGTGCAAGTTTAGATTCCTCGAACAGGTGTCATGATGGCAAAGAGTAAGGATAGAATGTAGAAACCCCAAAACTAGGGATAGGCCTAGTGGGCCAAGTGACAAAACTCACCTCCTTTGCTATTTTACCCATGTCTTATTCTTCATTTAGTTTTTTATGTTTATATCCTCTGAATTTTGTACATCAGGACAGGATTGAATTTTGAGAAATATTGCAAGAAAATAAAGGGCCAGGGTAAAGAGAGTGTTTTGTTTTATGTCTTGTTTTTTTGTGACAGAGTCTTGCTCTGTCACTCTGTGTAGAGTGCAGTAACATCATCATAACTCACAGCAACCTCAAACTCCTGGGCTCAAGTGATCCTCCTGCCTAAGCCTCTCAAGGAGCTGGCACTATAGGCTCTCACCTGGCTAATTTTTCTATTTTTAGTACAGAACAGGTCTCACTCTTGCTCAGGCTGGTCTTGAACCCCTGAGCTCAAGCAATCCTCCCGCCTCGGCCTCCCAGAGTGCTAGGGTTACAGGCGTAAGCCATTGTGCTCGGCTGTAAAGAGAGTACTTAACAGAAGATAACTGCCTACCACTGGACACAGTTAAGACTCTTTTCCACCATTTTATGTTTCATGTTATCTTTCATTAATCTCCATGTTCAAAACGCTGAGGTCTCATGAGCACAAGTTACTGTAGCACCTGTAATGGGAGAGCCCTTTCTTTTCCTAACTCTCTTTAACAGCCCTGACAATGAACTTTTGAATCCAAATGGGAAGCCCAGATTAGCTGGTTTTGGTTCCTTCTTCATTGCTGTGGATCCTACTTTCCTGCCAGACTCAGTGCACATGTTAAGATGTATGGAAAACCATCTTCTGAGAATCACTAAACATTGTTTCACTTCTTAATGTAGGATCCACAGGTGGAATTTAGGAGTTCTGTGAGCTCTCTAAATAATATGTAAAACATTATATGTAAATGCATATATGATTTTTCTGAGAAGGTCCATATCATTTATCAGATTGCCCGTGATGCTTGCAATTCAAAAGTTTTACATTTACAGCTCCACCTGAAACTGTGTTTAACTACCAAGAGCAAATGGATAAGTTGAGTGACTATTTAGGGGGTTACTATTTTTAACCTTAAGCTCTGGCCTCCCAAAATTATTACTGCCCATTGTTCAATTATAAATGACTTTAAACATTTCAATCACCAATATTACTAAAATGAGTATGACTATTATTTGTAACCCAAAAGCATGATAATTTAAACTCAGAGAACTACAAATATTAGTATATCATAAGAAATAAATAAAATGTGTAAGTAAAGCTTATCCTAGATTTGTAGAAAAATGCAAATAGATGCAGATGCTTCAAATATTTTCTCACCCTGCTTTTCCCTCTAGGTGGGTTTATTTACCTTCATGGTTTCATCTCTGGCTCAGATGCAAGTGACTCCAACATCTACCTCTAATCTCATGAGGACTCTCCATGAATGTTTCCTGACAGGTGAACTGCCATAGACTTAGGCCTGTGCTGAAAGAGGCAGCCTATTCACAGGCATCTACAGTTATAAAATAAATCAAAATATGTGTATACAAACACACATAAACAGTTGGCAGAAATGGTCTTCCCTGGGCTATCCAGCACAGCTCTCCTGGTTTAGGATGTATAGATGTATTGTATATTTTATAGAAGCCAAGCCATCTGTTAAAACATAACATCTCTTCAGTGCTTTAGTGTAATTCTATGCCCCTGCCTTGCCTGTAAGAAAATAAGACTTTCTTTTCTTGCAATGAACTGTACAGGTTTTCTTCCCTTTTCTCATCCCATGCCCTGTCTTTCTTCTGCCTTGTTGCTCTGATAGTTCTGAACCACAAAGCAAGTGTGCTATTTCAAAAACACCAACTGGTAAGGCTGGATCTGCTCTGGGCCCATGCATAAAATACTTGAAAGTTAAAAAAAAAATTAAAAAGGATAAGAGCTTTTCAATCAATTTGATAAAAAATTTAAGTTAATTAAAGGAAGACTCTATTTTTCCCTAGAAGGCGATGCTGATCTTTATTATTAATGCATACCAGCGTTCCATAGCTGTGCATAATGATGGCCTGTAACATCAGGAGCAGTTTCATCTGGAGCCTAATTTGTTATAAAATCTTTTCTAGTATTCTTAAAGTGTGGCCTCTGCCACTGCCTCCCTCCCGCTCCAGGGTTAGTTCTGAACTCTGAGAGAATGTCTTCCTTTCTGCCATCACCTGAGAATTAATTTGCAAGATTGTTTTTAGCTTTAAAGTAGTTTCCCAACCTTCCAAAAATCATTTATAGGATTTTCACTTTGCTTTCATTTTTTCTTTATGCTCTATTAATAGAAACTCTTGTCAAAACATCATACACGCGCAATTTTCTCTTCTGTAAGAACAGGCTTAGCAGAGAGAGCAAAGAGAGAGGCGAATAAAGGGTGCCACATTGTAATTCAAATATTGCAGTTTGGGAAGATTAAAACATTTCCCCAAATAGGAGTATCAAGTTTAATTGAGTCATTCATTCCCACATTCATTCATGTGGATAGATATGCACTGGGTCCTTCATATATGCCCAGGCACTGTGCTAGACACTGAGAAGGTAAAAATGCTTAAGACAGTTCTGCAGCCACGGGGATCAATGTGCTTAATACCTTGTACTTACTTCCTTGATGCCATGAAGACAAAAGAAAATTGTTACAGTTCCTACTTTCAGGGGATTACAATTTCATACAAGTATATAAAATAGAGCCCAATAAGAGATGTTCCATCCTGTGTGTATGTAAGAGGTGTCAGACGTGAAAGTCTATGTGGGACAAAGGGCATAAGGGAGACTCTGTGACAGAGATAGTTAGATCAAGAAGGATGAGCTGAAATTATGGAACATTAAGACTAAATAATGTTATGCAGCTGTTTAAAAGAACCAGCTAGATGAATAAGAATCCATGATAAATTGTTGATTAAGAAAAAAATAAAGTTGCAGAAAAATATATATGCTATGATTAATTGTTTGTAAAAATAAAAACCTCTGAAAAAATAGAAAGATGGACTGAATTTGTACAATGAGAAAGGGATGACATGGAAACATAATAGCAAAAGTTTTCAAAAGCCATATAGTTCCAGGGTCAGGGAAAAGAGTGGCTGTTTGCAGCATATATGGGGTAACCATCTCAAGAGAGAAATAGGGCAATGTGAGGAGAGGTTTACACTGTGTTATAATCTGCAAACGGAGAGCCAAATTAATGATGATATAACTTTTTGAAAAAGGATTAGGCGAGTGGGCCCCAGCACTGATGCAGGACAGACTGGGAGTGCCCAGGACCTAGACATCTATCTACCTCCTTTGTAAAGAAAATACCAAAAATATATATATACATATATCCAGATACCTAGAAGACACCAATCTATGGGATAGAGTAGGATGCTTGTGGTCTGAGATAACAGGAAGTTATCAGAGATTAAACACAAAGTATCTCTTAAAGGTATAGAGAAATAATATTTGAAATCATAGCAGGGAATTTATTCACATTTCCCAGTGAAAAGAAAAAAAAAAGAGAGGAGAAATGATATAGGAGTTGATTTAGTGCCCATACAGAAGCAGGGGAGGAGGAGAAGAGAAAGAAAGATGAGCAACCAAACTATTTCCAGTCTAGATAAATCATGGGGGAAAGGTGTTAAATGGAGACCACAGAGAATCAAAGAGAGAAGCTTTGCCTGTGCTATGTGGCAGGGGGAATGGCCCCCCCCCCCACGAGGTTGCTGAGAGGGAGAGGAGGGGAAAAGTAGTTATACCTCTCCTTATACCAGCTCTCTTATCCAACTGCTACTGTGGAAGGAAGATGTAGTAAGAAAGGAGGAAATTAAATAATCTGAATCATTAATTCTCCCCAAACCAGCTCATTGGTAACATAGCCCAGAATCCTCGAGCTTGGCTAGCCCTCAGTAATTCTCTGGTTAAGAGAGAGTGGAAAGAGATAAAGTACAGGTATAAGGATCATTTAACCAACAAACTCTTGCTGAAGCCTAGTGACACAGTGGCATTGCACTGTGCCTCTGAGTTACTTCCTAAAGTAAGTGCATAAGGTGAAAACTACATGTAAGAAAAATGAGTTCTTGCATGGCAAGGTTGGGGACGGATAAATACCACCCATCCCCAAATTCTGTTTCATCATACTCTGTAGAAACTATATTTATTACATTTTCTTCTTTCAGCAAGGAAACTGAAGAATGTCATGAATTCAGTGTACTTTCTTTATGTCCCAGTGTTCAACCCACTGATGGCATATGGAAAGGCTTAGTCAATGAGTTAATGCTATTGACTTCTTCATTGCTTGATTTATAATTTACCACAATATTTAGTGAATGTACAAGTTAGTTGCTGACAGAGCAAGTAATTATGTTAAAGACCATAAGATTTCCATCCAGAAATGAAAACTAGACATTACAATACCTTTCAAGGCTTTCTCATGTTTTTATGCATTGGAAATTGTTTACCTGCATTCTTTCCATACTAATATGAATCATCAGCTCATCAAGGATGGAGTTATCAGCATTCCATATTGATGTTTCACTGCTAATTAAATTGTTTGGTTTCCTATATCATGATGATGTTTGAAATGTTTTTGCAGTAACTGTCAGGTTTTTTCAATTCAGGAGTAAATAAAGAGAATCTGGAGGTTACTGAAACACATTCTCTTAATTTTGACTATTTGCATTAATCAATTGGTCTGGTCTCCCACCTGCCAACAAGAGTGGCCTCAGAGGTGAGGTTAGTGGTGCAATGGAAGCTATTCACGGCAAATAGAATGGTTCAAATCCAAAAGAGTTCCAAAGAACAGTTTTTGATACTTGAAACCATAAGACTTTGCTTAGAATTTATTTCATATGCATTAGTGCCTTTCTCTTAAATAAAGAAACACATACGTACATGTTCAGATAAAAGTTCAGTCACTGTTATCCATCCTATGGGATTCTATCTCCTCAGCCACAAATCAGAATGCTGACAAAGGTTTCAATGCCACTGCAAGTGTAAAAGGATGTCTGTGAAGTATAGGTTACATAAGGAAATGCCAGAATTTCAGAGTAGTATGGGGACTAACAGAGCTGAGTAATAGCTAGAATCAGAATCAGAACTACCCTGAAAAACCCAAAGCATGTAACCCTCACAGGTGACTTATTTTAATGCAGAAGTGGTGACCTCTATCTAGTGCATTATCAAGATTTGGAGTTTCTTGGTAGCAAGTTTGTACCTTATTTTAGATCCATCATTGTGCATTGTGCAATCCTAGGAGCGCATGGGGAGGGCTGACATTCATCAGTGTGCTCCAGTATATCCAACACAATGGTTTAGCTACCATCTATTGTGATTTTCAGTGCCCATACCATAGCAATTGCTCACACACACACACACACACACACACACACACAAAGGTTTTATTTTAGAGCTCTGATTTTCCCTAGAGGGAATAGAATACATTGCAGAAATTAGGTAAGATCATATATTAATAGTTGAGCACAGCAGCTCAATATTTCTTCTATATTTTACAGGAAATTGATATATAGCATATACACACACATCTCTCTGTATCTACACACACATGCATTTATATACATATATGTATGCATATATAATACACATATATGGAAGGATATATATGCATGTATGGCATACATATGTGCTCTAGAGTTCATATGTACATATATAATGCATATATATGTGTTTATATGTACATACACATCATATATCATCTCTCTATTGAGTTGATGTGCTCTTGAGCAACTTGGTTTTTTTTTTGCTTTTCAGTATTTTATTTTTGAGATACCACCATGTTAGTACCTGTGTGTGACTCTAGTTCATGTCCACAGATAAAAGCATCCTATTCTGTGAACACACCACAACTCTTTCTCATTCTTCTGCAGATGAATGTGATACTGCTTTCAGTGTTATGATTTTATAAACAATGCTTCTCTGAACATTCTTTGTTATGTCTGCCAGTGTATTTGTGCAAGAGTTTCTCCAGGATATATACTGAAGAATGAAGTTGGTAGGTGATAAAATATAAGCATCTTTAACCTTACTGGATATTGACAAATCATTTTTCAAATAGCTTGAATAAATTTATATTACCAGCAACGGGTAAGCATTCCTTTCTTCTACATCCTTGTTAACACTTGATATTGTCAGACTTCTTAATTTTTCTCTTAACATGATGGGTGTAAAAATATATTTCATTAATTTTTTAAATGTATTTCTCTGCTTTAAATCAATGTGATTTGAGGATATTTTAATATATTTATGGTTCATTTGCATTTCCTTCCCTGTGAACTGCTTGTTCAAATCTTCTGCTCAATTTTCTATTAGGTTTTTGTTTTTCTCCTTAGAATTTCACTTTTCTTAAAAATCATTTCAAAAGACAATAGTTGTCAAGATGTCTCTTCCATAAACAGAACTGAAAATATATCATGTGAACTTGGACATGACCACCAGATATTTCTTATTCTTTGAAAAGATAAAGACAAAAAACATTAAGGTAAAGTCCTCACTGGACTGTAATAGTACTTGAAATCTTGTTAAATTACAAATTAGGCATTGAGACATTGAGAAGTTCTTCTCTCCTACCAGTAATTGTACTAGAGGGGCTGCCTTGAAAATGGTGGCTTTTCTGGTCTGGAGAGGAATCTGATACAGCTCTGCAAGAGTGTCCCGGCTGTGTCCAGGAAATACGCCACAAAGGGTCTGAGTCCGACTCTTACTCACTTTGACTCACCTCACTGATAATAGAACAAGGCTGCCATCCAGACCCTACTGGCTCTTCCAAGCAGATGTGCACAGGTGGCTTGCAGTCTCAAGTGCTCTTCTATAAATAAAGTTTATTAGGGGATTAAGTGTTCACTTGTCAGTCTTGAAAGGAGTCGATTGGACCCCTGAGCCTGGCTGCTTGAAGAGCTGAGGGATGCCCCTGGCCTCTTCTTGTCCATGGAAGCTTTCTTTTCTAGATCTGTCTGTGCCTCTGTACCTCTTGAGATTTCTGAGCACTTTTTACAAAATACACAGCCCATAAGCAATATGACGTATTAGATTATGTAGGGCATAATAAAGCATTCTTGTTTTCCTCCTTCAGCATATAGAAAACAGATGTGTTTCTGAAACTGCTCAAAAAGTGAAGGTGTAAGGAAGGAAAAATCATATTTTGCAGCCAAGAAAATGAAAGAACTATATTTTCAGTCTGGGGTCATGATGTGCATATGAGCTCACCTCCACACCTGGGTACAGCCATTTGTCAACTTAAAAGGGGGGGAAAGTGAATGATCCATTGGTGTGTAAGTTGTCTGTGCCTGATATTTGTGGTCACATGGAGATGTCCATAAAAATTTATGATAATAATAATGAGAGGAAAAAAAACTTTAATGGATTGAAGTTTCATCTTATTAAGTGCAGTTGGGATGGCTAAGTCCTCTTCTATGGATTTTATAGGTTATTTAAAAAGTGGGAAATTGAACTAATTTATTTGAGTCTCAATTTCCTGATATGTAACATGCAGATGCCACCATGCTACTTGGGCCCAAGTACTAGTCTTAGAACCAAAAAAACCAAAAGTATAATTTGATACCATCATTTTAGCAATGAAAAATCACTAAGAACCACGGAGTTTTCTTGCCTTTCCCATGGACATACAGCTGATAAGCGAAATCAGATTTAACCTAGACCCTAAAGCCAGTGCTATTTCTTCTGTTCCTCTTGATAATAGTGAAGCTTGTTCATTGAATAAGGCAATGAATATGAAAATGTTTTGAAAAAAAAAAAACTAAGCCTGCTGTAAGTTATATGCCTTAATTTATTAATTCTTAGAGAGATGATAGAGGAAAAAAGCTGTACTCAGGTTCAGCCTCTGTCAATCAATTACAAACAAGCTATACAGTGCCCTTCTACAAGCAAATCATTGTGCCCGGCATTCAGAGTGCAAAACAGGGTTTCTGAATTGTGGCACCATTGACATTTTGGGCCAGATAATTTTTTTGTTGTGGGGGTTGTTCTCTTCCTTGTAGGGTGTTTAATGGCCTCCCTGGCCTCTACCCATTAAGCACCAGCAAGCGGCATACCACTCCTCCTTCCCCAGTTGTGACCAGCAAACTACCTCCAGATATTGCCAATGTCTGCTGGAGAGCAAAAGCCTCCCTAACCCTCACCTGAGAACCACCAGAATCGGGATATGGAGTGTGGCCTCTGTTCTCTAAAGAATATGTACCAGGCAGAAGAGAGGGGTGATACTTGGACTCACGGTGGAGTTCTCCATGTGTGTTGTGAATCAGAAAGCTGAGTAGTTCGTATTGAACACGTCATGGAAAGCTTCATGTGGGATACCAAAGACTTCTGTTACTGTGTGTGTTCTTAGATCTTTATTCCATTGGTACCAATAACAACAGAAACTTCTATGACAGAAGACTCACCACGTTTTAGAAGTAAGGACACTGCTTCCTCCTTAACTGCGTAGTCTCAAGAAGTAACAAGAAGTCAGTCTTTGATGACGCTACATTTCCAATTTTATCACAAATAAACACTTAAATAAATAACACATAAATGATATAAAATACAATTTTTAAAAGTATATTAATTAAAATATATATTTGGTTTTAATCCTTTCATTTTATTTGAAAAGGTTTTCCCTGTCTTTGCTGTTACATTGTTTATCTATCATTTGCTAAATGTTCAAAATTTTGTTTTGATTGGGTGTATTTGTCTAACCATTTTTTCTTCTTTACTAATTACAGCAGTTGTTACTACACTAGATTATCTCTGTGTCTATCTTCTCTTTAATCACTTTAATCTTTTTCGTGATAAGTTTTTTTTGTTTCTCTCAAACCTGTCTTCCATGTCAATGCTATATTTGTAGTGTTATCTATTCTTGCTGATTTAGATATGCTTTTTATTTCTGTAATGATCTTTTTGTCTGAATTTTTTGAGACAATTTGGGACATGTTGAAAAAGGAATTGTTGGAAATTGACAAAAAACTAATGAAAGAAAGGTGGATAATCAAATAGAAGGGCAAGAATGAATGCTGGAAAGTCATCTAACCTCTGCAATCATGGACAGAGACAAGAAATTGAGGAACGAGCACGTGATGATGTCACTTGGGCTCACACTGAATTTGAGCCAGTACCACATGTAACTCCTGGTGCAGGTGCACAGACTTAGAGCACAAGGGAGCACACAGAAACCAGGCCAGTGCGGGCTGAGGAAAGGGAAAGGGATAAAATAGCATGACTGTATTACTCTAGGTACTCTCGAGAAACAAAACCAATAGGAGATATTATATATATGTGTGTATATAATCTTTACTATAAGGGATTGGCTTATGTGGCATGGAGGCCCAAAAGTCCAAAATCAGAAAGCTGAGGACCCAGGAGAGCCAATGGTATAAAGTCCAGTCTGAATCTGAGTTCAAAGGAAGACTAAGACCTATGTCCCAGCTCAAAGACAGTCAGAGAGAATTCCTTTTTAATCAATCTTTTATTATATTCAGACCTTCAACAGATTGGGCAAAGTCCATCAACATTTGGGACAGCAGTCTGCTTTACTCAGTCTACCAACTCAAATGTTAATCTCATCCAGAAACACCTTTATAGTCACATGCAGAATAATGTTTAACCAAAATATCTGGGCACCCTGTGGCCCAGTCAAGATGACACATAAAATTAGTCATCACAGTGGTCCAGGAGAGCCACTAATCACAGACCTGACATGAAGGACCTTCCCCATAGCAGCAGTGAAGGCCGCAGTTTGTGCTTCTATTCAAGGGGTGCCCGTATATCTTGACTGGAGCTTGCTGCATGATTCATACATGCCCTGAATCCCCATCATCAGCATCCACATATGATGTGGCAAGAAGGATGACAAATGTTCCTAAATCCTGCATTTCTAATAGCAGAAAAAGTAAAGAAATTCAATGCTAGGAATGACTGTATTGAGGGTACAAGGAAGCATTACAAATAATCTAAGGCAAAATAAATTGCATATTATTGGTGAATGATAAAACTTCTACCTTTACGACTGAGATTTTAAAAGTATGTATACATACGGCAATGATGGACTGGAATACTCACTAACTTTAGTATTCTTTACATATCACTGGATGCCCAATATAATTAATCCTCAAAACCCAAAGCAGTACCCCCATTTTAAGTCCACACCTCTAAATAGTCCATTTACACTAAGCTAGGGGTCACCAGGTAATCAACCGCAATACCAGTAAAAATATTAGAGGTGGAGTTGCAAATGCACGCTTTGGAAAAAAGAAGACCGTGCATTTTAGAATAGTCACAGTAATGACTCTTTATTGACTGAGAAAAAAAACATACTTAAAAGCTAAACAATATTACAACAGCTGAGTATACAAATTGTAAATGTTTAAATTACTCCACTTACCAGGTTTTTAAATGATAAACAGTAAAAATCCAGAGCTCAGTTTAAGTACATAATCAACAAAACACAAGCATATTATATTTTAATGAGTTCCAGTCATAATTAAGTGAATCATTCTGACTCCCTGTAAGAACTGAGAGCTTGGAGCCTCCAGGAAGGACTGCTACAGAGCATGGCTGAGGGTGTCTACATGCCGCAGGCAGAGACACAGGGAGAAACCCAGTAGTAACCTGGGCTCCTGGGAGGGTTCACAAAGTCACACTAAGTGAACCCACTGAACTGTCTGAATACTTACTGTTTGCCATTATTTTCAATGTATTAATGCACTTGTAAGATATATATGGAGTGACAACAACTCTAGGAGTTAGGTACGGTCTTTCCCATCATCTTGGAAATGAGGAAACTGAGTCAGAGAGGAGTAACTACTAAGCAAGGCATGCAGCTAGGAAGTTGCAGAGCTGGGATTCAAACATAGACAATCTGTCTTCAGAGTTCACATTCTTCAACATTTCTCTCTACTGCTTCTAAGGAAAAGGATGGGACCCTGCTCCATTCTTAAATCTTTAGCACGAAACGCCAGAACATTGGTATTCTAGTCACACACACGGGCAGAAATCTCTTTGTCTTCAACATTTCAGAAATCCTCAACATAACGTTCTCATACTCAAATTTTGATTAACTAAGAGGAGATGCCAATAAAGGGTCAGAAAATGAGAGGTCAGAGAAAGAAGCAAAGAGACGGAAACAGGAAGAAATCTCAAGGGGTCTCTGCGAATATATTTTGAGTGCTTACTATTTCTCAGGGGCCATGGTCCATGATTCATGTACATTTTCACTAAACACTCACAGCCCAGCAACATCAATCTTATGGACTCTGTTAATGATGAGGAGCTAGAAGTCAACAACAGTTCAAGGTCTCCTTCAAAGGGCCAGGCTGAGAACCCAATTGAGACAGCTTCAGGGCCAGGTCCTCTGAATACAAGATTGTGTCTTTTTCCTGCACAAATAGAAAGTTTGGGTCAGACAAGTCAACAGAAAAGAAAGATAAGGGAAAATGAACTCAGGGTATAGCTAAAGACCTGAAAATGAATTCAGATACGGTAAAGGTCACTGAGATTGGATGTTGGAGAATGAAAGTGCCACTTGGAACCCCATGCATGTTAGATGCAACTGCCTCTGTTCCCTATGAATCTCCAACGTGGCTGTTGATCATTTTGGAAGAAGCCTGTGTTCTCTCGGAAAGTGGGGTTTCCGTGAGTGAAAATTCTGGAGTACCTCCCAGGGCTTTTTATTCTAGACCAGCGGTACCACTGAACATTACCTGGACACTGGCCTCCCTGCCCAGAAAGGGCCCTCTGTTCTGAAGTGCACAGGAAAGGTGCTAAGTGGCGCTTTCATAGGCTGTGCATTCTGAAGCTAAGAAACAACGTCTTTGAGAGGGATTTGTTGTTCTGTGCACATCTTTGTATTTCTCATAGGTATAAATTTTGATCCACCTGGAAAGTTTAACTTTTAATTAAAATGTGCTGTCACCACGATGTCTATCAGCAAACTCCTGGAAGGGGGAGCTCACTTTGCAGTAGCCTGGAGCAGGAAACTGTAGGCTGGGTGTGGCGTGACCAAACCTCCTGGTTGCCAAGAACTAAGGGAGTTCCTGGGACATCGAACTTTTAGTGCTAAAACTGGAAAAGTCCTGTGCAAAATGCGACAAGCTAGTCACCTTTGCTGTGTATAAGAGAGAAGATGATTAGTACAATATACAGCAAAGGCCAAAGGGGGAGTATGCTGCTGCTGCTGCTGTTGTACTTTGCCTTGTGAATTTAGAGGAACATATCTGGATGGTGAATAATTAATTGTACACTCATATAATGACATAGTGCTGCAAGGTGAGTAAACACTATGATTAAGTTTCACCCTCTTATATTTCCATGTACAGAAACCTGTTTTTTTTTTAAAAAAAAACACACACTTTTTTATTAATCCCATCAAATGCACTGCAAAAACTTTTGTTATTAAAAAAAAAAAATCCCCAAACCTGAGAACAAACTCAGGGGGTCACTTGAAATTGCAGCTGATAGAGGTTTCAGATCCATCTGATCTTACCACCTCCTTTTAATAGACATGAAACTGAGGTGTAGAAATCAGCACAGACTTGCTCCAAATCAGCCTTTTGAGCCAGGTTTTGTTGGGATACAGGGGTGAGATGCGCTCTTAGCAGAGGAAGCCCCCTTCCTGGATAATTCAGCATTTTGCCAAACACTGAAGATGCAGTTGGACCACAACTCAAGCTGATTTATGTAACAGGATTCTGTTTTGTTTGCTTGAGTTGGCAAAGTTTCTCTCTGAGGATTGGGAATTCTCTGCAGCTTCAGCATGGTGCTGTTGTCAGAGGAAGGGGTGGCAGGAAGAAGCCGCTGGTTGTCAGCCTGCGAGAATGCCTTCAGGTGGCCACTGCATCCTAAACACAGCCCTGGGAGAGCTGACATCTCCCTGAAGGGCTGCCAAAATATTCCCACACAAATACAGAATTTTGAGCCTCTAATAAGTCGCTTCCAGTTTCTGCTTCAGCGAATGCAGCCCACTGCTGTGAAGACACCCACCGTGCCTTGAGAGAGATGCAGAGAGATCAGTCAAGGAAGAAAATGTTTTGGGAAATCCTCACGTTACTGGAGAAGTCACCTACTCCCATCCCAACTGGGACATGGAGCTAGGAAAAGCAGGCGGTTGGCTTTCTTTGTGCATGGGTGGACGTGTACTTGTGCATGTGTGAATCCACACACAATGCACATTGTTACTTTTTAAAAATAACCCTTTCCTTGATTTAGAAAGAAAATCTTAAGTGGAATTAGCTTGTCAACATGAAATCATTACTGGTAATAATTTATTTCAGAATGTTCAAAGTATCGGGGGTAGAAAGGCACCCTCGGCCGATAATTTGTAATGTTCTATACCCAGCTAATGACCTTTTACATATGGACTTGAGCAGTCTCTGTGGGTACAATATATCTCCCATGTCCCAAGCCTAATTGATATCATTAGAGACCCAGTCCTTTCGCACATGGCCTTGGAGATGTCGGCATTACCAAGAAAGCTGCTTTTGATTTATTTTGCTTTTCTTCTTCATTCTTTACCTCTTTTCTTTCTTCCTTTCTCAAGTTCCGCTCAAAGGCCAAACTTGTGAAGGTTAAAAACCCACAATCCAACTGCAGGATTGGAACACTCTGGCTTGCAAATCTGTTTCTAAAGGTAGGACATCTAACGAGTCTCCCTTGGCATGTCGCACAGGTGGTGAGTGAGTCTTATTTTTTACAAAAAGGGGCAGTCTATGTGTAAGACACACTAAAACATTTCATTCACTTCTCAGATGTTTCTTGTTCCCGTTGGAAGAAAAGTATCTTCTTGCTCCAGCTGCCGCAGAAAACTTGGGGTCTCCAAATGATCTTATAAAACTTTTCTCTGTTCAGGTTCAAGTTCTGTGTGCCCTTAACTCTGATAAAAGTTTACATCCTCAGAAAACAATCCAATAAATATGTTCAAATTGATTGTGGTAAGTAAGCTTACGTGTTTCAGATTATTTTCAAATCTCTCCATCTGTCAAGAAAAAAGACTCTGAAAGCCATCAGCCAGAGATCATGAATTTCAGTTGATGCTGGTAGTAACCAATGTTCAAGTGCACCATCTAATAGCAAAGATTCAATTATTTAGATTATTCATTTATATCAATGGGGTGTTTGCATTCAAAATAATTACATGCATTGTTCTTTGATATTTTCTTAAAATGAAAATATAAAAAGAATACCATACAGGAAATTACACCCTTGAGTTATTTGTTTATGTAATTTAATTTTAATTTTTAATTATTATTACTATTTTTTGCTAACCTCTTATGTTTATAGAATTCGGGATAGATTACAGAACACTTCCACAAGCTCTTACTTAATTGATGCTCAAAAGCACATAAAGCATAAAGAATATTCCTATGCTATGGATGTGGAAGCTAATGCTTACAGAGGGGAAGTGATTTGCCTAATTCCACACAGTTGGGATAGAACATGGACTCCTACCGAGACCCTGTAACTGCTAGCTCAGGGCTATGTCCTCTATCAAGAACAACCTGTTTGGGGAGATGGACTGAGCTCACAATGAGGCTCACAAAGTTTTGCAAAGTTTATATCAGCAGGTCAGCTTCCTCCCTACTCTGCTTTGGATGTATGTCCCCTCATGTTGTGGCTAAGTGGAGCTTACTATGTCAAATTTTGGTTTTTTGTTTCTTCTTTTAAGGACCTTCTCAGAGATTCTTCTCTCTGCCTGGAATAGTCTGTTCTGTGTACCCCCGTAATATGCTGAAATAAAAAAAAATATTGTATAACTGTTTGGGTATAAGGGAGTCATAGAAGAAAGCTGACCTCGCAAAGAATCAAGATTGTAAAAACAAATATAGTTTCTCCCTGGTGTCTATATCCAGCTGGTAATTGAAAGAGAGGGCTCTCTGAAGTAGAGAAAGCTTAAGAACCTATCTTCAACTTGGTAGCAACCGTCTCAGATGCAGGGGGACCAATTTAGCTGTTCTCCATATTAGTGACAATGAACAACTCTAATTTTACAAATGGATTGTTCCCTATAAGATATTAAAATCTATTAGACACACACAAACACACAAACCTACTGCTTGAGCCACTATTTTAGGGGTTCTGAACACCTCACTGGTCCTTTATGATACACGTTTTAAAGAATGTTAGTTAGTACCTCCTAAGTCTTACAGATTGGCAGAGTTTGACCACTGGTGAATCTTAGGGAGATAAAATAAATGAGTGGGGGGGAAAGAACTTGATACAGCAAAAGAATACAAGGATGGGAAATTTTATCTTCAAGCATGATATTCCTGACACTCCTGGGTTCCTTTGGCTGCAGACAGGGCAGATACTAGTCCACACTACACATTTATGGAAATTAGAAAAAGGTGCACTCTTAGGACAGTGATAACCCCCTTCAGGGCTGACAATGTGGTGAGTAGAATTCAGGTTGGACGCCAGCGTCCACTTGCCCCCTTCTCTGGGTATCCCAGTGCAGTGAACTCCCTGCCCAACTGCACAGGAAGCACTGAGTGTCCAGAACTCACTCCTGCCCGTCTCTCCTGCCTCCATCACAATATGACATGTCACGCTCTATCAGAGAACACAGCACCATTAGGAACCATTACCAGCTAACATATTTCTGTGAGCAAGGAGTGTTCTTGTATAGACTTCCCCCTTGGGTACAGAACATAAAACTATAAATTTCTCCCGGAGCTTTCAATTCCTTTGTTACGATGTAACATCCCCTTTCCACCCCATAGATCCCATTCGTTCTCTGGAATTCTCTTCTTTATTCCTCAGGCTTCCCTCCGTCCTACTGCTCTTTCAGCATATGCACATGGACCTTCGCAACTCTACACATGTGTAAGGTTCAAAGAGTTCCCCAGCCATGATCAACAGTAAATAAATCCCAGAGGCAGCATTGAGTTACAACAGTTTTATTTCCACCATCATTCTCTCCTGCCTTTACCCTCCCTCTCAAAGCAAAAAGAATCCTGATGTTGTTGGGAAACCAGATGAATGGGTTCAGTTAGCAGAGATACAATGCTTGTGGTGTTTCTTTGGGGAACTGGAAGGCTAAAGTGCAAAGTAGTCTCTCGTCTAGGTCAGGGAGAGCCACATTCGTTATTTACTTTAAAAGGTATTGTTGAGAATTAATCAAAATCAAACACAGGTGTTCTTTCTCTAGTGGAAAGGATAGAGTCTGAAGTCCTGCAGACTTGAGACTGCATGTTGGTTTGCTATGTAGGACCTGAGTGAGCTTGGGCAAGGTAGTGTACACGGAAGCTCAGTTTCCCTACCTGCAAAATGGGAACGACAGTGCCTCCCCCTGGCTGTGCTGTGGGAGGAAATGGACAGAGTGCCCGTCTTGTCAGGGGATGTGAAATCCCTTTCCCTGCTTTGGACTGAGCCTCTGGATTTTCTCTTTCATTTCCTTCGCTTTGTTTCTCCCTCATTCTCCAAAGCACTTTTCTTCTCCCCCAGTCTTTCCAAAAGAAAGTGATATCTTTTTTCCACTTTCTGCGTTTTCTACCTTCTTTTGCAAGATGATGCCACAGCCATTTCCCTCCTGTGAATAGAACCATTTTAATCAAGATAAAACCACCATGGGATCCTTGAAAAGGTCAGTTGGAGCCACGATGGGTAGTACCAGTCCCACAAAGAGACCATCCTTCATGAAGTTTTGAATTGAAAAGAATGTTTCTATTCACGACATCTTTGCAACTTAACAAGGGGAAGTTAAAAGACTCGCTCCTGAACTCAAGGAGCATCAAACTTTACATATTTTGCTTCACTATAACCCTACAACAGTGAACTGGTCCTAGAAAAAAAGGCTTTCATGGCCATTTCAAGGGAAATACCTTGCAACTGATCAAGGACCCGACCCAGCCATAAAGCAGGGGATAGACCTTATTTTCATGATTTTTTTCCCCCTGAGGTCATCATCCCTGGGTCAGTGAGGAGACATTTATGTCTAATAGCTTTATACTGAGTAAAAGAAAATAACCTTCCACTCCTCCACCCCTGCCTTCATCTGAAACCCTTCTGGGGCCAAGTCAAACATTTCAGGTGAGCAAATTCAGAAATTTTTCACAGCATTTTAAAAAATACTCCTTTGCTTGCAATTAAACACACACATACACACATACACACATATCCCTAAGTATCCAAACATTATTAATTAGATTTCTGAGAAAAATGAGATTAAGTCAGGGTTGAATTGGGAGAGATTATTTATCACTTTCATTTCTACCTCACTCCTGGTTTCTTTTCTCTTTCTGCCCTAGACACCTCCTGCTTCATGGCAACACCAGACACTGAATGGTGGTGTGTACTTCGGATGAAGCCACAGCAAAACACAACTGCCTTTCCAAGAACCAACCACTTCTTTGTCAATTCATGTGTCAATCTAGCTAAATTGTTAAATTCCAACCACTTTACTCAAAAGCCGTTTATTCAAATATATATTTATAAAGCAAACAGCAGAACCACCCACTGTCAGATGCTCACACATATGCGTCCTTACACACCTCAACAGCCCGTGCCGACCTGACAGTAGGGACGGCTGCTATATTTTACATTATTTGAAATGCAATAATTAGCGCCTGTTAAAGGAAGGAAAAAAAGACATCACTACCTTGCGACAAATTGCTGAAATCAGTATGTCCAATTTTTCAAGACTCAGTGCTGAAAGGAAGGTCCCTGCTATGAGTTAATATGATGTGGCTGTCACTATTACACTCGCCAGCACTATGATATCAACAAATGCCTTTTTGTCTTTTTAACTGGGAGATAGAATTCACTGGAATTCCTGGAGGGAGGTGAGCCAGAAAGTAGTGGAGTGGAGATTTTAATCATTTACTTCCTAGTTTTTGAGAATTGGGTTTCTTTTTCTGGTTTAATTTAGTCGTTGCTTTTGAATGCAGGGTGAAGTGCACTCGTGTCGGATTAAGCCACCTTCTTTCCGCTTCTGCAAAGATGTTCATTTAAGTCCACCCTGGTAGACTATGCAAACTTTAATCCTCTAACGTGTCCACTGTGATGTAGGTATCATTCTCTTATTTTTCACTCGAAGGAAAAAGCGTTCCGAGTGGCTGACATTTCCAAGTGCAGAAAGTGCTTTAACGGGGAGGTCAGGCTTGATTCCCTAGCCTCTACCCAATTTCTCCCTCTGGATTCACAATGTGGCTTTATAAAAATAAAAATGTATTAAAATAATATACTCTTGGCAGACAGTGAACACAATCCTGGAGTCTTAACTGCACAATTTAAATTGACAGTGGTGGGAATTCTTTATACACAAGAGTCAATTAAAATTATGAAATTGGGCCCAGGGTAGGTTCAGGGGCATTAACATTCAAAAACACTTTGACATTTGCAGTAGAAGTGGGCCAGGCATTCCCTTCAGGAGGCCTCTGAGTTCATCATTTAAACTTGTCCTTCTTTTCTCCTGATTTCAAAATAAGGAGCTCAGTGCCTTCACTTCATCTTGCAGGGCTGATTAGCTAGCTAATGGACCATCTTTCCATGTTTTCAGTTTTCTCATATTTCAGTAAATCCACAAGACTTATATTGCCCTTTGCTCTTCAGAAAAACTCTAACTTTGAGGTTTTTTTCCTTAAAACACAAAACTGTTTATCTCTCTTCTCTGTTTTCCAGAAATTGCATACCTATGTTAGCCCTCTGGTCACTGAC
The DNA here is from genome assembly GCA_028533085.1 of Varecia variegata. Taxonomy (NCBI): domain Eukaryota; kingdom Metazoa; phylum Chordata; class Mammalia; order Primates; family Lemuridae; genus Varecia; species Varecia variegata. The sequence goes on from CM052438.1 coordinate 12,005,493, forward strand.
AAAGGTCTAGTCCGTCAAAACTGGTATTACACTTTGCTGTCAAATTCCCCCAGCTCCTCGCTGGAGCACAGCTCAGTATCAGAGGCCAGTGAGAAACCGTGTCTGTGAAGCCACAGGTCTCCCCAGTCCCTAGGCACTATTTCACTGCCTTGCAAAGAGGGGCATGGTTCTAGCAACTGCACAGAGACTTTCCCCTGTCACCTTTACACGATCTCTTCAGTGCTTCCCCACCTGATCTGTACAAGTCAGGTTGTGTGTATTTGAAGCAAAGGGCGGGGAAAAATACAGCAATTTTCTTTCTCCTTTTTTTTTTATTCTTGATGCTAATTAAGTTCATTATTATGAAATTACACACATTGGGAATTGGGATGTTCTGAGAAGATGTTAGAAAATGAGCATGAATGAAAATGTCAAGACCAATCAAAAACTGGTGTGTGTGTGTGTGTGTGTGTGTGTGTGATTTGTGCATCAGAAACTATTTATTGAGCGCTGACAGTTTTGGCCAGGCATATTGGTAAGAATCACATAAAGATGTGTAGAATATGACTATGACCTCCAGGATTTTTTAATTAGTTTGCAGTTGGGAATCCCACCGGGTTGCAAGGCAATGAGCAATATATCATCCAAATTTAGGAAAACAATTTCATCAGAGACAAAAAAGAATTTAGGGCTATTTCTTGCAAAATGTTTCACTGCCCTCTCAAGACAAATAGTAATGGGGCCAAAATTTGCAAAAATGGTGGAGTAAATAAAAGTCCAGACTTCTTTGAGACATCAAAGTAATGAAAAGGTCACTGACTTAGGTAAGAATTCTGATTTCTTTCTACCATTGTGGAGCTGCATGCAATCCAGGGAGTAAAGAAAAGAAGTCCCTCTCTCTCTCTCTCTGTACCTGTATTTATACATATATATACACATACACACAAATATATAAGATATATGTGCATATTAAAATATTTATATAATATATATAAATTATATATAGTTATAAATAATTATGTATAATAAAATTCTATATTATTTATATGTTATTATGTATAATACATAATTGTATATATAATTATAAAAATAATATTTGTTGCTGGTAGAAATTTTGAACATTAGAAATCCTATGAAGAAAATCAACTAAATTACCTGATCTTTTCACTGCATATTGATAAACAAAAAACCAAACTAAATGGCCCTGAAACTGATGGGCTAATAGTTAAGCTATAATGTTTCCTATGAACATAAACATTTCTACAGAATGTCCACAATACTTAGATGAAGTCACTCTGTAACTGTAGTAAAATATGATAAAAACAAGGCCACTCTGGAGTCATGCCTGAATAGACGACGAAGACAAGGGTGTCACACAATTACAAGAATAATCAAATATCTTTGTTAGCCGACACCAGTGACTAGCAGGTCAATGACAGCTCTAGCTCTGCTGCATTTCTTCTGACTTTTAGATTAAAAACATCAAAATGCCCAATCTCCAAATGCTAGTTTTAAAGGAAAGAGCCCTAAAATCACAATCAACCTCTCACTTCCTTAAACCCTTTCCAGAAACCAGCCGGCAGAAGCCCAAGCCCTACAATAAGCCTAGTAGCCTCTTGCCGAGATATACCTTGTATATGCTTTCCCTTGTCGCAGAAAGTTAATAAACCTAACTTTAACTACAGGTATATTCCTAGTGACTGTTGGCTGGGGCATTCAAAGGGTAGAAACAGTGTATGTAACTTTTTTTTTAACAAAATAAAGATTATACTCAAGCCTATTTGTATTTTAACAATGCTCATTTTATTATCTTTGCAAAGATGACTTTTCAATGCCTTCTTAGCGTTCTATTATATAGATGTTATATCCTTTTAAAATATATAAAATGCCATAATTAAAGAAGAATTTTATGTTTGATAATTTATAAAGTATGTCACAAAATTTTCTTATTATAATTTTTATTCATGCAACAATTCTGCAAGTTAAGTTATATAGTACTTTGCTCATTTTAAAGATGAGAGAATTAAAATTCAGAAAAAAATTACAACACAGCACTAATTGACAAGGCTAAGACTTCATTCCATGTAATTTAGTTCAGTTTATTCAATGCAATCTAGTATCTCTTCTAAATTTAAAATTCTTCAGGGTCTAGCTTGTCTTTTTGTACATAGTATACATTAAAATCCAGTTTTTATATTATTATAATTATGCTGATTATCTATGCATGATAAATCTGATACCAGACTTAGAATCCCTTTACATTGGTTTATGACTTAAAGTGTGGCAAGATAATTTACTACACTATGTGAACAGTAAAGAATTTAAAAGAATAGATTTTGGTACCAGGAAGGCTGGCTTAGAATCCTGGATCCACCACTTAATTGGATGGATGACTTTAGCATTTTCATTTATGTATTTGTGCCTCAGTTTCTCATCTGTGAAAATAGATATGGTGGTATTTTTCAAAAAGTTGTTGCTATATTGATTAATTTAGTGTACATACAGTGCTACAAATAGTACCTGGTGCTCAGTGACATAAGTGCCAGCAGTTATTGTTTTTTCCTCTTTCCCCATTTAAAGCAAGTACCCAGGCTTTGTTCTCCCTTGATGCTTAGTAAAGCATAAAGTCAACCGATTTTCCCAATCTTTCAAAAAATCTCAACCCATTGAAGTTATTAAGCTCGATGGCCCAGAAAGAGACCAGAGACTGGGAATTTCTTGGAGGGCTTCAGGAAGGGCGAGGAAAGCTGGGCACCTCTTCTGTAGCATGGAAAGAGAGTTCTTGTACTTGGGCATTGTGTTGAGAAAACACAGTGGGAGAAATCAAGGGGTGTTGCAGATGGTTTACTCTAAGACCCTGGAACATTTGTAGCATCCTGGAACACTGGGGAGATCCGTCATCAGCTGAATTTCCCACCAGCTGAGAGTGAAAGGACTCTGAACCATATTCAACTAGATTTAAAGACGATTTTAAAACCACGTTTTCACCCTACAGATTTTGTTTAGAAATTCCTATCTGCTATATAAGGTAAAACTTTCTGTTTGTGGCAACAAATTCCGTTTTTAAAGACATTGCTAATTGTCTCGTATCTAACAAACGGTTCCACATACGGGTTCAAGCACTACAGCTGGAATTACACAACTCGTACACGAGGCTGATTCCTCCCATGGCCTTTAGGGAGTGACGTGGCTATTCCTTAGGTTGGGTTCTCCATCCATGGATTGAATATAAATGTCCAACTGCCACAGGGCAGGGATCACGTTGTTGCTGGGACCTCAGATAAATAAATAGTCCTGTACGGGCTCTAAATGGAGTTGTTTAAATAAGGGACCCACAATGAATTGATGGTCTTCCACCGTGAGTGTAGCCCATGGATACACTCATGAATTTGGATAACTGGAGAAACACAAGTGACAGTGAATACTTTTACAGGCTCAAGTAGTGTTCTAGCACTTGCTGGAGATATACATTCGTACAATATTCAGGGTTACGACTGATTTAAGTATTTTTTTAATCAATGAATTTTATAGACATAAGAACTGTTGCTAAGTGTCACACAATGTAGTGACTCACCTTCAATGTCACATTAAAAGAAATAAATGAGGAATATGAGCCTTAGGGAATAATAACAGAATAACACCTATGTATTTACCTAAAAGCTAATCTTTCCATGGAGAGAGAGATGCCCATTAAACACAGTTCAGAGAACTTGTACATACATAACTATATATAGTTACATGTATAGTTACAGCAGCCCTAGAACATGAATACATTAATAATACAATAAATAATCTAAATTAACACATAATTTTTTTTCATATTCTCTATGAAAAAAAAACCTTGAAAAATGAACATGTCAATAGTCCTTCAATTTCTTTTTGGACTGAGATGGATTATTTCCAATAATTAAAATCCAATGGACTACATGTTACCATCTAAAAAAATGTGTTTGAATCTATGTAACAATTTATTTCATTAAACATATTTAAAGAGTAATCTGTGTATTGAGATAAGCTACATTTCCATTTTCTAAGTCTTAGGAATTTTAAAATTATCAGTAAATAATTAAAACATAAATCTATAAATTTGGAGCCATAATTCATGCAGCAACAGGATTTAAACCAAAATATCCAAGACTACGAATCAAACACTTTACCTTTTTTTTTTATTTCAGCTTATTATGGGGGTACAAAAGTTCTGGTTAAATATATTGCCCATGCCCCTCCCATCCCCCCGAGTCTGAGCTTCAAGCGTGTCCATTCCCCAGACAGTGCACATTGCACTCATCATGTAGGTATACACCCATTCCCTCCCCACCCCCATCCCCCCGAGTCTGAGCTTCAAGCGTGTCCATTCCCCAGACAGTGCACATTGCACTCATCATGTAGGTATACACCCATCCCCTCTCCCACCCCAAACACTTTATCTTGAAGACAGTTAAGCAGTTCAGTTAAGGAGATGTTTACACTGTATAGCTGTTCCAGGAACTCTAGAACCATTCTAACTGAATTGAAATCTATGTTCCACTATTTTTAGCTGTGAGAACTTAGACAAGTCAACTAACCTCTCTATGCTTCAATTCTCATTTTGGTAAATAGGGAAATAATACCTACCTCATTGGGATATTATGAGGATTAAATGAGTGAGTACATGTGAAGTACTTAATGATAGTGCCCAGCATGGATTAAGTACTGAATAAATATTAACTATTATTTGGGTGACCATTTTAAAAAGTGAATGGTACAATATCATCACAAGCCTGGGTAACTGTAATCTAAAAGTGACTGGGGCAACCCGAAGCACATGATAACCAAAGTTTTAATAGTTTTACTGACTGAAAGATTTCATCTTAAAGGGCCTGATATAATTTTGAATAAAGTTTTACTAACTTCTTTAGAAAAGCTTTATAAAGTTCCAAGTTCACAGTTCTTTATCTATAATTCTCAAATCCAAAAATCTCTGAATCCCAAAAGTTATGAGATCTTTTTTTTGTTTATTTTTTGTAGTTGTGTTTTATAAAGCTGTTAAATAGTGAATTTAACTGGGGCAACTTAAAGTCTTTATTTATTCCACTTGCTAAGAATATTGTTATGCTGCATAGCCTGAAATATTAATGTATTTAACTCAGAGGATAGCCCTAAACCCAGATGGGTGCACCATAATACCCTTCTAAAATAAAAAAAAAAATCTAAATTCAAAACACACGTTACTCTCAAGGTGTTTGTTAAGGAAATGTGGACCTGTATTTGTGTTTATTTAATCCCAACAAACTCTTGTTAAAATTCTATTATATACATTGGCAAAAATACTAGACATTTTAGTGTTCAGTTAATTAAAAATATGTAGATATAGTCTTCATCAAAAAAAATTAAATTAGTGCAGGATGTAGGCATATGAACTTTTGCCTGTGATACACACACATTGCCTGACTCTGCGATGGAAAAGCAAACACTGAGAACTTATCAGGGAAGGCTGCAAGAAAGAGGAAACATTTCATTTGAATTTTGAAATTGAATTGATTAGAATTTTATTAAGCAAAAATGGAGGGATATCTGCAGTTAAGGGACCTAAATACACTTGATATATTCAAGTCACAGAAAGTATTAATAGTATGCTGGAAGCAAAAGACAATAGCATGTGGTAGTAAAATCTACTGGAAAGACTAATTTCTGATGCTTCGAAGAAAAACAACAACATCTGAACTCTCTTGGAAGATAATTCTTTCCCACGTTATTGAGAGAAGTAAAAGGTATTAGTAAATGTGTGTGAAATATTTATTTTCTAATAAAATCACACTTTTTTGTTATTCTTTTTTTTTATTTCAGCTTATTATGGGAGTACAAAAGTTCAGGTTATATATATTGCCCATGCCCCCCGCATCCCCTGAGTCTGAGCTTCAAGCGTGTCCATTCCCCAGAGAGTGCACATCGCACTCATCATGTAGGTATACACCCATGCCCTCCCCCACCGCCCATCCCCCCCGAGTCAGAACTTCAATCACATGTTTTGAATGGCAGACTGTTGCATTTCTGATTTGACCCTTTGGGATCACAAAGAGAGATAATACACACGTAGGACGTTCAGACCCCATGGCAAACACCATTTTTTGGAAGACACTGGACATTGGATGTACAGCTTTGCTCCTCAGAATGGAAAGATTATAAGGTAACCCACATATCTACTGCAGTGACCAGTGTCGACCAAGGTCTTTGGAGATGAGGAGGTGGCTTTCTGCTTTTAGGAACATTAGGGCACCCCAGCTCCTGTTTAGTAAATCCACTGTATAAGAGGATGCTTTGTCTATTCTACAAAGGATACACACGCGCACACACACACACACACACACACACACACGTACACACACCCGGGAAGCCTAGATAGCCTTACAATCACTAATACTGGTCATAATATCTCATAAATTGTAATCAGAGATGATAAGGAAAAGACAAAGAAAATGTGTGTATTAGTTGAACCTCTTTTGCTTTCAAGGATTTTGAACCAACTTGACTAGCAATAGTAAAAGCAATGGCTGTATGACAGTTGAGTATTCAGTATTGAAATCAAGGTGTCTCAAAGACTCCCAAAGATATATGCAACATGGCCTCAAAAGGAGTTGCCACCAGGAATTAACAAACCTGGACTCTTTTTTGTCTGCATCAACTTCTTTCTTTTGTCTTGGCAAACTGGGTGTCTCTGCCTCTCAGGCTTCGTGGTGAAAGATGGCTGACATATAGTGTCCAAACTGCATATGTCTCTTACCATCAGCAACATACAGGATTAACTAGTTTTCTCTGAATTCCATTCTTAAACTCTGGAGAGCTCATCTGACTTGTCTATCCAGGGTGGCCCTGGGGAAGCCCCTGAACTAGTCAGCTTTGCCTAGGGCCATGAAGAGCAGGATGATATCACATAATTACGGATACTGGCTCAAATAGACACAAGAGAGGCAGAGAGGATGTTTGAAATGGTTACAAACCTGAAGGGGCACCTTGTAAAGACTAAAATAATTTTCTTAAATTCTTTATTTTTTTGACATTGAGAGGGATGATATTAAGAGTACATTTCATCTTTTGCACAATCTCCACTGTGTACATAAGTCACCCTGTTGTGAAGTGTCGTTGGTGACCACATGGTTCAGAGGCAGACAGGCCTGGATGCCAGTCTGGCTCTATTATTTTGGGCTGTGTATTTTTGATCAAGTTCCTTAATCCTTTCTAGTCTTTGTTTTCTCATCTGTAAAATGAAGAAAACTTTGCCAATCTTACTGTGTTGTAACATGTATAAAATGAGAAAATGCAAATAAAATCATCAACATAAAATATTCAGCATGCACCTGGCACAAAGTAGGTGCTCAATAAATAGCATTACTAAAAGCATTATTTATTTTGAATACATGTTATTAATATAATTATTACATCAAACAGATAATTAGCGTTGGCCTCACATTAATATATCCATGGTCAATTTGTTGGGTTCGCTTATGCTAATAAGAGATTCCGATAGGTTCACACTAATTCTATTCTCTATCTACCTCTCCTGGAGAGCTCATCCTAGAAATAAAGGAAAATAAACTGCAGTAAAATGGAGGAGTCACACTGGCAAGTAAACACGGGGTGTTATCCATATTTTCTGTTTAAATATTTTAAGAAAGTCAAAAGCAGATTGTCAAAATTCAGTTAGAAACCCAAATCCCCAATTCACTCTGTTGACTCACTGACATTATCGCACAGGGATTGCGCGATGACCCTTCACCAGAGGAGTTCAACCCAGAGCGTGAAGGAGATAACATTAAATGAGCATTTTTTTAAAGAGAAAATGTCTTTTACACTTGATAAGCTTGGAGCCATCACAAAAAAGAAAGGAAAAAATAAAGAAAGAATACAAGATGGAAATAACAGGCATAACCACAGGTTTTTGTTTGCTTTGTGCTGCAGGACACAGTGCCAGGGCAAATCATCAGGTCTTGGGTGAGTTTTTTAGTTACAATGGACGGTGCATGCCGTGGGCTGCAGTGACGGATTGTTGGTATTAGTGGTTCTGAGTGTGATTAATACGGCTGCTCTCTCTCTGACAGAGTGGGAATGGTACCACTAACACTGAACGGAGGTGATCCTACTAAAATCTGTTAGGGATGTTCCTTGGGGAAAAAAAAATAGTGGTATAAAGGAAGTACCAGGAGTAGAAGGGTCAGTTCACCAGCTGTAGCCGTATTGATCAAAGCAAAATGGCACGATGCTTAGACCCACTAAGCAGAGGGTCTTCTTAACAATGAACAAGCCTGGGTTTCTCCTCTCCCTCCACAGTGGCAAATGTTCATTAAGCAGCATCATGTAGACACAGTGTCTACATGGATAAAAGAAAAAAATAAAATGATGATATAATGCATTTTATATTGAAAGAAAAAATAAAATGATAATATATTTTCTATTGAGTGTATGTTTTTTTGGAAATTTGTCAACTGTCAGGTTTGAATAGAAAAGAAAAAAGAGAGGGTCAATCTTTGGTCTATTAACAGATGTATCTAACATTTGGATACTAGAGCCAGGGTTTTATATGACACAAAATGAAAATATATTCCCTTATGACAGTATATCTCTCATCACCATTAAAATGCAATAAAACTGTACAATAGGAAAGAGAAAACATTTGAAAAGTTGAGTGAGGCTGTGCCATATATTAAGAGTTAGTATCTGAGAGTTATGTTTCTGGCTAAGCCGGTATCAGACCACTTAACGAGGGTAAAATGTATCTTTGTCCGTCTCTTGGAGGTTCAGATACTGGAATGTGCGCTTCTAAAATCAAAGACAACTGTTGTTGTCAATAGCTTATCCAGAAGAACTGACAGCACAGAGCCAGTCGGCAAAGCAGAGGGTGCCGGCAAGGTGCTGCTATTGATCAGTTGTCCTGTATAATCAATGTGGACTTTTCAACACAATCTTGAGAAATGTCAATACTATCTCAATACAAATGCCTCTCCAGAGTAGTGGAATCTGGCAAAACAAAACCTTTAGTGGCAAAATTATCATTCATAATGAAGACCTACAAAATGCTAGTTGAGCATCTATTTGTTTCAGATAGCATTCTCTGTCTACAGTAAATACTAATACAAACTTTTTGGTTCAGACCTTTAATTTTATGCAGACAGGGTGGAGTTATTTCCTTTAGAAATAATTTTTATTTTACTATGTTTACTTATCCTTATTATTTTCTAGTTTCAGTTAGGATAATTTAGCAACAGAAATAGCAATCTATGCCTTTAGGATGCTTTATAGTTTGCAAAGTACTGTTTGATTTCATTTGAGTATCACAACTTTTTGAAATATGTTGAACTCTTCCAGAATTTATTTTTTCTTTTTTTTTACAACAGGTTATTGAAGTCTGGGAAAAACAATGGAGAAAAATAGATGATTCCCATGCCCAGCCAATGAAGGGAGTGATATGAAATTTGAGATTTGCTCCATTGGTAGGTTAAATGTCAGGGGAAGTAAGGTGTCAACTTTTATGTATTTTCACCGTCCAACTGATTAGATCAGCATCTAATAGATGAAGTTTGTATTTTTCTTAACTGATGGAAATGTGATGCTCATTTGTTGTACCTGGAGTTATATTTATTTTCTTGCAGATCTGGAGTGTGATTAATAAAATATTTACACACATTATTAATTTGTTTGTGAATGTATTTGTAAATACAATGAAAACCATCATGCTTATTGTATCCAACCCTTTCTAACTGAAAGATAAGGTTAAACCCTTAAGCAAGAAACATGCGGGTGGTTTTATTAAACACTGCTTTCTAAAGTTATAGGTGGATTCTGCCAAAAAATTATCCCTGTAGCAAACTCAGGTACACACTCAGTTCTTACAAGCACATTTATGCACTTTATTAAGTTCAAAATAATTGATATGTATTTAATTTCAGGTGATAGAAATTTAAAGATTTACTTAAAATTTTAAATAGATACAGGTTCATGAATGCATATGATTCTAAAAAAAAACAATACCTGTTACACAGAAATTACTAATCAGTATCTATATTCATAAATTAAACTTCTTTATATCCACTGGATGCCTATGCATTCCTATGCTACAGTTATCATGAAAAATCCCCCCATGCCCGCTAAGTGGAAGCATACCTCAGGGTTTTAATATACACAGGAGCAGAAGGCAGAAGGTGGCCTGCAGGAAATGCCAGACAGTCTCACCTTGACCCCATTCCACGTACTCAACATGGGTGGCCTAGGCAAGAAAATGGGGAGGTTCTGGGTGGGAGTGGGGGTTGAGTGTCCATATTGGTCAACACGTCCATTGTAGTGTAGGTAAGTCTGTCTGGAGTGTTCTGGCTCGTCACTCATTTCTCTAGAATCATTCTTGGATAAAGTACTAATTCTCAAACAAGGAATGGGATTACAAAGTTGCTTTGGCCCACACGGAGGTGAGGCTATCAGTGTGAGAGAGGCTATTAGACATCCCTTTTGGGACTTGGGCTCTCATTGCCTCATCAATTTGCTACCTCCAAGAAACATGCACCTTACAGAAGGAGCCAGCCCCAGCATGGGAAACATACCACTCACCTAAGCCCTAACCAAAGTCCATTTTACCACATTTAACGCAGGTTCTCCAAAAGCAAAGAAGAGAGCAGAGACTCATCTTGGAGATCTCCTCCTGCTCTCCCTTCAGGGTTCCAGATGCTACTACTGTCACCCTCTCTGCCTTTGCCCTTTGGGCAGTGAGGCTCCTGTGACATAGTTCAGGGGCTGGTTACCCATCAGCTATCA
>CM052438.1:12016747-12083100 GCA_028533085.1 Varecia variegata
GAGCCTGACCCCATCAATCACAGTGGCCTGTGGTCACAATTTTCTGGGAAATGTGGAAAATCATCATCTACGGTAAATCTGCTGCCTGAAATGTCTCATGCCATCTATATTTTATTTAAAATTTTGGTGGTTATCTTCTATTGTTTTTGTGTATTTAAACTTTGGTGTAAATATCTAGATGACTAGTAGCCAACTTGACTATGAGTGAAAATATCTACAAAAAAAAAAGTCATCATTTTTTTTCATTTTTATTTATTTTGAGTAAAGATACTTATGGTAATCAACATTTTGTTACATCAAAAAGACTTCACATTGACAAGACACTATTGAAAGAATGACAGACATGAAGACATGTTCCTGGCCTCAAGGGTGTCTTGACATTGCTAACAAGGCAGATATGTTCCTAAAAAACACTGCTAGGGTTTGATGAAAAGAGAAATTCTCAGGACCAAGGGAGGAGAGGAGATTTCCAAGCACATGGCATGCATGGGCACAGGTCTGGAGGCTAAAGAAGACATGGCCCCTTTTCGTATGAATAAATAGCCTGGTGTGGTTGCAGCCAGGGATGCCAGTCAGTAGGGAGCAGTGTATGAGACTGGGAAAGTAGACCGGGACCAGACTGCTTAGGGCCTAGATTGGCATGGTGGTGGAGGAGAGGGTTTAAGTGACAAATGGAAAGAGGATGACTAGAGAATGAGGGGGTGATGACAACTTGTGACTTCCCTCTTTGGACTTGGTGAAATACTATTTTTTGAAAATGAACACACAGTCATTTTAAGTTATTTAATTCACAGGGTATTAAAGTAGACCTAAGAGCAGACAGCTCCTTAAATATAAAAATCCAATTCATGTTACTGTTACTCTAGATGACTTCTAGAGAGTCTTGGCCAAATAGTTAGCCAGCCCCTGTCAAAGAGATGTATACCTTGGTTCAGCTGTTGGATTGCAACCAAGTTCCCCCCGCCTGCCTGGAGTGTCCACACCTCAGTCTTAGTCCTACTGTCTGGGATCACATGAATAGTTCCACATTTTCTCATACATTATAGATCTGCAATTATTTTGTAAAACTGCCTAACTTGTTGATAATTTTTTTTTCCTCTGTGCCATTGCTCAGAGGACGTGGTCTTGATTTCCTACACAATTCTGGTGCATTTGCTTATCCATCAAAATCCCTTTTCCTCACAAGTGGACTCTAGAAATAAAGAAAAAAATTGTGGGTGTGACCTAAAGAAAGAAAGCAGAGTGGAGCTGATTCTTCACTCTCTGGGGACTATAATTTTTGAAAAACTCAGTAGCTATACATGATAATAATTGCGATGATAATGATGATGGTGATGATTTATAGATAAGGTCTTGCCCTGTTGCCCAGGCTGGAGTACAGTGGCCTGGCTAATTTAAAAAAAAAAAAAATTAGAGGGGTGTTCTCACTATGTTGCCCAGGCTGGTCTCAAACTCCTGGCCTCAAACAATCCTCTCATCTCAGCCTCCCAAAGGTTTGAGCCACCATGCCCTGTCCAATAGCTATAAATTATTGAGATGACACTTCAGGACAGGCCTAGTATCAGTCATTTACACCTATGAATATCTGTTTTACAATTGAGGAAGCTGAGTGCAAGAGAGGCCATATAACTGGCTTAAGGTCATTCACATGGCAGTGATAGAGTCAAAATTTAAATGTAGGCCAGCCTCACTTCACAGTCTACCTCTTTCCCTTATCCCATGATGGCTATTATTGGCCAGCCCCACTACATCAGCAAGTCCCTGTGAAATGAATGTGGACACATCTGAGAGTGCTCTATTCACTACAAATACAAAGGAGTAATCAAATTCGCTTAATCTAGTTTGTCTTCTAACTCCACCTTGAATTTGTAAATAGCCCAAGGATATAAATAATTATGGCAAATAGAAATTAGGCTAGTGGATATTTCAGGACGTGGTAAGTCAAGAAAAGCACTGGGCATAAATAGATTGAGTTGGGAGATTGTAAGAGGAAATGGGACAATAGGAAGTGTGCTCTCACCAGTTAAGAAGCTAAAGTGTTTTTAAGTTTTAGAAACATCTAAAAAATGTGGAAGGGGTGGGGCAAGATGGCCAAATGGAAACCTCCAGTGATCATCCCTCTGCACGAGCACCCATTTCAACAACTATTCACTCAAGCAAGCACCTTCAGAAGAACCAAAAATCAGGTGAGTGATCAGACTACCTGTTTTTAGCATCATATCAAGGAAAGAGGCACTGAAAAGGGAAGAAGAGACAGCCTTGCGTTGCCTGTGTCACCCTCCCATCTCCCATCTGTGGTGCACCAGCCAGCGCACCGAGTGGAGGGAGAATCTGTGTGCCCAGGGAAGGGAGAGTGAAGTGATTCTGGGACTTTGCATTAAAACTCAGGGCTGCTCTGGCACCGGGGAACACAGCACAGGGCAGAATTCTGCTGGTGCCCACAGATGGAGCATTTTGACTAGCATGACTGGGAAATCCTCCACCCTGAAACTTGACCTCTAGCTAGCCCCACCACCAGCAGACAGAGCAGCCTAGAGCCCGAAATTTGTGAGGGAGTCAGGCCACAAGGGCTGCATTCCTTGGGCAATTCCAGTAGCTGTGCTGGCTCAGAGCCAGTGGACATGGGGTGCACATGACCCAGTGAGACACCAGCAGCTGCGGCCAAGCCAGTGCCTGTGTCATCTCTCCCCCAACTGCTGGTGCAGCTCAGGGAGAGTCTTCTTCCATTTGAGAAAAGGAAAGGGAAGAGTTCAGAGGACTTTGTTTTACAACTTGAGTACCAGCTCAGCCACAGCAAAATAAAGTACCAAGCAGACTCCTGAGGTTCCTGAGTCTAGGCCTTAGTTCCTGGACAGCAATTCTGGATCCATCTGGGCCAGAAGGAAACATGCTGCCCTGAAGGGAAGGACCCAGTCCTGGCAGGATCCACCACCTGCTGACTAAGGAGCCCTTGAGCTTTGAATAAACATCAGAGGTAGCCAAACAACAGTCACCACTAGCTTTGGGTGAGGGTGAGGCTGGGCTGGCTTCAGGTGTGACCTGGTACTGGTGGCCATGAAGGAAGTACTCATATCACTCCTCCTCCAACTCCAGCAGCCCAGCACAGAGAGTGAGGGAAGAGAGTGAGAGACTTTGCCTGGTAATTCAGGGAATTGTCCCATATCTTACCCAAGCCCACTAAGGCAGTACCTCTAGGACTCTGTAAGAGCATTACAGGGCTTGGGGCACTCCCAAGTGCTGATACAGTTGTAGTGACCAAAGACTTAGAGCACAACACTCAATTCCCTTTGAGTATCTGGAAATACTTCTTAAGAAGGATGAGTTCAAACAAGCCCAGACCATGAAGCTTAAAACAAACATCTAACTCTTCAATGCCCAGATATTGATGATCATCCAGAAGCATCAAGGACACCCAGGAAGACATGACCTTACCAAACAAACTAAATAAGGTACCAGTGACCAACACTGGAGTGATAGAGATAGGTGACCTTTCTGACAAAGATTCGAAATAGCTGTCCTGAAGAAGGTGAATAAATGTGAAATCAACACAGAGAAATAATTCAGAAGCCTACCAGAGACATTTAACAAAGAGGTTGAAATGATAATTAAAAAAAGTCAAGCAGAAATTCTGGAACTTAAGAACTCAATTGATAAACTGAGAAATGTATCAGAGTCTCTCAACAGCAGAATTAACAAGCAGAAGAAAGAATTAGTGAGTTTGAAGACAGTCTATTTGAAAATATTGAAAAAATACACAGGCAGAAGAGAAAAAATAAATAAGAATGAAGCATGGCTACAAGATCTAGAAAATAACCTCAGAAGGGAAATCGAAGAGTTATTGTCCTTAAAGAGGAGGTAGAGAGAGACATTGGGTAGAAAGTTTATTAAAAGAAATAATAACAGAAAACTTTCCAAACCTAGAGAAAGATAATTAATATTCAGGTAGAAGAAGATCATAGAACACCAAGCAGATTTAACCCAAACAAGGCTACCTCAAGGCACTTAATAAGCAAGCTCCCAAAGGTCACAGATAAAGAAAAGGTCCTAAGGGAACAAGTAAAAAGAAAAAAAATAACATATAAATGAGCTCCAATACATCTGGCAGCAGACTTCTCAGGAGAAAATTTACAGACCAGGAGAGAGTGGCATGACATATTCAAAGTGCTGAAGGAAAAGAAAAAAACACCTTAACTCTAGAATATTATCTCCTGCAAAAATATACTTCAACAAAAGGAGAAATACTTTCCCAAATAAACAAAAGCTGAAGGATTTCATCGGCACCAGCTCTGTTCTAGGAGAAATGCTAAAAGGAGTCCTTCAGTCTGAAATAAAAAGTTGTTAATGAACAGTAAGAAATCTTCTGAAGGTATATAAGTCACTGGTAACAGTAAGGACACAAATACAGAATACACTATTTCTATAATTGTGGTGTATAAACCACTTATGTCTTTAGTAGGAAGACTAAAAGGCAAACCTATCAAAAATAACAATTGTTTGAGAGATAGATAGTATAAAAAGATATGGCTAGAAAGAACAAAAAGTTAAAAAAAGCGGGGGGAGATGGACTTAAAGGGTAGACTTTTTGTTAAATTACTCTTTGGTTGTTTGTTTCTAAGCAGAGCTGTTATGCACTTAAAATAATTGAATATAAATTGTTTTTTGTAAGCCTAATGGTAACCTCAAATCAAAACAACTGCAACAGATACACAAAAAATAAAAAGCAAGAAATTAAAACACAGTACCAGAGAAAATCACTTTTAACAAAGGAAGACAAGAAGGAAGTAAGAAAGAAAGAGAAGACCACAAAACAACCAGAAATCGAATAACAACACGACAGTAGTAAGTTCTTACTTATCAATAATAACATTGAATGTGAATGGACTCCTCTGTAATCAAAAAACATAGAGTGGCCGGATGGATAAACAAACAAGAGTCAACTATATGTTGTCTGCAAGAAACATATTTCACCTATAAAGACACACATAGACTAAAAATAAAGGGATGGAAAAAGATATTCCATGCAAATGGAAATCAAAAAAGAGCAGGAGTAGCTACACCTCTATTGGATAAAATAGATTTCAAGACAAAAACAGTAAAAAGAGACAAAGAAGGTCATTATATAATGATGAAATGGTCAATTCAACAAGAGGATATAACAATTCTAAATTTACATGCACCCAACACTGGAGCACCCAGACATATAAGGAAATATCCAGAAAATGTGGGCAATTGTTTTCTCAGGCTATTTTCCTTGTGCTACCTATGAATGTCCCAAGTAGTGACTGGGACATAGTGTCTTTTGACAAGGCCAGAAAGATCCACAAGAGGCTTTGGGGTCCTTCAACATCCTGCCCGCCACTTTACATTTTGTTCTTATAAATTTGACCTCACAGGCAATTGTCAGCATATAAGGAGAAGATGACACTTTCATTATTCAATAGTGACATAAGGTAACCTATATCTTCTTAGGCTAAGAGAATTTTAAAAATAGAAAATTGTACAAGTATTGGCATGACAGAGCAGAGACATCGCTGGTATTTAAGCAAATCATGTGAATACTTTATGGAGCATGTTTGCTTAAGGCATATTGGAGAACATCCGTTGACCTGTGACCTATCCAAATCTTTAGGGTAATAAGTTGTGCTATGAAGCGCTCTACTCAACCAGTGAGCATTTTCTTGTCCACTTGGCATATAAAGACTGAAATAAAATAGTAAATCTTTTTTTTTTTCAGATTCTATCTATAGTTTCCCAAAACTGTATTTTCTCCTATCCTCAAGATTGCACATTTTGTTTTTGTCGCCTGTGTTTTGGTGAATATCTGTGGGAAAAAATGATTATTTTCATTGACTCATTCTGAGCAAAGAACAGTAATATAATTGATTATAATGGGTAAAAAATTGAGTTATTGGATAACATGATGCTGTATTGCATCTAGGATTTCAATATTCCTGCCAACTGCTACCACTGATACAAAACTAAACTTAAAATAAATTTTAGGACACTCAGGAAATTAGAACATGATTTCTGTAGTCATTCAAATTGTCACTTCGAAAAATAATGCCTAAGAAATATGGTGAGTCTTTGGACTAAGCCATTAGGGAAATTTGAGAATTAGAATTTTTGCTAAATTGGATATATGATTGTTTTGCTTAATTTTCAACCTGTTTATGAAAAAGAAAAAATATAGTTCTAATATAGGCTTTTTTCTTATTTTATATTTTAAATATAAATATTTAATTGTAATATCTTTAAGCATATTTTAATTGAGATATGGGTATTTAATGTGGTAGAGTTTCTTTGTTGCTTTTAAATGATAATATGTTTATAATCAACACCTTTATGTCATGGAAATACAGTTGCTCAAGTGAGGAACAGAAGTAGTGACTCCACTGTGAGCAAGGTGGATTTGCAAATTATGAGGTCCTTCAGAATTCTTTTCTTTTAACTGAATGGGAACAATAATATTTACACTTGTAAGAGGTGGATTTATATGTGTTTCAAAGAGTTACTGGCTATGACTTGAAAGAATATTGAGGCATGTGCTTAGCCCCTTCCTTTGAAAAGACATTGAAGGAGATGTGGTTGAAAGTCCACCACCAGGGACATTATCAGACTTCAGGGAAATGGACTGTGTTAGTGCAGTATATCCTTAGGAAAGACTCAATCTTGGGAAGGGCAGATAGTGAAAACATTGACCTTGGAAGCAGGATGAGAGCAGGTCATGCCTGTGTTACATGTAGAGGTCACCTCAAAGGAAAGTCAGCCAAGGGCACATCCTGGCCCTTGCTTCTGAACAGTCACATGAGTCCAAGTAGCCTCAGCATGGGCAGTTTTGGTCCTGAAATGACTCCTGCCACACAGGAAGGACAAAGCTACTGCTGAGCCTTCAATAATATCATTGAAGGCCATATATTTTCCAACAATCAGTGGTTCGGGCAAAGGAAAAATTAAAGAGAGCGCCTATGCAATTTTGTGTAGTTCACCAGAGTGATGTAACTCTCAAATACCTCTGAGTAGTTGCTAGGAAAAGGTTGACCTTGAGAAGCTGTGTATGTGCCAACACCTCCTGACACTAACGTTTTAAAGAAAGATTACTTTTTAGTAAAAGAGAAAGATCTAGCATGCATCTCCCATCATTCCCCCAAAAGACACCCCACCTATCAGTAAGCAAGTGTTGGGATAAAACATGGAAGAAAACAACCAGGCAGATAGGAAAGAGTAAGTAAAAACACAAAGGTTAAACAACAACAATAGTAGCAAATAAGCAAAAAGAATTGTGTGTGCACAGGCAAATATAAGTCATTCATTATATTGAAATATAGGTGGTGAGTCATGGAGTGAAAGAATATAATGCTAGCAAGGTTGATAGGGAACAATATTATGAAGCATATTTGATGCCCTATTGAGGACTTCGCTTTCATTCTCTCATTCAGTAACTTCTAAGCAAAGACTTGACATTGTCAAATTGTTTTCATTCTGTGAATGGTTAACTGGAGATATAGGACAGGAAGCAGTACAAATGCTCATGAGAGAAGTGAGGGTATAAATTAGAGCAAAATAGCCAGAAATTACAATTCAAAAGAGAAATATTCAGAAAATAGTTTTTGAGGACCTGTTATTAAATATTAATAGAAGGGTAAAGAGGCAAAGAGAAGAATCAAGGATGATCCCTGTTTTAGCCTGAATGATGGTGGAGTTTGGTGGTGTCATAACTAAGTTAAGAAGAGAAGAAAGAGTTGATTTTGAGCAGCTGATGTGAAATTTGGGCATGCTGAATTTGAGAGTCTGTGGTCTATGTAAATGTTTGAAATTCAGAAGCAGG
The DNA here is from genome assembly GCA_028533085.1 of Varecia variegata. Taxonomy (NCBI): domain Eukaryota; kingdom Metazoa; phylum Chordata; class Mammalia; order Primates; family Lemuridae; genus Varecia; species Varecia variegata. The sequence continues at coordinate 12,024,573 of CM052438.1, forward strand.
GAAATGTATATAGGTTTGATGATTAGGAGAAGTGTTTAGGTTATAGTGACAGATTTGGGAGAAATCAGCATATATATGGTAATCGAACCCCTGAGAGTGGATAAAATTAACTGGATAAATGCATGGGTGAAAAGATCAGTGGAATAAACTAAGAACTCTAGAGAATACTCACATTTCAGAATGATACACAAGGAGGGGATAGAGAGAGATTTGTTAAAGTGAGGCAAATAGTACACAGAGCAATTCAAGAGGTTCAGAAAGTCAATAAAAATAAATATTCATAACATTTGACAATATACTATTATGTAATGTCCAAGAGAGTTTTTAGTATCTTCTTAACTGTTTTGTTCCTTGCTGGCTGTTTCCCCCATCCCCAGAATAATGCCAGGTATATCGTAAGCTCTCAATATTTATTAGAAAGTCACTGATCACCTTAGGGATGGAAATTTCAGTACAGCGATGAGGTCAAATGCCAGATGAGTCTGGGAGAAAATACATGGCGAAGCGGTGCAGATTCTAGAAGTATAGACTCTTCCTCCAAGAATTTTAGATGATAATTGGAAGAGAAGGACATTGAAAGGGCATGGAATAAAATAACCACTTTTATTTTAGAGAGGGGGAGCCTTAAAATTATTTATAGACTGAGATAAATCAGAGATTCTGGAGCAAGAAAACATGAGTATAGGAGCAAAGTTCAAGAAGAAAAGCACATAATAAAACTTAGAGTTCAAAAAAGTGAATTTTTAAGAAAGAAGGAAGAACACTTTATCATTTGAGAAGACAAAAGGAAAGGACATAGCAAAGGGCATATTTTTGATGGATGACAGAAGTTGAGTACTGAGAATTCTTCTGAGAGCCTCTCTCTTTCCAATGAAGAGAGCAGCAAGAACCTTGGCTGAGAAAAAGGCGGATGAAGTCAACAATGCTTAAGGAGAGTGGAGAGGCTTCATGGTAGACTTCGAATGAGTTGGCCAAGAATTAGGAAAGTTAGTGAGGCCAAGTGACTTAAGAGGGCATATATTTATGGGATTCTAAGCTGCAGAGCGGAATATTTGCTTTAATAATCTAGTGCATCCCAGGCAAAGTGCATAAGGGCATCTTTTACACTACCTGGTATTTCAGGTTTATCTGGTTGCCTGGGATACGAAGGGAAAGATAGACAGAAACGGAGGGTTCTGATCAGCTCTACAGGCTAGGTGAAGGAAGGAAAGAATAGAAGCAAAACTGCTGAAGCCAATGAGGAAATTTAGTGGAAGTGAGGTTATGAGAAAAATGACATCCATCTGTCCTCATGCAACTGGCTATTAAAGTTTAAAGGTCCAATATGAAGCTGCTTTAGGAGACGACACATTTAGGATGTGGCCTATATAGGTGGGCAGAGGAGAAAAGTTGAACTAAAATGTTGGTGAAGGTATTTGGACTTAGGAAACCCAGTAAAACAAGTCATTAGGCATTTGACAAATGCACCTACATAGATACGTTTGCTAATGTGGTGGATTATATACCAACGAAGCAGGGAGGGTGACTACAGGACTGGCTCTTTGTAGGCACATATGAGGATAAAAATATTTAGTGAATGGGGTTGAGTACTGTAAGCTGTCATATGAGAAGTGTTTGCCTCTAAATAAAGTTGTCCCCAAAATGGAGATCCCATTAGTAGCCCTCATGTACATTTGTGGATCCTGCCACATGCACATGTGACTTTAAGAAAATGGTGCTTCTTGTATATGCGGATAGTATCTAACCTCTGGAGTCCTTAGCACTTCTGCAGGATGACAGGAGCATTGCATGTGCCCCTCAGGTGTATCTTTGTGGGGCAATTTATATGGAACAGTCTCTTAGCATTAGGAATCATTCCAGGTTTCTTCTTCAGGCAGTAGGGTCTATGAAGCATTCAAAATTAGTCTGTGATGGGAGCTATTTTGGCCTCATAAGATATGCCCTCAGATTATACTCAATGGTTTTTTTTTCCCCTTTCAAAAACACTAGCCATAAAATTGTTTAATTGGCCAGAAGTCTCTCTGGAGGCACGGTGTTTCATTAACTCAAGGAGACATCAGAAACATTTTAAGAGATAAATCTGACCCAATGAAAGCTAACATTTTGTAAGATTAGAAGCCTAGACTATAAAAGCAGTATGTCAGGACATACATTTATAGTTTTTGCTCGATGGACTTCTATGTTCTACTTCTATAGTTTAAGTTCCTTTCTGCTATAATATGAGCAACATAAAAATGTAAATAATTAAGGCTTGAGAGAGATCCTAGCCCACGTTGCTCAAAAAGCAGCTGAAGGAATTTTACACGACATTTGCCATTTTTATCTTAAGGATGCACTGAAATCTAAAGCTGTCTTTAATGTCAGCTGCATGTGAGGGTCTCTGTAGAAAGGTGATCAAAAGGACTCTCCTGGCTTAGGTGCCCTTTGTCTCAGAGGAAGGTGATCCACGGCATCTGGAGATGATGGAACGCATGATTAACATTACCACAGAGAATGATTAATATCTTCTTAAAGCACCTACTTCCAGATTATCCATCATTTCATTAGAGTGAAAAAAGTTCCCTGTGAAAAGGGGCTGGCCCTCTGAACCATGAATAACTCACCCACCCCTTGACATGTTTACTAATTGAGTAGCAGAGCGGGCTTAATACTTTAATATATTTATACTGAGCAAATTATGACTTTTTTTCAATGCTCAGGGTGAGTTCAGGATTGTAGTGAAATAACAAAGTGCTTTTGTTTGGCAATTAAAGGTCATTTTATGATTAATACTAAACTTAACCCTTATTCTTGACAGAAAGCATTAATTTTTTTGTCATAAACCATTGACCAGATTTCTTGTGAGGGATTTTTGCTATGCAATATTGGTTAATTTGCACTGTAGATGTGACATTTAAAATATTCCTCATTAACCAGGCCCTTTGAAAGCATCTAGTTTTAGCGTGGATCTTGAGTCCTTGAATTTATTTAGTGTTTTACTTAAAGAGAGATTATGTATTCAGGAGAAGAAAGTACAGGAATGATGTCAGCTTTTGTGTATTTTCTTCATCCATGAAATTCTCCTTAGCATAGTGTTGGTGCCTCCAAATACTGAACACCCCACCCCAAGTCCTAAAAAATATAATATTAAAACTCCACTAAAAATCACTTTAATTCCATGAGGCTTATTTAGATAATGAATCAAAAGCTGTTTTGCACAAGTCAGATAACAGATGACTCTTTTAACCTGAATGCAAAATATTTGTTTCTGTTTCAGTAACTCATCCTCAAACTTTTTCACTTCATTTTGATTATGGAAATTTGGGAAAATGATATTTGGGAAAATGTCAAATTCATATCTGTCTTCAGCAGCCATCTTCCATCCCGCCCCATTCCCAACACTATGGAGTGGTTTAAGACATTTTTCAACCAGTCTTTCTGGTCAGAAGAACACATGCAACTGGAAAGAGAAATGCCCTTAGCAAGACTTCTTTGAGGAGCCTCAAAAATCTGTCGGTGTGGGCAGTCATCTCCCATCTCCGTGGTGCCTAAAGATCAGGAAGCATCTTGGTCCATGTTGCTCTGCTCACCAGCTGGGTGACTTTGTGTGTGTCAAAGGACACCTGGAAACCGAAAGCCTAGGCTAAATGGTCGCTCAGTACCTGTGACATCAGTGAGATGGATTCATTGAAAAATTTCAGTATCGTTTACATGATTTTTATCTGACATCTTGTATCATAACAAATAAATTCCTCTTACATTTCTAAAAGTGATGACTAATTTTGAGTGTCAGGCTAATCATGTATTGCATAATTTGTGTGATGTGCATGTGGATGTGCACATATCAGAAAGTCTCAATTCCCAGAAATAAATTGTCTTACCTTTTAATTAAAGTTTCTCAATTTTGTGTGTGTCTGTGTGTGTGTGGGTGAAAGGAAACGGCTGACTAGAAATACATTTATTTCAGGATTTCCAAAAAGGTCCCAAAAAGAAAAGGCAAGAGGACACAATTTATCTCACACATCAACGAATACAATGTTTGTTACTGCAGTGACCCAAAAGATTATGGATCGTCAAAACCAAATTCAAATGTGTCTACTCTACTACACTATATCCACCACAAACTGGAAATAGACTCAATGGTATGAAATTCATTTCCTAAGGAGAGGTCTACAGAGAGCTATTCTGTGGGCTTTTTATAAGTGTGCAGTAAAAACAAACAACAAATGAAAACTTAAATACCTGTTAGAAATGCCAAACTAAATGAAGTTAAATAAATTTCTTTCCCATAGCAGTTTTCAGATCCTTATGAATTTTCAAGAAGGCAATAGAGGTCATTGTACTTCCCAAACTAATTAGGCCAATTAAATTTGGCACCATTTGTTTATCTATTTTATCCCTTTTTTAGACTAAAGCTGAGTGAAAAATAATTGTATGCACACAAATATCCATAAATATATATATATATTTTACTACAAATCTATCTGTACATAATAATTGATAATTATTGATATTTCAAGATTGTGGCTTAAGCTGGAGAATAAGGAAATATTTGCAGTAATTATGAAGAAATAAATGACACCATGATAGAGATAAAATCCAACAAGAATGACTATGATACAAGATCTTAAAATAATTTAAGTTCGGTAGAATGACTCATTATTTACAGTAATATCTACTGGCTTTTTACTGTATATGGACATGTCTGACTAAGTTTGGAATAACAAAATAATGTGAGGTTTTGGCCTTTGGCTTTATCTTTAGTAAACATATCCCAATTGCCTGGGTGAGGTTAGGGCTTTAGAGTCATATTAACACAGCCTTAGTTTCATGTTTTGGCAAAGCTTTAGAAGGTAGTGGGGGAACATGTTATGAAACCAGTCTTAGGGAGTTGTGGAGAGCTCTATCGTGGTCAGATTAGGGGACTTTAGGCAAGTTCATACCCCCTATATTGGGCCAATAAACACTTTCACTCTAGACATTTATGACTGTGGCTGGAGGAACTACCCCATTTTTTAGGTGGTTGGTCCTGCCTGGCTAGTTCTAGCTACAGCTAGGGTATTCTATCTAAATATATAGATAGATAGATAGATAGATAGATAGATAGATAGATGTTTTAAGGATTTCTTTCTTCTGTTCTACCATGGCTAAACATCCTCCAGAGGCACAGTGTTTCATTAACTCAAAGAGATATTGGAGACCTTATGAAGAGATCAGTTTGACCTGAGAGGTAGGTGGTCACTTTAGAAACTTAATTTCCTACTTCATATTTCCTACTTCTGCAACTGATGTCATAGCTCTTTAGGGAATGAGTGGCATATTCTCAACTTAGGGGCACCGATGTATCAGGTAAGTATGGGTTTTGTGGTGAAGTATCCCTGAGTTCAAAATCTGGCTTTTCCACCTGTACTGCATGTTTGGTAATTTGACCACCTAAGATATGTGATTGAACCTTGATACTCAAAATGTGGTTGGTCTATGAACCAGTGGTATCAATATTGCCTGGGAGCTTGTTAGAGATGGAAAATCTTGGGCCCTACCCTATATCAGATCTTATAAAGAAGAATCAGCATTTTAACAAGGTATCAAATGATTTCTGTGCACAAGACTGTTTGGAAAGCCCTATTAGAGATGACAACAATGAAGATAGTCTAGAAGTCATATGTTGACAGACTATGAACAGCATAAGCTATGACACACAAGAAATGCATGATTATAATGGTGTGATTACTGAGATCAAATCATTGAAAATCTTTGGATGACTAAATAATGTTTTCCCTCCAACATCTTTCCATTTGCTGAGAAGCAAGACACCGCGATCACCCCCTATTGGATTCTATGGTCAACTTTATAACTCAGCATTTCTGTTGCTCCTTCTCACATTCAGATATTGCAACCATTTCTTTGGGATTCATTACATCCTTGTAGAGCATAATATAGGACCCAGTCTTGATTAGAGTTAACTCGGACTTTAAATATTTTTCTTCACTTTTTTTAGCTCTGAAATTTCAATATTAAGTTTTATAAAAATCTGCTTTCAGTTCACTACCTTTAAAAACAATATGCAGTAAACTGACAATTCTAAGCTTAGGTACATCTCCCCTCTATATTCCTTTTGTCTAACAGCATTCTGGTGCGTTAGCATACTAGGACAACTTTTATGTTGGCTTTATGAATATTGTAGAAACCTGGATGAATAATCTAATAAAGAAAATGTGACAGTTATACTTCCCCAATGGCAGCAAGTTCCCCTGCCTTCTACCAGTGAAAAAGGAGAACATATCAATTTGTTTTTCACCATAGGCAAACATCAGATGATTGTGTGTGTGTAACAAAATAAAAGAATATCCAACTGGGAATTTTTGAAAATCCTTTGTTGACATCCTTGTACATAAGGAAAGAGAAAATCAGCAAAAAAATACAAGTCTGGCCAAAACTCTTTGAAAAGGGGGCAAAAGAGATGATGAGAGAGAATTCCAGCAAATAGCCAAAGATGAGCTCTGATCAAAGGGTTTTTGGACTTTTTGTTTAATCTCTGGGGAGTCAGTTTGGTCTGGTGAGAAAAATGAAACTGTGTAAAGTCCTGGAACTCTGTACCACCTATGAAATATGTAACTTTGAGCAAGTTACTTAACTTCTTGAGACCTCGATCTCCCCAACCAAAGAAGAGGAAATTAACCCCTGTTACCTCATATTGATCTGTGAGAATTAAATAGTTTAAAGGGAGCGTGCTAGTCACACAGCAGTTATATCATAAATACCACGTTTCTTCAAGATCACTCACTGTTTCCAGCATAGCATGTACATTTCACAGAGATTCAACTTTGGCTTGTCTTTCCTCCCCAAGATCACGGCCTCTGGGGCACAGGTGCACATGCATGAGAGGACCCTAAGCATTACTTAAGCCGCAGCTTAAGAAGACCCCTGGCCTGCAGCGCAGACCCCTCCCCACCCGTCAGGCCTCAGCGTTCCCACTCTGGTGGCTATTTGTCCTCCTCTTGCCCTCTCTGCTCCGTTGCGATCGTCCCGGATTTTCCCTCTATGCAACTGCTGTCCAGACCAGCTGCACCCACTACATCTTCAGCAGTGGACCGAGGAGGGTATTAATCATATTTTTGAGGAGGACACTCTGCTATTTATCTCCCTGACACCTCCAGCGATGGGCTGCCCAGGCCTGCCCACAGTCCATTGACTGGTGAGATTACACATTACCTTGCTCCATTGCCTTTCCCTGCCCTCCCCATTGACTGGCTGCTCAACAGTGGAGTTGTGTTTGTTCAATCAGACATAATTTATACCTTTTTTGTTCTTTCTGGTGAGTGCATGTTAATATTTAGTTGAAGTGCAGCATTTTCAGTCTAATTTCAGGTTAAACCAAACAGACCAAAGATGCTAAAAAATTCTTCTGTGACCCCTCCCCTACTGCCAGCAACTACCATGGGAATTATGGGGACATGTGGGCTTCAACCAGCAGCTGCATTTGCTGAATGTGTGATTGGGTTTCCAAGCTCTCATGCTTTATTATAAATTGTGTACAGATGTGCATGTATACATAGCCTCCACCTCGAAGTTTAGAAGTTCCCTACAGAGAAAGAGCCCATCCTCTGCTCAGCTTCCATGTTGTTCCTTTCTTCCTTTATGTGTAATCTCTCATTACAAGTCATTCAGGTTTGTTTGCCTTGTGTATTTCATAGATTCATTTGTCACTTATCTTCTCTCTTCTTAACTTTTTTATTTTATTTTAAAATGCAAAGGAAGAGAGAGGGTAGCAGGGCTGCTTAATGACTGCAAAAATCCAAATATGTAAATAGCATTAATAATTAAATTAATTACTGATTAGCTAATCAGTAAGCTTAATAATAAACTGGCTGCAAAGGGACAAAAGGCTCCCGCTCTGCTACTACACACCAAAGTGACTTGGTTCTTTGTTTTCAAAAAGCATTGTTCTCTTAAATGCATTTCCAACATAATAATTGACTCAAAGTCTTCTGGATTATACTGAATGGGCAAATTAATAAAAAAAAAAAAGAAACATTCAATCAAGAGTTCTCTGAATTGTTCATACATTTATTCAGCAAGTAATTATTATGTCCCTACTATGTGCCAAGTGTTCTGCAAGCAGCTGAATTTATTTTGGTTTTACACATATTCTATTTTATTTACTTATTTATTTAGTTATTATAGAATGACATTATGGTATTCTGTGTTAATATCAACCTAGAAATGCAAAACTTCCAAACTGACTCCTCATTATACTGTGTGGCTCGTGTGCCATACATTAGAAGGTGGAAACTTCTGTCATCTGGCCAATGTTTAGTAGAACTGAAAATAATTGTGTTAACAGAGGAAACACTGGATTGGGAGTCAGATCTGACTATGCTGGAATCCTGACTCTAGATGTAATCAGGATCTGATTTTAGAGAAATTCCCTAACCCCAAGTTTCAGTTTTCTCTTCTAAAAGATAGGGTTAGTATCAACAAGTTAGTGGATTGTGGTGAGAATAAATTAAGATAAATGTTTAAAGAGCTCAGCATGTAGGAAACATTCAACACATGTCTATTTGGTCATGATCATTTATTCGTGAATGGGAACAAAACTATTCTCAAGGAAACACTTGATTTTAAATCTCATATCAAGCCTGCTCATTTTACAGGAAATCTAGGGAAATATACTATAATATATAGAGGAGAGGAGCAAATTTTACACTGGTGTGTGCCACAGCTGATATCTATAAGATATCTGGAGCACCCCGGGGTTCTGCTGGTTCACTGGCTCTTTTCTACGATGCCCTCCGGGTGGGCATGACCCGTGGCTTCCTCGGTTGGTTTTTGCATCAACATTCTTCTGTCGCTTTCAGACTCCATAAGTGTATTGAAATTGTCTCTCTTATGATGGTCCACTCCAAACTCACATTTTGTTTGTAATTATATCTATATTATTATATATATATATAATATGTGTGTGTGTATACATATGTTCAGGATATGTATATATCCATACATGTTCTGGCATGGACGCTTCTCCAGGATCAAGCCACAGTTTAGTGGAAGCTGATGTATTGAAGTCAGTTTGGCTTAGCATAAATCTCGGCTCCACTCTTTGCTATATGATTTTGATGACTTTTCCTAAGCTTCAGTTTTCTCATATATAAAAACACGGATGTCAGTTCTGCTTTGCAGTGTGGTCGTGAAGGCTGAATGAAGTACCGTGTAAAAGCACCCAGTGTGTAGTAGGGATTCAGTCAGTGCCAGTTCCTCTCCTTCATTCCCTGTTTCCTTTCTCCTTCTTTCTTTCTTCCTTTATTCCTTTCTTTTTTTTCTTTTTATTCCTTTTGCATTTACCTTCTTGTTATCGTAGTTAAATAACATTGCATAATGAAAAGATGTGGAATTTGAAATTGGAAAAAATATCTGTTTAAATCTTGGAATCTTCAGTTACTTTGGACATATTACTTGACATCTGATTTCAGTTTCCTTTTATCTAATAGGAGTAAAATTACACCTATTTTTTGATGTGGTGTGATAAGTATATTTGATGATGGCATGATATGCATAATGTTCCCAATAGAAAATCAATATTTTGTCTTTGTTTTTCCTTCCCTATTTCTCAGCAGGAAATGAGGACAGGGCCTTCACCCCCATCTTGTTTCTTAGTGTCCCAGTTAAGAAGTCAAACATTTAAAAAATAGTTCAGTTGAGGAAGCTCAATTAAGAAGGATAGAGTATTATGTGAGCTTCTTCCACATTGTTGCTTTCGAGATCTTATTGAATGGAAGGACATAAAATGAAAAACTGATGGGACTTCCCCCAGTATAATTGGAAAGATAAGAGCTTCTGCTATTCCCTGGTCTCTCATGGTTGTTCACATGTATGATTTTCTCCCCATAACTGTCTAGCCTGTTCTTTCTATTGCACATATATGGCCACCAGCCCTAACTCTACATGGGAACTTCTCAGCTGCCCCCAAATCTATGTAATTCCTTTTATATCTTTTAATTGAAACTTCCAAGAAAGAAAATTTGATTGACATAACTCATCACTTCTAGGGAAGAAGTCTATATGTCCTGGGCTCTTTAACAGCTTCTTAATTGGCTCCTACTGGTAATAGGTGATCCAATCAGTGGCCATCTCCTGTAGACACCAGGCCAGAAGATCCTCTGTTCAGAGGTAAATGTGGCAGCTTGAAGCAGAATTGACGGCTGAGCCTGGTTGACACATTGACACATATAATACGTGGAACTATTCAGTTATGTTTCACAAACTAAAGAAATTGGTCTCTGTTCTGTGTTAGTACATTTGAAAAATCTTATATAGGCTGGATCAAGTTAGAGAGGGTTGAGAGACAGGAAAAAAAAAAAGAGAAGGAAAAACAATGTTTTATTATTCCAATGTAAGCCCAAGGAAAACCTTTTGACAGTGTCCTGCAATTATCTCTAGAACACCAGAGGATTCTCTGCCAATTAACTTTAGTTTACAAGAAGTTTTGCAGGCTATGTTGTAGAAAATTTCTTTGCTGGCAGAGATAACATCTAAATAACCCAGTGAAGCTTTTCCACTCTAATTGTAATAAGGTTTTGAACTCAAGGAGAGCACTTGACAGGGGTGAGAAGATACTCTCTGCAAGCTTGCTCTCGGGTGACCATGTGGCTGAGGCAATCTCTTCGAGGCTGGGATGTCAGTGCCACCCTCATTAGGGGCCTTCAGCTACCAAAGCAAGGCCTGGCCCACAGATTCCCCAGGGAGAGGCAGAGATCTCAGAAGGACACAGTAGGAAGAAAGAGAGAATGCACAAAAAGGCAGTGGGGATATTTGAAGAAAGGAATAAAAATTAGAGGCTACTATGAAGCCCAGTGCTGGAAAATATTTATTCTCTGGTTCAATTCAAAGTGGTATTTTCATAACCAAATCTCTCTATTAGGCAGGTGGTTCAAAAACCATGAGCTTTTTTTTTGTTTTTTGTTTTTTGTTTTAGATAGTGTGCATTACTAGCAGCACTCAGAAAATACCCATATTTAAGGAAGACATTTCGCTCTGGTGACATTCTCAGTAGGTTTCTCTACTATTTTTTCAGGCTTTCATGATTGAGCATTGCAAAAATATTGGTAGAGATAGCTTTTTTAATTTTTCAGCAGAGAACAAAAAGAAAAAAAGAGAATAACACTTTCATTGATATAATGAGAATTTTGCCTGATCAAATTCAAAACTACTTGTATGAGGCTCCTTCAGAGTGTGTGAAAGCTGTGTGGTTCCCTTTGCTAAGCTTTTGCCAATATTTGTCCATAACTTCTTTTTAGTAAAGGGAATTTAGTTTCATCTGTTTACAAATTTGGAGATCAGAAATTGCCTGGCTTAGGTGAGTATAAAGTCAGTTACAGATAAATGGCCTTAAAATGGTTTCATCACATGATTTTGTAAGATCCTCTCTCTTGAACTATTCTTAATTCTGAAATTATGCACTGTGATTGTTGGCCAACCACTTGGGTATTCAACTTTCTAGACTAGGCCAGATAGGAAAATAGCAGTGCATTGATAACTTTCTCCTGGTTTGTTTGTCTGTATCTGTGATTAAAATCTCAAGACAGATCCAGTGCTTCTACGTACCCAGGGTTTTTAATTCATTGTTTACAAACAGGCAACAGAGAGTTAGAAAGATAGGAGCTCAGTCCTGTTACTTAACCCACTTGAATTGGAGCATTTTATGTCAGGAATTGGGACAGACCTACTTTCTTAGGACTAGCTCTGTCTTGCTGAGGAAGGCTCAGCAAGCATGAAGTTGTGTGGCTACACTGATAGACATAATTTCAGAAGCAGGACTTGAGATTTTGTGTGAGAAAAACAAACATAAAACTTAAGAACAGGACTGGCTACATAATTTGTGGGGTCTGGTGCAAAATGAAAAGGCAGAGCCCCTTGTTCAAAAATTATTAAGAATTTCAAGATAGTGACAGCTGAGCATTCGGCCAAGCACAGACTGGTTCTGGGCATGGGGCCCCGTGCTATGGCCCAGCTTCTGATAAATTGGTGATTTGATTAAATGTAGCCATTTTCTCCTTAGTGTTTTCTAAAGGCCTTAGAGTGATTATGAGACTGAGTATTAAAAATAACTAACAGAGAGAATTGCCTCTAGTTCACTTTCAAAATTTCAGAGTCCACTAAATAAGTGGAGTTCATCTTTGTGTTCCCCCTGGCGTTCGATAAACGCCTTAGTTTGGTTGAGGGAGAAGCAGGTGGTATTATGAACTCCCTCTGATAGGATTAAGACTATGCTCGGTCTCTGTTGCCCTGAGGACACTGTGCGATGTCACAATGTCACAGGGCTTATGCCAGGAAGCCCAGTGGGGATGCTTGTGGAATAGCCATTTAGTCATCTGAATTGGGGCATTCAGTTCAAGGAAAGCAGGGAGCCTGCTACATGCATAGAGTGGAATTAAAACTGCACCATCACAAGGGCAAGCCCATCACAGACACAAGTGTGAATGGTCTTCCCATATGGGAGCAATCAGAGCGTCTACTGAATGGTTTGCTGAACAGTTTCTAGCATGCAGCTAGTATGTACGAAGGGCTCAGTGAATGTCCACTCTTACTATTATTCTAAAATGGGAATTCTGAATATCTAGTTCATTTCCATTTCTATTAAACATGCTGAGGGCAATATTAAAGCTGAATCAATGACTGTGATTTTTGTCCGGATGTGTCTGTCTCATCTTCGGCCATCCGGGGGTGCCTATAAGTTGAGATAATTTCATGATAATGACTCTTGGGCAGAGAATGGCATTTTTTTTTTTTTTTTTTTTTTTTTTTTTTTTTTTTATTGAGACAGAGTCTTGCTTTGTTACCCGGGCTAGAGTGAGTGCTGTGGCACTAGCCTAGTTCACAGCAACCTCAAACTCCTGGGCTCAAGCAATCCTACTGCCTCAGCCTCCCAAGTAGCTGGGACTACAGGCATGCGCCACCATGCCCAGCTAATTTTTTCTGTATATATTTTTAGTTGGCCAGATAATTTCTTTCTATTTTTTTTTTAATAGAGACGGGGTCTCGCTCTTGCTCAGGCTGGTCTCGAACTCCTGACCTTGAGCGATCTACCCGCCTCGGCCTCCCAGAGTGCTAGGATTACAGGCGTGAGCCACCTCGCCCGGCCGCATTTTTTAAAGTAAACTTTCAAATGTTAAAACAGCTTTAGATTTGCAGAAAAATTGCTAAAATATTAATAGTACAGGCAGTTCTCATATACCTCACACCCAGCTTCCTCTTTTTCTTTTTTTCTTTTGACACAGAGTTTCGCTCTGTTGCCCAGGCTGGAGTGCAGTAGCATGATCTTAGCTCACTGCAACCTCGAACTCCTAGGCTCCAGTCATCCTTCTGCCTCAGCCTCCCAAGTACCTAGGACTATAGGCACATGCCACCATGCCTGGATAATTTTTAAATATTTTGAAGAAAAAGGGGTCTCACTATATTGCCCAGGCTGGTCTTGAACTTGCCTCAAGCAGTCTTGGCCTCAAGCATGAAACACATTTTAAGTACAAGTCATATCACACCTCACCACAGACACACATATGTCAAATATAGTGTCTGTGTTTTTGTGTGTGTATATATAGCAACAGTCGTGCAATGATAAACCCTGAATTGCCCTAGCTCTAGGTAATACTGCTGCTTTCCTCCATGGTGTTGGCAGGTTCTGTATATATTAGCACATTTTGACATGCTCTGTCTTCAGCTTATGAGTCAATCCAGTTACATAAAATTCTAATCTAGAAATATTCTTCATTTTCAAGCTTATGAAGCTCAAACACAAGTATTTGTATTTAGCTATCCTATTTGAGAAACAGATTTTGCTTTCAAACTCAGGCTTGGAGTTATCATTTATGCACAAAATAACTTGCAAGAAGAAATTTTACCCCTGAGGCTATATAATAACATTGTCTTAGTCTTAAGAGGTATACACACATGATGTATGTATAGTACAAAATCTCATACAAACCTTTAACTTTCACATGTGTGGGTATCAAGGCAAGGGCAAGAAACACCAGTGTTCAGGTGCCACCCCACATTTTCTGCTCAACCTGCTCTCCCGAATTACTCAGTTAAAAAAAGGCAAGACAAAAAGAAAAAATCAGGCAAATATTCACCTTGTTTTAGTAAAAGTAGACCAAGAAATAGGTACTAGCTGCCTCAGTCACAAGCTATAATGGGAAAATCTTGTAGTTTCTTTTTGCACAACATCCATTGTGTTTTCTCACTCTTGGTCGGCATTTAATGTTTGTTCTTTGATTATTTTAGCTGTCATGTTTTGCAAATATAAACCAACTTTTGCAGGATCAACTTCAAAAGTAGTATATCTGGAGCAGGAAATACTTGGCCACTGGCAATAAATAATAAATGACTTGGTATAGAACATTGCAGTAGATGGAATGTATTTTTTCTCATCAGGCTGCTCTAGTGAAGACTAACACTTGGATAAAAATATTCCAACATGATAAAGTTATTTTTGATATGGTTTTAAAAGTACCCCTTGACACTCGGAAAATCTGGTTCAAATTCTGCCTCTGTCACTAGTCCTGTGATCCTAGTCAAGTTGCAGGAGTTTCCCAAGTTTCACTTCACCGATTTGTAGAATGTTTTAACAATTTGATAAGAATTTTCTAGGGTAAGTGTTGGGGTCAGGGGAGGTCACTGGGTTCTGAGAGGATGGGAGGTCCAGTTTGTGAGGTAGGAAGGAGCCACATTGTCTTTGAGCATCTTTGTCCCTGTAGTGTAATGGGAGTCAACTTGCACATCCTTCAAAATATTAGACTGTTAAACTGAAAGTATGCAGAACTATATTAATAATCTGTGGTGTGTTAATGGCGTCTTAGTCCATTTTGTATTCATATAAAGAAATACCTGAGTTGGGTAATTTATAAAGAAAAGAGTTTTATTTGGCTCACAGTTTTGCAGGCTGTACAAGAAGTATGGCGCAAACATCTGCTTCTGGTAAGGACCTCAGGAAGCTTCCAATCATTGTAGAAGGCAAAAGGGGAACAGGTGTCATATGCTCAGAGGAAGCAAGAGAGAGAGAAAGGGAAGGAAGGTGCCAAATTCTTTATAATAATCAGATCTCACAGGAACTAATAGAAGGAGAACTTACTCACTACTGCTAGGATGACACCAAGCCATTCATGAGGGATCCACCCCCAAGACCCAAACAGCTCCCACCAGGCCCCACCTCCAACACTGGGGATCAACACTGGGGAACATGCAATTTGCAGCAGACAAATTTCCAAACTATATCAAACAGTAACACTTTTAATCTAAATTTTCTCGAAATTGCTGCAATGAGGAAGACTAATACAGTCCTTGTGAGCATAGAGAGTATTACTGACACACAGATACCACTATTTCATCTAATTACCTTCATTATGTAATGGTTGAGCATATTTACATAGAGTGTGTATACAGTCACACGTTTCCTATATACCCGTGAATGTGTGCATACATATATAGAGTGTGTGTACATATACATGTGATACAGTATGTTACTGTGTTCTCAAATCCCACCATCATTCAATGTCTTGCCAAATAGCACTGCAGGCAGAGTGCCAGATCTTTTCACTTCCCCACTGAAGTCACTTGGAACATGTCTGAACGTGGCAAAATACATTTGCCAAGTTATGTGCATAAAAACATCCTTTGATCTTTCAGTCATAAATACGTAATAAACTACATGATTGCCCTACTGATCTGTCCAACATCAATCTTACCTTACCTTTTTATAGGTTCATCAAAATAAGATATGATCAAGGTACAAAAGAGTTAAAGAAGCTATTTATTTTAATGTTTCCTTGGAGAGCACACTTGTTATTGTGAGTACAAATTATACGTATAATATTTCATGAATGATGCTGAAGCATTAAAAATCACCTCTGCTCTCAAAGTTAACACAAATCTCTGGCTCTCTGCCAAGACTCCCCTCATCCCCTTCTGGCCTACTACAAGATGCAGTGTCATTTTCCAGAATAATACTAGAGTGCTTCTCAAAATTCTATTTTTAAGTCTTAGACTAGATTCTGAACATAATCCATTGTTTTTAAATGTCCAGAAAATTGGACCCTGAAAGAACTATTGTCTTGAGCTAGAGAGTACTAAACAAAACTAGGGATTATCCACATTTTAACAGACATCAAAATAAGGGTTAGGGAGGGGAAAATAAGGAGAATAGAGATAACAGGAAGGAATTATGATAACAAAGGACAAGACCTTCTTTTGTTTTAATTTTTAAGAAGTGTGTATCAGTGATTTCTATGCCCACTGTGGTTTATTGAGTGTTTTTAACACCAAGCTACAAACCTGGGTTACATCAGGTGATGAGATCTTTAAATTGATTACAGTGAAATATTGTAGAAAAGCAGAAACATTATGCAAGCCATAAATTGAGCGGGTGATGTAGTAGGTGGTAAAAATCTACATTTTTTTTCACAAGGGACAAATAAGATCGAACTATGTGTTTCACTTGTGAAAAGGACTCAAGTTTTACCTTTATAGCAGAACGTAATAATTATCTGAGTTGAGTCTGATATATTTAGGGCAGTGTAAAATGATGATTAATGTCAATGGACACACGCTCACAAGTGTGAGTAATAACTTTCTTCATGGTAGAATAAAATGGACTGGATGTTAGCGTAGGATTAGTAATAAACCAGGAAATTTTCTCCAGTGTACACATGGTGCTGTCAGGGAAGGCAGGAATGACTCCAAAACAGCTCAATGTAATTCAACAATGTGTAAATATACTGTAAGATTTTAATCTCACTATCAGTTATGCTACTGATTCATCATATGAATTTGGTTTAAAAAATAAATAAAAATACGAATGGAATAATATACCTGGAAAAGACATTATCTGAGGCAGATAAAAATGTGATTCACTTAAAGTTTAGACAAATTTTGGAAATAAAATTATTTTGCCTATTGCCCCCCCCCCCAAAAAAAGAACAGGTTTTACTAGGTCTTATTAATAACCTTACACCTTAAAGATGATGAGCAGTCATGGATTCCAGTTTATTTAAATTTATGGTTTATAGTTGTCTTACTCTGACTCCTTATAAAAAAAAATTAGGCATCTACATTACACCAAGCAATTTTAGTTGTGCTTTAGCATGGGAAGAGAAAGCTTTGTGTAATCCTGCATGCGTAGTTCCAATGCTTACGTACAGCCAGGTGAAATGGAGTTGAGCCAGCTCTCTACGGAAAACAGTTCCTGGCTTCCTGAAGACCATTTGAAGACCAAAGCTTTATCTATGTTTTGTGCAGAGATGAAGGGAGCCAAAACGTAGATCTTTGACTAGGGATATCTCCAGTCTAACCAAGTCCCATTCAGGTCAAAATTACTTTATATTCTATCCAGAGCTCTGTTTGAGGGCACCCCTCCCTAAGACATTTACACTCTTCTCTTTTTTCTTACTCTCATCTCTCTGATCTCTCATCCAAATCTGGCTTTCCCTCAGCCCTTGACTTTGCTGTTTTAAACATCTTTAATCTTTAAGCCCCAAACCCTCCCTTTCCACGCTCACTTAAAACTAACGAAGTCACCATTTTCCTGAGGAAATCAAGACTATATATCTTGAATATCTTTCCTAAGACTTCTTTTTTCAGCATTTCTCTTATTCCAGCTGATGAAGATGCTCTATTATTTTCCTTCAAAGGGAAATAAATCATTATTTTATTCCTTGTTTCAAGAAACAAATATTTAATGATGCATTTCCTGTTCAAGAATATGGTTAGATTCATTTGGAAAGAAGAAGATGTATAATGTATAGCCTCTTTTTTCAAGGAGATGCTCTATTGATTTAGAGGAACACATTCTGTAAAGAAGTGGCTAATAATAGAGGAATCTCTAATAGTTTGAAAATGGTGTGATAAAGAGCTATCTAGGTTCATAAGAGAAAAGGATGTGTTCTGGAGAGAAAAGAGGAATGTTGAGTATGGCATTTAGTCAAGCTCAACTCAAGGTCAGAGACAGGCAGGCTGGGGCCAGAGAGGTGAGCCCTGCACTTGGGCAGGAGAGTCTAGATTTAATTTGGCAGGCAACAGAGAAATTGTGTACAAAGAACTGTTACGATATTTATGTCATACAGCATTTTAAGAGAGCTGTCTTTTAATAATATAAAATTTCTTTTCCAGAGAACAGTTTTCAATGTCACAGAGTAAGAAGGTCAACAAATCCCATCCCCCTGGAAAGCAGTTTAGATCTGGATGAGACGGTCAAAAAACAACCAGTTTGGCAATCTGGTATTCAACCAAAAACGTAGAACAAATAGAGAAGTGTTTATTCATGAAGACTACCAAACTTCTGGTCAGAAATGTGGGAGTCTTGCCCATTTTGTGTTAGGGCTACTCCCAGCCTCCATCCCACCTCCCCACTCCGTCAGAGCCATAGCTCAACCAGGTTGTGGCAGGTTTTGACAGTAGGAAGTTTCCCACCACTGATAAAGGAGGTGGCCAGTTAAAGTAGTAATTCCGTTGGTAAGAAAACAAGAGTGCCAGAGTCTCCATCTGCCTGAGATTGCAGGTCTATTTGACTTAAGCAACAGAATACAGGACTGGTCAAAGATTTAACAAGGAGTTGGTTCCAAAGGATGGGAGGGGGGATGAAGGATGAGAAATTACTTCATGGGTACAGTGTACACCCTTTGGATGATGGCTTTGCTAAAAGCCCACACTTAATCACTGTGCAATACATCCACATGACAAAACTGCACTCGTACTCCCTAAATCTAAAAAATAAATAAAAAAAAAAACCACAAAAATTTGGAAATTCCCCCTTCAGATATTTGGAAATTAAACAACACACTTTTAAAAAACCTGTAAGTAGAAAGAAATATTAAAGGGAGTTTCAGGAAAATATTGAAATAATAAAAATAAAAGCACTATATATCAAAATTTATGGAGTTCAGTTAAAGCAGTGGTCAGATGGAAATTTATAGCATTAAACACCTACGAGAAAATCAGAAATTTCTAAAATCAGTAACTTCAGCTTCCATCTTAAGAAACCAAAAAAATAATAATTGAAAACTAAACCAAACAAAACTAGAAGGAAGGAAATTTTTAAAACTAGATGAATAATAAAATAAACAGAATAATGATAGCAAAAAAAATCACATAAACCAAAAGTTGCTTTTTTGAGATAGAAAATAAAGTGAGTCACCTTTAGCTAGATTGACAAGAAATAAAGAAAAGGCACAAATTACCTATATCAGGAATAAAAGAAGGAACATTACTATGAGGCATGAAGAAATTAAAATAATTAAATGTAATTTTGTACAAAACTAAATGCCATAATATTAGATAATATAGATGCAATAAACCTTAGACATAAATTATCAATACTGACTAAAGACTGGGGGCAATAGCTCATGCCTGTAATCCCAGCAATTTGGGAGGCGAAGGTTGGGGGATCACTTGACGCCTGGAGTTCAAGACCAACCTGGGCAACATAGTGAGACCCTCATCTCTATAAATAAATAAATAAAGACTAAAAAAGAAATATAAAACCTGAATTACCCATAATAAATAAAGAAATTACATTAGTAATTAAAATATTTACATAAAGAAAGGCCCAGACCCCTAAACCTTCACTGTGAAGTCCATCAAATATTTAAAGAAGGGATAATAAAAATTCCTTATAAACTCTTTCAGAAAATAGAGGAGGAGACACTTCCCAACTCATTCTATTAAATATAATATAAAACCTTCATAATGCTATCACCAAAGCCAGAGAAAGGCATCATAAGAAAATAAAATCTCGTACCAATAACTCTCATTAATGTAAATGCAAAAGTTCTTAATCAATTTTTAGCAAAATGAATTCAGTAACATCTAAAAGTATTTTATACTATTATTGCATGGGATTTATATTATATTAACGGAATAAAGGATGAAAGAATCAAGGTGCTGTTTCCAGGAGGGGATGGTTTGTGTTCAAGCAAAACCATAGCATCCACTACAGTCAGTGGTGTTTGCTGTCCAGAGCAGCTCCCCTTCCAAGGACCCCCTTATGACCCATGGGCTACTCTGATCACAGCACTTAGAGCACTGCGTCATAGCTGACTTCAATGTGTCTACCATGCAGGACCCTACAGCACAACGTGTCCGGTGCTTACTGAAAACTTAATAAGTACTGCTGAATCGTGTTGAAGAGAATTCAGAGGAAAATATTCTTCCTTGATTTTCACCTCAAACTTTGTGTAGAGAGGGACTTTGAAGGGAAATAGAAACCTGTGAATGAATATGGTTCAAACAATATGTAAGGTTTCAACCTTGGGTTTCATTAATTTTTATCCTGTTATAATTCTAATCACAGAATGATCAGAACAAAACTGGGAATTTATCTCACAGAATAATATAATAGCAGCACAGACTACGGAATTTTAATACCGGGGGTACTTGTTTAAAAGTTAAAATAGTAAAAGTGTGATAAGAATTTGATAGAAATTAATAAACACTTGAAATCTATTGATTCAGCAGTTATTTATTAGGAACCTAGTGTGAGCCAGCTTCCGTGGTAGGCTCTGTATGCAATTCAAGAGCCATATTGCTTCCTGTAATTTGATCACTGAAGAAAAGCAGTTATCTGTGGTGATACCTGTTGATTCAGCCACTTTAGTCTAATAGTTTGCAATATGTTGTGTAGACAAATTTCTGTTTCTTGACCTAAATATAAATTAATTCAGTTAAAAACAATTAAACTAGTATCCTGGATGTACTGTCAATATATATTTCATTTGCATACAGATGTTCGGAATGCTAAAGCTACATTTGCACTGCAATGTGCCTCTGGAGGTTATTACACAGGTGCAGGAAGTTAATAATTACAGTTCTACACACCAGATTTGATTCATGGTAGCCAACGATCAGTATGATTCTTACATTAACAAAAATATTTTATTTGTTTGAACTCTCAGTAAATGAATTGCTTTTAATTCATTTTCCCTTTATTTTGGGAATACATAGGACAAATAGATTTTAAACTTTTTTATTCATAACAGATATAAAAATTGTGTAAACTTTAGAAACTAGAAACAGTTTTAACAAAGAAAGCAAAAGTCATTGTGACATTCTACATACAATTCTGTACCCCATTTCCTAGGATATTGAAATTTTTAAAAAATTATTTTAAATTGACATATAGTTATTTTCCCCTCATTTCTCATTGTCAATAATCATCACTCTCCTAATTACTTTTGTAAATATTTGATTATTAATTTCAAGATAGATTACCCAAAATGGGATTGACAGTACAAAGGATATGGCATATAGATACATATTTTTTATCTGTCAAATTAAATTTTTTTTTGTTATTCTGAGAAGTAGTATATATGATACAGAGATTTTTTTTTTATTTCAGAGTATTACAGGGGTATAAACACTTTGGTTATATAAATTGCCTTTGCACCTCCTGAGTCAGAGCTACAAGTGTGCCCATCCCCTGGATAGTGCACAATGCATCCATTAGGTGTGAATTTACCCATCCCTCCCCCCTCACCTGCCCGACACCCTATGAATGTTACTTCCCATATGTGCACATCACTGTTGATCACTTAGTACCAATTTAATGGTAAGTACATGTGATGTTTGTTTTTCCATTCTTGTAATATTTCACTTAGAAGAATGGGCTCCAGCTCTATCCAGGATAATACAGTAGGTAGTTCACCATTTTTTTTTATGGCTGAGTAGTACTCCATGGTATACATATACCACATTTTATTAATCCACTCATATATCGATGGGCTCTTGGGTTGTTTCCACATCTTTTCAATTGTGAATTGTGCTGCTAGAAACATTCGAGTGCAGGTGTTTTTAATATAGAATATATTTTTTTCCCTTTGGGTAGATACCCAGTAGTGGAATTGCTGGATCAAATGGTAGTTCTACTTTTAGTTCTTTGAGGTATCTCCATACTACTTTCCACAGAGATTGTACTAGTTTGAACTCCCACCAGCAGTGTATGAGTGTTCTTATCTCTCTGTATCCACACCAACATTTGCTGTTTTGAGACTTTTTGATAAAAGCCATTCTCACTGGAGTTAAGTGATATCTCATTGTGGTTTTGATTTTCATTTCCCTGATGATTAGAGATGCTGAGCATTTTTTTCTGTTTTTTCGCCATTGGTCTATCTTCTTTTGAAAAGTTTCTGTTGATGTCCTTTGCCCACTTTTTAATGGGGTTGTTTGATTTTTTCTTGCTGATTTTCCTGAGTTCTATATAGAATTCTAGTTATCAGCCCTTTGTCAGTTGTATAGCATGCAAATATTCTCTCCCATTCTGTAGGTTGTCTATTCACTGTGATGATAGTTTCCTTGGCTGTGCAGAAGCTTTTTAATTTGATCAGGTCCCATTTATTTATTTTTGTTGTTGCTATGATTGCTTTCAGGGTCTTCTTCATAAATTCTTTGCCTAGGAATGTCTATAAGAGTTTTTCCAACATTTTCTTCTAGAATTCTTATTGTTTCATGCCTTAGGTTTAAGTCTGTTATCCATTGTGAGTTGATTTTTGTGAGAGGTAAGAGATACATATCCTGTTTCAGGAAAGGACTCAACAAAAAAATAAAACTACAGATCTATATTCTTTTGAATATAGATGCAAAAATTCCCAAAAAATCCTAGCAAATTGAATTCCGCTGCTCATCAAAAAAATAATCCATCACCACCAAGTGGGCTTCATCCCAGAGATGCAAGGATGGTTCAACATATGCAAATCTATAAATGTAATTCACCACATAAATGAAGTAAAAACAAAGATCGTATGATCCTCTCAATAGATGCAGAAAAAGCATTCAACAAAATTAAGCACCCTTTTATGATAAGAGTGCTTAACAAAATAGGCATAGAATGGGACTTACTCAAAATGATAAAAGCCATAGATGACAAACCCACAGCCAACACCATACTAAATGGGGAAAAATTTAAAGCATTCCTGCTTAGAACTAGAACCAGATGAGTTTGTCCTCTATCACTGCTTCTATTCAACATAGTGCTAGAAGTCCTAGGAAGAGCAATCAGACAAAAGAAAATGAAGGGCATCAAAATGGGGGAGAAGAGATCAAACTATTGCTCTTTGCTGATGACATGATCTTATATCTGGAAAATCCCAAGAGACTACTGGAATTGATGAATAAATTCAGCAAAGTCTCAGGTTACAAAATTAATGTACACAAATCAGTAGCATTCATATATGTCAACAACAGTCAAACTGAAAACCAAATCAAAGATCAAAACCTTTCATAATGGCAACAAACAAAATAAAATACCTAAGAATATATTTAATTAAGGAGGTGAAAGACCTCTACAGGGAGAACTATGAAACACTGAGGAAGGAAATAGCAGAGGATGTGAACAGATGGTAAATGGTAATGGAAGATTTACATGGTCATGGGTTGGCAGAATTAACATTGTTAAAATGGCTATACTACCCAAAGTGATCTACAGATTCAGTGCAATCCCTATTAAAATACCAATGTTATTTTTTGCAGATCAAGAAAAAATAATTCTATGCTTCTTATGGAACCAGAGAAGACCCCATATAGCCAAATCATACTTAAGCTTAAAGGACAAATTGAGAGGAATCAATTTACCAGACTTCATGCTATACTACAAATCTATAGTAACCAAAACAGCATGGTACTGGCAGAAGAACAGAGACATAGACCAGTGGATCAGGACTGAGAACCCAGATATAATACCATCCTCATATGGCCATTTGATCTTTGACAAAGCAGACTAAAACATACACCAAGGAAAAGAATACCTATTCAATAAATGGTGCTGGGAAAATTGGATAGCCAGATGTAGAGGATATGGTATATTTTAGATCTTGGTACACATTGTCAAATGGGGTTATAAAGAGTTTCTGTTACTTCTAAAGCATAAATGAAGTGAATGAGAGTGTTCAATTTATGGCATCACACTGACTTTCATTAATTCCTACCTTTTAAACCATTACCGTGTTTAATACAATGAAGGAAAAATGGCAGCTTCCTGCTTTAATTCGCATGCTTTCAGAGAGTATTTGTTGCATGCCTACCTTGTCCCAGGGATTGTGCTAGATACATTCACATTAGAAGTGCTGACAAAGATGCTCATATCATAAAAAACAGTATTGACATGTGAAATTAGTAGGCAGAGACCAAAAATAAGAAATTCTCCAAGTTAAACAAAAAACATGGGTTTTAAATAATAAGAAATGTGTTATTATCTTAAGCATCAAGAACTTTGAATGCATTCAGCAGCAACTTGAGATCCCAAACAAAAAATATTAACTTAAAGACTTATTCATTTTTTTAAATTCTGAATTTAATACATTTGCCAAAGGACTTTTTATTCCTGAATAGGTTACTGAAATACATAGTCACAGAATGCATCTGTCTAACTGCATTGCAAAATACAGTCATTTAATATTATTCTGTATTTATTGTGCCATTCCTCATACTGAACCTTACATTTCAACTGGAAGAATTATGACAAAAAACAATGTCTTTCTAACTCACCCATTGTATTAGTTTCCTATTACTGTTATAAGAAATTACTGTAAACACAGTGACTTAAAGCAACACATTGTTTTCTTACAATTCTGAAAGTTAGAAGTCTGCCACAGGTTTCATGAAGTCAAAAATCAAGGTATTATTCTGCAAGACTGAGTTCCTTCTGGTGGCTCTAGGGAAAAATCCATTCCTTTGCCTTTTCCAGCTTCTAAGGGCTGTTGTGTTCCTTGCCACCTGGTTATTTCCTCTAAAGCCATCAGTATCTTCAAATCTCCCTTTGATTCTGCTTCCATCATAACATCTTCTTTAACTCTTCTAAAGAAACTTCTGATCACATTGGGTCCACCTAG
The DNA here is from genome assembly GCA_028533085.1 of Varecia variegata. Classification (NCBI taxonomy): domain Eukaryota; kingdom Metazoa; phylum Chordata; class Mammalia; order Primates; family Lemuridae; genus Varecia; species Varecia variegata. The sequence continues at coordinate 12,049,415 of CM052438.1, forward strand.
TCCAGAACAATGCATCTCAATGTCCTTAACTTAATCACATATTTAAAGTCCCTTTTTCCATGTAAGGTAACATATTCATGGGTTTCATGGGTTAGGAACTGGATATCTTGGGAGAGGGTTCCTCTCTTCCTCTTACATCACCTATATCAACAAAAATGTAAGGATATGAGATAATTTATATTTAAGATATGATAAATGTCAGTGTATTCACTTTGTAAACATTCATTGAATTTTGTTATGGTTTACAATATAGTCAAAATACACTGTATTTTTTGTGATGGACTATAAGAGAATAGTATTTTTTCATTTCTTTAATCACTTATTATTTTCATTTTCCTAATTTCAGACTGAGGTTAGGGCTCTAACAAAAACATTCTTATTAACTAATGAGGATAATGAAGTCAGGCCATTTTAATTAATAACTTTGCATTATGCACAATATACTTTATTCCACAAGGCAAAAGGGACTTCACAAATGAGAAAACTAAATATCATTGCTCAATATATATCAAAGAAATTAGATGGCTATTATTGGCTATGTACAAGAAAACATACATTTTAATTATATCATTTCCCCTCCTATTATATGATTTTTATAATAAGAACATGTCATAATGGAAATAGCCCAAGGCTTTGAAATCAGACCAACCAGAATTCAAATTACATCCATTCTACCTACCAGATATTTGCATATAGGAAATTTATTTAATGTCTCTGAGATCTTAAAAAAATGGGTATTATAATATTTACCACACCCAGATACTGTAAAGATTAGAGAAAATTATGTATGAGGATGATTTCATATATAAAAGTTTCTGAAAACTGTTAGTTTGCTTTGCTCTACTATCTTTGCTTGTAAAATTATCATATTCTATCTTACTTATATAGGTTTGTTTTCATGCTAATAGTCAACAAATCTGAAAATATTTTATTCTATCAATTGAAAAATAAAATAAAGACTACTGGTTTATCTCTTTCAGTAAAATCTGCTTTTCCAGCATGTCAGCACTGAATTTGTTTGCAGGAAGGGAAAATGCAACCTTTGGATGATAATATATGTCTATGTATATCCCATTTGTCAACAGTTTCCTTTAAGGAAGAATGATTTGTTTTAGATTGTATTCTGAATAAGTAATGAAATTTATAGACTCTCCTTCATAGGCACTCAGAAATGAAATAGAGCAAATGATGGTTAATAAAGGATGTACCTTCTACTAGTTATGCAACAGGTGACCCTACTCTTGAATCTTGAATACCACTAGAACTTTCTGAGGGAGAAAAATAGCTATTTGCTATCGGGAGATCTTCCTGCAAAAGAATTTCATCTTCAAGTCAGCAATGCCGTGTTTCTGCCTTGCACATCTTCAGCGAGTTCAGCCCATGCTGATAGTGTCCCTCAGAAAGAACTTGCAAGGCATACTTATTATGTCAACTGAATTGTTACATATTTATTAAATGTTTAAATTATGCATTAGCATTTATTTTAATTATTTTTATGATGTAAGATGTGTTTCCAGGAATACAACCCTTGTTCATAACACTGTACCTTTTGTATACAAGATTTGATTTATGTGACTAAATATATAACTATCATTCAGGCAGCAAGTAAATCAGAAGCCATGAATCATCTCAACTGCAGGAATTCATATGGTATAGAATTCATTACAGTTTGTGAACTGGAATAGGTAGCAAATTATTTGAATAAAAATTAAATTGGTTATACAATTGCTCAGTCTAGAATTTTTTTAAAAATCTGTGAGAGTAACACACATGTTCTATGTTCCATTCTAAACGTGGAAAAGTAGGTATGTTATAAAATGAAACGACCATTTAAAAACTGAGGAACTGAAAAGAAATACCTTGAAATAAGTTTCAAGCAGTCTATTTTGAATTATTAGCAGACATCTGAGTGAATATTTTCCTAATCTAAATGTGTTTTCTTATCGTCTAAATGCACCATAATTTGGAATAGATTATCTATATTCCCAATGCATTCAGTTTAATTTCATCTGTTTTAAAATTTTGTCAAAAGAATAAAAAGAAAAAAAAAAACAGAAATCAATGCCAAGGAAAGGAAATCACCCTCTTTACTATAATCATCCATTAGTAAAGCGTTTGGTGCCATGCAGACTACTATACCTTAGAGATTCCACTGAGATAAAAGGTAACTGTACATTTATACCCAATATCTCATTTAAAGTTTGCCCATGTTTAGTTATCCAAATCTTCTTATATAAGTTAAGAGGATTTTTGTTGGTGGTTATCATCAATAGACTTGCAAGGAAAGTATTACACAAAATCAGAGGAAAAAATTGAACATCTTCAGTAAATTGAAGAGCCAGAGAAAATCCAGGAACCTCAGGAATAGTTCTGCCTACTAGGGACATGTGGCTGATCCTTAGATCCCTGACACTTCCAGTATCTGACTGGCTCAGATTAAGTTAGGTGTCTGGGTGTCTACCTCATTTTGCCAGGAGTCTTGCAACAGCAAATGGCTTCTAAAAGCCCACTTTGTTGGTGAAGTTTGGGCTATCAGAGAAATTACATTAGAAAGTCAGCTCACTAGGTGTCACCTAATTGGTGCCATTTGGACTAAAAGAAATTAGACAGTGTTTATGTACCTTAAATTTTTATTATAGCCATGAATCCAGTACTGTGTGTTCCACATTTTGAGTTAGTACGCAGGAAGAGAATTTGCAGATGATAATGATAACTGTAGTGGCAATGACTGATAACTAATTTAGGTCTCAGATGACATAAGAGAAAGTATAATCTTCCAAAATCAAACATAGAAAGAAACAGAGGGAGAGAGAGAGAGAGAGAGAGAGAAAGGAGGAGAGAGAAGAAGGAGAGGGTGGGATGGAGAGAGAGACAGAAAGTTTTACTAAAAAATTTTGACAATGATTTTAAAATATCAAGAATTAAAAGACTGACCTGGAAGATTACCATGTATATTCCAATTAAACTTATGTCTGTATTAGTTGACCTGAGAACTGCAGAAGTTACCAATGTGTAATAGTAGTTATCTTTTTGACCCATGCTAAAGATTCCCCTTAAATATCGAGAAGTGCTTGAATAGACACTTACGATGTAAGAAGATTAAGGACATCCTATAGTTCATGGTTCCAAAGGCTTGTTTTAAACCAAGGACATTAACGAGTCTCATGCAGAGGATTGCATCCTAGCATCTGTACCGGGCACGGTTTTAGAACTTCCTAATCTTCACTAGAACCACGGAAGCCTCAAAATACCCCATGAAGGAAAATACATTAGAAACTTTACAAAACTTCCAGTGATGTTCTTTCCTTTTGGTTTCTTCTTTCACAGCAAGCTGAAAATGTCTTCATTGGAAAAGAACCTCCCAACATTACAGGATTAGTTTTGGCATTCCATGCAGACTTCAGAGAACACGCTGTGGACGCTGTAATTGAGGGAGACAACGCTGTCAGGAGGGCACCCAGGGAGTTAGAGAGCCGGCTGGGGCACCATTCATCACCATGATGCCTCCAGACACTTGACTGAAAACATTTTGCACTAATTTGCTTTATATCTGTCCAGACAATCTAAAAAGAAAGGATGAGGGGCAATAGGTGCCTATTAAACAGAATAAACAGCCTGTGGCAAATGAATGCCTCTTACACATTTTGTAGGGTTGCAGGTGGGGATGAGGGGAAAGGAAATGGAAGAGAAGGGAGAAAACAGAGGTCTCTCCAGTAGCCCTGATTGCTTCTCTCTGTCTGTGGTCACTGGGGTCTGTTTGACCAAGTCTCAAACCTCCAGATTCACGGTCATGGTACAGAAGCAATCTGAGGCCAGTGCTCCCCGGCTGCTCCCTCGTATACCTGGAACTCATACTCTCAATGGGTTTAAAACCTATTTGATGATCATTTCCAAATCTTCAATGAAATAGATTTGAATTGCTCTCCCCTGATTATATTTTAAATCTTACCTCCATGTTAATATAACTGCTGTATAGGGTGGCTTTAAGCCTCTATTATGATTCAGTTAAAGACAAAAAAGGCCTTGAACCTTTCGCCTTGAACTTTGCTGATAGCATGCAAAAAATACCAGGATAATGACAAAGAGAGCTAAAGAACTCATTCTGGGCTTTGTAATTGTCCCGTTTTGAACCGTGAAGAGTAGGGAAGAAAGCAAAGGAGAGAGAGGACAGTTTAACAAGAAACATATGGTCTCTTGACAGTGAAACACGGCTGGGACTCAAACCATGTTCTACTCACTGCCCTAGCCGGCAGCCTTGTTAGGGTCCTGCATTATCATCATTGGTATTTATGATTATCTGTTTGGATTATCATTAGGAAATGTAATGATAGTCAAAGGAGAATAAATATCAATCGAATTTCCAGGGCTGTGGTTAATCAGAAACGTCAATCACATGTTTCAAAGGCAAAAACAATGGGTTTTATTAATAATCTTCAGTTTCTTTAGGTATACAAAGTCATCGGATATTTTCTAAGCTGCTTGCAGTCTGACTTTTACTAATGTGACTTTCTACATAAATTGCATGTGATTCAAGGTCTCTTTAGGTCTTGTGGAAAGATGGGAAGATTGTAACACTGGATGTTCAAGCAGCAGCTCAAACTCTTCCCATTTTGTCAGCAAAAGGGATGTCAGATTCGAGGACTATCATGATGTGTTCGTGTTTATAAACATTTTTCTCATTTGCTATGTAGTGTTATTCACTCCTTTGGATGGAGTCATAACACAAGTGCTTTTAAGAAAGTGTTACATAATAGCACAATAGGTCATATAACAATGGCTTGGCAGAGATATCTCAGTAAATGGACACAGGACAGGTCAAGAGAAAAAAGGTTTTGTCTTAGAGAAAGAGTGGGAAACCACAAAGCTAAGCACACCCTGGCACAGTGCCCCACCTGGAATTCCTACACTAATAGATTTTCAAAAAATCTATACCATTCCCAGGTCAGAGTTATAAGAGAAAGAATGCATACAGGAGAGCTTTATAATTTTACATAAGCCAGATAAGTCTAGTGCATTTTGTTTTAAAATCATTTTGCTCTCTGAAGTTCACAACTCTGCTTGTAAGTGACATGATGACTCTTACAGGAGTTTTATGCTTTTACATATGTAACCCCAGTGTTCTTAGGGCTTGTGAATAATGAGTTAACTCATTTTTTGTTTGAATAATGATTTTATATGTCCATTATCTTAACAAAAGCAATAAAGAAACATAACAAACAAAGAAAAAGAAAATATTTTTTTTTTAAAAAAAACTAGCTACACAAACAACTATTGCTGAAGTTAGGGAAATGTTACTCCACACATTTTAATCAGATATATACATCTAAATATAAACATAACAATAAATAAATATACATGACTATAAAATAACACAGAAAAAGAGAAAGAAAGAGACTAGTAAGGGGAACAATGCATGAATGTGTGTGGATAGGTGGCTATCAATAATATGAAAAATTGCATTTGTGCAATTTTAATTTTGAGAGCATTTAATTCCATTTGAACTTTATAGAATAAATTGAAATTGTGATGACACTGATAGACTCACTCAACTCTAGATAAATGTTTTATCACCACAAGAACTATTAGATCCTAAAAGATATTAAGGACTAAGGAAATAAAAAAACATAAAAATTAAATGCACTAGACTCTTTCTGTTATTTTGACACAAAGTATCTCAATTTTAGTCAATTTCTATTGTCCCCAAACCATGAAAAATTAGGAAATTAGCATATTTTCTCCCTCATCTAATTTCCTTGCCTCATCATCTTTTTTCTTTTTCAAGGATGATTATACTTTTTTGTGTTCTACAGCTCTATTCTATTTGTTTCAGTAATTGCCACAAGTGCTACCATCGGTTATTATTATTATGGCAAATCTATTTCTGAGTATATTATTTTTATTTACATCTCTGTTGGTACTTGACTGACTAAATCCTGTTGTTGTGATTAATATTATTATTATTATTTTCTTTCTTCCTCTTCAAATGTCTCCCAGGCATTTCTGAGAGTCCCCTAGAGGACTGGCAAGGATTGTCTCCCCAGGATTCCCTGCCTTGACTCTTTCTCATGCTCGGCTGCAGCTGCCAGGAAGGCTTCCAAGACATTGCTCCACTGAGCAGAGCCCTACTCTACACTTTCCTACTGCCACCACCAATATCGTGTGCTGGTGGGGGGGTGCATAGTTTCGATGGTGTAGGGAAACTCTGTTCTCCAAACTTCTTCTTAGCATAGGGAAAGGCCATCAAAAATGGAAGATAGCTGAAAATTATTCTGCTAGAAGTATAGAGCAATTCCAGCTGTCACATGTGGCAAAGCCCTGGTTATTCACTACTGGCAGAAGAACTCTGAGAAATCTCAGTGCCCCAGAAAACAACCCTAAACTCCCAATTTTTAAAAACAGGAGGAAATGGTTTCCTTATATCTAAGATTTATGCATAAAGTTCCAATAGATCAACACTGAGTTTTGGCATAACCTTCAAGGAAAACTCTATTTACCAACAGAAGGAGTCTTACCTATAGTAGCTTCATAGTAAATTGTCTAGGCTTTACACTGTCAAATTAACACCATAAGCAGAACATCAATAAGAAGACCAGATCACCAGGGACTGGTTATCAGCCCTTTTATTTTTCTGTCTCTACTACTGTAGCACCAGTAGCTCTGAAGCTCCAACCACAACCATTCAAAAACAAAAACAAAAAAATCCTCTCTCTCTCTCTCTCTCTATATATATATATGTATACATATATATGCATACATACACATACATATATATGTATGTATATACATACACATGCATACATACATATACATATATATGTATATACATACATACACACACACATATATATAAGTTAACTCTCAAAGAACAAGTACAAAATGTGATTGAAAAGTACACTCTGAAACCACACTTTCACCAGAAACAATCTGCAGAAACCTAGGTCCATTAAAAGATGCACCCAATTAACTTTACAAACAAAACAAAAAAAACACTTGCATTCCAAAAACAAGCATTCCAATTTCTTATGTTTTCAGATCTTCTATAGACCATACTTATTTGTGTTCTACACAACTAAAAGGGCAAACACATGAGTTTTTCTCCCCCCTCACACTTTATTTCTTCTCCTTTCTCCTCAAAATCAAAGTATATTCAAATGTGAAAGTCAGAAAACGCTTATGGAGGCTTAAAAGGGTTTAATAGCTCCATGGAATGTCAGTGTTCGGTATAGGACAAGGTACCTTCTTAAATATAGTTCTTTCTCAACATCCACATCAAAGTCTTTGGATGCAAATCAAAAATACCATCAACAACTTCACAAGATTCTGTTTCAATAAAAAACAGAACTTGCCTATGACTCTGTTCTACCTTATTCTGGACAGGAAAGTAGTCATCCAGGGCTATGACATTGCCAGATGTTGGAGAAAAAGGACCATGTATGGTTTGATTGCATTTATGCAAGTAAACTTACAAACATTAAAACCATCTTCCATTAAAGGAAAGGATAGGGTTTATTGTTCATTTTTCTTATTTTAAATTTTAAGATAAATATATATTTTCCAGTTTTAACAAATTTTTATCTTATTCATTAGACATGTCTGACTAGAAATAGGGAGTTTGTTATTTGGAATTTAATTTGGATCTTACATCTGCATTACATTGAATAGGTGTATTCTTGAGTAATTGTCTTTTATATCAGTCATATAGGGTATTACTCTCCATTAATTAATGTGGAATAAAGAAGGACACAGTGAGAGCCATTACTGCTTACTAAGCAAAGAGGCTGAAGCTACATGTATGTGGCAGGATTAGATGAATCAAAATTATTTTTATCTTTCAAGCATGAGATCCACGCAACAAAGTCTCACATGAAAGGCTTTCCCTCACTCTCTCCACCAAGACTGTCAGAAAATGGAGCTGAAATAGCTAATGCTGCTATTAAGAGGGTTGCAGCATCAAGAGGTAGGCAGAGGGGACTTCAAAAGCTAGAGCAGCTGTGGTCCTAGAAGCATTTGCTAGGAAATCCAGGCTCCAAGTCTCATTTTCTCTCCTTTGAAGAGTTATAATTGAGGAAGAAAAAAATCAAGCATTTTTGATAAGACCTCTACCAAAGAAAATTATTGGAGGCAAAGATGAAAAGGAACGTGCCCTGATTGTCCTGTTATTTAAAATCCCCAAACAGTAAGAATATCATTGTAATCACCGATGCTGAAAAGGTTCTTCAAGGATTATTCCTGGGGGTGATCTACTGAACTTGGAAGCTGACGTGGAATAAGTGTATGTTCTTCCCCAAGGATAATGGACCAGGTACTTACAGGAGATTATATTCCAAATTTAGAGGGACAAAAAAGTTCAAAAGGAACTGAAGACAGATTTTTTTTTCCAAACAATCTAAACAATTTCATCTTTCTTATTATGAGATTAATACAATAATACTTTAATCTCTGAAGTTTAATACTTAGGGATGGTGATATGTGCTCTTATTTTTCCTGAAATCAATTTGCCACCTCAAATTTCACTTGCTAAATAAATGAGTTTAATTTGAAAAAACAAGAAAACAAAAAGATGAATATTGAACAAATAAAATAAACAATGCAAATGACTCCCACACACCCCTGTGAAGACAACCATTACTATACTGAACTTAGTCCTACACAAAAGTCATAAAGGACAATATATTTTTAAGAAATCATTGCATGGGTCATTTTAATGAAGTTCTTGGATGAAAGCCATTTTTGTAAATATGATATTAATACTTATTTTCAATTCTTATCTCCTGAAAACCTGTAGAGACAAATTGATTTGATCTGATCAGATATCTTTCAAAAAAATCTTAAATGTAAAGTACATTTTAAAAGGGCTATTAAATTAGGGTATTTTTTCCTTTTTTAAAATAAATAGAAAAGCACAATTAAAATACAAACTTTCTGATTATTTTTGGTTCATATTTTGTACTAGTTTGAAAAGGAGTACTTGAGAAATACTTCAGACTTGACTGAGATTAACCTGAAGCTGGAAACTGTGTCAAGAAAAAACAATTAAATACAAGTGTTTAGGTGAAATATATATTTTCTAAAGTAGACCTGTTTTGAAAGGCACCCAACCCTATTAGACCATGGTGCCTTGCTAGATAAATGTGTATTAATTGTTTGGTTGCCAAATCTGCCCTTTTGAAGAGTTGATTACATGAACTAGAATTTAGAGCTTTCAGAAGCCTTCCTTCTTCGTGGGCCTTGGGGAGCTCTCACCAACAGCCTTTCTCATTATCCCCAGTAGCCTCTCTGGCCACACCAGATAAGGGAAGGCAACAGACTAATGAGTAGTGCTGATAGAAAAAAAGAACATGATTTTATTTTTAGTAATTTGGGAAATATTATAAGATTTTCTACTCTAAGAATAAGCCAAACTTAGGCCACCATTGGCCAAATGGCTTTAAATTAGCATCCTAGATATCATACCTTGTTCACGGACTATAAGCTCCTTCAGGTGGGAGATACCCTTGAATTCTAAGTCTTTAAATTTTTAGAACTACAAAGAAACTTATTTTAATATAACTTCATCCCCCCAATTCTATCAAAACACTTTTACTAAGATCACTACTAAGCTTCATGTTATCAAATCCAAAGGGAGTTTTTGATTGCGTTCTGCTTTAACTTGAGCTTATGAAAATGTGCAGCATTCTCTTCCCTTATACTCTGTGACTCCATCCTCCCTCTCCAGTGTTCCCCACTCACTCCAACGAATCTTCCTGACCAGCTTCATTGGCATATTTAGCCATCCTCACTATTTGTGGCATCCTTCACTGCTCTGTCCTAGAACTGTTTCTCCTATCCCTTTACACCTTCAATCTACATTGTCAACATGCTAACACAATTTCAAGCTCTATCTATATATCGATGACTCTTTTCACCTCACTGTGACTCAGTTTCTTTAGTTCTGAAATGAACAATATTAGCACACCTCTCATGCTGGCATTGTGTTGTTGATGATTGACTGTATGAAAACTCTTGCCAAAATGCAAATCTGATTAGGTCACTGCCCAGCTAAATACCTTCCTCTGGATATCCTCTGGATAAAGCCATAAAGCCTTACCTAGCCTACAAGGGCCTGTGCAATCTGACCTCATCCACATCACTATTCTCTCTGCTGGGTGCGCTATAGTTAAATAGGTCTACTTTTCAGTTCTTCAACTGCACACTCCCCCAATCCCATCCCAGTATATTTGCACAGGCTGTTTGTTTTATGTGGAATGGTTTTTCCCTACTCTTCACCCAGATAACTGCTATTTATCACTGAGATCTCAGATCAAATGTCATTTCCATTAGAAATCCTGCTTGACTCAACAGAATTTAGCCAAATTCCCCTGTAATGGAGTCTCAAATCACCTGTACTTTTCCTAGTGTAAAAATATAACTCTCCAAACAATGTGTACATATGTATTTATTTATGCTATTACATGACTTGTATTTTTTTTCTCTTGCTAAACTGTGTGATATAAGATCAGACCAGAAGGCAGACAGCAAATCACAAGGAGCATTCAGACCATGAGAAGGAATTAAGATTTGATTTCAATTGAAGAAGCTTTAAGTAAGAAGTGACTTAATTCCTACTATGTCAAAAATGAAACTAAATTCTTTGTCTTCCCCCTGAAACTGTCCCACCATCAGTCTTCCCTGTCTCTGTGGATCTTCAACATTGTCTGATCCCTTCTTAAAAAGAGTTATCTATTTGTAAACTTCTGATTTCTTAAGGGCATTGTAACCATAAACTCTTCATAAAGCATTAATTATTTCTCCATTCTTCCACCCAAGCCTCACCATAAATTTTTGATGTTTGTTCTTGCTTCACTTTTAACAGAATTCAAGTTGCTCTGATAGGGGCTCTTTTCAAACTTATGTCTTAACCTTCTTAGTGCCTCAAACTAGATCCTGTTCTGACATGTTATAACAAGTTAGTTCAAGTTCATTTTGGTGCAAAGTAAAATTTTAAATCCATGCATAATTTTTTCATAATACACATTTTCCATGAACTTTTTTGAAGACCTCCTCATACTTGTTCAATATTAATAGAAAGCCAACAAGATGGGAAAGGGGGAAATTAAGAATCATTCCCAGACTTCTGTCTTTAATAAATGCTTGGGAGGAGGGCAGTGATTGAGTGGTGGCATGAGTGATGAGAGTTCTGTTTGTATGCATATTAATGATGAGGTTTCTCAGACATTCAAGTGGAGATGGCACATGTTCAGATACACATACAAGTGTATCTGCATTTTCCCCAAAGGGGAAACAGAAACTGCACAGGTGGTCAAGAAAAGCTACTTTCAACATGGGAAATGATACAGAATGTTTAGATTTTGATGGGGTTATTGAGGAGAGAAGGAGAGATTGACCAAGCTTTGAGAAGCAAAAGAAGAAAGGTAGCAATGCTCAGTATTTGAAACTATCATGGGAAGAAGGTAGAAGAAAGTATGGAACACATCCTGTACTGTCATAGGAAAGAAGATGGATACATGTGCAAGGAGGAATGATTGTAGGACGAAGTGATACTGATAACAGTTTCTTTTTACTCAGTTCCTGTTACAAATTGAGGAGGGCTGTGGAGATTTGGGAAGGCAGAATGAATTATTTAATAATCATGCCAAAATGGGAACATGAGTTTACCAGGAAATCACAGAATGACTATGCAATATTGATTGACCTTTGAACTTGAATTTAAAGTGAAGCCAATTTGATAGGGGATAGGATAGAAATAGTGAACAGGTGAGTTTACCTGAGGCACAGAGATTGTAATAGTGTGTCCATGAGCAGATAGGCAATTATGGCGTCCAATTTTCTGAATTTATTTCTATCAACTTTTGCACCCCTCCACATTTTCTATAATCTGTATGCTTCTGTTCACTTAATTTGAATTTTTGCTTAGTGTTAGGGATACAAGAAAAGATAACATTTTCAGTAAATGTATACTGTATGTTGTACACAGAACTATTACTAAATTTGACCATGTTGATTCATCTTGGAAATAGGAAGATAATTTTCTTTAAAACTATAGGAATCAAATTTCAACTTTTTAAAAACATAATAACTAATAGGGATTCTATACATACAAAGTCAAATGTTTGCTACATTAACTCTGTTTAAATAATAATAATGTTCTGCTATTTGGTTGACACTTTATTTTATGTGCTATATCAGTTATATGAGCAATCTGAATTTTATAACACAATAATGCTCCTATAAGTTTTTAACGAGCTATTTGAGATCTCTGCACTGTTCCTTTTTTTCTTTTTAAGAAGTAACTAACATCTGTTCACATTTCTAAAACAGACATTGGGTAACTTCCTCCCATCATGAGGATTACGTGGAAAAGCCTTGAATCAATAGTAAGAATTCTTTACTATTGAATTCCAAACCTATAAAATAAATAAATAAAGGTAGGATCCAAAGTCTTTTTACCAGAGTTAAAGGTAGTAATACCACCCTGAAGTAATCTGCTTATTGGAAAAGTAAGTCTCTTTCACTATGATAATAATTGAAGGTCAAGAAAGTCAAAATTGATTTCTACAAACCAAAGTTAGAAATCTATTGTGAGGATGAGGACAAGGGCTAATTCTGACTTGATTTAGTAGTTTTAGAAACTTAGAGAAAACTAAAGCTTGCAAGAATGCAGTCATGGATTCACAGAGCTCACACACACTCTCTGATGAGTGTCTTTGATCTACTAAGATTTCTTTATCTGCTTTTTCCCTTTGCCAAAGTTAACTTCCGGGAAGTTAAAAAGTCTTTTTCCCACCTTTGGGACAATTTGTTACACCAGCACATAAGCGAAGTAAGTTATCCTCTTTCTCAGATTTTTCTTCTCCCATCTCCCCTGCTAGGGTCTCCTTCCACACCTGAGTACTTAGTGGAGGGTCCAGGTGGCTGGGGAGACAGTAACTAGAAAATAAGGGTATGAACACCAAGCCCTATCAAAAGAGCATGTGAGTTACTTTGTCTTTGAAGTGGATGATAAAAATGTGGGTTTCAGGAAGTGAAAATATGCTCAACATTGCAGAGGTTTTGCATTGCAATGAAGGTATGTGAAGGTGGGGTGCCTGCTGCTGACCCTTGTGGCTTTGCACAAAGTAGGTACAAGATAAACATACATGAAAAAACAAAACAAATATACAAACATGAAGGAAATGAACATTTGGCCTCAAAAAAGTGTGAGGAACTTTTCAGTGAGACTATAATTTCTCAGTTTCCATCCGATGAGATAGATACTTTTTCTGGTTGAAAATTTGGTGGCCCATAAATCTAAAAACCAACTTTACCCTGCCTAGGTCATTAAGGTAGTGGATTGTTTCTAGTTAGCATATTATTTCTACATAGCTGTTAAAACTCAGTTTAAGTCCAAAATCCTTTGACAAATAATGATAATAATTATTATTATTGCTATTAATATTATTAAGCATCTATACCAGATATTTTGCAAAGTATTTCACAGCCATTGGCATTAATCCTTGAAATTAATCAGACATCGAGTTATCATCTCTCTTTTAGAAATGAGAAAATTAAGTTTCAAGGAGAATGAGTAATTAGCCTAGTATCACTTGTTTAGTGAGCTGCAATTTAAATCTGGGTCTGTGGCACCCCACTGTCATTCTTCTCAGACCCCACACCCTCTTCTCTATAGGGAAATGATGATGACATAAATTAGTTTTTCCAAAGAGATGCTGCTAGACAAAAACCAAAAGTGTACCTTTTGAACTCTCTTTGCTTGCCAACTAAGCAGTTCTCAGGGCTATGTAGAATGCTGTTATTCCTCAGGAATCCAAGAATATTTGTGACAAATAATTTCATTGCCTATCCAGTAGCTATTTTTTTTTATTGCTTTGCTTGTTTTTGAGAAGGGGTCTCACCACATTGCTCAAGCTGGTCTTGAACTCCTAGGCTCAAGTGATCCTCCCACCTCAGCCTCCAGAGTAGCTGGGATTACAGGTGCTGGCTACCTTGCTAGGCTCAATAGCTACTTCTTACCCTTCTATTAATATCAGACCTTAAAGTAGTGTTGGTCTAAGCATGGTAATACTTTTCCAGTGATTGGTTTAGAAATGGACATGTGAGATAGTTCTGGCCAATAGGATTTCAGGAGCTGGAAAGATGTTGCTTTGGGGAAGGATTTTGCTTTCCCATAAAAAGACATGCTGTGGAAACCATTGCCTTCTAGCTGCCTTGAGCATGGGGGAATGTGATACATAAACTGCATCAGTCATCTTGTGACCTTAAAGAGACAAGCCAGAGGATAACCCATGGCAGATGGCAGAGTGGAAGGCCAAGAGGAACCTGGGTCTAGGCAATAGGGCTGAGCTGCTGATCAGTCTCCACCACCACACTTCTGGCTATGTTAGGCATCGACTGGGTTATCACACAAAAAAGGATCATTTTGAGAGTGGAAGGGAACACTATGAGGAATAACACAAATGCACACTTGGCAAAGTGGAACATGTGATCACCCTCATCATGTGATATCATTCAATGTTACTGTTGCTTCCACAACTATTCTGCTACTTGCAACCCAAATCAGTCCTAGCTTATATATATGTTATACATTATATATGAGTCTATTTTCATAATGTACATAGGGCTTAAATATGTAATATGTTATAAAAATATATACATATAATAAAAATAAAATACATGTATTTATAAATAAAAATATTTATATAAATGAGATGAGTCAGGAAAGTAAATAGGGAAGAATCTCTCTCTCTTTCTCTCTCCCTCTCTCATATTTACTGATCTGTCTCTAATGTTCACTTTCCTGACTCATTTTCCCTTCTCTCAATTCTTCCATTTACCATTACTTGCCATCTCACATACACACACAAAACTATGCTGTTTCTCCTCTTTGCCTTTGCAAAGAGTTCAAGGTGGTCAAACTTTGAGTTGGTCCTTCTGCTTGTTACACTTTTCTCATTCTCTTTACTCTTAATTATTAAATTGTTTATCTCCCCGCATGACATAATGGATGCATCCCCTCCTTAAGAATTCTCCCAAGTCTTGGCAAGGTCCTTTTCTTTTTGCTCCATTTATTTTCTCTGTTCTTATATCATATTTTGTAATTATCTGTTTTTCTATCTCTCCTTACCCCAGTCTATAAACCCAGAAAGGATAGGGACCTCGTGTTCCCCAAGTCTTAGCACAGTGTTTGTTTTACAGCAGGCACTCACCAACCATCTGCTGAATTAACTAATGAATGACTAAATGACAAGAACATAATTGTAGAAGACCAATTATACATTAGAACTGTGGATTTCTTACTTTTATTTTACCAGTAAACCTCTCATCTTATTTTTATTTGAGTGGCATTTATGTATGACTTTCATATATAAAGCTGATATAAGCAGAGTCAGCTGGTGAATGCCATGAGTGGAAACTCAGGTATAAAAAAAAGCTCTTATTTGCCTCATCAGTGAAATAGGAATATTATCAGTAAAATTAATAATAATAATGAACCTTGACTTAGAGAATGACAGTAGATTATCAGGTGTCAGTTATGTGCTATGGTCAATGTAAAATACTTAGAGAAATGAAAGAAAGAATAAACTTTGGCTGGAGTCACAGAGAAGGAGAAGGCTAGAATTTTCCATGGTTTCCTGAAGGATGAACCTGCCATGGACAGAATATCAGATAGGGAGATAGCCACGATCAATGAATGAGAATGGGCTAGGTAGAATAGAGAAAAGGTTGGGAGGGCCATACAAACAGGGAAAGTGCATAGGATTTTATTCTGAAATAATTGCCAGAAGGTCAGAAAGTGAATGGCTCAGTTTGGTAGTCACGACTAATTTGGTTTCAAGAGACAGAAACCAACCTGCTATAAGTAACAAATAGATTTTTTTTTTTTTGAGTCATGTAACTAAAATGCCCTAAGGAACATGGATGTTGTCAAGTGATCAAGAAAGTTAGGATTCCTTCTCTATTACTAGATTGTGCCTTCTTTCATGCTAGCTCCATTCTTGGTCAAGGGATCCTCCTATTGGGTGAGACCAACAGCATCAAGCTGATGACACCTTATCAAATCCGTAAGCCCATGAAAAGGGAACCTTTCCTTTGCCCCTTACCAACTGTTTACTCAGAAGTCTGAGGATTAACTTTCACTGGACCAACAATAAACAGTGCCTCCAGCACTAATCATCATTGGGCCAGGCCAGAGTCAAACCCTAAAGACCAGGTCACAATAGGAGAAGGCCAGCAAGACCAGCACCCACCTTCACCCCCCTAGAAATTGGACTAACAGGGAGTAGTAGTTCATCAAACAAAAGACAAGGTGCTCTTACACAACACTGAGCATCAAATAAGTAACTTTTGTGAACTTTCAAATGTCCATTACACACTATTCCAAAGCAAATTACTTTTTGGATATTTTAACTTTCTTGATAACTCATTCTGCACAGTCTTCCTAGTACAGTTTTTCAAAAAAATAAAATTATAGTAGCATATGAATAAATTTTCTTTCCAAGTACCATAATAAATTTTAAATACAAATGGCCTTGGTTTCCATGGAAACATATCACCAAGGGGTAGAAGAAAAAGTAATGTTTCATCTCTCAAATTATTTAAAAGGTGGACTTTATCAACTGTCATGCTGCCATGTTTTTCATTTTATCTTTATGAACTTGAACTACCTTTTGCAAGCTCATCAGTAAAGTTCTACTGAGCTCCTCTGGCTTGCTACGTTCAAAGCTACATTCCAGGTCGATTTTATTTTATTTAAAGTCTAGTGACAGCATGTAGTGGGGAAACATTAAGTACCACTTAAATCTGTTATTGAATACCTCATCAGGAATGTACTGGAAGAATCCTCTCACTCTGACTTCATTGTGATACATTACAAACTCCCCTTTGGCCATATTTGCACACAGGTGCCTAGCTGTAACATAAAAAATCCTTAGCTTTTAAGATGATGAGCAGTAACGCTTTCTCCTGCTCCCTATCAATTAGCCTTCAAATCTAAAATCAACAGAGCAGCTCCTTACTATAAAAGTAGAAGATAAAGGTTTAAGGAAATTCAAGGGGTCTTCTAGAACAGAATGCTCCTATGAGATGATATTAACATTGGGGGATTGACATTTGATATGAGGTCAGTTTAAGCAAAGATTTAAGTACCTGAGTGGTAACTCCTGTAGGTATGGTACAGAAAAAAAGATGACAAGGAAAACTCCTCCAGATGGAATTTTTAGTGTTCGCCAACAAATCTTGAGTAGGCTCTCCCTTTGTAACAAACATTATAATACACTCAATTCTCAGCCGAAGTGGTGAGAAAAGACTTCAGTCCCCTGTCCCTGCTGTGGTTAGGAGCCTGAGCTATGTCCATGTAGTTGCCTGGTTTTAAATTCCAGCTGAACCATGGAATTTTTTTCAGCTCTCTAACTCTCAGTTTTTTGGTCAGCAAAATGGGATTAAAATAATACCTATCCTGAAAGGTTAGAGCAAGCAATGAATGAGAAAAAATGTAATTAAGGCATTCAGCCCAGAGCCTGACACTGCTCAAGTTCTCAATAAATCAAAGTGACATTAAAGAAAAAAAATGG
Source organism: Varecia variegata (assembly GCA_028533085.1). Lineage (NCBI taxonomy): Eukaryota > Metazoa > Chordata > Mammalia > Primates > Lemuridae > Varecia > Varecia variegata. Next base: position 12,066,982 of record CM052438.1, read on the forward strand.
ATTTGAGACTAGAAATAGGTTCCCAAATTCTTATATATGAAACATTTGCAGGTGACCATTCTTCCTTAGGCAATGTGTAGCTTATTTTATGTCTATGTGGGAGAAAGGGATTCTTACCTCTTGATACACTGAGTCAAATGCAGCCAAAGTAATTTTTTTTTATGTCTTTGTTCCTTATTTTTTTTTTCCTGAGCTACTTCTGGATGGTCAAGTACTATTTTATTTTAAGGCCTGGAGTTTTTCATTTCAATCACAACTAAATACCATCCCTTATCATTTTAGCAGCTATTTTTGCTGCAGGAAAACCAGAGCAACCCCTCTTATTGGGAGGGGCATATTGGCAGTGACTAGTCTACAAATTATATCATAAAGTATAATTTCCTGTTATGACACTTGTGTGTGTAAAAGCATTGATTAATCTAGGTCAATCTATGTAACCCACATAAACAAGACTAAAAACGGCAGGCAACAGGATAAGGAGCTATAGAGAATGAGGCATAAAGAAAAAATAGTACCTTTATGCACAGCTAAAAAAGAAACGCATTTATATTGTATTTTATGCTAGTGTTTTTTTTTAAAAAACGTATAATCAATAGACCTTATGGGAGTCTTTTCAGGCTGGAGATACTTACTTGCTCAATGTGCTTCAGACTTTTTCATCTGTGCAATCCCCAAAGACATTCATTCATGGAGCCTGGAAGGATTGCAAAAGATGCATTTAATAATATATGATACTTTCTTACTGAATCATCACCTTTTTTATTGGTATCAATCTGTTTTTCAAATACTCCACCTTTCTGGAGAGTATTTTACGTATGGGAAACCAACACTGCTCAGAGTCTCAAGAAATTGGTCAGTTATGGTGGACTATACATGTGGTTTGTGTCCATTACATGTCTTACAAGGAAGCATTGGGCCATTCTTATTATCAGAAAAAGAAATTATCAATTGTGGTAAATGCATGTGAATTATAGAGCATTGATAATTTTAGAACTTAATACATAAATATATCTTGGGATGATGCTAATGAAAAAGTAATGCCTAGTATATTTCACATTCTGGAGCCTGAGGACTTATGTACATGGGAAAGCAATTCATACCGAATTGTTTCACACATGTGAAAATTCTGCTAGCCTGAAGCAATAGCTCTTCACAATCAAACGGGAGAAGCAACACTCCCAACATAAAACTTCTGCCCTGGAATTACACTGTAAACCTAATTCAGCTTGTCACCAATGGTCTCTTTCACAAAAAGGTCTTTCCCCTAAATGGTTGATACTCAGAGGCCAGCATTTGAAATCGGCTACATGTTTTTGGCTCCCACCCAAACACACTCTTTAGTCAATAGGCAGAATTCATTCCACTGAATTTTCCACATCCAAGTAAAATAAAGGTGAGAAAATACAGAAAGGCCAAGGATTGAAAGAAAGGAAACACTATCCCAGAGAATGGTTTCATAATTATAATGGCTCATTTTAATCACTGTGATTGTTTAATACATTATGAACACAGAGCTATATGGATAATAATTGTCTTATCAGTCACAATCTCTTTGTTGTAACCAGTGCTCATTTGGCGTTTAGCATCATATAGCTCCATTCCCCACACCTCCCTCACATATCAAGTGGCCTTAATTATGTGGGCAGTGAGACACTCTCTGGGGACAAAGATGGGGATGACTAAACATCAGGTAAGAAGAGACATGCTCGCTCCTTCCTTCTTTGTTTCTGCTCAATCCCCTGTAGCTAAAGCCGCATATGCAGCTTTCCCCATCTCTGAGACACTTTAAATGTGAAACGAGTAATTTAGCTGAAAAATTTCAGTTATTTTTTTTGCATGCTTCATATGCTGGGTTAAAACCATTAGCATATAACAAAAATCTGAGCAGATGCAATGCAACAGATTCCTTAAGGGAATCCATATTTTTACATATTTTGTAATAAGGAAACTGTCACTCCCAGATGGTATCGAGCTAATACTGGTGGTTTGCTTGCTGATAACATACTAAAAAATAAAATTAATTGTATTCTATTTGATGACAATGAAGTCATTATCATATATACTGCACTCTTAAAGGAAACGGATCCAAAAGATCCCCTTCCTAAATGATTAGTCTTATTTAGTTTCTTGGCCTGGCCAGAAAGAAAAAAAAATAATAACCTTCCAACTTGGATCTTGGAGTTGGAATTCCCTTGCACCTGGCACCAAAATGCACTATGGTTTATAAATGTGGTGAAGTAGAAAAAAAATGATATCTTGAATTGCTAACAATATTAGAAAGAAGCCTGGTGGTGTAAATACAACACATCAGACATTTCCAATTCTACCTCCCAAAAGAGACATGTGAACTATTCATATCATTCTTTGCTAATTCATGTTGAAGCTACCTTTCACATTTCAAGTCCTGGTTAGTAGCCTTGGCCAATTATTGCAAATCATACTTACCTGGAAATGTATATAATAAGCATTGAAATTAAAACCTAATGTTGGTACACATTTTGGTATATTTGCATAACTACTTTTCATAATAAAGCACTGCATTTTTTTGATGTGTCTTTTTACCTGTGATCAATGTAAAATAGTTCTTTTCACACATAACTTTATTAAGACTTATAATTATTTAATAATACAATAAAATTGATTTCTACATAGCATCCTCCTATATTAACCACACCTCTTTCTAGATACTACATGGGAACTCATTTTTATAGGTAGTTATGTTCTTACCTTATACTTCAAGTGACATCCTTTTATTTAAAAACAAACAAAAGGAAAAAGAAAACCCGAATGACTATATACACAAATATCTATCTTTCTTTCTTTCTATTATTTTTGTGCCCTAAATTATTGTATTATGCTAATATACTTTTGTTGGTGAGCTAAGATTATAATACTACTTACTTGGGATATTGTTTACCATTTTTTTAATGTTAAGATTTAATCCTTGTATAATAGCATTAAGTGTGTGTTTCCCCTATTGGGCAGGACCCAATGATAGCATAATGTAGAAAAATAACCATAGTAAAAATAGCTCAATCTTTGGAAGGTTTGAAAGCCTGGAAGTCAACTCAAAAGGTCTCAAGAGAGCAAAATTAAAAAAAAAAATTAAAAATCTATGAGCATGACAAAGTATATGAATAATAGAATAGATTCATATACATTAAATCTATATATCATAAATGTTTCAACAGAAAGGCGATTTCTAACCCTGAGTCAATTTTTTTTTTCATAAGCAGGGGTTACTTAGTTAACACGCAGCTGTTTAACTTGTCAAAAGCTAAATTGCATAAGATGATGACAGCTGTATAAATGTCTATATGTCTGTATGGCATATATGCACAAATTTATTGAAAAGTTATTTGTGATAACATAAACAGAGCTATGTTCTTTCAATCACATAGGTGTTAGATACTGTCTCTTAAACAAGATTCTCTGAATGAGTAGCACGTGGCATTATATATATATATAATTTGTTAGTCATGGCTACTTTATAGCACAACAGTGCCAGAGAAAAGTCACACACATGTAAAGATTAGGAAGACCTCCGAGATCATCATTCAAACTTTTCCTTTTACAGATTAGAAACTCAAGGCACAGAGTGGAGCCATGAGAACAGACTGGGACAGACAGACTCTAAATATTTAATTAAAATTGTTGAAATTTACATACATGTGATTTTCAGTAGGGGATAGTAAAAGTCTGATAAGATGTGATTCATGGAGCAACAAATTTGCAACCAAATCAAAACTGATTTTAATTTTTTAATGGAATTTGATTTGCCCAACTCTTACAAAGGTGGCTCTTTCAAGAGAAGTGATAATTTTAAGGTAATTTCTCTCCATTTCAGGGCTACTAGAAGGGTTTTTGTTTTGTTTTGTCAAAATCACCAACAGATTCAAAATGCAAACTGGAAGTAGACCAAATAGAAACATAGCAACAGCATTATCACTAATACTATAATTATCAACAATACAATTACGTGTATACTCACACACACTCACACACACTCACATTATACATATATAGCTCCTCATAACATAAAATCATATCTGGAATTTTTTGTGACATTACAATTATTCAAATAACACTCTGAGGTCTTTTTACCGACTTTGTCTTCCATCCCAGGTCTCAAGGTATTATTCTATAAACTAACTCAAATTTAAAGGCACAGGAGTGTAGTATAATGAAATGGCCCTGGATTCGAATCCCAAAATTGGGATTTGAGTTTTAGCTCAGCTCTAATAGGCAAGACTCTCAATGTCCATGGGTCTCAGTCTTTTCAGCTGTAAAATGGAGAGAAAATATCTGTTTTACTTACCTTCACTGGGACATTAGGGCTCTCCAGTGAGATAACTTATGTGGAAGTGATTAAGAAACTGTTAGCATTCTACAGACACGTTAAGATTTGTGAAAATTATTAGTAGACTGGTCTGATTGGAGGGCTTTGGGGTCTATGCAAACAACATGAAATTCCAGCCAGGACACAGAAGGCAGTTCCTTGTCCTCAGCCATGGGAAGCAGCTGCTCACATTCTCCAGTTTGGAATGCACAGACTTGGGCAGCAAGATTTTAACAGACTGTTTGGCACCGAGTAGAATTCTCCCAAAGACCTGGCAGGGGAGTTAGTTTAAGTAATAGTATGTCAAATACCCATCAAGACAAATACTAATTGAAGTTTCAAACAAATTAGGTTTTGCCTGTGCAATGTTAGAAAGACAACAAGTTTGTCTTCTGAATTCAATTTAAAGTAGGTCTGCTGTGCCTTTCTGAAGCACAAAGATCGTGCCTCCTCCTTTCTGAGTCTGCACACCTGCACACACACCTGCACACACACTTGAAAAGCTCCTCCTACCCTAAAGCATTTTGCTTTGGTAGGAACTTATTAAAAGCAAAAAATAAAATATCTTGAAGGTCATTCCATGTCATAATTAAATCAAATCAGAGGTGTTACATTCCAGTTCCATGTTTTTATTAATGACACACTTAAGTACATTAGTTCATACTTATTCATTTCTATTCATCTTTAAATCCTTCAGGGCCTAACCTATGGCACTTAGTAGGCACTTGATGTGAATTAAACAAACCTGATAGAAACAAAGTTTATCTTTTACATAGTAAAGATTCAGTGCCCTTTCATGTGCCAGGCACAGGATGAGTTGGGGAAGAACCCATCTAAAATTTAATAACTTTATTAACTGTGTAAAGATTGAGTTTCAAATGTACCCTCAATCTTTCATTACAGTTCACCCTTTGCAAAGCTGAAGCTTCTTGTGGAAGAGTGATTTTCAAGAGCAGCCATTGTATTTCAAGAAAAAAATGGGTTGATACAATTCTGGACTTGCTGTTACAAAACTTGCAAACATAGCGTGGTAGCCTGACTCAGCAGAGAAACACCTGCTCCATCACCCAGAAGGAACCCATGCCTCCTTTAACTCATAATTCATACACATTCCTGGGGAAAGGGAGGAAGGAGAATACTTGACTCAGTGATAAAAGGTAGCTCATTGAATACCTTCACCATCTAGTAATTGTTCTTGTCTAGGTACATATTCTTAAATAGGATTTTAGGACCCTAAACTGGTAGATGATATGTGTCATAATGTTCTTATAAGAGGAAGTACTGATGTTCTTTACAAGATGAGTTGAGTGCTTTAGAGGTTTGAAAACACATACTTCATGCTAAGAAAGCTTATTTTGGAAAGGATATATTCTTGTTCATGCCAGTGAATTATGCAATTTGTCTAAGTAAAAGTGTCTTATGAATATTTGGTTCAAAAATTTTGAGTTGGCATTAAAATGGTTCCGTGAGAATTTGCCAAGACCCCATAAATAAACATTAAACACGAGATTTCTTATGTAACCACAATCCTCAGGGCAGATCCCTTTTAAATATAAGTGCACACAGCTGGAGTTGAAATGATACCACATCTTAAGAGGGTTTTTGCCATAACCAGTAAGTTTAAAAAATTAACTGCTTCCTTTTATAAATCTTTCCTCTAATAGGTACATTTATTTATGTGCACAATCCATAGACTAGTTAACGTATCAGATTTCGATAGAAAAAGGACTTAGGAAGAAAGCTCACAGATTCAAAACAATGAATGATTTTGTAAACTTTATATGTTTCAAGATAGTATGACATGCATTATCACAAGTCACTTTTCATCATAACCCTTCAAATTAGGTATTCCCATTCCAAGATAATAAGCCCAGAGAAGTAAATCGACAGGCATTGTTTTAGATTGGATAATCTTAAAGTCTTCTGGCTTTAAGATTACTGCTTTCTTAGGATACTACAGTGCTAAACCATGCCCATGTCAGCAGGGGTTGGGATTAAAATGATCTCTCTGCTTAACTGCCCTGATATTCTGGCACTACACTCCCCTCTATTTCTGCCAATTCAATAATGAGTAGTATTTTCAATTGGGGGTGTAGTTTTTCCCTTTGTGGGAGCAGATCAGCTTGACTGGTTGTGGGCCTTTTAAAAATTGTTATTAATATTTTTAATACTTACTTGAAAGACAGCATCACTAGTAGTTTCAGCAAATAGAGGATGTGCTTATCTCTGATTTGTTCACCGCTGAATCCACAACACACAGACAGGTCTCTGCACTTAGTGGCGGACAGTCAATAAATTGTTCCAAAAGAAAGGATAAGGGACTGAATCCCGTACATGCTCATGACTCAACGTGGAAAGGATGGTCCTCTGAGCTATCAAGTTTGCTCCTTCAAATCCATAGGCTTTTTTTCCCTGCTTATTTACAGCATTGGCACTGAATCAAGATGATTTATCAATAAATAATTTGCATTTATCATGTTTTTCTACAGTTGACCTACTGTGTAAATCTTCTACCCATTCGATGCTCTACTTTTCAGTGGTGATAATTCATTCTCTTCTGATTTTTCTAATGTTTTATAGCTATTCAAATACGTGGAAAAGACACAAAGGTACTTTTGTAGACTGAACTCTCTCTGATGAGATTGCAAGGTCACATGAGCTTCCAAGGTTACATTCAAAGTAGCACATTACTTTTATTAGCCATATCTTAGTTTTTTCACCCCAAAATGTGAAGTGCAAAGAGAGACATACTGAGAAGGAATATTATTATAGTTTTATTCTTTAGGAATCAATATTGCTCTATTTAAAGCCATATACTATTTGAAGCACCATTTTATTGTTATGAGCTCACATAATATCACTGTTTCCTTTTAAAAAATGAATTTTTATTAGTCTATTGCTATGATTTATTTGTATTTCTGTTAATAACAATATTTTCTATGAATAATGCTAAAGTATCCTTTATATAACCCCCATAGCCACCTCCTCCCACTTGCCAATTACCACCATTCCATCAAGAGAAGAACTACTGTCACCAATGGAGTGATGTCACCAAATAGACCCTTTAAGCCTTTAAGCCTTATTAAAGGAAGTGCGTATTATTGTTTTGTGGCTGAGTTTTAGCTTTAATTTCTCCATATAAAAATGTCTTGGAGATTTTGTTTATGATGATAACTACAATACAACCTCATTCTTCATAATATTTCATAGTATGGACAGGCTATCTATGCAATATAATTATCCTGTTACTGATAAACATTTACAGTAATATCAATTCTCTCCACTATAACCAATAATGCTGCAAGGAATGTCCATGGATACTATCCTTAAGGTTGCCACATTTAGCAAAAAAAAAAATATTGCACAGGACATACTTATATTAAAAATTATTATTTCTCTGAAAATTACATTTAATGTGCACCCTGTTCTTTGTCAGGAGAGCCTACCTCCTTATGCAGATGAGCAAGTGTATCCCAGAGTAGACATCAAAAAATGGAAAGTCTAGAAATAAGGCAATGGACTTTTTTTTTTTTAATTTCAAAAGTTTTTGCTGTCTGTCCTCACAAATTATAACACCAATTTATACTTTGTTGTATTTTCCCTAGCTTCATGAATTAAAAGCTAATGAAATTTATTTTTAATTGTTTTTAGTAATATATATTTATTACTAATTTATAGATGTGTAAGCATATGCATATCTTAAGGGCACAGCTTGATTATATTTCACAAACTGAACAGCCTATGTAACCGACCAGCAGATGAACAAATGGAATCTTACCAAAAGCTGCCCCCTCACCCCCAGGGTTCCATCTTCCAATCACTAATCTCCCCACTTCCTTTCCCATCGTCACAAACACCCCAAGGATAGCCAGTACTCTGACTTCTCACAGCTGGGATTACTTTTGATGGTTTTGTCATTTACATAAATGGAATCATAGAATACATAGTCTTATGTGTCTGGCTTTTTCTGAACATTTGGTTTGTGAGATTCATTGATATGTGTAGTTTTCAACTACTCATTTTTTCATTGCTGTATGGTATTCAACTAACTTTGATCTTTCTATTTTTATAAAAAGCACACAAAAGCCTACAACTTTCCCTTTGAGTATCACTTTGCCTCAATCCATAGATACACGTGAATTAGTATTTTCACTTGTTTCTAAATCAATTCTAAGTTGTGTGTTAAATAGTCACTAATCCATTAATTATTTAGAATTTTTTCAGTGTATACATTTTACATTTTCTTTTTTCTCCTTTTTGTCAGTAGATCCCTAATCAAAATATTACTCCTTCACCCTTTCAAAATCTTGAATTCTAATTCTTTACTGAGGCAAGTATCACTAGTATTCTCATACCATTTTATTTTCTTGTTATATATTTTCTCTCCTCTTACGTTGTTTGCGTGTACAGAGGAGAATAGTTGTTTGGGGTATAGCTAGATTGTGTTTCATTACTCAAGCTTTGTTTCCAAGCGGGTGGATTTAGCTCTTTCACTCATTTTATAAACATCGATTATGAAATATTTTATTTATATTAAATATTTTAGTAACTATTCATAAAATTAAGAAACCAATACATTTTACATAAATGTTGTAGTTAGTCTGACAAATTTTCTCCCTGAATCAATCAAGACACTTGGCCCAATTTTATATGCTAAATTCTTATTTCTACTCACCCACCCTATTAATGCTCCCTGTCATTTAGTTATAGATTTTTATTATTTCTTTTTCAAAAATCAACATTTATTTACACTTAGATTTCCTTAATATTCATTGCTTCCAAAAATCACACCTTCTTTAGGGCTTAATTTAACTTCTAAATTGATTATATTTTCCAGAAATTTTTTTCAGAGGTCTATCAGTACATTGCTTATGAATATCCATATGTCTGGTACTGTTTTATTTTACTTTGCACTTATCTTTGAAGAATATTTTGGCAGGACATAGAACAATAAGTTCTAAGGTATGTTCCTTAAGGAATGTAATGATATTTATCTATTCCCTTCTTACATTAAGTGACACTGATTGAGTGTGATGTCAAGAGGATCCTCTTTCACTTTGATACTTTCTGTTATGTCTGATTGTGTCTTTCAGAAACTTTTAATTTCTTCTTCTTCCTCCTTCACCTCCTCCTCCTTCTCCTTTTTTTCTTCCTCTTCTGCTTCCTCTTCCACTAATCCTTCTTTTGGATTAATGTTCTAAAATTCCACTTAAATAGGTTTAGGTACATGAACATTTTTGTTTGTTTTGGAGGAATTGCTTTTTCATTCTGCTTGGTGCTCAATGTCCATTCTCAAACTGAGGATTCATGTATCACTTCTATTTTGGATCAATCTTTCTATTATATCAATATTTTACCATTCCTTTATTTTAGTTTTTTCTAGGTTCTCTTTCTGAAATTTCTATGAGATGGATGTCAGAAATACTAGAACGGTTCTCCATAACTCAAGTTGCCTTTTGTATTTTCTATCTATTTTAAACTTTTGTTTACTCCTTTGTAGAATTAGTTCAGTTCAGCTCTATCTTGTAACTACAAATTAATTCTGAGAATAATTTTCCTGTTTATATCAATGTTCACTTTTCCATTTCTGAAATCTGTTGTTATGCTCTTTTAGGTATGTATCATCTCATATATTTTGATGCATTCATACTGTATTCCCCTGCTTTCTGAAACTCTATTCTTTCAAATGCAAGTTCTACCAGTTGTTATAATCATTTTTTCTGCATTTGTGATCTTAAAAAATTTACCAATGTTTGATGTTTTTATTTTTGTTTTTGCCTGCTTTGTAAGGGGCAAGGGGTAGGACTTGCTGCACTATTTTATTTCACATTTATGGTTTTAGTTTATGATAACCCTACCACTATGTCAGATGAGCCTATACTTTCAAGAGCTGAGACCTGAGATGTAAAATGTGTACATTTGAATGATGATTCTATCCATTTAGAAAGATTTCATGCTTGCAGTTTTCAAAAATAATGTTAAAAATGTTCTTTCTCACCTTTAACCTTCATTTTTTCTTTTGCTGCAATTTAAAGTCCTTTCTTCTTACTAAGATTAGATAAGAATTATAGCCTTTTCCTGTTTTCTAATTAGGAATCCTTTGACAATGACATGCTGAGATTTTCAGGGGCCAATTTTCCCAAACATGGCTACTTGGGGCTCTTGGTAATAATACTCATTCCCAGACCCATCTCCTGGAGATTCTCATGTGCATAGTGCAGAGACATTATCATTATGGTTATTAACAAGTGTTCCAGGTAAATATTATCATCTGGCAAGTGTGGGGTAAGCAATACCTCTAGAACAGTGTCAGAAATCCATAGAATCTTAACTCTCACTCCGGGGTGGACACTTGTCTCATTTGGCCAGAGTGATGAGATTAAATAAAAGTTTCATCTCAGGTAAAGTTCTAGGCGCTTGTCAGGAAAATGCTCAAGCATCTGCTGAATATGATATTTTAATCTCTAATTGGTGACATTTACTGTTCTTTGTGGTGCTTGTGATTCAAAATCATTTTTCAGATACTTGACAGAGATGGTATGCCCTACTAAACTGCTTCCACCTGCTAACATGGGTTGCATTTTGAGCAGGGTTAACTGAGGTGCACCATTTGGAAATAGTTTGTAAAAAAAAAAAAGCCTCAGTTCTTTTGGGGAGGTATCCTGTGTGTCTTGTGGTTTCTGAGTGTTTCCAGGCTTAAACTTGAGCTCTGCATCAATCAACTAGAAATCAAGAAAGAAGGCTGGATAACAGTTTTACTAATCCAAGCAATTATTGTACATTGCAGAGTTTTGCTGTCATTTGACATCACTGACACACTGGTCCTATGTGGAATTTTATGACATACTGTGTAATATTGTGTCATCCTCAGAGGCTGATTGCCTTAACTTCACAGCAAGCACTAATAGCTTATATTCACCAAAGCTGATAAAAATAGAGCTAGAAATGGCTCGAATCACTCCTCAAATCCACCCGAGGTAAAAAGTTTGCTTCCCACAGCTTATTCTTATCAGGATGGGAGATAGACAAATGTCAAACAGTTTGAAGGTTTAATTTGTTTAAAGCAAGAGTCAAAATATGATGTATTTTCTACAGGTTATTTATTTGTTCATTTATTTATTTGTTGCATGAGGAAAAGAAGGAAAGAAGAGGAGAAGATATTCAAATTCCTTGGATATGCATCCTAGCAATGGAAATATTGTGACTCTGCCATGTTGTATTCAGCACATTTATTTATTTAGCATCAATTAATTCATTGTCTAAGTGATTAAATATGAGTACCTATTTAACAGTGGTGTGTGTAATATTTTACATATTTTATTGAAGCAACGAAGAAAGGGAGTAGTTAAAGGAGAAGAGGAAATGCTACTTTTGGAGAAAAAAAGAAGCTTGATTAAAACTAACTTTAGCTTGGATTCAAGGTTTCTCCTCTGCCTAGTGGCATTATCTTTGTAATCTCTGCTTGTTCAAATTAGATCCAAAAACTAGAGAATGGCCCTTTAGGTGACCCTGGTGCCCTGGACATGCAGCTTCAGAAACAAAACTCTTGAGGTTGTAACACACACAAAAAAGAAAAAGTCAATATCTCTGATAAACAAAAGTATAATAATTATGCCATAATTATTTGGGTGATTCACATTACTTAATGAATTAAAATTTAAATGCATTATAATAGTAATAAAATATTTCTGTTTATAGTAAGAAATGTGATTGCTAAGGAACAATAGAAAAATACATTCATAGGGAACTGTTTGTATTATGCTGCTGGTATATTTCCTAATGCAAGTTTCTGTTTGTTAGAATTATTTTCTTATAAATATTAGAAAAGCCAACACTGACACTGACTTAGGGTGCCCCCTTTTCCGAGAGTAATAAAGCTTGATTCAGAGCACAGAAAGCATACCCCAAAGCCCAGTGTTGTCTCCAGTCTATTCTCTGCTTCCTCAGGAATGACTATTTTCACGGCCCTCCCTGGATTAACCAACATGGCAGCCAAGTTCAAAGAGCTTCCCACTTTAAGGATGACTTATAGTGTAAGATATTCATATCTAAGTAATGATCAGAGAAAGTATTCTTTTTTTGGAGTTAGGAGATAAAATGGATATGAATTCTGCTTTATCAGCAGAAATCTCACCTTAACTTTCCTTACTGGTGATAGTACTCAATGAAACCAAGGACCACTATTGTTGCAATTAATTGGCTTTTAAATTGTAATTGTCACATCAAGATGTTCATTGGAAGGAGGAACCTTGTGTTCAGGGCAGCATTTATTTCTCATCTCCTTCTTCCAGGAATAATCATAAGAAACCGATGATGATAAATTAATCATTTTTGTAGTTGTAAATAGTTTTTTCTCAACCTGTTGAAGGTAGGAGAACTCTGAAATTAGACATCACATGCATTAGTTTCCTAAAGAACAAATGGGGATAAAATAGCCTGGCCAGGATTGTGGCAGAAGTTGAAATGTGCCAACATAGTAAACATGCAAGTGCATTTGCAGTTTCAATGCCAAAAAATTTATGAAATCACTTTGAGTGACATGCAGAACACGTCTACTAATCTTAAGTATAAAGATAATTTTTGAACATAATAGGTGGCCACTTTTAAACATGAACCATTTAGGTCCATAATATCTACAAAACTCAATTGACATTCCTTATAAGTCACAAACATATTTCCATTGGGAATCTTGGCTGTTGCTTCTCTTCCTGGGTTTATAAGGAACTCAATCATGATATGAGTTTGTGTTGCCTTTCTTGGAGCACAGAACAGTTTGGTGTGGTGAGAAGAATGCCAGGACAGAAGTCCTAAGCTGGAGCTATCTGTATGATTGGGGACTATTAGAAAATATCCCTCTAAAATGGGAGCATGCGCTATGGGATCGCTTCTAGTGTTTCCTATTTTAAGGTTCTATTATTGTACACAGTTACCAAATTTAGTCAAAATCAGAGAAAATTTTTAAAGACCAAAGAGGTAGATGGGGCATATTCATCATTGCTTGGCAATAGATGTCTCACTTCAGCAAAAAAAAAAAAAAAAAAAAATCTAAGTTTGGAGTAAATTTAAAAACATAGCTAGCTTGGAAATTCATATCATTACAGTCTGAAGGAGTAAAAATATTCTGTCCTAAAAGCTAATTTACACCTAAATAATTTCCCAGAATTAAGATTTTAATATAAATAAAAATCATGCCATTAAATGATTGGTTACATTAGATATCTTGTTAGAGGTAGTCTCAAATAACTTTCCCAATCAAATGATTTGCAGGCAGGTTGTTGAATTTAATTCAGCATTTAGGCTTCTTGTTATGCTATTTCTAATCCAGTATATTTGAACTGGAACCCCCAGATGATTTGTCATAAATAACAAATAAGGGTTAAAAAGTTAAACTTTGAGGGAAATTATGATTACAATATCCCTTATCTTTTTTTAATTTCAAGCTCAGAGTGCTATTGCATTTTTTAAATCCTTCCCACTCTTGTTATTACCATTGCTGTTAATACTATTGCTCTTAGAAAGTATTTCTTGAGCACTTACTGTATGCTACGCATATTTCTAAGTGCCCTATCTCATTCAATCTTCATAATTTTAGGTTATTAAGTATGAAATGTCCAATTACCTAAGTTACAAGTTTGACAGTTAATATCTGTGACATTTCACTTTGACACTTCTTGTTTTATTTTTATTGTAAAGGTACATCCTCATTCTTTCAAATGTACTTTTTCACTTGTGATTATCTTTCAAAAATATTTTTAGAACAATTTTTGCACAACCACATATAAGTCAAAAATTCATATATAATCTTTTTAATATGCTGCTGAATTCGGTTGGTTAGTATTTTGTTGAGGATTTTTGCAACAATGTTCATAAAGGATACCATTTTATAGTTTAATTTTCTTGTAGTATTTTTGTCTTGCTTTGATATTAGGGAATTCTGGCCTCATAGAACAAGTTAAAAAGAGTCTCCTCTTCAATTCTTTTTTTTTTTTTTTTGGTGGGACGAGGGGGAAATTTGAGAAGGATGTGCATTACTTCTTTTTAAATATTTGATAGAATTTATCCAGGAAAACATCAAGTCCAGGGCTTTTTATTTTCAGATGATTTTTAATCATTGATTTAATCTCCTTACTATACAGATTTTCTGTATCTTGTGATTTAATAATCTTGGTAAGTTTTGTGTTTCTGTAAATTGTCTGTGTCATTGTCATCTAAGTTATTTAATTTGTTGACATACAGTTCATATTAATTTCTTATAATACTTATTAATTTTGTAGAATAGGTAGTAATATTCCAAATTTTATTTGATTTTGGTAATTTGAGTATTCTCTGTTTTTATCTTAGCTTATTTAGCTAACAGTTTGTTCATTTTGTTGATCTTTCTAAAGAATCAACTTTTGGTTGCATTTGTTTTATCTATTGTTCTTCTATTCTTTATTTTGCTTATGTCTACTCTATTCTTACTATTTCCTTGTTTCTGCTAGTTTTGGGTTTCATTTGTTATTCTTTTTCTAATCCCTTAAATTGTAAATTTAGGTTGTTAATTTAAAATCTCTCATTTTTATAGCTATAAATATCCTTCTTACCACCATCTTTTCTGCATCCCATACGTTGTGGCATATTGTGTTTTCATTTTCATTCATCTCCAAGTATTTTTCTAATTTACCTTATGATTTCTTCTTTGATCCATTGGTTGTTTAATAGTGTGTTGTTCCATTTCCACTATTTTGTGAATCTTCCAATTTTACTTTTGTCATTGTTTTCTAACCTCATCCTATTGTGGATAAAGAAGTTACTTTGTATAATATTTATCTTTTAAATCTGTTGAGAATTATTTAATAATCTGTCTCTTAACATATGATCTATCCTGGAGAATGTCCAATGTGCACTTGAGAAGAATATGTATACTCTTGTTGAGTAGAGTGTTCTGTATATGTTCATTAGATCTAATCGGCCTATTGTATTATATCCTCTATTTCATGACTTACTTTCTGTCTGAATGTACTGTTCATTATTGACAGTGGAATATTACAGTATGCAACTATTATCGCAGAACTGTCTATCTCCTCAGCTCTGACAGTTTTGCTTCATATATTTTGATGGTCCACCATTAGTTTTGTAAATATTTATAACTTTTGTGGCTTCTTGTTGTATTAAATCTTTTATTAATGCTATATATAATTCTCTTCTTTTTCTCTTGTTAATTTTTGATTTAAAGTCTATTTTGTCTGATATTAGAATAACCACCCATGTTCTCTTTTGGGTAGAATTATCGTGAAATATCTTTTTCTGTTCTTTCACTTTCAATCTATTTGTCTTTGGATCTAAAGTGAGTCTCTTGTAGACAGTATATAGTTGGACCATTTTTATTAACCCATTCCATCAATCTATTTTGATTGGAAAGTTTAATCCAGTTACATTAAGAGTAATTACTGATAAGAATGGACTTCCTTCTGTCATTTTGCTATTTATTTCCTATATGCTGTATAACTTTTCTTATGCCTTATTTCCTGAATTGCTGTCTTGTTTTGTGTTTAGTTGATTTTTTGTAGTGAAAGATTCAATTTCACATTTTCTTTAGTTTGTATTTTATAGCTAATTTCTTTTTGGTTAGCACTGAGGGTGCATAGTCTTTACTTTGCTCCTGTACATGCTCCATGTGTTTACAAAAAGAGTGTAGATCAAAGAGTGTAGATGCTTTACCCATCTCTTTGAACAAAATGTTACCCACGAATTTAACTGCTTTCCATGGAACAAAGTGATATTACATGGTCTCTGCTTAA
>CM052438.1:12083600-12128202 GCA_028533085.1 Varecia variegata
AAAACAGGTCTCATGAATAAATTGTTCGTTAATATTTCTTCCTTGCTACTCAGAGAGATGAAATAATGTCACTCACTTCTGTCTTTCTGCTTACACCCATCCCTGTTCTGCACATGAAGAATGGAGGCTCAGAGAGGTTCAATAATCTGCCCAAGATTGCAGAGTTAACGAAAGACAAAAATGGGGTTTGAACTCAGCCTGTCTGGTTCCTAAGCACACTGGTTAATGCAATCTTAGAGAAGTGCTCAAGTTCTTGGAGTGCAAGTCATTTCCTAAGTGCTTTTCTCACCATCAACCAGCGTTATTGCCTGACTCTCCCTCTACAGGAGCCGTGCGAACATTCATTATTTACTTATGAACAGTCGCTGCATAGGGACTATGTAACCTCCAGCCACAAACACTTCCCAGCTCAGTTTTCTTTCTTTCATTTTTTTTGTTTTTAATTTTCAGAAAGGAGAGGCTGATTAAATAGCGGGGGATTTCCTTTTTCGGGGGATTTCCTTTTTAGGGTGACAATAGGTTTTGGAACTAGATAAAGGTGATGGTTGCACCAACATTATGAATGAACTAAATCTCACACTTTAAAATGGTTTATGTATGTGAATTTTATTTAAATCAAAAGAAAAAATTAAAAATGGAGAAATGATATTAAGCTAAATTAAATATCACAAACAAAAGTAATTTTAAACCATAAAATGCAGTACAAGTATCTCAACAATGGTGATACCCACGTCAGACTTGATATTTTAATTAGCATGGTACCTGGTGGGATAGAAATGTAGCTTCCTTCTCAGATTAAAGCATGTTTCTTTACAAAAACACAAACACCCACACACAAAAATAGTACTACATACTGCTACATTAAATAGCCTTATACATGTTTGGTTTTTGTTTTGTTTTCTTTTAGCCAATGTATAGATTCTGAGAAGTGAGATTTCTGGATCAAAGAGTAAATGCTAGAGCATTTGTCAATTGCTGGATGTTGCGAATATCCCTTTGTAAAAGCTGACTATTTTATATTCTTACTATCAAGGTGTAAGAGTGACTGTTTACCAACAGCCTCTCCAGCAGAAAGAATTGTCAAACTTTTTGATTTTTGCTAACCTTATGAGCGACAAATATCACAATTTCATTTCAATATTCATGTAGTTTGAATATGTTTTTATATGATTATGGGCTATTTGCTTTTCTTAATCTTTGAACTTTTTATTCATATTACTAGCCCATTTTTATGGGTAATTGGCATTTACCTTTCCATTTATATATTTATAAATTGGATATATATAATTCATATATATACTACATAAATAATTAATATATTAGGGAGATGAACTCTGGGGTATAAATTGTAAGTGTTCCCTGTTTTATATTTATCTTTTCACTTTGTGTGTATGTGTAGTAATCAAATTTATCAATCTTTTTCCTTATTGCTTCCAGATTTAAAGTTATAATTATCAAAATTTGCACCTCTTCCATTTTATAAAGGAATTCATTAATGTTTTCCTGTAGTACACTAGTCACTTAGAATTCATCCTGGTATAAGTTCTGAGAGATTGATACAATCCAAAAGATTTTCTAGATATTCCAAGACATTTTGTGGAAAAAGTCCATTTTTTCTCTACTTAATTTTGATGCTACATTTTATTGTGCAATAAATTTCTATATGCAATTAAGTCTCTGTCGCAATTTTCTATTCTCTTACTTTGGTTGTCTATTTATTAGTATAGCATTTCCATACTGCTTCAGTTATAAACCTAGATTTATAATATGTTTTGATGCCCGGGAAGGTCTATCTCCCTTCCGTTTTCTCTCTCTTATTTTTTTCTATTCCTTAACACTAAATTTACAATGAATCTATCACTAGAATAAAATTCTAATTTTAAAATTCTGATTTAAGATTAGGTTAAATTTCTAACTTTGGAAGAAATGACATCTTTATGAATATCCCATCCAAAAATATGTGCTCAAATATACCTTTATATCTTTAAAGGAATTTTTGAAACTTTTCCTGATGTAGGATTTAGACATAAAAACAGAAAACTTTTAAATGTGAAGATCAAATAGAAAACTTTTCTAATGGCTAATAGCTCTGTTTATGGTGGCCTAAAACTATAAAAGCCTTTACAACTGTCAGGCAACATTATCTGCAATTTGAGATTTTGAATGCAGTCTCTTATAATTTTCTTTCTCTTGTGAATTCATGGGTCTCCAAACTTTATTGGAAAATAATTTGATAAACCCACTATGTATAATATCTTTAGGTATCTAATGACTTTGTAAATTATTTATTTGCTGAGCAGCCTAAAATGTCTACCTTTCATGTGGCCAATTTTAAGCCTGTAAATCAATCACCCTACATAGGCAAACTTACTTTTAAACTTGATTTAACTAAAGAGAGGATGGGAAACACCTTAAAAATGCACCATCTGAGAAGCTGTAATGTAAAATGCATTGGTTTATATGTTAGTATCATTAATTATCTTTTTTAACAATAGCAAATTGGTTGGAGAATCATAGATCTTCATTTATAAGACAGAGTGGTATAACAATGTGATATGAAATAGTGTGATTTATTGAACTTGGGAATTTCAGTAAAAGGCTGAATGGCTTTCAAATCCAGTAAGAACTGTCTCTTTGATTATCACATTTGATCTAGTGGGAAATGTCATTGTTTCCTGCCAAGAAAATATGTAATATAACTTCTGCAAAACCTTTATGACTTCCTGTCCATCACTGAGCTTTGTGAATCATTTATTCCCACTCTCTTCTTGAAAATGTTGTGTGAACTGGGATGTTTCCCAGTATTTCTCGACTGGCTGCCCTGTGAAGCAAAAGAAAGAAAGACTTCAACTTCACAATTGCCAATAATGAGCAATCATTACTCAAATTACTCCAAGCACTGATTAGGTTTAAAGTAATGAGGAAACCACCATAATCAATCATCATCTACCCCAAGGAAGCCAATCTGTGTGGAGAGACCCTAGGAATTGGCAGAGGGCTCCACCTACAGGGTTCCAGGGGCACAAGAATGTCAGGCCAGCTTCAGGTCCTGCCCTGCAAGGTGTGCTTCTGAGGTAAATTGAATTCAGTCTCCTTTTAAAGGGGATTCTTTACAAACAAGTAATCCTGTTAGGACCATGGCATGAATCACAGTGTTATAACACTTGCCATCATTTAAAATAAAAAAAAGTATTAAGATAATCACACCTATACATCATAAAAAATGAGAGATAGATAGATAAGAGATATTAAAATTTCTAAGTATGCTGTACGATGAGCTATCACCTCAGTTTGCCTTGATTTGGGGGTCTCTGGGTTATGGAATTATCCTTTTTAAAAACCAGGACAGTCCTGGGCAAACTAGATTAAGTTGGTTACCCTATGATGTTATCAGCTTCCCAAGAATGTGATGGCTTAACCTTCAATTCATATTTAATATTAATTGTGCTAGCCACATAGTGAGAAAGAGACTGAAATATTATGAGTAGCAAATTCTAAGGAAATCTGATTTGTATACTTTTTACTGCAGAAAAAAACTTTTTGAGCGAGCACAAAATTTCTTGGTAAATACCTGTGCAATTGTTTGTTTTTACCGATTACTCAGGAAAATTGCTAAGCCAAGAAACTCATCACTGTCACGTGATTTTCAGTGTTGCCGCACTTGCCAATGTAGTGAGATTCTTCACAGTCAAAAAATAATTATAATGGCATCTCTAAGTGTTAAGAATGAATTCATTTAAAACTTCCCAAAAGGGAAGGAAATTTAAGTTACCAAATACATCTAGAAAATTTGTGATCACATGTAGATATATATACACACTGTTGGAGAACATTTACACAATTTTGAATATAGGTATTTGTTGGTCTATTTAAATATAACTGGTTGTATTCTGTTCAATATATCTTAATAAGCAGATATGATTTAAAAGAGAAATCAACTGATTACCCAATTTAAATGTGTGTGTGTATGTGTGTCTTTGTGTTTAGTTATGGTCTGATTTATAATGAATGATGAAAATAAAATATAAATATATGCAGTCTTTTCCTAGTTTTCTTAGATTTGTTATAGAAGTAACAGAATACTAGGGAGTTTCAAAAAGATGGATTACATTTTAAAATATTCTTGAAAACATTCACGAAAGTTTAATGCTAATGATGCCCGTTGGTGAACTGCAATGTCATGGATTGCTTCTTAGAACTAGGTTCTCACAGACAATGACAGAACTAGTCTTTTTAATGAAAAGTTTCTACATTATCCTGATTTAAAATGTATGCAGACTGTCCATCTTTGACAACAATTATAAATTATTTGCATGGAAACCCAGGGATAGAACCAAATAGGCATTGTCTCAGCATAGCAACAAAGGGGACCACAGAGGAAGCACTCCATCAGTGTTTTGGTCAAGGTATGGCATTGTAAACATTTCAAAACTAAATGATCATGACAGGGACTCAGGGTTATCAGGATATTAGAAAATGAATTATTAGATGAGGTACATTACCTTTGGGTAAAATGAGAAACATCAAGGATCAGAAAGATAATATGACTTATGTGGGGTTTGTATATAAAAACTGGAAAATCATATTGGCTCTTAATAATAAATTAGTAATGAAAACTAATACAACCTTTGTAAAAATGTCAACACCCCATGAAAAGTCTGCAAAAGATGTTACTAAGACATGTAGATTTGATGCTCATTGAAAGCAATCAGCAATTACATTTATGCCAAAAATTGTGTCATTGTCTTTGGTAATTTTGTTAACCTGAGTTTCATAATATTTCATTATTTAGTAAAACCATTAAGATGTATTTTCTCTCTTTAATTAGGTATACCTAGTCTTTACTAGATAATAACCAAATTATTGATCTGAATTCCGGTTATTTAAGATGATTACCCTCAAAAGAGACTGTTTAAACTTCACAACATGTACAGTAGCTATTCAATCTCAGTGATGTTACTAGCATTGTTGTGAGTAATAACACACTTTTTCTGGGATATAAGCTATCTTTCAAATTTAGGTATTTAATTTAGTATTAAGTAAACAACACTAAATTCCAAAAGGATTGTATATATCAGAAAGCGTACACTGAGACTACCAAAGAGACAGCACAGTTCACTAAAGAACTAGTTCATGAATTTACTAATTTATTTTTTATTGATTGATTGTCTAAATTAACTCAATCTAAATCTTCGAATAATTGGGAATATCGGGTCAGTGAGCAAAAACGACGTTACACTTAACACAAAGCCACAGTTAAGATAACAATGGTAAGCAATAATAATATTATGATAATGATCGAATGCTTATTATATCCTGTTCACTCCTCATAGTGCTTTGCATATATTATCTCATTTACTCTTCACAAAACCACTTGAGGGTAGTTACCAGTAATATTTTCTTTTTTATATGTGAAGACACTGAATAATTTGACGAAGGTAAAAACAGTGATTCAAATGCAAACAGCAGAACACAGTTGTGTCTTGTGGGTTATTGGGTCCAGGTTGTTGTTGAGCAGCAGCAATATCCCAGGTCGGCACCGCCATATTCAGGTGCCAGTGATGAGTCAGGAGGATCTCTGAGCCCGAGCTTCCTCCTCTTAGGACACCACATGGAAGTGGCCATCAGGCTAACTTCCCTGTTTGAAGTGAGGGCTGGAAATTCTGACAACTCGGGGTCTTTTACCTCATTGGGGGCCGTCACAGATTCTTTATTCGCTTCTACAAAAATTAGCCAAAAGTTTGGGAACCCTAACGTGACAGCACAAGTGCAGACTCACTTGAGACAGAGATAGGCCGGAGCGGGACATAAAAATAGTCGACATGTTAAATCTATCTCCTTTTTTTTTTTTTTCTAAATGCAATCAAAACTTACTAAATCCCATATTATCATATTTTGTCATTTAATTTAAATCTGGTTACAGTGCCATTATTTAAAAAAATGAATGAAATAAATAGTACAGAATACATAAGAAAACAAAAACAAATAATAATTTCCAAGAACATGGCAGTATTATTCAGGAGTTATCCTTCCTAGTACAAACCCCACATGGCCGAGATGTACACAGATTTAAATCCTTTTCTCTGATTACTTCTTCTGTCTCACTGTTGATGTTATAGTACTTAATGTGCTGTACTTAGTAGCACTATTAGTGGCACTTAGACCTGGCATATAATTTTATATCTCTATTAATTGCATCAATGTATGATATAATAAATATAATTTAACAGACAGTGCTGAGGGATAACCTTTAAATCTCCTTAACAAGTCAAGTCTCCAAAGAGAGAAGAAAACAAAAGGTAATTCCTTTTCATTTAACCATCGTAGAAAGAAATCATGTGCCATAAAATATTTTAAAAATAAATTTTATATTTTTAAATGATCTTTTCAGAATTGCTTTCAAAATCCACCTATATAGAGAAAGCTCATACAAATCTATAGCAAAAACAATAATGACAACTTTCTCTCCTGACCCCATCCTACCATAGAAAAAGGGCCAAGAATATGAGAAGGCAAACCACAAAAATGGCTAAGAATAGCAAAAGTTATTTAGTATCGTTAATGCATGAAATAAACATAAACTAAAACAATAACAGTTAGTTTCTTATTTTCTCTAAAAGCAAATATTTAAAAATGAATATACTCAATGGTGATGAGTAGTTATTAAAATTTCTTAAAATGCACAGATTCTCCTATCCACTAATTTTATTTCTAAGGATTGACCCTCATAGAAAGAATTATAAATGGGAACAGACTTTACCACAAATATGTTCATTGTGGAATTACTTTAATAGGAATGAATAATAGGCAATTATCATGATCTCAAACCTCCTAAAATCCTTGTGAAGTAGATATGATAATTTTTCCCATTTCGCAGATGAGGAAATGGAAGCTCAGAGAACTTAGGTGACTTTCCCATGGCACCCAGCAAATAAGTGGCTGGTTCGGGATTCAAACTCGACCCATCTTATTCCAGAGCCTGTGAGCTTACCAATACACTGTACTGCCTCCCATATAATGGAGTAGTAAGTGTAATTAATTAAAATTATACTTATAAAGGGCTTTCAATGACCTGATAAGAGCATGATGGGGTGATGAGATATAAAATGATGCATGGCATATTCATTGGACCAGTGCTCATTGAATAAATATTAATGAACACATATTAAGTTCAAGGCACTTATAAACTGAGCTCAGAAAAATACACAATGAGCTAACTTATTAAAAATAGCATAGAAAAAGACATGAAAATATGTTAGTAATAATATTTCCTGCATAGCAAAAATAATGGTAGTTTTTATATTCTTTCTGATTTTTTTTTTGCATGTGTTTTCTAAGGGCATGCACAATGAGCAATAGCTATGTGGACTCCCAGAAGAATATTATAACCCTGATGCTGCACTTCAGTCCCATGTGGGCCAGGCAGCCAAGGACAGAGACATTCTCATGAAATGCAATTGCATACCAAGTTTATTTCTCATTTGGATATTAGATGCCAGATTATTTATTTGCCTTTGGAAACTAGTAACAGGATCAGCTCAGCCAAAATGGGTGCTCGTTTTTTCCCATGACTCCTATTGACGTCTGGCATTTTCACACCAGGTCCCCATAATTCACTTCTTTAAACAGTGTAATTTGTCAATGCAGGCTTCTCTCCCTTGCTGTTCCCTTGACATGTTCACTTGAGAAAGACAATGAGCTCGTATTAAAGCCGACCCTAAGCTTTCCACACCAACCTCCCAGAAAACAAGCAAGTACAGGAGTATCAAGAATTCCAAATTAGTGAAAATTGATAAATATGCAGGTGCATGTCCTATTCACCATCTTTTAATGATTAACAGCATGCACTGAATTGTGTGTTCTCTATTCTCCACATAGCAACCAGAGTTATTCTGGCAAATCTTAGATCAGTTTATCGACTCTGTTAAAATTCTGTATCATGATTCATAGTTTCTCTACCCCCAAAATCTGGAGTTCCTGCAATGATCCACCCCTGTCCTTCAGGCTGGTCACCCTCACCTCGCTGCCCACCCTGTGATTCACTCCACTCCAGCTGTGCTGCCTCCACCAGGTCCTTTCAACACGCCAAGCCTGCTCTCACAGAAAGCCCCAGTCTACCTGTTCCCTCTGACGGGCGTGCTCTTTTCCCCACTTGGCTATTGTCCTCGACTTCTGTAAGTGTCCATGAGGCCTGTCCTAAATACCTTAACTACCTTCTCTAAATGTGCCACATTCTTCCACCCACCCCACTCTGATCCCCGTCAACCCACTCTGTTTTTTTTTTTCTTTTTTTAATATACAACACTATTATCTGGTAACATTATGTAGTTTACTCATTTATTATCTTTCCTCTTTATCATCTTTCTCCTATAATTAGAAGGTAAGTTGCCAGTGGACATTCTTTTATCTCCATTGTTAACTGATGTTTACGCACGTAAACATCAGCATCCCAGTGATCCATGTATACCAGAAGAGCGGCTGCATTATACCAGCTACTCAGTACATACTGGTTGCATGAATGGATGCTTCCACTCGCTGATATATGAGTGTTAATTGCAACATGGTTGCTTAGTTCAGATGACCACGTCATGGTCAAAGCTCAATACCAGCTCTTGCCATTCACTTCACAGCTATGTCCCTAGCATGCTCCAGGTTTTTTTTTTTTTTTTTTGAAGAAAATAAATGAACATCAACATCTCTAATCCTGTGTAGTCATCTCACAAATTATAACTGTGAATTTTACTAGTGGAGGCTGATTTATAGTGCATCCCTCTTTTATAAACTTCACACAAGACCAGCAATTTGAGGAAGAGATCAGTAGCCCCATTTTCTCACCTTAGCCCAAAGCATGGTTTTTAGCCCACCACTAGTTCCACCCACTCTCATGCTTCTGTTTTTCTAAGCCTCTGGTCCATTTGAGCAAAATCGTAATCTTAGTAAATGAACTTCTTCATCCACCTGCCCATTGTCAATTAATGATGCCTCATTAGACAAATCACTTGGAACACTGATGAGGTTTTCCTGAACATGAGGGCCAGTCTGATCGACTCTTGAGTGAACAGCCAAAGGTTAGCCCAGTTCTTGGGGGCCCCCACTGTGTCAGCAAAAATTAGCAAGAAGGTGGCCAATTTGTCAATAGAGCACAGAGACAATTAGTTAATGATTAGGGAGCCAGCAGTTGGGGAATTGATAACAAAATGAGCCATCCTGTGTACATTTGCATACACTTAGAAAATCTATAGCACAGTAAAAAGTACATTACCACAGGAAAAAAAGTGGTGTGCTTTGAAACCAAATTAAACATGAGAACTTAGTAGTGGGCAGAAATTTACCCACCTTGGCGTAAGGTCCTAGCTGTGTCTGGATAATTCAGTAGTGCCCATTAAATAGATTACTTACTAATGCCCAGCCATGTTACTTGCTTTGCCTCATACAAAGCTTTTCCTTTGAATTTGGATTTGTTTATTTATTGATTCCTTCATTTAGCATGTATTTATTAAGCACCCACTATGAGCCAGACCCTGTTTTGTGAATGGGGAAAACAATGTCAAATGCAAATGGCTTGTCTTTGCTCTTAAAGAGATGACATTTTGGTAGGGGAGTCAGGTTTTTAAAAATAGAGAAACAATTAAAATAATTCCAAATTGTAATGAGTGTGTTGAAAATATCCTGTGGATACTGGGGAGTGAGGAAGAGGAGAGGCCCTTCAGATAGTTAAGAGAGGAGATTAATAATTGAAGTTTAAAGCAAATATTCCATTTTTCTCCTTAGAACATCCCAGTTCTAGGGTGTCCTTCTGCAGGTAATGCAGCGTCTCTAACAGAACAGGTAGTGGAGTGAGGCTGACAGGGCCTTAGCCATAGAAAGTGTCAGAAGTGGGGAAGTTAGTCAGTTTGGATTTATCCTGCTTTATTTAAAATTCTGTTGTGGCTTTTGCCTAAGGGTGTATCTACAGTCTCTGAAAATGATGAGGGTGTTTGAGGTCATTTTTCTGACAGTTTGCAAATCACTTGAACCTGCTGTTATCATTTAAATGGCAGCAGTGGGAAATCATGCACATTCAAAGTAATGCTACGCACAGGACAGGCAAAGATTTTCAAATGTGAGAAGGGATTGCACCAAGCAGAGATACCGATACCGTGTCGTCTTGGACAAAATGCTTCTATCCTGCACCAAATATTGGGCAAATTGTCAGGAAATTCAAGTCATAAACCCACAGGGATGAAGAATCCCAGAACTAGAAAGACTTCCAGAAACAACCATCTTGAAATCATCTCTTCTTTCTGCATTTCGCAGAGAAGACTCTAAGGCCAAACTCCTTGGGGGAAGCATCAGCCTAGAAACCAGTTTTCCTAATTCTAGGCGTGATCAGGCCCACGCCAGAGAGTCAAAGGTTGGGTATTGTGTGGCCACAGAAGATGCAATTTCAATGTCTCCAGCCAAATGATTGCAGAGGGAAAGACAGAGACAGAGACTGGGGCAGACTGTGTATGGTCGGGGGCAGGGGCGTGAAAAAGAAACATTTCAATTTTTGAACACTTTAGTGTTGAAACGCTGTTACATCTGTATAGACTCAAGTGTGTGTAATCTCATTTCAAACCAGTATTGTTCCTCTAACTCACATACCCAAACCCCTGAGTAAAATATATTTCTGCCAAATTTATTTTTACTTCCCAACAGACCCATTTATGTACTATTAGATTTATTATCCAGCCAATTCTCTTCCATATGAAAGCAGAAAACTGACTTAGCTGGTGGTTTTCATCTGTTAATTGGATTCTTATTTCAAAGAGACACCTTAGTTTTTCTTTTCTTTCTTTTTCTGTTTTTGCTTTTAATTTTTTATTTGGTGGAAATATGTGAAAAGGTAATGTGATTATTTTATTAAAATCCCAACTCATTCTACTAAGAATAAGGCCTTTTATAATGAGTTCTGTTCACTATTTTCTAAATTTCTCAGCTGACAGTAAATAT
This sequence comes from Varecia variegata, assembly GCA_028533085.1. Classification (NCBI taxonomy): domain Eukaryota; kingdom Metazoa; phylum Chordata; class Mammalia; order Primates; family Lemuridae; genus Varecia; species Varecia variegata. The sequence continues at coordinate 12,094,575 of CM052438.1, forward strand.
AGACCCAGCTTTACTCAGTCTGCAGATTCAAATGCCAATTTATTCCTCCCATATACACCCAGAAATAATGTTTAACCAAATATCTGGGCACCCCCAGGCACAGTCAACTCATAAAATTAGCCATCATAGCAGCCTTGTTACTAAATCCTGTTCAATGAGATACAAGTGTGGATTATAAAGAATCTCCCTGAAGGAAAGGAATGTGGTCACCGGCCACACTCTTTTTCTTGAAATTTGACTGTGATGGAGAGAACTCAAGAGCTCTCTTGGGCCATGAGTTTGTGATTATATAACCACCATGGGAGCCCTGGATTGCTTACATTCTCAGAAGAGGGAAATAAACTTCTCTGGTGGTTTAAGCTATTGTGATTTTGGGTTTTTAGTTATTTGCAGTTGAATCTTACCTCTTTTATGAAGAAAAGAGAGAGAAGAATGGCAGGAGAGACAAATACATGAATGTGTATTGAACATTTACTATTGCTTTTATTAAATGGAATATTAGAATTAATAATCTTAGCAAACAATACGATAGCTACTGTGATCCCCATTTTAGGGAGGAAGAGATTAACATTCAGAAAAGTAAAATATCTTTTCTAAATTCATATAACTGGGACGTGACCAAGCTTAGTTTTAACTAAGTTCACTAACTCCAAACCATTCTCTATTGCCTCTGTATGGAATAGCACTGACTTCCAGAACTGTATCAGAAGTTGGTTATTACCAAGGGGGAGTGTAAAAACATCTCCCAGTGCCCAGGATCTGCAATGTTTCATACCAGGGCTCAGTGTCATCAAAAGTCTGGAATGGAAGTGGAGCCTCTTAATATAAAATGCTTTTATTCCGTGAGGAATTTCTTGAGTCAGAACAATATTACACTACAGTCAAAAGATATACCATGTTAATTTTAAAACACTAAATTCTATATTAAGAAATAAGCATGTCTTTCATTTCAATATCTTTGGGGGAATAAATCTTGAGTGAAATCTAGAAGCATTTCTTTTTTCTTCTGTGAGAATTACACGCACAAATTTGTCATCTAATTACTGCATCAAAGTGACTGATTTGTGCTTGTCTGATCATTGCCTTCAATTTCTTAGAAGCTTAGAAAAGATCCTTATGCTCAGAGATTTGGTTTAGGAATATTTCAAATATTTTCTTTTATAGTGTCAGGATTTGCCAAGGCTTATTTTAGGTTCTTACATTCTCTCGAGCCTTTAAAGATGACTTGTTTCCATTCCAGGGGTCTCAGTGGAATTGACCAGCACTATTAACATACTATAATAAGAGGCTTTGACTTCATTGGGTTACAAGAGAACACCATGAATTCCAAAACGAGCCCTCAGAAGGTAGAGATATAGAGGGATACAGGATATACAGGTTATCTTCTGACCCACTTGCCTTTCCATTGATGTTCAGATACGTGGCTTTATGTGCCTTAGTGCTTTGACACACAAGCACCCAATTATTTTCAATTTAGATGTACTTGTCAGCACCTTTGCTTTTCAACTCTGAGCATGGGTTTCCTAAGTTTCAAAAGGAAAGTAATGTTAAAAAGAATAAGGAGAGGTTTGTAGATGTATAACTCCTTTCCTTCTTCTTCCACAAATTATATAGCTTAAATTCTGACCAGGAAGTTTGACTAGAAAGAAAGTTCGCCATAGAAGCCTAGCAAAGGTGCTATGGGTTCATTGAGCATGAGAAGGCAGTGATGTCATCCTCAATTCCATCTTCTACCTGATTTTCCACGTCTGTGTACCATCAGACCTTGAGGCTTCATATCAGAAAGGGATTTCTAATTTCCTTTTTACTCAACAATGCTGCAGTCTTAGTCCAGAAATTTCAATAATAAAAATTTTTACTTTGGTGGTCAGTCTGGTGAGTTGGGGGTTAGATATTGGTTTATATGGGTTAGTCATGTCTGATCATTGAACATGTTTACTGACTGGTTGAATGAGCTGATAGGTTCAGGTCTGCAAAGTACAGTGTAAAAAACTTTCTATTTTGGTTATCATGCTTGAGCTTATTCAAGGAATAGTTCAGATTTTATCAAAACCTGTATTTTAATGGTCCAATTAGCAAAAGTTATAATATTCTTGCATGAGTAGCTTGAATGCCATGGTGCTGCATCTTACGGGTCTTCCCCACGGAGTACTGGGAAGTTCAAGTATGCTTAAGGGAGAGATTTAATAGTCCTCTACAGAATTGTGTTACCATCTCAAAAATGCTCTTTGATTTAGCACTGGCAGTTCAAGTGTGATTATAAATTGTAGAGTAAATCATGATGGGGAAGGGGAATAAATATTATACCTGAGGGTTTGCAAGACACTCTCTAGACAGTAGAAAGCTTTAAATCAGCTAGTCTTGCTTATTTTCTGTTCTTTCCATAATGTTAGCCAAATCCTGAGGTTTCAGTGGAGCATTTCTAAATATTTGATGACAATATCTGTATGGCTATGTAGGAAAACTATTTGTTAAATTTATATAAAGTTTTGCATAATAATTAGAATCTATCACTCTTTCACTAAAAAAAAAAATCACTTCAACTTTAATGAGTTCAACGTAGTTATGATTATTTTAGATAAACCATTTTCCCAGGCCACTGAAGTGTTAAGAGATGCAAATTAATATTTTCCAGTCATTAACATTGGAAGGATACACTATGCAAAAGAAGATTTCTTAGGTTAAGTAAGGTAGCAGAAGTGGCTGATTGCTCTCCTGTGAAATGATGCCATAATAGGAGCTTATTGCTCCTTTCTGTTGGCAAGTTGATAGCTACAACTAGTGAACTTGGCAAGTAGAAGCACATGTAGATGAACCTATGCAAAATCACCATTTCTGCCCCATGATTATGAGCCCACTGGGCAAGGACAGCAGTGGCTGGGGAAAGAACCTGATTGACATACACAGAACAGGCCATCCATTTATTAAACTCCTCTGAACTAGGAGTTTAAAACCTCTGTCATGGTTTTCATGACAATTCCCATGGAACATAAATAACTTCACATATTATGCCCAAAAGAAAAAAATTAATAACTTTCCAGAGTTCCTTGTTACCTCTTTTCCAACTATTATAAGTTTCTTTTAACTCCCAGACCACATAGCCAAACATTTAGCGATTTCCAGTGAATCAGTGTAGATCTGTACCTCTGGTTACTTCTCCTTGCACAGAAAAATGAACAAAGAGGTGTTCTGCTCAACATTGCCCACTGCAAAAATATTTCTTAACCACTGCCCTCAAGGGCCTCCCCTGAGTAAGGTTACAGTGCTGCAGTTATTGTTTTCAGCTGGTTCCAGAATTTTGTGCAGAACTATCTGTAATCAGGTCTGAATATTTTTCTTCCTTACTCACAAGGAACTCCCCGAAAAGCCATAGGAGAGATAGAGAGAGAAGGAACTATATTAGAAGTAGAAGCCTGCAGGACATATATGAATCCTGTATATACTTCTTTTTGATGATGGAGTGTTATTGTGCATTTTATGGTCATGTGCATCAGATGACAACCGGTTTAAAATCAGTAGCCCAGGTCACATGCTGTGGTAATATGGTTCATAGTGAAGAGTTTTGTCTCTACTAGAGAACAGTAGCAAACAGGAGGTGTTTCTCAAAGGGAGAGCAAATATATATAGAAGATGGCAAAGCTTTGCTTCAAAATCCTAAAGAACTACATTGTGTGGTGAATTGTTTACATTCACCTACAAAATCTGTCAAAGGCACTATACAACATCCCTTCTGCCAGTGACCCTTCATAGCACCATTGGAGTTGCTCTGTCATATGGCCCAAGATCCAGAACCTCCTGCATGGCAATCTGAACTTGTTACAGACTAATCTGTTACTCTGGGCCCCACTTAAAACTGGTAGTCTTATAAATGGCCTGGGAAATGGGTTGTATTAGCATACCAAAATGAAGTCTATGTTGCCTGCAGAATCTAAGGAAACACACTTGAGTATTTTTCTTTTTTTCATAGTGGAAAGAGAACTTAAGTGCAGCAATTTTCCGCTATCTTGGAAGGAATATATTAATATACTGAGACCATTAGATCCCTAGAAATTTCACCAAGGAAGATGGACTAAGTTTTTCTGGAATTTCTTTCCTACCCTCTAGCACACTTGTGCCTTACTATTTGTAGTGTAATTACAACTTTCTACTCACAAAGTCCAGTCAGTATAATGTCTTCAGTTTAGTGGGCCAATATGAGGTCTTATGCAATGGAGATATGGTCAAGGTCCCTGTAGATTGGATCAGGGGTTAGCGAACTATGAACCATGGACCAAATCTGGCCTGTGGCCTGTTTTTATAAGGTTTATGTGTTAAAAATGTTTTTTACATTTTTAAAGGAATTTAAAAAACACAAATAAAAATGTGGAGCAAAGACTGTGTGTGGCCTACAAGTGTAAAGTATTTACTATCTGGCCCTCTAGTTGTTGGATAATATTATAGACTGCTGGATAATTGAAATAAGATAGTGTTAGTGTATTGTTGGTCTTGCCAGGTGAAAGCAAATTGCTTCTGGTTGTCTTTATTAACAAATACAGAGAAAAAAATACATTTCACAAATCAGTCACCACACATTAGGTGCTAGAAGATACATTGATTTGCTTCAGTAAAGAAGGACAACTACAACTTAAATTACCACTAGAATAAGTCTATGATAATCTCCTGTCATTCTCTGAAATCTGTATTTCTTATGCACAGGCCAAATAGCCAGATTGAAAGGCAAAATGGTAGGAATCACCTCTGCATGCTTCAAGTCTTTGATAGTAGCACTAAATCCCTGAAATTCCTCTATAAATGCAATAAAGCCCTCGGATTTCTATTTTGGTGGGTAAAAGCAGTGCTGGGGGGTTCCATAGTAGTCCTTACTCCAAAGCTCATTGAAATAATATAAAGATTCTTCCAGTCATTAAATATGTCTATTCATACGATTTATTTTGGAACTAAGAAAATAACCACAGGCCAGGCTGAAGGACCCACTTGGCCTGAATCAAAACTCCACTAACTAGTTGCCTGGCCTCTATAGCCCCTACTGTGACTGGTGGACAACAGTGATGTCTGGGGACTTCAGAATTAATGTAAATCAGAGCCAGTATCCAGTAAACCCTAAAAGTCTGGATAGTTCCCCTTTCCCAATGCACAGTTAGCCTGTTCAATGGCCAGAGGTCCCTTGTGGGAATACAAGGAAGAACATTATCATATAAATCGTCAGCAGAGTTACAGGTTTCTTCCTCGTGAGGACTGGAACTTTTATTCATTTAAAGGATACTAGTTGAGGAACCAGGACTCTCTAAGTGTGGTAGTTTGAGTCAGACTTCTGTTAATAAACCTAAAGCTTTTCTGATTACACAAACATGGAAGACTTTTGAAGAGTCCTCATCTATTTCAATTCTAGAGACACCACAGTCAATTAGCCAAACTCAAAGATCTCTGAAGGTCAAACCAGTCTGATTACTGCTCTCACTCTGTTGCCTATTAGAGTTACCACTCCCACCTCGTCTCTGGTAGTTAATTGCCCCCACATGGCCCCTGTCTCTCAAGGAACACATCTTCGAGGGTCCAATCCTATAACAGCATTTCCCACTCTAAAGCTTCGCCTAAAGAGAATAGCCACTGCAGGACTCTCTAAGGGTGGCGATGCCCCTTGTAGCAATGTCTCTCTCCACACATTGAGAGTTGGTAAAGCAGTGTCCTCTGGACCTTCCCAGGGTAGAACAGCAACATTAGAGGTAAATGAGGAAGTCTTACATAAATATACACTAAATCATTCCTATCATCCTAAGCCTTCAAGAACCTTTCTCTTCAGTGTGTAAAGGAGGTTGTGTGTGCTTAGCTTTGTTCAGTGTAGGCCACTATTGAGTTCAGCCTACAGTCAATCACTTGTTCAAACTGATACTTAAAGAGAAACTTGAGATCCCAAACTTGAGTCACTCCCACACTCTGGTGTGGTACCACATTGAATCCAGCCTCTCTGCTCAGTACATCTCTATCAATAAATATTTTCCTGATCAAACATTATATTCCTTCCAACCTGACCCATCACTTTTATGGACTGATACCAGTATTCCCACATGTCTGCCAATATAAACGGTAACATCTTACAACTCTGTTGGTGTGTGTACTTTATACCTGTACTTTCTACCCCTGAGGCCTCAGAGACTGGGTTATGTTTTTAGGTTTAGAAGCACCGAGAGATGAAGGAGGGGAATCCTGAAGCTCAGCAGTACCTTAGAGACAATGACCTCAGCAAAGGCTGTTTACAGATTATTCGGAAAAGGGCAGGCATCTTCCTGGTCAGAGAAAGAATGGCTTCTTCTAGTGGCAAAGGAGGCTTAGCAAAATTTAAAGTCAAAGGCCACCAGCTTCACTGGAATTTGTCCACCCTAAATTTATGGGTTCTTCTTCCCAATAAGTATGCTACCTTTAAGTTCAGACCCTTAAAAGTTTTGAATTTAATTTGCATTGTTTTTCAGGCCCCTTCCAGATTAGCTTTGGGGTTTGTTTTTCAGAAATCTTGTGGCTATAGGAGATAAGAATTTATTTTCAGGTCATCAGAAATGTTTTTTGGTTCTTTATTTAGATCTCCTGCTGGGAATTTAAAACCTGAACTTTTCATTTTCTTTATTCAAGTTATCTTTTGCAACCAACAAACCCAAAGGCTCTTAGACTCTTTACTTTCATTAAAAAAAAATGTATATATATATATATAATTTGTTTTGTTATCAGCTACTTGTCCAAAGCCTTGCCTTCTACGGACACTTGACTTGAGCTAACTATAGATAATAATCTAATGTTTTTCCAGTGCATGGCATGGACCACCAGTGTTCCATTTATCACTGACATCAAGGTCTTTAATGTTTCTACATCTAGTCAGACCAGAGAACCAATTACAATTTTAAAGTTCTGTTTCCATGAGACCACTTCTTTGAATAATAATTGTAGTAATCAGGGTTCATTCAGGAAAGTAGAATAAGTGTGACTATTAGGGGAATAAGGTATATATTTTAGGAACTAGACCTTACAGATATGTGGGAGAAATGAGGAAATAAAGGTCTAGAAGGAGTAGTCAAAGATTGGAGGGTCAACTAACCAATTTGTCTGAAGTACTGAAATGAGTGAAAAATTGAAACTTCAAGAGAAACTTGAGATCCCAAGCATGTCCAGTACCCACCTGGAACCACGAAGGAGGAACTTACAAAAGGGTTATCGGGAAGCTGTTGCCTCCATGTTACTACTGCCTCTGTGAGCCTGCAGTGAAGCATCTGGTCATGGGCCAGTGTTTGCTCTTGGGCAGCAAAGCCAATAGTCAAGAAGAGAAGCTGGGTATTGAGTGGAGCACAGAAAGAAAACCTTTGTCTCTTCATCACCATGTCTGATTGTGACAACCTTCTGAGAGTAATGTTCACTGCTTCACTTCTGCTTCTAAAATTCAGCCAGTTCCTCTTTTATTTAGCTTTATCATTCTAGCTCAGAACCATCCAGGGAAAGTGATATTGGAATATGTGGTTCCCATCGCAATCAACAGACGAAAGCATAGTCCAGCACTAGAGGTTCACTAGAAAGAGTGAAAAGAGCAAATCCCAGCCACAGGTCTGCCAACTTCTAGTTGTGTGATCTTAGGCAGGACACTTCATCTTCTTGGCCTTATTTTCCTCTTCTGTACATTAGAAGCAGTATGATAGTTCTGTTTCAAAATGTGCAAAAAAAAAAAAGATTATATTTTAATGCAAACTAAGTTAAATGTATAAAGGAAAATATTTTTCTTCTTTATTAATTGCCTTGTATTATACTAACTACTGTACCATCCAAGATCCACCCAAACTACCTAACTCCTAAAAGATATTTCACAATGATAGATTCATAATATTTAGAGAACCAGCAAAGAGAATAAACAGGCTTTGAAGCTAGATCTGAGTGTGAATGTTGATTCAAAACTTACTAGTCATATGTCCTTGAGCAAGTTGCTACGTCTCCCTAATCCTCAGTTTTCTAAAATGTGAAATTGGATAACAATATCTGTCCTTTAGAATTACTCTGGGGATTAGAAATAATATACTGAATATTTATGTACAGTTACCACTTAATAAATGCTTGCTATTGTTTTTGTTATTATAATAATTCAGACTACAGAATAACAGGTACAAGAATTAATTTTATTCCTGATACTGATAGAGTCGGTGCTTTACAATACATTTGCCTGAGTACTTAGAAAATAAATTGAACTTATCCATGTGTGTCAATCACCAGGCTCTGCCCTCAAAGGATTGATGACTTATTCACCCACTTCTGTTTTGTTTTGTTTTGTTTTAATTTCCTGGGCCTAGCACAGGATGTGACTCATACTAGGCCCTCAGTAAAACAATCTGTAAATCAAGACACTTGGATTCTTGTCATATACGACAGGGCTGCCATTTTTCTAATGCAAAATAAGCCCATTAGTGATCTCTGATTGAATGTTTGGAAAAATCTGCATTTTCCTCTTTAGAATTCTCATTTATAGCAACAGCAAATGAAACATCTGATAAGACTTAGAAGTGAACAAAGCATGGCACAAAAAAAATCTGTGCTGGGCAGCCTGCTTCTGTAACTGATAAAAAAAGTGTTCTGCATGAATACCTATTATTTTCTATACCTGAATTCCGGAAAGGGCAGCATCCTCCTAAAGAAATACATATTATAGGTTAAAAAACCTCTTCTTTATCTGACCAATATTCATTCAAAGAGCGGTTAGCATGGCAGTGGATTATATGGGTTGTAGGACAGGACCAAGGGAAAAAAGAGATCCTTTGGGATCAAAGCTAGGGAGCTGATTTTTTTTTTTTTTTAACTCTAAAAGAGTTACTGGGACTCAAGATGTACCATATACATTGAAAGACATGAAAAATATTTTTTTTGGCACTTGTTCTTTTAAAGTTTATATGAAACTCTTTTCAAAAGCATGGTATATCCGCACAAAGTATCATTAAGTCTAGTAATGCATTTTACCCAAGATACCTCTGATTAAGAATTCAGAGGGTTCAGATGAGGTTGTTCAGATAGATTATACCATGTCACTGATTGGATTTCTACTAAAAGTTTTTCTTTTTAAGACACTTTCCAACATTGAAGAACTTTATAAAGATTAGCCTTGTAAAGGTTGCTGTTTATTTTCTGTGATGATGTTGTTAAAGATACTATTTATTATATTACACCATTTCCTCTTTAGAAGGACAAATATTCCATGCTCTCAGTACCAGTGACAGCTGCACTTTCTTGAATAAAGGATTTATGTTTACTTAGAGATGAAATTCAAAATATGAATTTTGCAATTCTTTTTAGGGATACAAATACTGATACTGAATAAAAATTATATTTTATTCCTATAGAGTGTCCTATTAATAAAGCACTTTTCTATTTATACTTATTTAGTACATTTAATTTTCAGTAACATTTTAAGGACTGTTTTACTTTCTATATTTTGCATAAGATACTTCCAGGATGCAGAAAGAATAAGTATATTGCTGAAGAAAATTCTATTTACTAAAATTCCAATTAGTAAGTTGAAAAAGCAAATGACCGTCTACATTTTCTGTTCCCGAGAGAACTCGGGGCCCTTCCTAGTATTCCATTTTTAAAACCTGTGAAGTCATTGCTCACAACTAAATGCTTTGTCTGCCTTGACATTTAAGTCAGAAATCAAACTAAAACACGAAAAATGTGGATGTGAATTGAAAGTTGGCCTTTGTCCATTCTATTGCATGGTCCTCTCTGTGTTCTCTTAGCATCCATTGTTCTGAGTAGAGTGTTAGAAACTAATGTAAAAGTTTGTATCTTGGCCAGGCGCAGTGGCTCATGCCTGTAATCCTAGCACTCTGGGAGGCTGAGCCCAGAGAATTGCTTGAACTCCGGAGTTCGAGACCAGCCTGAGCAAGAGACCCCCCCCTCCCCCGTCTCTACTAAAAATAGAAAAATTAGCTGGGTGTGGTGGCGCATGCCTGTAGTCCCAGCTACTCGGGAGGCTGAGGCAGGAGGATGGCTTGAGCCCAGGAGTTGGAGGTTGCAGTGAGCTATGATGATACCACTGCACTCTAGCCCAGGTGACAGAGCAAGATTTTGTCTCAAACAAAACAAAACAGGTTGGGCTGAGTCCAGTGGTGTTTACAACAAATTGATCACAACCAGTTACAGTTCCTTTGTTCCTTCTCCACTCCCACTGCTCCACTTGACCAGCCTTTAAAAAAAAAAAAATTAACAAAACAAAACAAAAACAACAACAACAAAGTTTGTATCTCTAACAGGCAAAAATGCATTCCCTTTTACTCCTCAAATTAAATTATTTGACCTAGAGGCAATAAACAGGTTAAGTTGTTGACTAAAAAAAATATTGGCCATTATTTTTCCTTCTGTTAAAAATATTATGAGTTTCTAAAATTCCATGTAATAGATATAACAGTCAACAACAACAAAAAAAAAGGCCTTACTAGCAAAGACTCTGCTTCCTGCTAAAGCAAACACTACCCCTAATGTAGCACTGAAAGATGTTCATATCAGAAACAGGCCAGATTACAATCCAATTACAGAAGGAATTTATTCTAGAGAGAAGAAATTGCAACAATGGTGACTCATAGCTTCACCATCTAGATGTGAAATGACAAAGTGACTCATAGCTGTTGGTACACGATGCTGCAAATTGGTTTCAGCATGACTGACCCCCCACATTTGAAACATCTATTGCTCATCACTAGAAGTCTCAATCTGCCTAAATTTCAGTGTAACAGGAAAAAAAAATCCACCTCTACCTTGTTTTCTACCCCTACCATTAGTTCTCCATAGTGCCCGGAAAGTTTATTTAAAAGTAAAAATAAATTAATATCATTTTTCTACTTGCAATCTTCCAATAGCTTTCCATTGTACTTGGAACACATCCCAAACTCTAACACATCCTGACATACTTTGCCTGGCAGGACCCTGCCTTCTCTGACTTCATATCTTCCACTCCCTCCAGCACACCACAATCCATCTCACTGGCATTGTCTCTGGTCTACCAAAAAAAACAAGCTTTTTCCTATGCCACCAGCTGTGCACCAAAGATTTCCTCTGCCAGGAATGATCTTCCATCTCCCCTTCTTTCTTTTTGCATTTCATTCTCAGACTAAATGTCAGCTCCCCAGAGAGAACTTCTTTAAGCACTCTACCAAAACTATCCCCAACTCCATTTCAATGGACTCTATATAATTTTCATCATAGGATTTATGTCTGTAAAATTATTTCATTTATGAACTTACATATTATTGATTGATTATTTTGTTCTCCATCACTACATATAAGTTCTATGATAAGAGAAACCATACCCACCTGATTTATGCCTGCACTCCCTGCCTCCAGAACAGTGCCTGGCACTACAATCAAGGTGTGATGGACAGTGAGAGGTAAGACGGATGTATTGTAAGAGGCTGTGGGTTCTTAGAGGTAAGCAGAAAGCATCGGAGGCACTCCAGAACGGTGATGGCATTGGGGACACTCCACCCCTCCCCAACACAGGCAATTTACCATACATACTCGTGAAGAGGAATTCCATCCTGCCTTCTACCTCTGCTTATGTTATTCATTAGGAAGCCAAGAACTCCCAGCTCACTGACCAAAACCAAAGTAATTCACCAACACAGTGGATAGTATCCAGTCTGATTCAAGCATCCACCTCTCTCCAGCATTCCAGACCTTTCCTCTGAGTTATTTGGAATACATGGTTCATCATTAGCAAAATTCCTTTAATCTACACGGCCGCAACCTGCTTACCCATTGAATACGATTTTTCCCATTAGCCCTTGCAAGTGCTGACCGTTTTCACTTCGGTACCCTCTTACCATTTGGCAAGATGAGGTGTACTCTTTGTGCTAGCTGGCTCACTGTCACTTTCTTACACTTTATTTCTATCAAAACTCTTGGTAATGCCAGTGTCTATATACCATGTCAATGTCAATACACCTTGACCTCCATTTTCTGAGCAGCTCACCTCTAAGGATCTTGTTTTACATCCTATACCTCAGTTTCCCACATATGTGGTTATGCCCCAGAACTTGTTATCACCAACAATGTACACAAACTCCATAACCTCTGACCCTTCTTTTTTACTTCTTATAGTAATCCAGAGGTTCTTACTCTGGTCACATCATTTTTTTTTTTTTTTGAGACAGAGTCTTACTCTGTTGCCCGGGCTAGAGTGAGTGCCATGGCGTCAGTCTAGCTCACAGCAACCTCAAACTCCTGGGCTTAAGCGATCCTTCTGCCTCAGCCTCCCGGGTAGCTGGGACTACAGGCATGCGCCACCATGCCCAGCTAATTTTTTCTATATATATTTTTTTAGCTAGATAATTTCTTTCTATTTTTAGTAGAGACGGGGTCTCGCTCTTGTTCAGGCTGGTCTTGAACTCTTGAGCTCAAACGATCCGCCCGCCTCGGCCTCCCAAAGTGCTAGGATTACAGACGTGAGCCACCGCGCCTGGCCATGGTCACATCATTCTTATTACCTTCCACTGTCCATCATGCCTTGTTTCTCATTTCCTAATTTAGTCAGTCTAGACTGTATGGTCTAACACAGTGGTTCTCAAAGTGTGGTCCACTGACTGGCAACAGCTTATCACCACCTATGGATTCAGAGTCCCCATAGAAGACTGTGTTTTCACAAGGTTTGCTGTGATTTTTAGGCACATTTAAGTTTGAGGATCACTGTTCTGACATAATCACTTCCTATGTACCCCTAATCCTATTGCTCCTCTTTCTCTTACCATATTCACTAGGAAAACCCCAAACCATGCTAAAGCCAACTCTGCAATCACTGTAGGGCCCACACCTTAGCTGTTCCAGGGGGCTGGAGGGACTGAAAGCCATGATGAGTAGTCGCACTTGGTACTGATGATCTTCAGTGGGTTCTGGCACTGCTGCCCAACTATTCCATCCTCCAGATTCAGTCATCTTCTTCCCACACTCCTCATGACTGTGTCAACTGCTCCTTTGTTTCCACAAAACTCCAACACGACCCCTCCCCTTCACTCTCATCTGATGATCTTTTTTCCCATATCAATGAGAAAATGGAAACCATCGGAAGAGAATGTCCATGCTCTCACTACCTTCTTGTATTGCCTACTTACACCTGAATCTTACACCTTTTCTGTCTTCCTTCCTTTCATGGATGAAGCATCCCTCCACTTCCTCTGGATTCTACTCAAGGCCAACCCAAACAGCCTTGTTCTCATCATCGTCCGCTTGCTCTCCAACAGCAATCATTATTCACTTCTCCCACACAATTCCCACTAGCGTACACATATTCCATCATTTCTTCCATCTTATCAAAGAATCTTTCTTGCTGACACATCTCTCTATAGATAGATAACAGCCCATTTTTTAGAGGTTGGCAAACTCTCTCTGTAAAGGGCAAATAGCAAATAGTTTACACTTGGCTGGCCAAATGGTCCCTGCAGCAACTGCTCAAGTCTGCATGAAAGAAGCCAACACAGGCTTAAACCATTGAGTTTAGCTGGCTTCTGATAAAACTTTATATATAAAAACAGGTGGCAGGCTATAGGTTACCAACCCCTGCCTTAGAGCAAAACTCCTTAAAAGACCTGCTTCCAATTACCGTATTCATTTCACATTTTCTCTTAATTCCACCCATGCTTTCATCTCCAGAATTCTGGGAAAGCACCAGTTATCAGGGGAGCAATGACCTCCATGCTGCTAGCTTTATTGGTCAGTTTTCATTATTCATTTTACTTGCCCCAAAAGTGTGATTCGTCCCAGCTGTTTGCTGCCTCGGCATCCAGCACACCATTCTCCCTGGGCTGTCTCCCTGCACACTGGCTGCTCCGTCACTGTTTCTTTTGCCAAATCTTTCTCTTCTCCCCAGTGTCTAAATATTGGCATGCCCAGAAATCAGTCTTCATACATCTTCTCTTCTCAGTCTTCACATCCTTTAAACACCATCCATTCTCATAACTCCAAAGTTTGTATTTTCAACCTATACTTCTTCTTCAAGGCTCATTGTCTAACAGCTTTCTACTCAGAATATATGCAAAATTCAACTACTTCTTATTATCTCCGCTGCTATTCAGAACCAAGCCTCTTATCATTCCTGGCTTGAATTATTCAATAATTTCAAAACTGGTCTGCCCACTTTCACCCCTGCCCTTCTCCCAGTTTATAAGCAGAACAGCATTATTGTGATCCGTTTAAAGCATCATCATCTAATTCATGTCACTTGTACTCTTGATATCCTTCAAATGTGCCCCTTTCACACAGAGCAAAGGCCAAACTTCTTCTGTTGTCCTCCAGGGTCCTAGATGGCCTGGCCCATACTTCTTCTCTGGCCTCGTCTCCTACCACGCAGCCCCTGCCTTTACTCACTGCCCTGAAACTAGATTCCTTATTATTTTTCAATCATATCAAACTCACTTCTGCCTCAGGTCGTCTGCACTCTTCCTCTAAATAGCTTCACAATTCATTCACTCACTTTCTTCCAGTCTCTGCCCAAGAGAATATTGGTAAGGGTTTCCTTGATCACCCTATAATAACATTAATAATCACTCCATCTCCCACCTTGGCACTGCTGATCTTTCTTACTATGCTTGAGTTCTGTTTTTAGCTTTGCACTTATCACTAACTGATGTATTATACATTTAGTAACTTATTTAATTTTTATTGTCTGTCTTTCTCCAACTACAATATAAGCTACATGAGGGCAAAGACTTTGAGTTTTTTGGTTCACTGCTGTCCCACTGGCTCCTAGAACCATGTCTGTTACTCTGTTGGTATTCAAATATTTGTTGAGTGAATATTGAATAACTGAACATTTTTCTCTCTTCACCAGTCTAACCTTCCTCTAGTCATTCATTGCAACAACATACCTTTCTGCTTGCAAATTTCAAAAACGCTTGATAGACTATAATTCCCCCTCCCATTGCCTTGAAGTCTTCTCAGCATCCAAGACCTTAGATTCCCCCTCCCACCAACATAATACCATTCAAAATCTTCCCTTGGTAATATTTCTGATTTATAATTTTAGACTAGTTAGCCTTTACTACTACCTCATTCTGTTGCTATTGCATGGTTTTACGGACACCCAGACCTTCCATCAATCCATCCTCCCTTGTATGTTTCTAACCATTTGATGCATTGGCTTGAGAACCTTAAGTGATTTTCCACTGCTGACATTGCTTCTCAAATCTTTTATAGTAAAGTATTAATTTTCCCCAATTTGAAATTTTTAAAAATACAATTAAAAATAAATTAAAAAACTGAGAACTACAAAATAAAGCTCAAATTTATTGTTAGATTCAGCAAATATAAAACTAAACTTTAGTTAATATAATCAGAATATAATAATAGGGGAAAAGAAAGAAATTTCATGACTTTGGTTATTGAAAATATAAATATAGACAGTATGTGTAGAAAATATTATGCTCATAATTTTCTGTTGGTCTGTAATTAAAAATAAACAACATAGTAAAGAAAATAGAAAATTCCCATACAGAATGCCAGTAAGTGTACTTTAAACCAATACCCATGCATGTAAATACATAAAATTGTAAGTGTAAAAAATCAGCTTGCTTCTTTCTTGCTGACTCATGTAATCTAGATTGTATTGTGGCAAACCTACCTGTAAGGGACAATATATGACTAAATTGTTTTTAAGTTTTGTTTTAACAATATTCATAGGAAAGAAAGTAATCTTACAGTATGTTACAGAACCAGATGAAGAGACTTTAAAGCTAGCTTGGAAAATTCTTTTATTTTCTTTTATAGAAAATGAAACAAATAATGCTGTATTATAAAAATTCATTTTCAGTTCTTCATCAGTAGCAAGTTTCAACAATTTATCTTAGAATGTCATAGATAAATTTAAATTATCTTTCCATAAAAAAGATGAATTCTATATCCATCAATTTTTTATAAGTCATTCAACTTTTGATAGAAAGTAAACATTTAAAACTTTCCATCAACTTGTAAGTCATATGGTCACAACCTTTCATAAATATGCAATATCAAGACCATGAACTCTTCATTAAAAAGCATTGTTAAATTACGAAATATGTTAAAAACAACCTGTAGAAACTCTGTTCTTACAAGCTCCTAATGTTTGCTTTTTCCCTTCAATCTTATCATCTATTTGCATGGGAACATTATGATTAATCTAAAATACCAAAGATATGAGAGAAATAAGCAAGTCTGATTGTCCAGTTAGCATCTATTAAAAAGCTGGGTCCCAACTGATTACTCTTCTTGCAGAAAACCTAAGAATTCATTTGATAGTTCAAACTTTTGCAACCAAAGATTTTCCTCTTCATAACCATCATACCTCAGTACATAATACAGTTGTTCATGATCAGTTTCCCTATCATTCCATGATAATGAGAATACTTTCAAATTTAATTTTTTTAATTTAATAATTTGTGTAATTCACAATTTTTACTAAGTCACTCTTTCGTTCAGCTGACATATTTTTCCCAGCAAAACATTCTCAATGAAGGAAATAGTTCATTGATAGTGCATTGATTTATTTTCTGGTTCAACTCCTTAATCCAGGTAAACAATAATGTTTCCCTTGCATTGCAGCTGTGCCGCCAAATGAATACCCTCCTACACAAAATAAGCACAAAACCATCTTTGCTGATACAGGTCATGGGCTCGGCTGTTGAGGCAATGTGGATTTACTATAAAACTATGAATAGTTATTCTCAATGACTATCCTTATTTCATGATAGACTGCTGACCTGGAGGCCAGTGTGCAGACACACTTGGAGTAGCGTTGTCCTCAATGCCAATTTTACACCATCTCCCCTTTTCCTCCCAGTACCTGTTCTCCCTCACTTTGGACTCTCAATTGGTTACTTTGTTTTCTGTTTCACTCGGAAAACTGAAGCAATCAGAAGAGAATTTCAGTCTTCCACTATTACATGTACCACCTGCCAGGGTCTGCCCTGCGCCCACACGTTGCTTGTTCACCACCATGCTCTCACCTAAGCCAATCCCAGCCCTAGCACACTAGACACCATCCCGTTTCACCTACTCAACAACATCCCCCCAATGTGTCTCCCCTCTGTCATACGCCAAGTTTTTGCTCTTTTTTTCCCCATGATATGCAATCTGTTATTTCTCTCATTTGAAAGATTAAACACACACACACACACACACACATCCTTGTCATCACTTTTTCCTCCAGCTGTTGGTTTCATTTCTTTGCTTCACTTAACAATAAGAGCCCTTGCAAGAGTTGTCTCTATGCATTGCCTTCAATTGATCTCTTTTCGATGTCTTTTAAACCTACTCCAACCAGGCTTTCACCCTCACTCCTGCTGAAGAACTACTCCCAGCAAGATCACCAGTGACTGCCACGATGCTAGATCCAATAGTCAATTCTCAGACTTGATCTCACTCCAGGAACAGTTTGCATCATTATTTTTTGGACACTCTTTTCTAATCCTTCTCACTCCCTTGGTTGTCTCATTCAGTTCCAAGGTTTTGAATACTCCCCGTCTGACAATAACTTATGTTGTTATGCCTTTAGCTCAGATCTCTTTCCTGAATTCATTCAACACTCACAATCACCCTACGAGGTAGTGAATATAATTGAATTGTCATCCTTACGTTACAGAAGAATAAAATGTTAAGTAACTTGCTCAAAGTCACCCAGCTCAGATATGGCAGAGCTAGACATTGACCCCAGGCAATCTGACCACACTGTGTGAAATAGTAGGTTTTACCAAAAAAATAATCCTGGGAAAGTTATAATTTCACTAGCAGAGTAATGCTTTATTTTAGACATGTGCATGCTAGGAACTTGCAAATTAATAATATCTAATTAAACTACACTTTAACAGTGGATGCTATTTGAAAAGGTCCTTTGACACTGCTGTGACCAAAGGGAGTGCGTGTCTGTGAAACTTTAGACAACAAAGAGTCCCACTTGAAAGAATGGTGTTAAGCTATACTGAGAAAGACCACCAGTCTCTTAGTGTTACAGACAGTAGCATCTTTATCTAAAGTCCCTGCAAAACATGGTTTTGAAGTGTCTGCTAACTCACATTTTCACAATACCACCAATCCCCATTAGTACAGTTTTAAAATACTCATTATAATCATTTATCTATGATTTTCCTGTTAAGACATTTACAAATCTATCCAAATCACAAGGCAGCACCTCAAAATTCAGAAACATCTTGCAAAAAATATTAATGTTATGCAAATAAATAAACCATAGTGGGAAAATAACGAACTCAAATAATTAATGGTTCAAAAAATGTTCAATGAAACATATACTGAAGGATTTCAATGGGTCAGTACTGTTGAACACAATCAGAGTATTCAGCCTATTCAGTGAGAAAAAACTAGTTGGCTGAATAAGTGACCTATGCACAAATCCAGGTAAAATCATCACATTCGAATGTTAGAATGATTTCTATCATAATTTTATATTTTATTTTCTCTTCTTCTCTTTTCTTGTGAATTCCCTCAATCTCCAGCCGGAGCTTTAAGATTGCCAATAAATTTCTGATATAAAAAAATAGCAATATTGAGGGTTGTTTCATACCTTAAGACTCATTATTAAAATTACCCAAATCTACAACCGTGTTCTTGAGCAGAAGTAACCAAGTGGCACAGGCCTGATGAGGGCAGGTAAATGTTCATTCACCACCAAACACCAACTTTATGACAGTTTATATAAAGTGTCAGCAGTTCATGTTAGTGAAAGAGACATTTATATTCTGAGTCTCCCAGTGCACGTGTTTGTTGAATATTTGATCGCCCCAGTGGTTGTATACAGTTCTCTTTGAGCTATTGCAGGTAATAGAAACCCTAGCTGTCTGTCAGCTCTCAAAACAAATCACCCTAAATTATCCATAGCATTGTCTTTCCAGCTGGTGTGAAAAAATGACTAAATAATAATAATAGTAGAAAGCTAAAACTTTAAGAAAAGTAGAAACCTCATTCCTTTATTTTTCTCATTAACATTATTGAATTCTCCATCTGCTCTTTTTTTTTTTTTTTCTTTTGAGAGGTTGCAAGATTTAAGATTAGGGCCTTCCGACATGTTAAATGACATCATGAATGACATCTTTTTTTCAGAAACGAAGAGTTCATTGGTGAACTCTTATATACTATAACAGACTCTGTGTGTGTGTGCGTGTGTGTGCGTGTGTGCGTGTGCATATCCTAAATATTTACCTCACTACAAGCCAGAGGTGTCATGGAAGGTTTGTTTGACATTTCAAAAATGAATTTTTTTTTATGCCCAGTGAGTTTCTATCTATATCAAATGCAAATCAATTTCTAGAAAGTGCTTAAAGCATTTTAATGGAAATAATCAAAGAATGATTCAGAGGTGTGTAAACACAGTTTTGGAGTGTTCATTATGAATCATATTGCTAGGTACACACGTTTTAAGAAACCTTCAATACAGTTTTTAAAACACTACTTTTTACTGTAGAGGAAAGACATTCCTGAAGCTTGGTACTGTCCATCTGTAGATGGCAGAGTCCTTAGGGCATTTACATCTACACACACAGGGCTGGAGAGCAATGACAGAGGGATTAGGAGCCCTTCCTTCCAATCCATTTAGTCACCCACTAAGTGGGTAGACCCAGAGCCTCAGCTTTCTCTGTTCATGCCCTGAGGCAGGTAGGGAGCACTGACTTGTACAGATTGAGAAGATGTTTTATACCTGCAGCTACTTGACTCTCTGATTTCTTTTTCTTTTTTTGGACAACTGGCCAAGAAGTCTTTCATTTTTAACTCATCATTGTAAAAAGGGACAACCCTGGCACAGATGTTTTTGCACAGTGGGGGACCAGTACTGAAATTAGTCAGAGGTGCGACGGGGCATCTTTCCTAGTGAAAAACAATGCAGGGCAAGGATGTCCACGCACTTACATTTAAGGGAGCATATCGTAGTGCAAATTGGGTCATCTCAGGAAATATAAAAGCATTATTCCTCTGAGATTTGAAAAAAAAATGTAATTACTTCTTCCACCAAGCATGATTCTTTTCAATAACCTTCATTTTTGTCCCCTGGAAATGAAAAGAGGTTTACGTTAAAAAGGCATTTCCTCTGACTCCGTGTCCTTGAGCTGCACAAAATGTAAACCATTCCCTCCCTCCTTCTTTTGAAGAAAAAGGGGGCTTCAATCTTTCCTTCTGAACACGGTCCATTTAAATAAGGAGATGGAGTCCCATCTTTTCTATCAGCCCCATTGTTTGACTTGTCAGTAATAACACTTGAGCTGAAATTGTACAGGCGTCCTGCTAATTTAGTAATTATTGACATGGTGCTGAGCAGGAAATGATAGCAAACAGAAGGAACTGTTAAGGAGAAATGAAATAAAAGATGTTCATATCATTGTTGAATAATGGTTGAGATCATTTTGTGCTTTAAGTAGGCCCAAGACACCTTTTTCCATTTTCCTGACACATTTATAATTTATGCTTTGTAATAGTTCCAAATATTTTTAGGACACTGGACTTTGTTTGAGGATCTTGCCGAACTGAATGAGAATCACGGAGCACACACACAGAGGAGTGACGATGTGACCTGCTGTGGCTTCCCATTTCAGCGGCAGCCCCTCTCTCTCCAGCCTGCCTCTCCTCCTAATGCTTTTTTTCCTGCTTTTTCCTTTTAAATTTACATTTCTTTTTATTGTGTCTTAGCGCTAGCTAAGATCTCTGTTGCTAGGATAGGCGATGCAACCCTTGCTGTTACGTGTATAGAGGGAGTTTTCATTTGTTCACTCATTTTTAACTCTGGAGGCTCTGCTTAGTTGTAAGAACTTCCCTGAAGTTTGATAAACACCTATTGTACGGCTCCTTTAAAAAAAGTTGCATATTTGTGCATTAATATA
Source organism: Varecia variegata (assembly GCA_028533085.1). Classification (NCBI taxonomy): domain Eukaryota; kingdom Metazoa; phylum Chordata; class Mammalia; order Primates; family Lemuridae; genus Varecia; species Varecia variegata. The sequence goes on from CM052438.1 coordinate 12,115,436, forward strand.
ACTGTGCTACAGCAAAGTTATATATGTGTCTGTATCTATTAACATGCACGTGTGACGAGAAACTGATCACAAAAAATAGTTTAGGCAAGAGTGTACAAATTTGGATATCATTTGCTGGAGGAAAATAAATATTGATTCTGTGAAAATACATTGCATCTTTTTTATAATCCTGACATTGGAGAATAAGAATGACACCTTTTGTACGGGATCACCATGTTAGATGGCATTTACCACTGTGTAATGATTACATATCAGAACATAATTTGTCAAAGCTAGCAGACAAATGATTAGTGTAACAAACGTGTTACAACAAATTAGTATAGGTGTACGGTATTACATTTGCCTTGATGTGTCTTACAATCAAATCGCCATAATTTTAGAAAGAACCGGAAACTTTAATTTTCAAACACAGTAATGTCAGCTTTTAAATTGCTTCACTAAAAGGGAGACAGATATACAGTAGGATCAAAATATGTAAGACAAATAGAAATAATAAAAAGGATGGGAAAGAAATAAACCTTACTATCTTGGATGGCTGGGCTGTGAGAGATTGTGATGAAAATGACAATAGTGATGCTCATCCTCACTAAGACAGCAACTAGATGCGGTGATCACTGTCATGTGCCAGGTGTCATCTGTATTATTTTGCATGGAGTAAATTATTTATCTCTCCCAAGAAAGCATATTATTCATATCTTACCAAGGAGTAAATTGAATTGAAGTTCAGAGGGGAGGTCCAAACATCGTCCAAATTCACGATTATGGTTATGTAATGATCAGCTCCTTACCTTTCTGATTCCTGAACCAGAGCTCTTCAACACTACATTGAATGGCTCTTTTTAATGTTCTTCTAGTCTTCCCTTTTCAATATTTCTATAGTTGAAATTATTACCATAAGGATCAAGCAAACACAGACAACTGAAAAAAAAAAGGGCTCAACAAAACATGAATTTAGATGATGGGTCACATCCCATTTTGCAGGTATACTCTATTGCCTAGTTCCCTTATACTGGGAATATCTTTCTTTTCTTTGGCCTTTACATTTTTTAAAACTCCATTGTATGTCTAAATATGGTAATATTGAAGAAATAGTTCAAGTGCCAAGGTGTAAAACCAGTGGAGACCTGCCGTGAATGCACACACAAAAGATTTGACTGCTGTGTATATGAAAAAACACCTTCCCATTAGAAAGAAAAATAATAAAAGTTACTTAGGTAAATATTTTCTGGAAGAATCACATTATTTCTGTATACATATAATCTTAAAGTGTTCATATCCCATCAAAAAATGCATACGTAAGCAGGGCATGGTTGTGGACACCTGTAGTATCGTCTACTCCAGAGGCTGAGGCAAGAGGATCGCTTGAGCCCAGGAATTCGAGGCTGCAGGGCGCTGTAATCACGCCTGTGAATTGCCACTGCACTCCAGCCTGGGCAGTATCGCAATACCCATCTCCAAAAAAAAAAAAAAAAAAAAAAAAATTACACACTTAAAAAATGTATTTTTGGTTGTGTCACAGAATAATCCCTTTTCTGATGTTCTGTTGAGTTTCCAGGCAGTGCAGCCACAGTCGGCACAGAGAAGAATACTCTGATGCTCTTGTTTCCAGTTGTCTCTGCGCCAAACAGAGAAATTTCGCAGCTCAACGTGTGTTCTAGTTGTGGTCAGGAGACTCTTAATAAGCACAAAAGCGCTCTATTAAGGACTTTAAAATTTCGATTGGTTAAGGCTACCCAAGCTATCCTAACATGCTTACCTTTCTCCAGGAGGTGTGTTATGTACTATAAGCAAGCTGGATAAAAGTTGTTAGATGTCATTGCGTGAACATCCATATACGTGTGTATATATGTATATCTTTTTTTTTTTCACTATCATCCTCTGGATAAAGGCAATTATGTCAGCTTCTTACTCCACATGTTTAAATCTCAAGATATTTGATTTTACCTGCCATATACTAGAATCCATGAATGAGTGAGCCAAAATATACCACAATCCCAAGCAATTACTGACATGTGAAATAAAAAGTTGCCATAAGAGGCCCATATACAGGCTGTTGGCAGTAACAAGTCACCCACCCCCCACCCCCCGCCCAGTGTGCCAGGGCCAGCATCCTCCTAGGCTCATTGGTCTGTAGCTTCCAACCTATTCCTATTAGGGAAAGGCCCATGACTTTTCATGTATTTCAGTAGAGGAGATTCCACTAAAATGTTTTAAAATTGTATCCATTTTAAGAATAAATAAAGCTAATTTGCAAATTATACCAGAAGTTTAAGGATTCTAACAGAAGAAACTATTATTAATAATTGAAAAAAAACAGTTTAACCATTTGAAAACTATTCTCTTTTTGATTTGAGCTATTTATGCCATGTCTTGTAAAAAACTTGATATTCCTGTAATCATTGAGGTTGCAACACGTCTGATTTCCCCTTCTGCCTGCATGTTTTAAAGGCACCTCTACCCCTCTATCCTCTCAGTTGTGAGGTAAAAATGAAGTGGGGTAGCATTGTCTTAATAGCTAATTCTGATCAGTTATAGCTCTGTTTCCATGTGTGACCACTCCCGCAAGGGACGCCACAGCATTTCCTGCAGATTGCAGGGTTCACCTGCCCTGTGGATCCCTGTCATATGCCGCAAATATGAACAGAAACCATATTTTATGTTACTCATCTTTGTACCTCTAATACTAGTATCATGCTTGGCCTCCCATGGTCCCTGCAGCACTGGAAACCCCTGAAGGACAAAGATCACAGTCCTCATGTGAATTCATGCATAAACAAAAGAACGTCTTCATTTGGAGGAAAAAGGGGATTGGGTATTAGGAGAGGAAAAAAGTTTGAGGATGACAGCAATAATGGCCCATGTATAATTGTGGCACACACTAGTTTAATCAGAATCTACCTTGAAAAGGTACAAGCATTCCCGCCAGCTTGCTGAGATAGCTTTCATTTCCTGTCTTACGCCTGAGAGCTGTGAAAGACTGCTTTCTGCTGCAAGCTCATAACAGCAGCTAAGCAGTTCCCCCCATTGTTTTTTGCTGCACCTCCACCCAGGAGCCATTCTTCTACCCTATGGCCCTTACATTATCCTCTGCAGGTGAGGTTCAGCAGCTGTGACTACACACAATGACCAGAGCCCACTGCATCAGGTGTGGACGAGCAGCTGCAGCTGACGAGTCAGCTGGCCAGAAACTTACTGCATGCCCGACCTCAAATAAAACTATGAGCTGGTTAGTTAGATGGGTGGGGGTGGAAAATAGATGGGCTGGAGGAATAATAGCAGATGGCAGAAATAAAAACCGGGTTATGAAGTTCAGGATCATGTGCACAAGCTCCCTTTGGACAGGATGCAATAACTGATGAAAACTATTAAGGCCTCAGACAAAAGAGAAATTTGTTTTCACTCATTTAACAGTCTACATTAGATGCTTCTAGCCAGTGGGTAGCTTTCCTCAAGCAGTGGTTCCAGGAACCAGGACCCTTCCCCTTTGCAGCTCTCCCATCTCCTAGGGCCTGCGTGACTTGGCCCTCCCCTGAAGAGAAAGAGCATGCATGAGGGACATCTTCTTCTTAAAGCCCAGACCTTGAAGCTGTTGCTTCTCTTCAGATTCCATTGAGTAGAAAGTGTCATGTGACCACCCTTAACAGCAAGGGGTGTTGGGAAATGACTAGAACTGAGTGTACTGGAAGACAAAGAAACAGATTTTTGTTGAGATGCTGCAGACACCAATCAAATGTCATGTGCAAGCCAGAGTTCTAAGGGGTCGTAAAGAGATAGCTGAATTGCTTAGGGCAGAAGAAAACAAAAGTGAAAACCCTAAGAGAGACCATGGAACTGCCTTGATCCCACTTTTTTCATTGTTCTTTCTTCAAATCCTCATAATATTCCTTATTTGTTTATTTATTTATTTTGAGACAGAGTCTCCCTCTGTTGCCTGGGCTAGAGTGCCGTGGTGTCGTCAGCCTAGCTCACAGCAACCTCAAACTCTCGGCTCAAGTGATCCTCCTGCCTCAGCCTCCCGAGTAGCTGAGACTACAGGCATGTGCCCGGCTAATTTTTCCTAATTTTTAGTAAAGACAGGGTCTCACTGTTACTCAGGCTGGTGTCGAACTCTTGACCTCAAGCGATCCTCCCGCCTTGGCCTCCCAGAATGCTAGGATTACAGGCGTGAGCCACTGCGCCCGGGCAATATCCCTTACTATATGCCAGGCTTTAATTGAGCTAGCACGAGTAAGTCTCACCAATACGTTTTATAAATCTATTGGTGTCATCTGCATCCTTCCTGAATGTTCAAACTAGAATTGAGGAAATTGAGACCAGAATGCTGTTGAAACATGAATGCCTTCTGTGATCCTCTCAGTAGAATGCAGTGAAAGGATGGTTTCCAAGTTATGTTTAATTCTTTCTTCATTTCAATTATCTTTTTACTCAAAACTAAGATTTCCCAACAACCACTTCACTTAGAATCTCTGCAAGTTCCAGAAATGATAACATTTTCCTTTGGTCATATCACGGGCCAATGCAGCAGTGCTATCTCCTGATCATGAGCCTAATTTAACTAAAAATAGCAAGGGAAGAGCTGAATTCTGAAACATTTCTCTTGTTCTCACAAGCTGGAGGGGGACATTTCCACTCAAAGAACAGCTCCACTTGCCTTATTGCATCTCGCACGTACAATGTGAGTGGCACAGAGGACACAATCACATTTTCCCCTGAGGCTGGCAACAATTAAATACTAGCTGCCTTAAGACAATATTTACAGATCTTTACAACAAACACAAATTTTGTTTTTCATTGAGATAGGCAGTATATGCCACATATACCATGGGACTCACAGATAACCATTGCTTTCAATGACTGACATCTTTTTTTGTTAAAGTAAACATGTTTTTATTTTCAGATGAAATGATGGCATATGTAGAAAATCCAAAAGAATCTACAAACTATTGACAAACATAATAATTAATAAGTATATTAAGGAAGATCAATTGAAAGTCATCTTTAAAAGGAGCAGAGTTGTTAATAGGAGTAATGCCTTCTGTGCCATCCAGCCAGTTTCACTCTTCACAGCTTTTATTTTCTCCTTCAAAACACCACCATTCAGCTGAACCTCTTAATCAGTTTGGTAGAAGTTAGAGGATGCACAACATTTGGGAGGAAAGAGCATAATTTAAGGAAAAAGCCTCAGAAGAGTGCAATGCCATATATTTCCATTTGCAAACATTCTCAGGCTCGCTCCTCTTGGAGAACTTCCCTTCCTCTCACCCTCCCCCCATATTGCTATAACATTGCACCAGATATTTAGAAATGTTTTGCCTTAATACCAAATGATTTTCTTTTTTCTATATCTGTTTTCTAACCAATCTGATATTTCCAGGCAACAAATAGGAAACGGTTTTGTTACTGAATTGGGAACAAAAGATACAGTGGAGAAGCATATTAAAATGTTTAGAAAATCCTAAACTGAAATCTGTTTACTAAGCCACCAGCTGTCACTTCCTCTCCTGCCTGCCATGCACTACCTATCTGGAACTGTAGCCTTGCACTCATTGTCCTTACTCTATGGTATATCTGCTATGATGTGAAAAAAAAAAAAAATCACATCTAAACATAATGTACATGGGCTGTCATTCTCAATTAAATTCAATATGCTTCCCTTTAAATCAATTTTAAAATGGCCATTTGTGAGGAGTGGCATGATAGTCAATCTATTTCGTAATAAAAGTCAAAGAATTCAACGAAATGACCACAACAGGAATCAAGAGTGTGGCACCCAGAATGTGGACTTGAGCACCTAGACTTCAATCATGAATTAAAAATCATTAACATTCAAGGTTTGGCGTTATGAATTTTGTTCCACATTACAAGTAGCTGTATCTGGCATACTAGAATTATTTTCTAATCTTAGTGAAATGTTAAAGTTGAGATATTTTAGGAGAAAAAAAGTCCTTTTAGGAAACTATTACTGATCCTCAGATCACAACGACCCCATACACACACTCCCACCTTCACTTCAATGTTGCCAACATCTTGATACCATTTTGGCATGCTCAGGGGAGAAGCCAAGGATTAAATGGGCCATGGAGACCAGACTCCCTTTGCTCCCCTGTCTTTTTGCCTGGAAGGGAATGTGCTCTGTAAATTCCTGTGTCTGGCCATGAGGATATAGGGGATGGAGCCGAGTCACACTCACACTGCTGATAAATAGATGCCCCTCTCCAAACCTGCCAGCTTTGCTTCTTCCACTTCCCCTTGCCTGTCTGTGTTCCATCTGCATGCACTTCCTATTAAAATCCTGTTTCCTTACAGCAGCAAGGATTTCAGCATAGGGAATAAGATATCTGACCTTTGGAACCCTGGAGCTCTCACTGCGAGGTACAGTCACTAAATCAACTACCGGCAAACGGGCCCTATTGGCAAAGGAGAGAAATGTGCAAACTTCATGCAGCATTAATCAAACCTGAAACGTTATTTTTAAGGTGTCATGAAATCCTCATTGACTGACTGGTCCTTTTAATCTTAATTTTGAACAGTTGCTACTCCAATTAAATTCTACCACCTAGCATTTTCAAACAGCTCCTGGTTGTTTCCACAAACTCCGTTAATGGACAGCTGTTTCTGACAGCTCCCTGATTTGCCAGTGCTGTGTTGGCTGCCAGAGCAGGAGGCCCCATTCTGCATTCTGCTGCTGGCACCGGGGGATATGCAAATGAACACATGAATCAGTTGTCACCACCACAGACACCGTGCGGGAGACATCAGAATGTGTGGGGAGCTTAGTTGGCTGCAAGTGAGGGGAGAAGAGGGGGGGGAAAGCTTAGATTTCTTGAAGTGAGTTTTCTTTTCTTTTCTTTTTTTCTTTTTTCAAGTGTCTCCAGTTTATTTTCACTGTGTGGCATTCATTAGATTTCAGTTCAGGAAAAGTGCAATCTGTTCCTTGCCAATCACCAGCAGAAACCCAAAAGTTTGGGAGTGATAGAAAAACATTTCAGGTAAACACCATTAGAACTTCGGTAGCACAAGCACGATATTATTAATATACACACTTCTGCTTTTCAGATATTTCCCCATCCAAGAAAGAGGGGGTGATAACAAAACAAAACTTTTGTTTCCCATAAGGATGTGCTTGAGTAAATTTTGCTTGGGATCCAAAGACTGGTTGTAAGTTTTCCAAATTATTCCCAGCAAGAAATTCTGAGATGCTCCACCAGCCGAGTCACGTGCTCACTCGTACACACAGCGTGGATAAGTTAAATAAAGAACACGATGAGTAAGCACAAGCTCCGGGGACTCCTTTCCTGTCCCTCTGATTGTCCTGACATACTAAATATTGGAGAAATGAGTCTGCTATTGTGCTGTTTAGGATTCAGTCAGGGAAGTAGTGCCACTGTGACTGCTACAGAGCATGGGGATTATTACAGGACTGAATCTTACGTAATTGCAGGATCCGATCATGAGGCTGGAGTCAGTGTGGGTCAGTAGGACCTGAAGTTGGGAAGAAAAGCTGGACTATAAAGTGGGAAAGCAAGGACAAGTTGAAACCCGTGAGGACAAACGGGAACTCATGAGCAAACGGGAGTCATTTCTGTCTCCCACTGCCTGCAACTTTGCTGGCACAGGGGTGATCTACAGAAAGAGTTGACAGCTTCTGCCACATATCTGTACAAGAACTTGACCTAAGTCTTGAAGAGACAGAAGGAATATAGACAGTGGGGGCTGGAGGAGAGGGGCCCAGCTATTGCCCCTCATCAGCAAGGAGATCCAGCGGGTCAGTGACAACATGCAACTGCGGTGCAGCCGGGAGCCCTACTTCCAAGTTTCTGAGCATAAGGAAAACTGTTTGAGTTCGCCTTCCCAGTCATGCACAGATTTCTGTGCAGCCAACCTTACCTCACACCTAACAGGAAGGCAGTTCTGGGAATCATATTACAGCTCTCCTAGGTTGACCCTTAAAAAGCACCACAGCTGCACTCCCAGTTCCACTTTGTCTTGAGAAACCAATGTGACATAGTTTACCATGGGTTCCATATGTGAGCATTAATACCAAACACATTACCTGGAGGTTGATGGAAGAGGCCAAGGAGAGCGCGAGTTAGGGATGGAGCCAAGTGGTTAAATTATAGGATGGCCTGGAGTGAAGCATGGTTAGAAAATGTACACTGGTCAGGGATCAGGGAGCAAATCAATATCACATATTGATTTTATTCAAATACTATTAGAAGTCCTACATGAGGGGGAAGATATCCACAGCCAGCTTCAGCACAGGTACAAAGAGTGAGACAGCTAAAATATTATGATCTGCATTATGACTGGTTAGCACATATCTGGAACTCTATTTGCATTCAACCTAAAAAGCAATAAATAAAGACTCCATTTCTTTTTATTTATTGATTCATTTATTTTTCAACATATTAAAGGGGTACAAAAGTTTTTGTTACAAATCACCAGAATAGTGTTCATTGCACCCAATCATTGTGCCCAATAGGTAAGTTTTTATCCCACACCTCCCCTCCCAGCCTCCCCGCTTTTGGTTTTCAATGCCATTTATATCTCCTTGTGCCTGTGTGTACCCATCATTTAGCTACCACTAATTAGTGAGAACATATAGTGTTTGGTTTTCCATTCCTGTGATACTTCACTTAGAATGATAGTCTCCAGTTCCACTCAAGTTGCTGCAAATGACATTATTTCATTCCTTTTTATGGCTGAGTAGTACTCCATTATACACACACACACACACACACACACACACCACATTGTCTTTATCCATTTGTGAATTGATGGGCACTTTGTTAGGATCCACATCTTTTCAATTGTGAATTGTGCTGTGATAAACATTCAAGTGCATGTGTCTTTTTTTTTTTTTTTTTTTTAAATAAAATGACTTCTTTTCGTTTGGGTAGATATCCAGCACTAGTCTTTCTGGATCGAATGGTAGATCTACATTTATTTCAAAGACTCCATTTCTAAGCTGGTTTCACATTAGCATGTCCAAGTTGATTTAAAATTGCCAATGAGAATACATTGATATAAACGAGATCTTAGACATAATTTAACAAGAGAGCAATAGCCAGAAGATATCCTGTGCTGTCATCAGAGTTAATTCGAAACATTTGAAGGTCTCATTGTTTATCATTATCAGGAGAATAATGACACTTTCCCTTAAATCTAAAACAGGTTTGGCATTCATTGCAGTTAATTTTCACTTATGATTTTGGATCAAAACACCCAAATTTAAATTATTCAATCTTACAATTAACCGAAGGGTGATTGGCCCTAATGTCTTTCTGGAAACACACACACACACACACACACACACACACCCGATACACAAATACATATAAACATACACAAAGAGAGAAATTATAAGTGAAATTCCTGTCCGCCAGAGCTAGTCCTACTTTCCACTCTCCCCTATAGGTTTGTTGTTCCTGAATTGTTCCTATTTATTTACAGACCTCTCCATACTTAAACATACACACACACACACACACACACATATATATGTACATATACATATACACATGTAAGTGTACTTTTTCTCTATGACAGAGAATTGTGTTATCTTTATTCTCTTGCAATTATATGGAACACCTTCCTATATAAATAATAATAGAAATATCCCATTCTTTACATGCATTCCACTTTATCTCTTTACCATAATATATTTCGTCATTCCTTTACTGATGGGCATTTAGGTTACTCCCCTATCCCCTTTTAAAAAATAACATACTCTGCTAAAAGCTGGTGGAATCTCTTCTTTCTTCTTTGGTCTTTTATACCTCATGCACTGGGTTCTAGGGCATGAGTAAGAAGCTATGTCCTTGCACTTACCTGTAGACCAAAGAGAACATTAAGTTGCGTACATCTCTCATGCCACAAATGTGCGCTTTATTTGTTTATTTCTCCTCACTCAGGTGGAGATGATACAGCACATGTGTGGGCCTGCCTTCACAGTCTTGGTCCATTGCTGGGCCAACTGTACCTGAAAAAGCCAAGAATGTTTTTCTTCAGTTCTCTATGGCATTGCTAAAACAAATTTTCCAGTTTCAAAACTATGTTAGGGATTTGGCTCATGGCCACAATAAATTTTTCAGAAACAGCTAATTAGGTAAAATGTTTGATGTAGACCTAATAATTAGTATAGTTCCACAATCAAGAATGCTCACCTCTCCCTACACTTCTAGGAAATGCTATTCTGTATATCTCATGCCTAGATTCTTTGCATGAACATCACTTTATGCTAAAGGGTCCCTCTCTCCTGACCAGAAGACCCTTTCCTGGGAAACACCTCATAGAACAAGATTAACACAGACACTTTGCAGCCACTAGTCAATCTGTTTCTTCCCTGAATGGATTGTGTAGGTTTGCACTTAGTCCCTTTTTAATCAATTAGCAATCAATGCAAATGGCAGAATCATTTGTTTCTCATCAGCAAGTCTCCCTTCAGCTTTAGCACTTTATTGTGTACTGATCATGCTCTTCATAAGAGAAATCAGAACTTCAAATCAATAGGTTGCTTAGCACAATCCAGCCTACAAACCAGTCGGTTCTGCCTGGGAAACTATATAGCATATGTCAGGTGCATTCTGTGACTGAAGGCCACTGCCTTCTCAAAAACTTGGCTTCTTATCAGAACCCATGGACGACTGAATATAAAAATATGGTAGTCAACCAAGCATTGCCTATAGTTCTCTTGTAAAAACAAGGCTACAAAATCTCAAGAATGAAACTTTAATTAGAGTGATGTTCTCCTATCTCTTACCCTTCTCATATTTTCATCATTGTTTGTCACTTTGCCCCTCTAGGTTGTAAGCTACTTGCTTATCATGTATACCCTAGACAACAATGAAGAAAATGAAAAAAGAAAGGAAGGAAGGAGGGAAGGAAGGAAGGAGGGAGGGAAGGAGGAATGGAGGTAGAGAAAGAAAAAAGAGAAGGGGAAAAGGAAGAAGAAGGAAACACTTTTGAGGCAGTGTGCTGTGGAAAGTTAAAACTTGAATAAAATCAAATGGATAGTTATGTATTTCAATGTACTAGTCACTCTACGAACATGGGAGCTACTCCTATTATGCTGTCTGTGCCAAATGCAATGGTTTAACAAAGTACTAGACATGACTCATGGGACTTGATAGTTTGTGATACTTAAAAAAAGGGATATTTCCTAAGCTCATCTGGTATACTCATGAACAGAGCTGATGGGCATGACTGATCTTTGGCAAGAAGCCTCAGAGTTACCCAATTAGAGAGGTCAGCTCCTTAATCCAGCATCTAACCTGGTTCCTGCACCTAGCATGTTTTCAGTAAACGTTAGGAGAATAAACACTTAGGTCAAGGGATTCTCACAACTGCTGTTAATAAGCCAATATTTCTTGCCTACTGTTTTTAACAACATATGACACTATGAATAAAAATAAAAGAAAAAACTATAAAAATCAAAAGGTAGAAATATTAAAAATTGTATAACATATTACTCATTTAAAGTAAATTAAAAGTGGGCAAGAAATGATATGATTCCATCATAAAAGCAACATAAGTAGACAGTCAGAAGACAGTGGTGTAGGATGAGATCAGACAGGTCCCCGAGGACCAGATAGGGCAAAGCTTCACACCATGGCCATTTGAATTTATTGACATTTTATCATTTTATTTTATTTTATTTTATTTTTCTTAACTTAGTGGCTTTATTTAATAATCCTGTAGTTCTTTTATGCTTTTAAAAAATTCCTTTAAAATATGATATATGAATATGTTATATAAGTGAGGAATCAAGAATGGCTTTAACTCTCCAAGTCCATCTACCATGGGATGTGATATACAGTAGATACTCAAAACTATGAGTTTTTAAAATAAATAAATGGCTAGTAAATATTATTGACTAATTTCTATAAAATAATCGGCATTTTCAGAGAATTGTTTAGAAGCTACTCGAATTGATAACATTTAGTTATTCATATAGTTAAGCTGATGTGCATGTCACAGGTTTCTGTACAACTATAAATGTGTTTTGCATTATGAATTAGTTTGCTATAAACACATCTTTATTTCCTGATAAATTGGAAGGGCATATTATGATAATGTCTGTTAGGGAGCAAGATCATACGCAGGATGAGAAGAAATTCTTGACTCAAAGATTAGGATAAGTTTGAAGCAAGAAGTTTATTTTACTTTCCAAGAGAAGAAAGGGCATGGCAGGAAAGAAAGAAGAAGTGCAGGCCCCGAGGATCAGTGGCTTGAGTTTTCATTGAGGTTATAAAGAGTAAAAAAAAAAAAAAAGGTAGTTGTTGCTGCAAGCCGATAATGGCAAACGGTTGTGTTCATTTTTTCTCTGCTAGGCTGGCTTTGTCAGACTTCTCTGGAATGTGGTCTCCTGAATGTGGAGGAGGGTCACACCTTTTCTGTCTGCTCAGTACTCTTCAAGTGTTGTAAAACAAACTCTTTTTTTTTTAAATTTCAGCATATTACAGGGGTACAAATGTTTAGGTTACATATATTGCCCTTGCCCCACCACACCCCCGAGTCAGAGCTACAAGTGTGTCCATTCCACAGACAGTGCACATCGCACTCATTATGTATGTATACACCCATCTCCTGCTCCCTCCCTTCTATCTGCCTGACACCCGATCAATGTTATTCCTATATGTGCACTTAGGTGATGATCAGTGAAACCAATTTGGTGGAGAGTACATGTGGTGCTTATTTTTCCATTCTTGGGATACTTCACTTAGTAGAATGGGTTCCAGCTCTATCCAGGAAAACACAAGAAGTGC
>CM052438.1:12128702-12148600 GCA_028533085.1 Varecia variegata
TATTCATAAGGGATATTGGTCTGTAGTTTTCTTTTTTTGTTGAGTCCTTTCCTGGTTTTTGTATCAGGGTTATGTTGGCTTCATAAAATGCATTGGAGAGGATTCCAACCTTCTCGATGCTGTGGAATAATTTCTGCAGGATAGGCACCAGTTCTTCTTTGTAGGTCTGGTAAAATTTGGATGTGAAACCATCTGGCCTGGGACTTTTCTTTCTAGGAAGGTTTTTTATTGATGTTTCAATTTCAGTACTTGATATTGTTCTATTCAGGAATTCTATTTCTTCCTGGTTGAGCCTAGTGAGGCTGTGTGTTTCTAAAAATTTGTCCATTTCCTCCACATTTTCCAGTTTAACTGTATAAAGGTTTTTGTAGTATTCATAGATGATATCTTGTATCTCCATGGCATCAGTTGTAATTTCTCCTTTTTCATTCCTGATGGAGCTTATTAGAGTTCTATCTTTTCTGCTTTTCATTAGTCTAGCCAAAGGCATGTCAACTTTCTTTATTTTTTCAAAGAATCAACTTTTTGTTTTATTAATCTTCTGTGTAGTGTTTTTATTATCAATTTCATTAAGCTCTGATTTGATCTTATTAATTCCACTTCTGCTGGGTTGGGGGTCAGTCTGTTCATCTTTTTCCAGCTTTTTGAGATGATTCATTATGTTGTCTACTTGTCATCTTTCTGTCTTTTGGTAATAGGCATTTATGGAAATAAACTTTCCTCTCAGGACTGCTTTAGCTGTGTCCCACAGATTTTGATAACTTGTGTCTCCTCTGTCATTTAGTTCAAAGAATCTTTTGATTTCCCTCTTGTTTTCCTCATTTATGAAATAATCATTCAACAAAAGGTTGTTTAGTTTCCACAACTTTGTGTAGAGATGAGAGTGTAAAACAAACTCTTAAAGACAAGTTAAGCCATAGGTGGCTAAGCCAATAAAGGGACATTGTGTGCAGTAATTTCTTTTATGCTTACTAACAATGCCGTCCTTTCAAATATCAATTCCACAATGTTAAAGAAAAAGGCTACATGGCTTTTATTTATTTATTTATTTATTGCTTATTTGTGGCACAGGGTAGGTAGATTTCTATACGCTTCTTTATTCTACTCCCATATCAAACTTGATGTTGTTTTTATTTTTCTCAAAGAGAAATTTGGAAAGCTCCTGAGAACTTTATAAGTGGTGTATACATATAATGAAAAACACATTTTCCAAACCTTGAATTACAAGGCTTTGGAAATGCAACATAAGTGAGTTCTGTTCTTCTCTGTAAGATATAAAATAAAATAGAGCACTAAGCCCCAGACAGATCCCTGGTCTGTAAGCACCTTTTAAATCATAATGAATCCCTCAAACCAGCAGTGACAGGGAGGGTATGTGGCTTAAGCTGTGATGCCACCTCTTAACACCTACAAAGTTTAGGTAGTTGGTTGAATAATATTTATTTTTTCAATGTGTAAATAGGCATAATAATACTTTCCTCTTAGAGTTTTATGAGGATTAAATTAAAGAATATTTTTATAGAAGTGAATTAGTAGCATGATCATTGGGCACATTATATCATAAATGATGCCTATTCTCTTTATTAATAAATACATCAGATATTCAAATTCAAATTATACTTTTTGTAAAGCTGATTGGGTGAGGTGGGATGTTTAATGACTATCTGTGTGTGCCAAACCTGAAGGTATTCCTTGACAGAAAGCCAATGCAGAAGAATAATTGCTGATCTTTGACACACAGAGTAGTCAAGCATCAGGAGACATGGGGGGGGTCTAGAAAATTTTTTAAAGGATCTTATTTTACCTGCCTATTTTTTAAATCACAAAATGAGAAGAAGACAAGCACCTCAGCTGGGGTGTTGTTATCCTCATTTTACAGGCAAGGAATCTAAAGCTCAGAAAGTTTCATTAAGCCTCCCTAAAACACAGATGGAGAGAGCACCAATTGCTATCTCACACTTTTCTTTTTAATTTTTTAAAAATTATATCAATATATCAAGGGGGTACATAGATTGTTTTAGGTTACATGGATCATTTTTGTAATGTTTGAGTCCTGGCTATAGGTGTGCCCGTCACCCAAAGGGTGTTCATAATACCACAAGTCCCCTCCTTTCCCTACTCCCTTCCCCTGGTTGCCTTCCACTGAGTTTTAATTCCCTCTGTGCACATGTGTGCTCATCAGTTAGTTCCAATTTAATAGTGAGTACATGTGGTGTTTGTTTTTCCATTCTTGAGATACTTCACATAGGAGAATGGTCTCCAGTTCCATCCAAATTGTTGCAAAAGGTATTCACTCATCTTTTTTATGGCTGAGTAGTACTCCATGGTGTACATATACCACATGTTATTAATCCTCTCATGAACCGATAGGCACTTGGGTTCATTCCAATGCAAACTAAAACCACAATGAGGTATAAGCTTACCCTAGTTAGAATGACATTTATTAAAATGTCCAAAAGCAATAGATACTGGTGTGGAAAGGAACGCTTAACACTGTTGATGAGACTACAAATTAGTACAGCCTCTATGGAAAACAGTATGGATTCCTCAAAGAACTTAAAGTAGACCTTCCATTTGATCCCACAATTCCACTATTAAGTATTTACCCAAAGAAAAAGAAGCCATTTTATCAAAAAGACACCTGCACTCAAATGTTTATTGCAGTACAATTCACAATCGCTATCTTACACTTTGTATGTTCTCATCTCCTCATTCTATAGATGAGAAAACTGAGGCCTAAAGCAGGTAAGTGAGGATGGGAGGAATAAGGAAGGGCCTTCGAGTCAGACAGCCCTGCGTTTTCAATCCTGCCACTACCTTTGCAGGCAGTGTGAGCTCTGACAAAAACAATTAACCTCTCTGAACTTCAATAGATTCTAAATGCTGTATTTTTAATTGGCTTGCTTAGCATTTCCTAAAATACATCCCTTTGGAACACTTGTTCCATCAAATGTTTAAAAGTGTTAAATAAGTCAGTGGTCCACTAAGTCTTGGAAATGCTAGTTTTAAACAAAGTTAAGCAAGTTCCTATATTGTAAAATCATCAGAGCCTCTAAAATGCTAATTGCATCAAAATCTCCAAGGGAGTAGGGAGCAGATAGGAAGCATTAATTTTTCAAAGAAAATAATTTGGGAAGTCAAGTTCTTTGTGTTCCATTCCATTGTTTTGTATCTGATTGTTTCTAAAAGGCATTCATTTTTCTTTTTTTTTTTTTTGTCATTCCAACATCTTTTTAATTTTTTCATATGTAACCACCACACAGATCAAGATACAGAACATTCTTCCCTGAGAAGTTTCCCTTCTACTCTTCTCAGTCAGTCATCTTCCCCAAAAGGAGCCAATTTTCTTACTATTATCACCTTTAATTAGTTTTGTCTACTCAGGAACTTTATGAAAAGGAAATCATAGAGGACATACTTCAGTATAGCTGTCTCCCTTTGTTCCATATTTGTTGTTTGATTTATTATTGTTATTTATATTGTTTTTGGTGGTCACTTTATTGAGATGCATAATTGGCACATATCAAACTGCCCATATTTAAATTGCACCATTTTATAAGTCATGACATACATATGAAATGATCACCACAATCAAGACAATGAATGTAACCATCAGCCAAGAATTCCCTCCACCACCCTTTGTCATTCCCTCCCTCCTACCACCATCCCCACCGTCACTGAGCCACCTGACTGCATTCTGCCACTATAGATTGATTTGCATTTTCTATAATTTTTTAAAAAAACTAAAATGACATAATATATATTCTTTTGTCTGGTTTCTTTCACTCAGAAAAAAATATTTTGAGACTCATCCATGTTATTGCATGTATTAATAGTTACTTCTTTGTTATTGTTGAGTAGTGTTCCACCATATGGACATATCATAATTTGGTCACCTGCTCACCAGTTAGTAGACATTTGATGTGTGTCCAATTATTGGCTGTCACAACCAATGTTCATTCCAAATCTCTCATCTAACATTCCAAAAAATATTTATTGAGTGTCTACTATGTGCCAAACGTTCTGCACCATAGAATCAAAGCTAAAGGAGCATCGTAGTTTCCAGTATCAACTAAGTCAATGATCACAGAACTGTGGTCAGTTCTATGAAGCTGTAGCAGAGGCTGCTATGAAAGCATAGAAAAGGAGCGTTTTATTGCGCTCAGAAGTCTAGGTGGGACCTCTAAGAAAGTAATAATGTATTTGAGATTGCATTTGTGCTACATTTTTGTTTTCGTATTGTTTTACTTTGTTTCCCCAGCTAATTTTTCTATTTTTATTTTTTTCCCTTTTTTAAATTTCAGAATATTATGGGGGTACAAATAAGTAGGAAATTGCTTGGTGGAAGAGAGGGATAGGATATCCTTGGCAAAGGAAAAGTTCAGAGGAGCAAACTCTCAGGAGGAAGAGAGGAACTGCAAGTAGTCCCTACATCTGCAGGGTCATGTGCATGTGAGAGGGTGGCTGAGGGGGAAGCCAGAGAGAAGAAATGGCAGAGAGAAGAGATGTGAGTGCCGTCCTGAACTAAGGGGGCTTCCAAGTAGTTTGAGGAGTACAATAATATGATCGTATGTGCAGTTTAGGAAGCTTATCTTGGCAGAGTGTGGGGGATCATTTCAAGGGCTATGCTGGAGGAAATGAGACAAGTCGGGAGGCTGACCCAGTCATGCAGGTGAGAAGTGGTGCAAGGCTGAACTAAGAAAATGGCACAAGGAATAGAAAAGGTGATGGATATGAGACATTTAGAAAAGAGAATATATAAGACCTGGTGACTGACTATATGTGGATTAAGTAAGAGGGAGGAATAATTGAATGATGCCTAGATGTCTCCCTTAGGCAATATTGATGATAATCCCCAAGATAAAGAAAACAACTCACTGCCCTTCCTCCTCCCTGTCAAAACACCATCGCTTCAGACATGCATTCATTCTCCTCCACATGCTATGGGGTCTTGGGAGTGAAGGGCTATTTGTGATTGATCCTAAGCCAAACATGGGTAACCGCTTCCCCAGTAAGCAATGATTTAGTATTAGCCCCTTCATTCAGGGAATCAGAATTTAACATTGTTTTGCTGTTAGGACTTTGCAAAGAAATGCATGCATGAATGTACCAATACTGTTTTTCTTTTTGCTTTTGTTTTCTCCCTAGAATATATTTCAAGAATGCCTCTGAAGAAATGCAATACTGTGCTCGAGATGGAGGTATCTCTACTACCCTGCGCTTAGTATATGTATTGACAAAGAACTGAAGTCGTTCACTGGGTGTTTGTCATTTCGCTGGAGAGTGGTTGGGAGAAGTTACTACGTATCACGTGATTTCCACTGCTATGTACCAATTCTCTCCAGGAGTGGCTACCCCTAACAAATGCCAATAGTCTGAGCACATGTTAGGCCTGGAAGGGAGTGTGAGAATTATGATGAGGGGGCAGAAGAGGGATAGAAGAAACTAGGGATCACCATGAGCACGTGCAGGGAAAAGACAAGTAGATGAATTGAGTTTTACTGTCTCTGTGCTTTTTATGCTTTCCATTGCAATAAAAACAAACAAGAAAAGAATTCTTCCATAAGCCACAAAGATGCAGTTACAGTCATGGAAACATACTCTGAATTTAAAGAAATGCAAATGAAGGCTACCAGTTGCCCTACCCTCCTAGTACAGAAAGTGAATCAACCGTTTCCACCTAGCCTTGGTGAAGGCGGCAAGCTTTCATTTTTGAGAAATGTGAAAGATGTGGTACATAATACCCCAATCAAAATGCATTCTCGTTTTGGACGCTCGTTTTGATTGTGTTTATTCATTGCAGTAGTGAACACCATCAGTCTATCCACCCAGTGCAGCCAAAGAGTGGAGAAACTGCTGTCCCTGAAGATATCCGTGGTACCCAGAATGAAAAGAATAAGTGAAATTTAAGGTATTGAAGTCAAAACTACAAAGAGATATAAAAGAATAGGCAGGCATTAGAAGATGCACTGCAGGGGGTTGAAAGCAAGAAAGAGGGGAACAAAAATCTATTACAACAAAATAATAAAGTCTTTTTTAAAGTTTAAGGGGAAAATCATCTTGTTTTGTGAAAAGATGGTGAGACATGTTCATTGATCTTTTTAAGAGACAACAAAAAATTGGCCGTCAACTGAATAAAAGAAAATGAAGTTCCATTAATACAATCTGTCGAAAGACAACTCAGATAAATTGATCAATGCAGTACAAATCATTTCTAACCTTTCCCCCTATTTGGAGAGGATGTTTTTTCAAGAGAGTAAACAACATACATCATCAACTTGAAGTGCTTTTTAGATGGCTTTTCCAGCAATAATGGAAATGGAGAATTTCTGGAACTAAGTATGTAATGCTTTTTTTAATTATCAGTCCGAAGAATATCAATACATTTGGAGAGATTTGGGCTTGATTTTTTTTTTATTTTAGTAACTTTCATGTTGGAATTTCTCCCTTGATTTGATCTTTGGACTGCTTTTTAGAAAACACTAATGTATAAGCCATAGTGGCTCCATTATTGAATCCAGGATCCACCATTTAAGACCATCTACTTGAAAGGATAATCACATTGTTTATAGATTTCTGTACTAAAACTTTTAAAACAAGCTGTTTTCCTTCTCAACTTTTTTGCTTCTCAATTTGAGTGAAAAGCAAAAGCAAAAAGGAAATATTTATTTTTGTTTCTCCTTCCTCCCTATCACTAAATAAAAGGTAACTTACGCAACATTCTCTATTTTAAAATAGCCTAAGCAAAATATATATTATACAGTTTCTAAGATAACTTTCTAGTCCCTTATAGTAAAATTGCTTGTTTTACTTTAATATATAGCTGTGCATATACATAATTTATTGTAAACTAGAAAATTCAGATAGCTCAATGGTTATATGGAAATCTGGTACACGACATATTAAATGAGACATTACTTCTTTAAAAAAGAGTTTCAGAGAACATGGGCTAACGTTAAAACTATATTTACAAAATTCTAACTCAGGCTCTTTTTTGTTGTTGTTTGTTTGTTTGTTTGAGACAGTGGCATCATCATAGCTCACTGCAATCTCAATGTCCTGGATTCAAGCGGTCCTCCTGCCTCAGCCTCCCAAGTAGCTAGGACTGCAGGTATGCATCACCACGCCTGGCTAATTTTTCTATTTTTTGTAGAAATGGGGTCTGGCTCTTGCTCAGGCTTGTCTTAACTCCTAAGCAACTCCTGAGTTCAAGCAATCCTCCCACTTCAGCCTCCCAGAGTGCCAGAGCCACGTCGTCCAGCCTAACTCAGTTTTTTGATTATGTATTTATCAACACGATTTCAGGTAAGCAGGTATTTAAAGTAGTTCTTACCATATCTCCAAGCCAAAATAATGATATGGTCATTTCTGGATGTTAGCCTTGTATAGACTGTAAAACCTGTGAAATACAACTTTAAGTGCTATGGTTTCTAAATGTGTTTTTGGTTATTTATTAAGAATTCATTCATATTTGTATTAAATACACAGAAATTTCTTCCCAGAGAGGCATTTGCTCAACATAAAATCCCAGAAAATTGTCAAAATAGGTAAACACATCCATGAACACACATACAGGAGAGGGGCAAAGACCACAGTCTCTGGATCTCAGCAGGTGATGCCAACTGAAATATTGCTCTTTAGACCCTAATAAAATTCCTCTTTAGGCTACTTCTCTTAAAACCTAGAGGGGTTCAGGCAGGCTTTCCAGATAGTTGAGTTCAATATTCTTAATCCCTTAAGTGAGAACTGCTCTAGAGATTGAATTACCTCCTTCCAGGGAGAAGATTCACCTTTAGGATTAGGACTACAGTTACCCGAAGATCAGTGAATGAAGGGGGTGAATCAGCTGTTCTGTTAGTAATTTTCTAAAGCACAGTTTAACCACTTGCTAAATGCTTACAGTACACTTTTTTCTTTTTTTCATTTTCCTTTTTCTTTCTCTACTTTTCTATTTCTTTCCTTTTCTTTTCTTTCTTTCTTCCTTTCTTTCTTTCTTTCTTTTTTTCTTTTTTTTTTCTTGGCTGAGGTAGTGGGAGAAAGGAAGACACAGAGATGCAAAGATTCATACAGAAGTCAGAGAAAAACATGATTTACAAAAATTTCTTAAAATTATAAGAAATATATTCCAGGCAATTCCAAAGAGTCAATATTTTCATAGCCATTTTCTCAGTCTGGTAGGTCTTTTGAAGAAGATTATTGTCCAAGAAAGTTTGAGCAGTGTTTTATTGCATGACATTTATTTTTTCTTTTCCCTTTTTTTCTTTCTGATCCAGACCTACGGAGACTTTTTTTTTTAAATGAAGGCATGGACCTTTACAACTTGCCTCCTGATGCTCCAGCTCATAGGATTTCTGGATGAATTACTGTCTTCTCTTTGCTTTGCAGAGGTGTTTTACACCTAGAAAAGAGAATCCAAGAAGATAGAAATGACAAATGATTGTAATTTTGTCTATACTATTGAGAATATCATGCTAAATACATTTGAGGCTTTTACTAAGTGAATCAGAATGAAACAATATAATAGGAATAATATTCAATGTAAGGAGTTTCCGGATTTTTTTTCACTATAAGCTCTGGAGCAAAGTTCTCTCCTGGCTAGCATCTGGATCCAGGTTTGCAGATCACAATTCATGCTCTGCCTGTCAGACCCTTTCTCCCCTTCTCTGTCCACCTTACACTTTTACATCATGACAGCATCCTAAAGGCATTTCCATACAGACCAAACTCAATATATTGTAACACATGCTCATCCAGTTACTTACCTAAGAAGCACATACACACTCTTACTTGATACTGTTTTTAGATTTTGTTATAAAATCTAATAAAACATTTCAACCACAAATAGATGCATGAGGGTTTCTATAATTTATTCCATTTCCTTTTATTTATTTATTTTGTTTGGAGGGGCTAAGTTACCAAATTTATGTATCTGTCACGTTTCAGGTAAATTTGTAGTGCTTATGAGAAAAATGTGAATAGAAAGACTCTGGAAGAATCAAATTCAATGATGGTGTGTTCTATAAAGCTGAAAAGGATTTAAATGGAGTGTAACCTAAGCCCAGAAAGTTCTGCAGGAAAAAATGAGGAATTATTATTTATTGAATGCATACATTGTAAGCATTCAACCCAAGGCACTGTGCCACACACTTGACATTTACTACAACATTTAGTCTTCACAACACTCTCGTGAATTAGCTCTGATCCCTATTTTAAAAATGAGCCCACTCAGTCTCATTAATGATAAATAATATGCTCAAGCAGTGGAGAAATGTCAGGGCCCAAGTCTGGACCAAGTGTATCTGATTCCACTGTTAGAGTTAAGAAGAACTATAATATCATGTTTTCAGTGGTGTTCAAGAATACACACACACACACACACACACACACAGGTGTATTTTATATATAGCATACATACATATACATATTTGATGTAACAAAATAGCATTTAAATATCTTTTTGTAGAATTCTTTATTTTAGGTGTTTTATTTTTGGTTTCTACATTCCTCTGTGGTAAAAGCAGTAATAATATAGATTTGATTGCATAGAAAATAAAACACTACTCATTTCATGAAACTTCTCATTTCTCTACCAGAACCTCTTCTTGAAACCATCTTTCCTAACCCAAGAGGAGATACTACTTCAATCCCCAAGAGATATTTTATAATTTTAAATCTCACCAATCCCAGGTTTTTATGCCATTTGATAAGAAACAGTGCTTGCCAAATCAAAAAGAGAATAAATTCTTTAAATCTCCATTCCTATGCAATGAACTTAACAGGAGAATCACAATTTAGCCCATTCATTAAATATTTCTTGAGTGCCTATTTTGTATCCGGCACTCCTCTAGGTCTGGCAGGAAAACGACACAGACGGTGTCTATCCCTCACAGAGAGAGAGAGAAAGCATGCAAATAACTAAATATGGAAGTACATGTGCAGTGTAATTCCAGGTAGTAATAAGTGCACTGAAGGAAAGGAAAGCAGGTCCAGGAGATGGTGAGTGAGTGGAGTGGGGGCTGTTGCAGGTAGAGCAGGGAGGACAGCCACACCTGTGCAAGGACCTTGATGAAGTGAGAGAACAACGGAAATATCTTCCCAAGGCCTACTCCAGGAGGTGAGAAGAACAAGCTGATGAAAGAACAAAGTTGGTGAGTCCCAGCAACTGGGAGGAGGCCAGTGTGGCTGAACACACTGAGCCAAGACAAATGAAAGGAAAAATAAATCTGTAGTGACAGCAAACGTCAAGTTGTATGTGGCCTTGGAGTAGGAGCTTCACTTTCATTCCAAGTGTGCCAGAAAGACATCAGATGTTTGGGAGTAATATGGCATGACTTTTGTTTTAAAAAAATCTCTTTGCTGCCTTCTCTTGTATTAAATGGATATTTTCTAGTATAAAATTATACTGATAATTTTTAAGTATAATTTTTAATCATTTCCTTAGTGATTGCTCTAAGAGTTACAATATATATCTTAAGCTATCAGAATCTACTTCAGATTTTACTGAAGACAATTATGTAGGCACATAGTCTTGTCTACATAATTACCTTTTGAGTGCACTTTTTTTTTTTCCTGTGTGGATTTGAATTACTGACTAGTGTAACTTGCTTTCAGTCTAAAGAACTTCCTTTAGTATTTCTTGTAAAGCAGTTCTGGTAGAAATAATTAAGTTTTATTTAGATTGGAAAGTATTTACTTTGCCTTTATATTTTAAAGATAATTTTATTGAATATATGATACTTGGTTGACAGTTTTACTTTGAGCACTTTGAAGCTATTACCCCACTGCCTCCGAACTCCATTTTTTCCAGTGGGAAGTCAACTGTTAATCTTAGGAGGATCTTCTTGTCATGAGTCATTTTTCTTTCACTACTTTCAAAATATTATTTTAAACTTTAACTTTGAATATTTGGATTATGGTGTATGTAAGTATTAATGGATCTCTTTACATTTACACTACTTAGAGTTCATTGATTGACCTTATGGATGTTTAGATAATATCTTCATCAAATTTTGAAAGTTTTTAGCCACTATTTCTTTGAATATTTTATTTGTCCCTTTCTTTCTCTCCTAAACTTCTGGTACCCCTATTATGTGTATTTTGGTGCATTTTCTGTTATCTCACATTTTTCTGGGGTTCTGTGCATCTTTTTTCATTTTTTTCCCTCTCTTCTTCAGATTGCTTGATCTCTGTTGAATCTATATTCAAGTTTGCTGATTCTTCTGCCTTCTAATATCTACTGGTGAGCCTTGCTAATAAATTTTTAATTTTGGTTATCACACTTTTAATGCCGATATTTCCATTTGATTCTTTTAAATAATTTTAAATCTTTATTGATATAAATTATTTGATAATGCATTGCCATCATGCTTCTTTACATTATTGAAGCATGGTTTGCTATAGTCTTTGAACATGTATATAACAATTGCTTTAAATTTTTTGTCTGCTAAGTTCACTATCTGGGCCTCCTCCAAAGCAATTTCTATTGCCCATTTTCTTTCTTCTGTATGAGTAATACTTTCCTCTTTCTTTGTAGGTCTCATTTTTCTTGTTGCTGTTGAAAACTGAAAATGTCAAAATGATACATTCTAGCAGTTCCATGTACCGATTCTCCTTATCCATACAGCCCAGGTATTGTTGTTGTTATTTGCTTGGTTATTTCTTTATTTGTTTAATGACATTGTTAAACTAATTCTACCAAGTCTATTTCCCTTATAGCAAGAATTTTCTGATGTCCCTGCTCAGATTTTAATCCCTGCCTTTATTTTGACACCTGACTAGCTAGATGTTGCTCCTGGGTTTGCAAAAGACACTTATTCATCATACGCTATATTCAAATACTTTTAGCCAGACAGATTTTTAACTTCTGCCATTGGATGTGCATGTGTGGCTTGAAGGCTATCACAGCTCAGGAAGTTTATGTTGTGCTGTTTGTTTGTTTGTTTACCTATGTTCAGCCAGTGATTAGTAACTTTGAGGTACCCTCTCTGCTCTTAAGAGATCACAGTTTTAGGAATGCACACAGTCTTCTAGATTGCCAGGGATAACCATGATATTTTTCCATTTGGATTCCTAGGAATTGTCCTTGGATCAGAACAAGTTATTGCTCAGTCAGTCACTGTTCAGTCAAAAGTTATATTTAAGCTTTTTGTGCCAGCGAGGCCCTGTGATAACAATTCTGTGTGTGATTTGAGAATGCTTTCAAGGGAGCCCTCATTTTCTTTGTCACACTTGTCCAGAGTAGAGCACTTAGGATAGACCTTCTGAATATGGAGCTTGGGGATGAAAGGAAGGTTAATGGAGCAATCAAGGATTTCAATACCATATACTCTCATTGTTTCTTATGAGATTCAGTAGATTTTCTTTAATGAATATTTCTGCTTTTGCTCTATGCCCTTAGTAGACTTTTTATAAATAATAAAAATTGTTTTCTTATAAATTTTTATGAGTTAAATTGTTGTTTCACTGGAAAGAGGATCCAATGAGCTTCTCTCTTCACACTTCTGCAAGTACCAATCACTAATAGTGTTTTTCAGTGTAGCATCAGTCTCCTTTTAGCTGCATGTGATGGCACATGCTCCTATAGTCCCAGCTACTTGGGAGGCTGAAGGAGGATTGCTTGAGCCCAGGAGCTTGAGGTTGCAGTGAAGTATGACCATGCCACTGCACTCCAGCCAGAGTGATACTCTGCCTCTATTTTACAAAGAAAGATAAAGAAAGAAGAAAAGCAAAAGAAAGAAAGAAAGAAAGAAAGAGAGAGAGAGAAAGAGCGAGCGAGCGTTGGTCTCCAAAGCTAGTTTCAGGTGATACTCTGATCTCATTTGAAGGCATACATACTGAATCCTTGCTTTATGCACTTATTTTCAATTTATCTAATTTATTGAACATGCTGCAGGAATATTCTAGGAAAACTATTTCAGCCATAGTCATTCTAATACTAAGAAGAACCCGAACCAGTACTTCACTGAACCAGTCATTAATTGCTTGAAGTCCATGTGTCAAGAGATCCTGAGCTTACTTGTTTTGAAATTCTTAAAAATACTGGTATTCCTTTGGGTCGTAGCAAAGCCATCAATTGAATCAGTTATTTGGGGAAGTTAAAATGCTTGATAAAGGGGGAAAAGGCAGATCATTTGAGTTCAGTTTGTAATCTGAAAGATACCAAACCATTTTCCCATTTTTTCCTGATGCCTGCAGTACCCCTGATTCTTTAAAGCAGTGAAACCCAGAGTAACAATGAGATAACATTTCTTGCTAAATTATATCCTAGTGTATCCTTGCAATAAACACCTATTACCAAAGGCAATATGTGTGTGTCTTTTTCTTGGAACCTTGAAGAGCCTGACTATATATCTTGCATTTCCTACAGAGAATTATCCCCAAACATCCATGTTAGTTTGCACAAGATGAAGTTTCCACTCTAACTACAAATGAGTTTGCATTGTTCAGGTTGTATAGCTAACTTATGGTTCCCTGAATCTCATTTTTGAGGGGTTTTGTTTAATTTAATAGAAAATCCAATTATTATGTAAATATAAACGCAGTATAATTGCCACAAACAAGTAAGCATGACAATGAACTGGTGGAGTTTCTGGAGTTAAAGGAACCTGTGATTTATGAGTGTCTCTCAGGTATGATTGATACAGCCAGTTCAGAGAAATGTTTTTAACCATTTCTCCCCAGCATAATGTTAATGTTTTCACTTTTAGATCATCTTATTTGATGCATGTCAGTGAAAAAGTTGCTTTTGGAGGGAATGTATCACAAATTCATTTTTCTCCTTCTTAAAACTTATTAAAGACAAAAAGCTAGAAACATCATTATTTAAAATGCATTTTTTTAAAATGTTCCCAGCAGATGTTTATGTAGAAAAAATGCTGGATCTCTCTTGGCAAGACACAGAAGTAACATTTCTTGAGGGTTCTAGTTGAAAAATTTGTCTTTGGCTTCATGTCTTTAAACATCTGCAAAAACAAAATAATCTTTATTATAACTTGGAGAAAAACAAAGTACATAGCCCCCTAATCTTTGAAACAATCTTCACTAGAGTGACAAAGAAAAAGGGTCTGAAATTATTTTCCTTCACGAGAATTCCTCTCTGTGATCTTTGAACTCCAGAGTCAAAATACTGTCTTCTTTATATATTAATAAGTTGAAAAATGAGGGAGAAGCTAGCAAACACAAAATGGAGATTCTACTTTCTCCCTAGATTACTGATTGTCTACATTTTCCCCTCTATGTACACGATTATTATCAGAGTCCAATACCAGTTGGGAAATTTAAGATACAATGAAGAAAAAATGGTACTGGACTGGTTGAGGGAAATGTGTGCCATATTTTCTAATGTTCAGGATATATTTTTTTCAGTTTGAATTGTTTTCTTTATTACTTATAAATTCAAATACTTTTTTGGAAAACCTCAATTGAGTTAAACTGGGCACCATCTAAAGAGAACTGAGCACAGTGCTCAAAGCTCAAAACTTGAAGCTCAAAATGATTTGTTCCTTCTAACAAAGTGACCTCTTTAACAATTCTACCTATCAGGGAATTCTTTTTTATTTTTATTTGTTTTCCCATTAGGGAGTTATACTCAAAGTGTTGTGAAGGTACCACCCTACCCTGATCCTCTCCTCCTTTACTTCTAGGTCTGTGATTTCTCTCGTGTGAATTTTCTGGACTGACATCCAACTAGTGTAAAAATTCACAGCTGTGCTGTTTGCTCCAAGGACTTTAATCTGGTTTTTAGGTATGGTTCAGTGAGACCTAAGGTTTCTTTATGAACGTGGTGTCTTCCTATACTCTTAGAGCAAAGGCTGCACCAGTTACAGGGACTTAGAGGTCAAACTGAAAAGTTGACTAGAACTCACGAATCAATAGTACAAGTTTCAGAATGTAAATTGGTTTACTATCCTATTTAATTCTATTTTTGGCATTAGGAGGGAAAGAGAAAATATGGATGCTTCATTTGTTTTCTTGAAGGAAGTACCAAAATAAAATTTCTGATTCTTTATTCATTATTTCAATGGGTAATAATAACAATAAAGTTTTCAGGACTCTCCTTAGAAAAATGTGTGTGTGTATTTTACTCATAAAGATAATGGAAAAATATTGTATTAAATTTAGAAAACAGAGACTAAAGAAAAGAGTAAAATTTTCTTCTCTCATCAACCAGAGATAATTACTGTTATCCTTTAGCATACTTCCTTCTAGCTTTTTCATTACATATATATTATATGCAAAATTGAGATCATGCTGCTTTTTTATTTAAATTATATTAGAAAAATTTTCTCTGTCAGAAAATTTCCTCAAAAAATTCCTTTTATTTGTTGCATAAAACCCATTATACATTTGAACTTGTAAATTGCTAGCAATTTTTTGCTCTTGTAAGGATGAGATTATAATGAATATCCTGCGTATACATTTGTAAGCATACTGCTTATCTCTAGAAGGCAAAATATAGAAATGCAAATACTAAATCAAAATGAATATATGTTCTTGGCTCTTGATCTCTTGACAATAGCTCGAAAAATTACTTGAAAGATATTTTTGATAATTTACGTGTCCACCTATAGAGGATGACACAATTTGCCATAGCCAAATCTGGCCAAATCTTATGGAATAGTTTTATGTATCATTGTCCACTTGTTAGGAAAAAATGATTTTGTGCTTTTTTTGGGAACTCGTTTACTCTTTAAGTTACTACATCTTCATTCCACATTTGTTTATTGAAGATTTACGGCACTTTATATGCAAAGTTTATGTTAATGTCCTTGGAATATATTAATAGATAAGTAAGAAACTCTCATTTAAACTGTTCACACTATGGTGCATGTAATCTTAAACTTGATTCGTAAGATCGTGAAACCCACTAGCACCCTACAAGTGTGATGTGCACTGTCTGGGGAATGAACACGCTTGAAGCTCTGACTCGGGGGGATGGGGGGAGCATGGGCAATATACATGAACTTTTGTACCCCCATAATAAGCTGAAATAAAAAAAAAGAACAAACTGTCACAGAGACTATCTGCAAATTTAAAGAAATAAGAAATACTTTATTCATTGCATTAGAAATAATTAGAATTAGAAATAATGTAACAATTGTTAACCCAAGTGGTAGGGATTTCTCTTGCCATACTACTTCTGCCTCTTCTGGGTGACAAGGTCCCACTGTCACCCATTCTCCCATTGGAGAATCTGTTTCTGTCCTGTATCAAAAAGACATGAAATAGTCCGGGCGCGGTGGCTCACGCCTGTAATCCTAGCACTCTGGGAGGCCGAGGAGGGTGGATCGCTCAAGGTCAAGAGTTCGAGACCAGCCTGAGCAAGAGCAAGACCCCATCTCTACTAAAAATAGAAAGAAATTATCTGGCCAACTAAAAATATATAGAAAAAATTAGCCAGGCATGGTGGCGCATGCCTGTAGTCCCAGCTACTCGGGAGGCTGAGGCAGAAGGATTGCTTAAGCCCAGGAGTTTGAGGTTGCTGTGAGCTAGGCTGACGTCATGGCACTCACTCTAGCCCGGGCAACAAAGCGAGACTCTGTCTCAAAAAAAAAAAAAAGACATGAAATAAAATTATCTATGCTACATATGTTTAGACCTGAAATAAAAGTGAAAATGCACTGGGGAGGTAAGACTGAGCCCCAACGAACCAACCTTCTTGTTATCTCAGACTGGTCCTGAAGTTTTGTTCCTTGGTTTCCTCTAACCTTGAATTTTCTTTGTTAGTTGAGCCTTAAGTTATCTTTTCCTAGAATCCTCATGTCTACTCATCATCCCTCACCCTTTGGAGTCTAACTTCCTGTTCACCGCCAAATCCAATGTGTCCACCATTATTCCAGCCATTTGAGTGGGGCCAGCATTAGCCTCTCCTTAGTTTTAGCCTGCAGGCTTTCTGGATCAACTAAATACCAAAGATCCCACATAAAGTAAAATTTCTATTTAATAGATATTCTACCATTATTCCCTGTTTTTTGCAATCAACTGTGTTTAAGGATCCATTCAACCACATGATGGACTTAAGAACACTTTTGTCCATGTTAATATTATGTTACTGCATATAATAATCCAAAAGGCAGAAATTTGTCATGCTTAAAATTTCTTTTGTAAAATTTCCATGCACAGAGACTGGAAATCTTCACAAAGTAACCCAGCTCTCCTTTCCACTTGCTTCAGCCTTCCCTTCTTAACTTCTCCCCACTTGTCACCGTTCAAGGGTCTGTTGTGTCCCAGGCACTGTGGTCTGTCCGAGGATATATCCAGGTTGATAAGACACAGAACGTTATTGCCAGGGTCTTGTTCTTTGAATTTTTATGACACAGAACCTTGAGACCAAGAAAGGCAAAGAACAAAGAGACTGGGGAAAGTGAAGGAAATGACCTAGCAGCACAAGCCATAAAGGGATGACAGTCTCCAGGGGAGGACTAGAGAGAAAAGAGAAGCATGTGGAGCAGGAGCAGGTAGGTGAGAGTTAAGGAGAAAGTTTTAGTGAGGAATGACTAGAGAGAAGAAGGGTTAGAGTGACTCTGGGGTTTAAGGGACACAAATAGGTGAGGAGAGGGGATTTTTCAAAGCATTTCCATGTACCTCATATTCAGATCTCTTAGGAGTAAAATAAGAAGTTTATTTTTAATTACGTTGCACTGTTACGCTTGGCCTTTTGCACGTGCCACAGCTCTGAGACTGTGATACAGGTCTATGCATGCACAGGAGATACAACTAAAATAAAAGCATTTGGGAAGTCTCTGACATACTATTGTATCTTATAATTCTTTTAGAACAAATAGTTAGAATAAATAATATCCTCTTACCAACCTTAATTGCTTGAAATAGTTTCAGGTCCATGGAAACAACCCAAGTGCCCATCAATATATGAGTGGATTAATAAAATGTGGCATGTGTATACCATGGAGCACTACTCAGCTATAAGAAATAATGGGGATATAGCATCTCTTATATTTTCCTGGATAGAGCTGGAACCCATTCTACTAAGTGAAGTATCCCAAGAATGGAAAAATAAGCACCACATGTACTCACCATCAAATTGGTTTCACTGATCATCACCAAACTTTCATTTATTTTTAACAAAATGCTTATATATTTTGCTTGCCCTGTTGTACCTAATATGTACAACACATTTCCTGAGTTTTAATTTCCGGTGCCCCCCGCCAACTTCAGACCTATGGGGTTGCAGGGGTGTGTGTGTGACCTCAGAATCAAGAAATAGCTTGACTGTTTTACCAACGTAATATATGAGATTCTATGGCCTCAGTTCTCATGATAACTTTATGACAAAGCACTTGGCTTTATCCCATAATAGATACGGATGCCTCAACTCCCTTCTTAAGACAAAACAGTATTACAATCCCCGTTTTCCCACCTCACTCAGTGTTGTTTTTCTAAGGCTTCTTTGATCAAAAAAAAAAAAAAAAAAAACAAGAACAAAAACATCTGGCTTCACCTCAGCCATCTATTTCCATGCTTCTCCCTCTCTCTCTTTTTTAATTCCCAAGTCTCACTTCCGTTTTCTGGTTATAGCCAACAGGAATGGATGTAGGGACTGGAATTCTTCCTGGTAAAGGCAATGTGTACGAATACAAACCCACACACCAGGGGTTACCAGAGTCCAATATCCTGCTAACCCAGGTGGGAGGGATTTCTTCTCCTGCCTCACCACTTCTGCATTCTCTGGGTGCCAAGTACCCACTGTTTATTTCAGGGAATCTATTTCTATCCTGCATTAAAGGTGGGGGGTTTCCTCAACCTAAATGGGGCTCAACAGGATCTCAGAGGATGAGCAAGCTTTCCTTCACTGGGTCACACAGAAAATTGACATCCCCTCTTCCCGGAAAAGGAGTGGAGAGCACTTCCATGAGAACAAACATGCTTTTCAAAAGTGCAAAGGTCTGGCAGAGGAAGAAAGTGGGTTGGGGGTGGGTGGTAGGGATGATATTGAAAACAATGTATTTTTCCTTCCCTGTCAATCATTTTGCCCTGATGTTTCTCACCCATTGGATCAATGGCATTAATTGTTCCAGGAGGATGGCAAATGTCATCTAGGACAAAGAAGTCATTGCTCAGCTTGAATTTCAAGCTAACTTTTTTTTTTTAAATGCATCATCTTAAAAGCCGAGCTTTGTTGAACTAATAAAAGATTTCTAAATTTCTAAAATGTCCTTCTGTATAACCCTAACAAATCTTGGGGGACTGGCCACAGAGGCTTACTGTAAGCCATTGAAACCTAAGGGAAGTTGCAATAAACAGAATTGTGAAAGTTTGCTGGGACTGAGAGGAATTTGGAGTAATTTGGACACACAAGTCTAAGACTAAGATGTTTCTTGAGTCCTTTCAGAGAAGAAAAGCCCCATGTTCTCAATGTTAGGTTCAGAGTCTTGGAAGGTAAGGAAATAAAAATTCCAGATAGATGACGAGGTCATCAAAACCAGAAATGGCAGATAATTCTCCTCCTGTTCGAGATCAGGGCTCTTCGCAGCAGAGTAGAGATGGCAATCGGCAAGTTCAGGAAGGGTGAATCAGAGTTAGTACTGCTGCCTTCCCACTGCCTGTGCTTATCTGGGACATAGAGAGTGACTTGATGTGGCTGAAACTCAGGTGATGGGTTAGGGTGGGCAGAATGAGCCCAGAAAAGTGTTTGCCATTCACAAAAACCTAGCCATCCCATTCTTTCTCTCTGATGATCTCTTCCCTTCTCATTGCTTTAAATACCATCTATTTTCAGAGGAGACCCAAACTTGTATCTCCAAGCCAGGCACCCTCCTTGAGATCCAATCTCAATATATATAATTGCCTACTTGATATCTCAACTGGGATATGTCATTAGCATCTGAAAATTAGTATATTCAAAACTGAATTTTTGTCTCTCTGTAAAACACTATTCCATC
>CM052438.1:12149100-12200222 GCA_028533085.1 Varecia variegata
CACCTCCACACCTGGGTTTGCACACACCTGAGTGAGGATGCTTTATCCTTCCTGTTAAAGACAACTAAGATAGACCTTGCAGGACCACAAAAATCTCCAACTGGTTGTCATTGAAAAGCTGTTAGAAATTTCCCAGCTGACAGCAATGCATCTAATTACTGAATTATTAAACCTCTGCCTAAAAAACAATGTCCTGTCACTCAAAAAGATAAATTCAAGTGAAAACCAGAGGTACAATTAGGTCATCTCACTCACTGCTGCAGATAAATTTGAAATATTCAAACTCAAGGGGCAAGGAAACTTAATTGCTTCTGGTACCTGCTTTAAGCTTAACTTGAAATATTAAGCCAAGTGTGTTTTCAGTTCCTGTACTAGTTGCTGGGAACAACAGTCTCAGCCTTCTGCTATTTTACATTTTTGTTTCAAGCCCAGAGATTCTTTTTTGAACTTAGACTCATTTTTTGGAAGGACTCACCCGTATAGAAATCATATCTGAGAGATTTCTATAGAGGAAAAAAGTAAGAGTGGCAGGTTGCAGGTTGCAGGGTAGGGGCCATGGATAATTTGAATGTCTACCTTATAAGACAGACAATTCTGTGCATGAGGCCCCACACTTTTATTTCCTTGTGGCTTTGGAACCAGATTGCAGAAATCTCCTATCTTCTCTTGGCCTGCCCACAGGGAAGGCCAGTATCTGGAATGTTTTCCGTTTTTATGTTGTGTCCTCAAAAGACACTTTTATTTGATCATAATAAGAATAAATTAATAAATCAAAATTACTGAGCTTTCAATGTTTTCCAGGCACTATAGTTAAAAGCTTTACTTTTAAAAATTTTATCCCATAATATCTCCATGAGTTAGATATTTATCATTAGTTCCATTTTAGGGAGGGAAAAATGGAGTCACAGATAAACTAAGTAACTTACATCCTCAAAATAACATGGCTAGAAAGTGGATGACAAAGGATTTAAACTGAGAAAAACCCTCGTGTTTAAACTACCTACATCTGCATCACTTAATTGGGCATTTTATTTTTTGGAAGAATTTTATAAAAAGAAATAAAGAGGATGGTAACTTTGTTGGCCTTTTCCAACTTTGTATTGCAGTAGGTTGTCCGTATTTTGTTGACTGAACAGAACGAGAACAGTGACTTTTGGCATCATGTCCCGGCCAGAGCCCTTACTTAGCCCCGAGACCCCATCACAGCGTACATCCCACGCTACCTTGTAGTACCTGTCCCTGCATTCGCCCCTTCTACTAAAGGAGGCAGATAAAGGGCTGTAGTCCTTTTTATTCACTTTTGTATACCCCAATCGGCATTTCTTTTTCAGTTTCTACTCAATAAATGTTTTACAAACTAATTGAATTCAGCTCCGTCAACTGCAGAGAATGGATTCTAATAATTATTGACTTTGTTTTATGCTGCTTGTTATAGGCAAAGATATTTACCTGTGTGACTACCAGGCTAGCCACATCATCAGGTGAGGCAGGAAGACGCATCCTGGAGCATGTTTATGTTGGGGACCTGGCTCTACAGAATCCATTCAGAAGTACCGAATCATTTCATTCTTCCTGAATCAGTATGTGAAAATTGACCCTAAAGGTAACCCTCTCTAAAGAGATGATAGGGACTTACTGGCTCAGGTTAAGGCCATAGGATTCTTCCCACACTACTGAATTCTATTCTGTTCTATTTTATATATTTATATGAAAATTACATAAATACATAAATTATGTAAATTTAACATAATTTATATAAATGCATACATTATGTATTATACATATATATATATATATATATATTTCCACTTCTTCACAATGGCATTTAACATTCTTTCCTGTTTAAACCAATCAATCAACTCAGACTCCAGAACCAGGCTGACATACATAGTGGTTAGGAATAGAGTCTGTAGAGCCAAACTTCCTAGGTGTAGTTCTCAGTTCTGCCACATTCCAGCTATGTGAACTTGTGCCTCAGTTTCCTAGCCTGCACAATAATAATATACCCAAAAGTCACATACTCACAATTCGTAGAGCTGAAATTTAAACCATGCATCTCTACTTATCATATTAAGTATTAATTTATGTTTTACCAGTTCATCTACTTGAGGACCTGGAATTGGTTTTATTGTTCTTTTTATTCTCAGCACCTAGTACAATGTCTAGCACATAGTAGATGCTCAGTAAATTTATATTAAATGGATTTTGGATATTATCAAAAGCTTGGCCTACCACGAGAAAAAAAATATCAAAATTCTAAAGAAATAATATCTTATGGTCCTATACAAAGTATTTTCTAGCAGAAAGCAATGGTCAAAATTCAGCTATTAAACATTATATTTTCTTCCAATATAACTAAATGGAAGCATACAATAGCATGCTGAGGATAACTTGAAAACCAGAAGTATACAAACATGTGAAAAGTGTTAACATCACATCTTTAGACTTATTAGAAACAGTCTAAATAATTATATCAATCAAGTTACTGGTGGCTTTTGGCTCATGTCCAGGATGAAAGGTCATAACCCAACATACCAGGACTCTGCCTGGCACAAGTGATTGACAGGAGGAGGAAACACATTGATACCTTTCACATGGGAATCACAGCTTGTTGCAAGTATAAGCAAAACACATATTTGAATTTTGTGGGAGAAGTTAATTGGGTTCTGATTCAAATTCTTTGTTCCCAAACTTGTTTCATTATGATTTATTCGGGGGTGTGTTTGTGTGTGTGTATGTGTATGTGTGTGTGTGTGAGAGATAAAACAGATTTAGACAACAAAATACAAGTCACTCACTGCTGGTTATAATTGCCATCGGATATGTCTTTGCTTTCTCCTCATTGCAGTATCTATTAGATATTTTGGCTTTAGGCATAGAGGAACCTGTTTCTCTGATGGATTTCTTTTTCACTTTGTAGATGGGAAATGATTAATTTTTGAGTCTCTAGATAATTATCTATAGTCCATCCATGAAGAATGCTGAAGGTACTATTTCACAGAACATTATGTCAATAGGTTATCTATCACAGCCTCTCATGAGTTTCTAATTACGAGCATGAGGATTCCATGTTGGATCTCCAAATCTGTGCTTTGTTCTGCTGGTGTTCCAATGACTCAGCATACAGGGAGTAAGATAAGGGTTTATCTTTTTTTATGGCTGAGTTGTATCTTATGTAGGAGGGGAGAGGGGTTTACTCAGAGGCAGATGATATACTTCTCAGCTTCAATTCCATGATGCTTGAAAAGATTAAGTATTCCCAAGAAACTATGCACTAATTTATTAAGCAGCATCCATTTTGTTTCCAGGTGTGGTAGGTAGGACGTTTGGAAGCTATTTAGTTATAAGGCAGAAGTGATCAACCTCCACAGCATGTTAGACTCACCTAGGGAGCTTTAAAACCCTCCACCACACTTCTGACCAGGTGGGTGGGCCCAGGCATCCATATTTTATACAGCTCCCAGGTGATTCCAATATGCAGACAACACTAAGAACATTATTAGATAATAATCCTTTAGCTATATAGACTAGCACTGTGTGTATGTTATGCATTATTGATATTCTTTACTGTTGTCTTTAGACATTTTGAAAAACAAAAATTACATTGCTCTACTTGCTCTTAAAGACTAAAGAGGTTCATTTTAACTTGAAGAGTACAATCTGAATTAATTTCCATTTCAAGTGTCCTTTGAATACGGAAAAAAAAAAAACTCTGACCATATCCATATCCATATTTTAAATCGTTTTATTTAATGTATTCTCATACTTCATGGGAAAAGCCCTTTGAGGAGCCTACCAGAGTATGAGATATTGGGTCTTTGAATTCACTTTTATTCAATAAACATTTTTTGAGCACTTTTAACTTTTTTAACTTTCCCAGTAATAAGGACACTCAGATACTGTCCATACCACCAAAGAATTCATGATCAGTAGGAAAACCAGGTGAGTGTACAAATAACTAAAATACTAGGAGATAATTGCACTAACTGAGCTGTTTATTAAGTGCTATGAGGTATGATCAACGGGTGATCAGGGAAGTTTCCAGGGAGGAATCAACCTTTGTGTTGGTTCCTAACTACAGAAGGTAGTTAGGAGAATCCCATGTGGGCAGGAGGAAAATGGGCATTCTGGACACGGGCAAGAGCAAGTTCTTAGGCGAATGAAATTTATATTGGTTTTGGGATTGGGGAGTACGCTGAAAGACCTAGATCACTGAGGTTTTGTGATCCCTCGCCCCGCTGTGAAAGACAGACTTACCTTCTCCATGACTCAAAAAAAAAAAAAAAAAAAAAAAATGTGGGACTGAGATACTTTCATTTTTTTAAAGATTTTTCAAGTGAAAGTAGTGAAGCCTAACCAAATTCAGAATGATTGCTGGTTATTTGTATTTATACTTGCCTCGTATAAAATATGGCGAAAGCTTTTTTTCTAATCATGATTCTTCAGGACATTCTTCTATAATTTCATGACCCTATAATGATACTTATTATAGTTATATTCTCTTGAATGGATATCTTACATAAGGGTAGTAGTCCTTGAGAACATGTGCTAATACAGTAGTCATTAGACCATAAAGACTAAGTGAAAACAATTGCTTTCATAACCTTGTATTTAATTGCTTGCACAGGTGTTTTTGTTTTGAAGAGGAAACTTCAGGTAAAAAGTATGATTAATTCTCATGCCATCCCAATTTTTGGCCAATTTTAGAGAGAATAGAGAACACAGATGTTTAGGTCACAGTGACAGAAAGAAAGTGTTCCTGACCTGCACTAGTTTACTTTTCTCCAAATTGCCAAAATGACTCTTCAATGGGTTCCAGGGTGGGCACAGGCCCAGAGCATTCCTCTGCATTTATATGCAAACCTGGTCCTCTGGATGGACTCCACGTTCTCTGGGCTATTTTGTCACAGAAAACCCTATTCCTCTTGTCTGTGTTACTGAACAGACTCCTGGAATTATTCAGGAGTGTTTACTTGCAGTCTAGAAGTGGGATTCAGATCATTCGCCAAACCTAAATCATCTTCTACATGAAGGTCTCCAAGCAATAAATTATACACGTCACACAAAGGAAAGGAACATCTTGATGGAGTAAACATTGAACCAGAAACCAAGTAACAAGTGTTGTGGTCCTACCACTTACAAGCTAGATGACCTTGGGGAAGGTGTTTACAGTGGTTGACACAATTGACCCTCATATTCGTTAACTGGAGACCGAGAAAGTGATGTTTGCCTTTTCATACTCAGAGGGTTGGGCCAGCCAAATAAATGTGGTATGGTTCACAAAGGGAAACCGCAGATATTGGGTTGCTATTGTTATTATTTGGATTTTACAATTTGTCAAAGCAATCTCTCTTTAATGTAGAAATGTTGGAACCAGCAGAAAAATACAGGTAGAGCAAATAGAAATTCCCAGAGAACCAATGTAAAATTGATAGGTTTCAGTCTGAAACTGTCAGTTCTTGGCGCACCCATGGTGGAAGAATGACCAGACACGCCAAAGTTAGGCACGCACAAAAATGAGGTTTATTGAGGAAGAAAGGTAAGATTGCAGGGCAAGAGCAAGATACAGATTTACAGAGCATGGTACATACACCATGGATGACGGCCGGACCCATTGTTGCAGCAGGGCAGGCAAAAGGAAGAGCAAAGAGAAAGAGCTTGGCTATGGTCTGCATCCTATTTTATGGCATCCGGATAGGGACCACCCTTGTGGTTCAGAGGTCACTATGGAACCACTTTGATTAGACAGTTGGGAGTTACATGACCTGAGCTTTAACTACACTTATGGGTTCTAAGTCACTTTTCAGACTTTAGGGTGCCTATGTGACTTGGCCCATGAGCTAGAGAGTCCTCTGTGTTCTTTTGCAGCTGGTGTGCCAAGATCTGATTGGCAGATTCATAGGGTGTTCTCTCCTCCCCCAGGTATGGAGAATTAGGGTTGGGCAGGATCAAGATAGGGGCAACAGCACCTACTTTCGTCCCCAGGAGACCCGGAATCCCTCACTATCTACCTGACAAAATTTCGAGTTGTCTCTCTAAATTATCTTTTACATAATGATGTGATACATTCCAAATAATTTTATATCTGGATTTTTTATTTACTAGTTATCAAAATAATGTATGTCTTTAAAATTTTACCTAAAGTATAATTTAAAGACTGTATATCATTACAATTTATAGATGCCTCTTGTTTATAATTTTTATCTTTATGCACAAAATTTTATCTGGATTTCAAATATTCTAATCAGAAATTCCCAATAAGGGCATTATTGGATTAAAATATATATGGTCCATCAATCAGAACTTTTGATTTATGATTCTGAGCTGATTTCTTAAAAGCCTTGCTAATTTATGACCACACCAGCACCATGGATTTGTGAGTGTATATATTTCAGCACACTCTTATCAACATTGTATATTCCAATGTTTAGAAATAAATTTTTTTTTCATTTCTTTAGTAACCTGTAAAGCTAGAATTTATTTTAGTTACTTATATTTTTCTCCTCTGACTAGTTTCTTCATTTACTTGCACATTTATGTATTCATACTTTATAGATTTGTATGACTTATTGAAATACTAAGATCATTAACTTTAAAATATTTGTGTAACATATTTTCTCCCAGTTTTTAAAAATTTTATAAGTGCTTTATGTTATTTTTCACTGCAGAGAAAAATTTCCTCTTTATTGTGTCAAAAAGATAGATTTTTTTTTGGTGATCTCTTCCACTGGAAAATGATGTTATACTATTGTTTGGAGCAGAGGTAAAATCCACACTATCCACACACACTGTTCTGGCCTAACTCATTAGGCCAACAGATACTTATTGAAAGACCTATAAGGGACAGGCATATAAATTAGATCTTGGTAGATCTCTGTTGAACCGAACTAAAATAATATATTTCCTCTCCCCTGAAGAGATTTAGAAACAAGTGCTTCTAAATCAGTGTAAAGGAAGGCAGACTTAAGGCTAGAGTGGAATTTCTTCATTTATAAAGTCCTTACTATGTCAAGCACTCTCCAAGCAATCAACATTTTTTCTTTCATTTTGTAAAATAAGAATTAACATTATATGAAGTTAAGAAACTTAGAGTCACACTGATAGATTCAAAATGAGTCTTATGAGTAGATGTTTATTTCATTACTTCTAAAGCATGTAGCAGAGACAATAGTCATACAAGTGAAGCCATTTGGATTTTTAAAACTAGAATTTTAAGAAACTATGTAAGGGTTTCCAGTATGGCAGATACTTAATTTGTTTATTCAGAATCTACATGCTCCCTCTTTTTCTTAATAACACCTTCATAATGTAGTTTGGAACTGCAATTTGCCCAGACCTAGTGGATAAGGGAGGGTTGACCTAAACTAATCATTACAACCCCATTCTCTTTTGGCAGATGATGCTACTTTTGAAGTTTCTCTTAAAGTGAGGAATGCTCATGTCATCAGTCCTGGCCAGGGTAGTGTCAAGGGAGGGCTGAGAGGAGGTATCTAGGAAGGAGAATCCTGCATGTTCCAACTCTATCATTTCCTGTGTAGGACACTGAAGGACAGATGAGAAGACTCGCCTATGGCAGCCCCTTTGGCATCATGAAAGAAAGGCTGAGAAAATTCTAGAAGCACCTAAACAAATCCCTGAATCAATGGACACTGCACCCACCAGTGGTGAGGCTACCTACTACAAAGGGTATGTCCAGCTCTTTAAGGTTTTCATCTACTAAGAGTTTATTCATAAAATTAGTAAAGGGATTTGAAGATATGCACAAGATACAAAATTTGTTAATAATAAATTAGATAAAAAAATACACTAATAATTCACAAATTTGAAAAACAAGAGGTTGTCAGAGTGAACACAAAGCTATTAGCCATCACCTAGAGAAGAAAGTAGACAACAAGCCATAGCTGTAAGTCAAGATTTTTCCAGAATGGGGAGTTTCCATATATCAGGAAACGTACAGGAGACATCCACCACAAGAGCTGAGTGCAGAATCAAGATTCAACAGACATTTGAGAAACATCATACACATTAAAGAGAAATAGCAAATCCAAAACCAAGAAAAACTTATACCCAGGGTAATAAAGGTCATAGAGCAAACTTACAAAAAAAGAAAACCTTAATATAAGAGCTATAAAGAGTGCAACGACCATCATTAGAAAAAAAGAAAGTATGTGATGAAACAAGTACAGGTAACAGTGAAAAGAACAAAATAGAGATTTTGGAAAGAAAACTAAGTCCTGTAATAATTACTGTACTTGTATAAATAAACACAGTGCATGCACTGAATAGCAAGTTAGACATTACTGAAGGGAAAATTGACGACATACAGGTTCACACTGGGAAATATTTCTAGGACATGACACAAAGAGAAAAGAGGAACAAAAGTGTAAAATAATGTCTAACTATTTCAAAGTTAGATGCAAAATTTCTAACATCTATCTAAAACCATTTACATAATGATTGGAAAGAGAGTGAAGAGGAAATAGATGAAAAATATAGCAAAAAATAGCCCAGAAATGTTATGTAAAATAAAAATAAATAAACAACATATCTCCTCAAATTGAATGAGTACAGAGTGCTGATCGGGCTAAACTTAATCAAAGTCAAGCCAAAAGCTCATATTGAGACATGATAAAGTAAAATTTCATAATACTAATGCTGAAAAAAAAAACAATCTTGAATGCCAGAAGGAAAAGAAAGATCATTTACAAGGGAATGGAAATCAGATTGGCACCAGATTTCTCATCAGCAGCATTGAGTACAAGAACATAACACAGTAATGTTTATCTATTTTGAATTTAGCATGTTATACTCAGCCAAACCCACCAAACTATAATTTAAGGTAGAAGTATATAATGAAGACTTTTTTAAGACATAGAAACTTCACAATTTATAGAACTTCTCTGAAAAAACCATAAGAGAATTTACTCAAAGATAAAAATGGAAGAGAAAATATAGAAGAATTATTTTAAACAAATAAATATATTAAACATGATCAAGGTTTTATCACTTGTAAAATTTATTACACAATAATCTAAGGGATAAAATGCCTATGAAAGGATTGAGGTGAACAAAGAGAAAAAAAGGTTTTTTCTGATATAAGATTTAAATACTGATAAATTCTAGACTGAATACTTCCCTAGCCTATAATAGTGGTTATATCTGAGAGAGAAGCCTGGAATATATTTTGAGAGCAGATTAGGTATATTGACCAAATTTAACTGCAATGCTTTAGTTGTTAAAAATTAGATGTATTCATGAATTTTAATAAAAAGTAATAAAATTAAAAGCAGTGTATATGCATGATAAGGTATGTGTACAAAAAAGAATAATTCTTTATATCATCTATAATCCCATTGTAAATTTAAAAAAACACTATTGATACTTGTGAAATATTTCCTTCTGGGGTCTTTTCTTTGCATATTTTATCTAACTGTGATCAGAATGTCTGAAAAATGTTATCAGAATTTTCTACTTATCATTATAATGTGAGCTTGTGTTTTCATACCACCTATTTGTAACATAGCAAATTTTCATCTTACGAATGGGCCTCATTTTCTGACTCCTATTTTATCTCAAAATTCCTCGATTTAGTTTTCCATGCTTGCTGTTTCTGCTCCAGACTTTCCCTGGAATAGAACACGATCCAGTTGGGCTGCCCCCACCACATCAGTTCAAGCACATGTCTGTTACCAATAACCCAGCCTGGTCAATTTCAAGTTCTGAACCCCTGTCTTTCCAGATGGCCTCACAGCCTTTGGTATATACACTAAACTCCAAACTTGGGTCTCTAGCCCTGTCCCCTAAACTGAGCTTGCATATGTAGCTCCTTTTCAAAATCTCCAACTGGGCATCTGTTAATCCTATCAAATTTAAGGTATTTGAAGCCAATCTCTTGATTCCTGCACCCCATAAACCTTACCCTCCTCCCTCAGTTCTACCAGTTTCATTAAATGACAACTGAATCCACCCAATTACTCAAGGAAAAAGGCTCACAATTTTGCTTACTGCTCCTTCTCACATCCCTGTACTCAATGAAACTGTTCCGGGATGCCCTAACAGGCACCCATCCAAGCCCACTCTCCCAGAAGGCTGCAGGAGCTTCAGGCCTGTCTCCCTGCTTCCATCTCTGTCTCCCTGCAATCTATGTAATATCTAAATGTTACCATGTCACCCCCAACTTCTGCTAAACATACCTTAATGTTTTTTAATCCCCCAATCCAAAGCTATCCTCTTGACTCTAAGTCCC
This sequence comes from Varecia variegata, assembly GCA_028533085.1. Lineage (NCBI taxonomy): Eukaryota > Metazoa > Chordata > Mammalia > Primates > Lemuridae > Varecia > Varecia variegata. The sequence continues at coordinate 12,159,347 of CM052438.1, forward strand.
TGTGTTACACGACCCCTGATTACATCTCCCCTCACTCACTGTCTTGGAACCATACTTGCTGCCTTGCTGTCTCTTGAGCACACCAAGCAAGCTCCTCCATAGTCAGGTCACATAAACTCGCTGTCCGCTGTGCCTGGCACACTCTTTCCTTAGACGTTTCTGCTGCCGGCTCCCTCACTCTCTTTGGCCCCTTACCTGAATGTCATATCCTAGGAGAGTCATTCCCTGACCCCTAGACCCAAAACTAACCACTGTACTCGCTATTCTTTTACTTCAGTTTTTGCTATTTTTAGTGTCTGTTATTCTTAAATTTATACATTATTGTTTCTCTTTCCTCAAATATAAACTGTTATTATATTACAGGTGAAGAAACTGTGGCTTTGAGGTGACAGTAGGGACTATTTCATGTGGGACTGAAACCCAAGATTTTGAAGTCAACAGGTGCCCTTTTCATTAGACTATGAAACTATGATGCTATGATGCTATGGGGCAGAAAGAGGAGAGAGAGAGAGAGTGAGAGAGAGAAATAGTTTAGGGGCAAATTTTTAAATGTTTGAGAGTAGAGGACAAAGAACTCTTTTAATTATAAATCACAGCTTTGTCCAGTAAAGAATAAAAGATTTGAATGCTCCTTAGCAGCTGGTACCAAGAATTGCCCACAGCTTGGTGACACTGTTTTAAATGACCGAAAGTATGATTTAAAGGCACCAGAGAATCCAGGACAGGGCGGAGGTCACGCTTTGGATGCTATAGGCTATTAAGGTAATTTGGAAGCTGAGTCAAGGAAGATTTTGTTTGTTGAACCACAAATCCAAAGGGAAAAGGTAAAACCTTTGAAAATGGATGAGCGTAACGTATTTCTTTGTCCTATTTGAGCAAAAGGCAAAGTAGACCCACCTGGACACAATTAAGTCTACAAAAGGTCCAGAGGGCCAGGGGCAAGAAAGAGCAACAGGTAAAAACTGACCTCTGTGCCAACTTTGACACAAACCCATGAAGGCAAAGAATGTGTTGTCAATTTGCGTATTTCCAGAAGAGGAAAAAGTGGCCAGCCACACCAATGGTAATCGACCCATATGTTGAGAGTATCATCGGAAATAAAATATTAACCTCATGGAAGCCACTCGTTAAGGGCTGGTGCCACATGCAGGATGGGGAACTCAGTCACTATCAAGGCACCAAAGCTTACACCAAAGTCTGAACTGAGTACTCCTCTCCTGTGCCCGCCACCCGCCTGCTCATATCTGCTCCACACCAATCACTGCACTCTTTTCATCTTTGCTTATATTACTTTCTCCCCAACCCTATTGTGAGTTCCCTGTCCCAGGGCAAAAATCTGTGTCTTTCATCTCCACAATCCGCAGATCTTTGCATGGTTTGGAACATACAGAAAGGATTTTAAAGTTCTTGGTCAAATGGTAGCAAGTAAACGGAAAAAATCGAATGAAAAAAAATCTCATTTCTCATTTTTAGAATCAAATATTTGGCTCTGGCCATTTGAATGAGACCTGAATGCAGTTCATAGAGCTTATTCATACAGCTTATTATCTGTATTGTGCAGATGATTTGGGTAGCTGTAATTCACATGCTCAAGATCAGAGAATAGATGTGTCCATACACGAATGACACACAAGAGGAGATGGGAGTCTCACCTTTGTATCCCAGCGGGCTCCTTTGTAGGTCTATGAATAAGATAGAGAAGTTTTGTGGATTAGAGGATTAATAACAAAGATATTTCTTTTTAAAATGTAGTATTAGAATTTATTTTTAGATAATGCCTACTTAACTATAGGAAAAGTAGGAGGGAGAAAAAATTGTAAAAAAAGTAGTCACTTATATTTCTCTCATCCAGATGTAGGAACTGTTAACAAGTTGCTATGTTCCCATCAACTAAGATGGATAAGAAGAAAATATTGTATTTGACACTGTATATGCGTTGTATGTGTGTATATATACTCATAGCTCTATCTATCTATGTCTTCCTGGAGTTTCAAAGTATGTACTTTAAATGCAGACAAAACTTGGTTTTTGATCCACAAGTAAAGAAAGTCACTTTTACTTAATCATTCTCTACCTGGGTTATCCTCAACTCTATAATGAGGATAATAATAGCAAGAATTTCACTTTGTACTGATGATAATTAAACAGATAATTAATATAAAGTATTTAGCATAATGTTTGCAAATGTAATCTCCAAAATATTAGTTTTTTCATTACAAAATTGGGAACATATGGCAAATTGCTTTTTAACCTATGTTTTCCATAAAATCTCATTATTAAAATACTTCAAACATGATGCTTTTAAATCATTATGTAGGATTTTTCATCACATGGATATGCCATAATATATATAACCATTTTCTTATCTTTGAAAATTTATACTATTTTCTATGTTTTACAATTGCAAATTACACTGTAGTGGAAATCTTCATTCCACCCATGTGGGTGGAACATTTGTCTTGCATGGAGTGATGTACGGGGCATGGGAACAAAGGATGCAGATGTAATCACTATCCTCATAGCATTTAGGGAAATTACATAAGCAGTTCGGACAAAGCATAATGCTATAGAATATGAAGTAGATGGTATCATAGGACTTCCTACTCAGAATTGGGGGGTCAAGAAGTCTTCTTGGAGGAAGTAATGTCTAAATAGATGCTTTTAGGTTGAGTGGAAATCTCCCAAATGGAAAGAAGGTTGTAGAGAAGAGTCTGTGGTGTTTCAACCAAAGGGACTATCCCATGAGAAGGCCTGGAGATGCAATAGTGCACAGAACAGCAATAAACCCACACATATACAGTCAACTGACCTTAAAGGGTGCCAAGAACACAATGCAGAAAGGATAGTTTCTTCAACAAATGGTGTTGGGATAACTGGACATCCACATGCCAAAGAATGATATTGGACCCCTATCTTACACCATACCTAAAATTGGTCTCAAAATGGATTAAAGATTTAAACATGAGAACTGAAGCCATAAAAATCCTAGAAGAAAACATAGGGGAAAAGTTTTATGATGTTGGTTTTAGCAATGATTTCATAGCTATGACACCAAAAGCCCATGAAACAAAAACAAAAAATAGACAAATGAGACTTACATCAAACTAAAAAGTTTCTGCACAGCCAAGAAAACACTGAAAAGAATGAAAAGGCAACCTATGGAATGGGAAGAAATATTTGCAAATCATATATCTAATGAGGAGTTGATAGCCACAATTTATAGAGAACTTCTAAAACTCAACAAACATTTCCCCAAAGAGGATACACTAGTGGCCAGCAGGTATAGGAAAAGGTGCTCAACATCACTAATCATCAGGAAACTGCAGCTCAAAACCACAATGAGATATCTCACACCGGTTAGGAGGGCTATTATATTAAAAAATAAATAAATAAAAGGTAATAAGTTTGTCAAGGTTGTGAACAAATTTCTCAACCTCAATTATAATAAGAGAAATACAAATTTCAACCAGACAGACATCTCACCAAAGCTTTGAAATTGTTTGCTATTTAAATGCTTTCACTTACTACCTCCGTGACCTTGGGAAAGCTATAAAATAATAACCTCTTTGATGTTCAGTTTCTTCAACTCTAAAAATTCCATAAGAGTATTATGAAATACTTAACAGTTGCCATATATTCACAGAACCTTACTAGCTAGCACTGAGTGAGCACCTACCTGCTATGTGTCCCAGATTGTTCTAAGAGTTTTGCACGTGTTTTCTCATATTTTTCTCACAATTATCCTTCAAGTTAGTGTTTTCATGCTTCCCATGCTCCACACTGGCAGCAGTTAGGGTAAATGCAGATGTCAGTGTGCTAACGCAAGCTGTCTGACTCCAGAGTTCTTAGGTTAACCACCAGCTACAGGAAGGAAGGCTTTAATCAGTTATGGTGAAAGCAAAAAGTGAAGTATCGCGAGCCCTCTCTCTTCCCTCACTCATTCCTCTCACAGATAACTTTAGCCCAGCAGCTGATGGGGACTTTCTGCCTCACCAGTAGGTGATTTCAGTCTCTTTTGCATATTGATACGAGCTCACGTGACCCAGGTTCCCATGACCCTAAACTGTCATGGTTTTTGCTGTCTTTGGGGTACAGTGCTATTTGGGTGTGAAGCTCCCTAGAGCATTTTTCCTTCCCGTACCTCAGGCTAGCAAATATTGTCCAAAACCAGAGGTGGTTGGCTTGTCTGCAGAGATTCCTGTGGTTTCATCAGAAAAGTTGTATGAGATTTTCTCACCACCTTCACAAGCACTGTGACTCAAAAAAAAAAAAAAAAAAGTCAATTCTTCATTTCCTGACACCAGAATTGATGTCAGTCACATATTTTGAGGACAATCCCAAAACATTCTAATGAATCGACCTCAGGATATTTTTGGTTGGTGAGATGGTTAGTTTTACATGTCATCTTAGCTAAGCTGTAATACCAAATTATTCAGTCAAACACTAAATTAGGTATTGCTTTGGGGGTATTTTGTAAATGTGATTAAACATCTCAATCAGTTGACTAAATAGAAGAGATTATCCTCAATAGAAAAGCTGGGTGGGCTTCATCCAATCAATTGAAAGAACTTAAAAGCAAAACCAGGGTTGCCCTGAGGAAGGGGAAACATGGTCTGTAGACACAGCATCAGCTCCTGCTCAAGAGTTTCCAGCTGTTGGTCTGCCCTACAGATTTCAGATGTGCCTACGTCCCATGGCATACACCAGTTCCTTACACTAAAATCTCTCTCTCTCTCTCTCTTTCTATACACACAAACATATCTAGGTTCTCTTTCTCTGATAGAACCCTGATGGATATACAGCAATCGGTATCCGTAAGTGCCAAGCACTCTCTTGCCAAGGGTACATGCTTGTACCAGTCTGTAATGATTTTTTTACCCATCATGAGTGATCTTGCACAATTAACTCATGCCACAGAACAGAAGAGTGATAAAGATCTTTTGAAATAGCATTCTGGAGTCTGAAGCACCCCATCACCTTCTACTACTCATGGATTAGTCAGTTGCCATATAAACCTGCTGTAGGTCCCCCAACCCTGACTCTACCATAATTGATAGGAGAAAGGGAGTCTGCATTGTCAGTGCTCCTGTTCATGCAGAGTTTCAGATCCAGGGAAAATTGAAAATGGGGCTCAGTGGAGTAAGGTGGTCAAGGAGTAAGGAATTTAGAGCATCATTTTTGCTATCAACCTTGTTTTAATGCTGTTGCTTCCTGGTGTTCAGAGAGGACCAAAGAATGAAATAAAATAATGACTAGGTAACCACTGGCATTGCCTGACATCAGCTCAATGTGCTTCTGATGTCTTCTGGGTGTTTATACCTCCTTAAGGGTATTTCTCGTCATGCCTGTATGTATTCACAGCACTACTTCAAATTGCTAATCAGACTTGAGAAATCTCACCTGAGATGCTTTATCTAATGATTAGAGTCAGTCCCTTTGGCCCTTCTTTAGTTTTCACAAGTAATTTCCCAGGTTGATCCCCACCTCCCCCCCAAAAAATACATTCATCCTGTGCCTTTGCAAAACGATAGTATCGCAGATGGAAAGGTATACACCAGGATCGCACAGTCATATACGTATGTGTGGACCTCACTATATACAAAGTATATTTATACATCAATATAATATATACATACATTCATGTTAAATTATTTGACAGGTAGCTTTTGACCATGTCTTTACAAATTTTTAATTCCCTTAAAATATTTTGCTAATTTGGCCTAGAAAATTCAAGAAAAAAAATATCACAACCATATTTCTGATTGCTAAGTGAAATTAATATTCATTTACAAATAAGGAATAGTAGGTAGGGGTATCAGTTTAAGAAAAGAAACTTGGTTTATTTCAAAAATTTGTTTTGGAGTAGGCCTAAATCTCCAGATATATTGTGAGTGCTACTTGAAAAGGAAATAGAGCGTTGAAGTCCTATTTCCTGCTATTTCATTATCTATGTTTATTCAGCTACTTTTAATTTCATATTTTTAAAGGCCAACATTTTATATTTAATAGCTTAATACTATTTGAGAATTACACCTTTTAAACCTCACTTAAATACTTTACTTTCTGGAAAATGAATACAGGTTTTCTATAACTGAAATATAAATCTTGTTTCAATTAGTTCCAAAAGCATATTTTACTGGAATTTAAAACCATGTAAGGGATGAAATGAGATTCCATAATCTTATAAACATAACTCAGCCAATCTAAAATTTTAAATTATATCAAGATAAAAATGACTATAACTAGATATATTTTGATTATGTTGTACATAATATATATTATTTTTGCTTAAGGAAATACAAATGTCTATACTATACAAGTTCTGTTCTGAAAGTTTCCAGCCATTTTTAATATAATAAGAATGGTTACATGCCTGGATATTTTCTGGACAGACCTCACATATGAATATATGTGTATACACACACATACACACATATACACCTATATATTACCCAAAGTCTCACATATAGTACCATCAGTATTTATTATGAACCAGACACAGAACTGGACATTTGTACATTTTATCAGTCAAATCATACAGAAGATACAAAGGTTCTTAATTATTTAATTAATATTGGACCTTTTCCAATTTGAAATATCCGAAATTGCTTTCAGTGATATATAAAATGCACCCAAAAAGTAGAAACTTTTTTTCCAGCATTCATGGATTCCTTACAAGAGATCATATGTTAGATCACAAATACTATCTCCATGTTATTTAAACCTTACAACAAATGATGACTAAAGGGTTTGTTATTTAGTTAATGTTCCACATTATTTCAGAAAGACATTAAGGTGTATTACTGGGTGGGTGAAATTATGACGTCCCAGTTCAGGGTATCCCAGTGTAGCTTATTGTCCAGAAGTAATTATTAACAGTCTTTTTTCACTCTCAATAGTCTGCCCATTAGGATGATGAAGTAACTGGCTTCCCCACTTAAATGACAACATAACATGTTAACAGAAATAAGAACAGTAATAGGAAGGATGGTTTGAATTTTCTTTGTATTATTATCAGTTCTATTGTTGCTTTCCCAGAAGCAACAGGATGGTTATAACAACTGCTTACAATCCAAAAATAAAATCTTAACAAATTTCCAAAGTAGAATATTCCCTAGTAATATTCGCTGGGCACAATAAAATTACTAGAAACTAGTATCAAATATTGAAATAAAAGCACCATGCACTTAGAAATTAGAAGTTATTCTTTTATAAAAATAATTCTTGGATGACAGTGGAAATAAAAATAGCAGTTAGAAAATAATGATAACACACAGAATAATCAGATTTTTAAAGAAAGATGAACTTCTACCTATATTTAGAGTAAATTTCACATCCTAAATACTTTCATTATTCAGGAAAAAAATAAATAAACAAAAAAACACAGCATTTGATTTAAAACACTTTAATGATAGCAACTAGATATGTAAGGCAAGCAAGAGGAAGTAGGTAATAATATGAAAAATATTGAATTAGTCATAAAACATTTAAATGGGAAACTCAAGAGATAGTTTGTTTCCTATTTTAAAATATCAACTAAAAGGACACATTTTGGCCAAGAAAAAGGAGAGAATTTCAAATAACAATAAGAAGAAATAGAAAATAATCCCAGTTACTGAGAGCATTTTACCAGAAGAGCCAACCATGTGTAATTCTGTCCTAAAAAATATGGAAATATGGACATAATAAAAGACTTTGTAAGAAAAAACAAATAACAAAATTTCACTAAAAAGAAAAAAAAAGGAACATGAATAATCCAATAACTATAAAAAGATAGTGAAAAAGTCACAGCTCCATCTGTGAAGCCCAACTTTAGATTTTTTGGTTCCTTTGTTTGTTTGCTTTTTTCTACTTCAAACTTTTATGTCCTGGACTTCAGATCTTCAGATCATAATCCTGTCCAGGGAATTGGTCCAGACACAAGAAAAGGAAACTGTACCTCCTATGTCTTCGTGTCTTTTTTCCAAAGTGAACACAACCCTGGTATTAAAGACAGCAGGAGCCCTTCATACAAAACTTCTAAAATAGATTAGTCATTTTAATTATCACACCTTGATTAATCAGGACTTATGATATAAATGTGAGGATGGTTCAAAATTAGGGATCCAAGTTAAATACTTCATAATTTTAAAAAAGAAATCCCATGTGGCAATCTTGACATAATCCAGAAAGTTATTTTGTAAAATTCCATATTCTTTCCTAATTTAAAAAAGAAAAACTGTTAAATTAATTACTGACATTAAATACTGATATTCCAAAATATCCTACAGAATTTCTCTCTGAAACCAAACACAATCTCCCTGCCTTATGGTAAAATCCAAATTTTGTTCTCAGTAAAATCAAGAACAAATATTTATACAAATGGAGGGAGGCACAAAGAAGAATGTTCCAAAAAGTTGATGGTAGTTATCTTAGACTAGTGAGAGTTTTTAAAGAGGATTTTTAATTTTTTTTCTCTTTTAATTATGTCTGTTTTCTAAATATTTTGCATAATCTCATATATAGCCTTTAATAATTATTTAAAAATAAATTTTAAAAGAAAAAAAACAAGATTAAGAACATAAAATGGAGATGAACATAAAAATATGTGTCATGGAGTTTTATGCTGGTGGTCATTAGGTTTGCACCAGTACAATCAGACAGGTTGTTAAAATAGCAAAATATTTCCATATTGGGGGAAATGCCTGTTTCCCCAATATAGGGAAATGGAAATGGGGACTCACGCGGCTGGGTCCCTTTTCTAGACCACTAGCTTTCAACAATTTGGATTATTGTCCAGCTTAGCAGCAAGGCTAGGAGACACTGCTCCAGCTCTCAAGCCAGGATGCTGCTAAATTACTGCTTGCTAAATATTTTGAACATCAACTCTGTCAGTGAACATGCTGCATATTTGGCTGTGAATTCTGCAGCAGTCATGCAATTGCACAACACAAAAAGTTAGGCAATCCTCAGGAGTTTTTAATAAAATACAAGCTGACTGCTCAGCAGAAACAGAAGTCCCAATACAACAAAAAGAAATCACTATCTCTGTCTCGGCCCCCACCGGGTCTCCTCATGCAGGGAGGTCTGGTAGTGTACTCAACATGGTCCTCAAGGGCATTCCTACTCTGCACCCACAGGAATGATCTGGAAGCTGCTGCTTGCAGCACCCCATGGAGCATGAACCAAAGTGCACATCTTGATTATTGTACCCTCATCTAGGGGCTCTTGCTTATGTCAGGGGACCTTGAAATATTTACACTTGAGAAAATGAGACTCCAGGAGATTAAACGATAGCCTATTTCTGGTCACACACTACTATTTATCATACAGTAACTGTTGCACATTAACTCAACCACTTTGTACACACGATCACTTAGTCTCCAACCACACTATGAGACAGGTATTATCAGGAACTATTTTATCCTCCATAAGAAGGTGTCAGGCTTAGAGGCATTAGGTAGCTTGTTCCTAGTCACACAATTACCAAGTGTCAGAAGCAACATTCACAACAAAGTCTATCAGACTTTAAGACTTTAATTTTTTTGATATTTTAACCTCCATTCTCTTGATCACTCAGCTACCCTCCCTCTCTGTGATTTAAATTTTGATCTGGCTCCTTCTAATCCCTGCCACACCTTTGCTGCCTTCGCAAGGATGATGTGGGATCCTTTACAATGTGTCCCAAGGGTAAGTAAAGAGCATCTAATGCAATAGGTATCATATGGAGCAATCGTCTATCCTCTGTTAGAAAAACAGAGCTCCCGCGCTTACCAATTTCCGTTCAACTTTCGTCACCAAACATACACTTTAATGACCTTATTTAAAGCCTGCATAAACAGAGGTGGAATATGGAAAAGGTGACACAGCCATGAGGGCAGAGGTAGCCGCATGCCACCATCATGAATTCGTAAGGTGGCTTCCAGAGAGGGGTCCTCAGCCATGCCAGCTGTGCCCCGAGCACAGAGAACAAACTTACAAACTTTGCCTTCGATTCTCCTTTTACCGACGATGTTTTCCTTTACTTTGACGTCAGCCCCCAGATTGCTTGCTGTGATGTGCTACACCTTTCATATTTTCTTTCCAGTCATAATATTGCTTCAGTCATAACCTCGGCACTTTGAGGAATAATTGTCCCTGACAAGAGGGTGAATCACTGACAGAGAGTTGATAAGCATTACATACAGATGACAGAAGTCAGGACATATCGGATTACTGCTGTGAATATAATAAAAGAGAGACTAAACACTTTGGCAGCTCAAAGACAAGCCATTTCATAACTCTCTAGTGGGGCTATTATCTTCCATTTACTGCCACTGATAACCAGGTTGTGACTGTCTCCCTACGATCTAGTTTCAATTCACTTAACACGTTGCTGACCAGACGTGGAGGGGGAGGCAGAGACGACAATCAGGATTTGGGGGACATTTATTTTTAAAGTTTATCTTCTGCATCCTCCTTCCAGACTGATAAGGCCCTAAGTGTGGAAGCTTTCAACCTTCCCAGGGAAGGCTCAGTATAGACACACTCGCTTTAATCTATGACTCCTTGCTTTCTTTGAAGCCACCACATCCAGCCAAAGAAGTGACAATCCACTTTCTCCATTCCTCTGATATACCTGGGCCTAAAAGCCTGGTGCAATAAACATCCAGGCTATTTTTGCATTTTGGGGTTCTGAGAAGATAAGATTATTACTTTTTCTTAGCTAGCCCGAGCCACCTGAAGAGACAGATCAAGCTTGCGTTGTCTATCAGTACAGACAGCCAGAGCAGTGAAAAGGTGAAATGCACCTACAGAGCTGGAATGCAGATGGTATGTACTGCAACTGTAAAAGACTTTTATTTCTAAATATGTAGGAAATAAATTTAATAGATTAGAATTTTGAATATAAAAGTTAGAACAAAGAAGAAAAACAATGAGGGAAGAAAGAAAGCCTCAACTGAAAATTATTCTGATCCTGCAGGTAGCTTTGGTGGTGTCAAAGTTGAATAAAAGTTTATATTCTGCAACATACATCTTCATAAATAACGTTGCCTCACAACTTGTTTCAGTTTAGAACGCACAATGCGTTCTCAGACTCATGAAATCCTAGACCATCTCTTCTTTAGACAGATAGCTATTTGAGTGATACATCTACCATCTTTATGTCGACATAAAATAATTTGTTTATTGTCAACCTGCATTGTCGGATGCACTAGATAAATCCAGGTCTCATGATAGGAGCAGGCTCAAGAATGAGGCAGGCTGACATTACGGTAAGGTGGGTCCAGAAGAAGCAGAGAACCACCCAGATGGGGCAGATACTAGCGTGAGAAAACAGAGCTGGCATGTGAAAAATGTCCAGAGGGTTCAGGTAGAATTTAAGCAATTATTGGTATCAAGTGGTCAGTAGGTGATTGCCCAATGAGGAAGTGGAGTGCCATTCAAAATTTCTTTGAAAGCACCTACCTCTGTTGGGTACCAGGAACTGGCTTAGAGCCAATTGGACCACCACGTACCATTGGTCAGGCTGTGCACTGCCCAACTCCAAGGAGCACCATTCACAAAAAACGTCCATGTGAAGGATATGCCCCCATGTTGTGACAATCTATACAACTGTACTCAGTAGCTGCAGATGAATACAAAGATGAACACAAAAGAAAAAATCCTTGCTTTTTCATCCCAGGTTTTCTGGGCTTTCTTCAGAGAATCACATAGCTTATTGATTCATAGAATCTGAGCCAATGCCCTGTTGACAAGTGCCCCACAGTGTAGAACAGGAGCAAGCTGCAGCCTGGATGTTTCAGCTCAACCTTGGCAAGATACTGACCCGTTTTCACTCTGAAACCCACAAAATGGTGCTGCTGAGTTTGCCAACAAACTTCCTGCTTCTATCCGGAGGGCTCAGAAGCCAGAGCAAGTACTCCCAGGCTGATGGGTGAGGTTTTCTCAGAAGACACATCTTCAGGCAAGATAAATTAGATGGAGACTGACAATAGTCAGATCCAATTGATGTGTGGTGAGAGGTTTTTGGTTTTGAAACCACACAGCATCCTCTCTAAACTTGCTTACGAGTTTCCTAGAAGCTTGAATCAATGCAGGGTGGCCATTGCGTAGTCAACACAGGGTTTTTGCCTTTGAGCTTCATTTCAGGCCTCAGCATTTTGAAAAGGGGCAATTCCTGTGAATTATATATTATATTCATTTTAGTTTTCCATATTGATAGTTTCATTACAGTGAGCCTTACGAACGAGTCATATGGCATGAACTTTCATCTCCTATGGTTGTGGATTCCGAATCCCATGGCTCTGCTGGAGTGAGCCTAGAATCACCGTCTCTGTAGTGATGGGTGTCATTCTACCACAGCCCCTGAAAGCCCAGCTGCCAATAGATCAGGTCAGGTCAGGAAAAACAGGAAACTGTAGAAAAAGGATCAGGGACACAGTGATAGGGTACTCACCCTTTGCCAATCACCAAACATGTCAACCTCAAAGCAGCCCTCAAAGGTGAGTATTATTATCCCTATTTTAAGGATACAGTAACTGAGATTCAGAGTTTGCCAAGGTCCCTCAGCAAGTGAGTGGCAGATCCAAGTTTGAGCCATGCATCTGACCAAAACTAAGTTTGTTTGACTCCTCTGAGATAACTCTCTGTATAGGAACTGAAGTCTATTAGCCCCCTCTCTCCCATCCTTCCACCTTCCAGAAAAAGGGCCTGCTATGGACTAAGGAGAAAAGTCCATCCAGATATAGGACAAGGAATAAAATCAAATCAGAAATAGGTTATTATTATTGTTATTATTGGCTCTTCAGACAATATGCAAACATCCACGCAAGCAATCCGGAAGCAGCAACTGGAGACTCTTGCAACTGCAATAGGCAGCAAGGTTTTTGGTCCCTAGTTCCAGGAGCTGAATTCTAGTCTTCCAAAGAGGAGGGAAAGATATGAGAGTACAGAACTGCTGTCTTGTATGAACAGAGTTCCAGGAAAGCTCTCCAGGCAGAAACTCAGCATCTGAAGATATTTGAGTATGATTCTTCTCTCCTGGGACTGGGGCACATGGTGAGGTGCGAGTGGGGCCTGCTAAGGTCAGAGAAAAATTTCTTGGAAGGTGAACTTAATGCTGAACTGTCTAAGCAATTTACTTTGTATTTCTGATACCCCTCCCACTACCCCAAGACAGGATCAGTCTTAGCACTTGGGTTGTCCTTGAAGGCCCTTGGTAGTAAAAGAATTTTATAGGGACAAGGAATCAAGAAGGCTAATAAAATTAGTGTCTGGAGATCTTCCCCTGATCTTCCATGTCCTTTCTGTGCATTTCCCTCCTTGCGGATAATCAACAGGCAAACTAATATTTAGAGATCTATGAATTTCCTGCTAAGAACGGCATCTATGAAAGCCATGTCTGTTACCTTTATGTACAAAGACCTTATGTGAAAAACCGAAAAAAAAAAATCTTTAAACAAAGAACGTAAGGACAGCTTTGTTAGAGACAGCCTGGCAGTGTGATGGGCGGCTCAAGAACATCAACTGTGGAGTTAGACGATTTCATTACACTAGTGGTTCTCCACCTACTGCCCAGAGAGCTTGGGGCAGTAATTAAAGTTTCTCCTTCTCTCAGTTTCCTCTCATATAAAATGGGGATAATGATGGAGTTGTTATGAAATTAAGTGAGTTTCAAATGTCATTTAAAGTTGGCCTCCTAGTACACTAAGTAAATGCAGGCAGCTATGATGACCATTGTCATTACTATTGTTAGTTTGAATAAACAAGCTTGCAATATCCAGCTTTTCCCATGGATTTTTAGAGTCAATGAGATGAATATTTGGAATAGATTCAGAAAACCAGCATTAAATTATAGGAGCTGAATCTCAAGTTTCCCCATATTATTTGTTAAGTGTACTTTTAAACCATGCAGAAAACAATTGTCCTATGAAATGATATGTGCTTTATTGATCAGCTCTTCTCAATACGGACTTTTTCCTGTGCTCCCATGCGAGGAGTTATCAACTGAAATGCACCTAGGCCTGTGGCAGATTTAACTTACAGTAAGCAAAGTCACCCAATAAAATTGTTTAATTTTCAATCATTAGGAAAATATTCTTTTTAGGGTGATTCAGAAAAGATAAAATATGTGGGATTTGTTTCTGAACTATAAAACTGTTGAGCTCAGATTTTACAAAATAGAATACTTGTACAGTCATACAAATAACTGGCTCTTGCCTTTGAAAAATATTTCTTTGTCTAATTTAAAAATTAGGATATGGTCCTGTTGAAATAAAGGAAACCAAGAGTGAGTTAAAATGACTTTCAGGATTACTTTTAGAAATGCTTACTTATTAACTTTGGAATAAGTTCTATCAATCAAACATAAATGGATCAGGGTGGAAATAGTTAATAGGATAGTCATTATGTCCATAATTGTGAAAGGTTTCTGCACTCTGAAAACCATTTTCTTAATTATTTTAGGTTAACACTTGTGCCCGTGGCAGGGGGAGGAAAGGGGACATGTGTAATCTGAAACCCCAGATATGGTGCCTGGCCTGAATTGAGATAACATTAAAGATTTTATTGCTGATACATTATAAATTATTTCTATTACTGTGGTCCTGTGGGTATTGCATTGTCAATGCACTTTGCCTATTACCTCACTTAATGTTATTAACACACTTTGGGGTATAAAATTACAGTTTTATCATGGAAACCTTAAACACTTACATCCAAAGTACTGAATCAAGTTATTATCTTTACTGACCAGACCAATTTTATTGTCGTTTTATCACTCATAAAATCTGAGATTCAATTTGATTTAACTATTAAGTAAAGCTTGGTCTACAAGAGTTTAAACCTGGCTGTAATATTAATATATTAATATATAAGATGACTTCATTTTATTAAAGGTGAGGTAACTTTGAAAACCTCTTTTAATGTCTTTCTGCTGCTAAGAAATTTAACCTGACCTGTTTGCACTTCTGTTTCATCAACATCGACAAAAATTTAAGATCATCTTCTTGGAGGATGCTGAGTACTAACTCTAACCTGCTTCTGGCCTGTATTAAATGCCTGGGACACATTAATCAGCCACCAAATAGCATCGCACATCAAAGTGTCAAGAGGTAATGTTCAATTTTAAAACAAAAAGCATCTAGAATCTACCATGTTAATGAAACATGGTCCACAGTTAAGAAATCTGAAGCAGAGGGAGGCAAGCACATCATTTCAAGTAGCTCTTAAAATAAAAGAATGGGGATTGGATCCCCAAATCAAAAGACCATTCAGAAAATAGAATACTACAGATAAGAACATGGCTTGTGCCAAAGTTTTTCTACAGGGACCCCTTCTAGTCTTAGCTCTGTGCCTACAGATTAGGAAGAAAGTTGTTACTAGGCCTATTTGATTGCAAAAAGCAATGCTTATCTTGTTATGTTAAATGCCATATTGATATTGGTCAAAAAAAATGAAACTTCTTAAATGATATTTAAAAGATGCATCAGCCAATGGTAAGAAACCATAAAAGAGGAATTTGTTTTATTAAAGTCCAGAGCTTTGCTCTTTCTAAAATGCATTACTCCTAAGTGTTAAAAATCAGGGCTCCACTACCAGGAGTTACTATTATGAGGACTTGCTGCAATTTTGTAACTGTGAGGAGGGAGGACAGAGTAGAGATTTTGGTTGGCCAAATGACTAGTATTCTGACCTTTAATTTCAGCACCTGTAAAGATGAAATAACACCTCCCAGAGCTGCTGAGAGATTTCATCATGAAAGTGTCTGGTACATAGAAGGTGCTCAGTAAGCAATCATTCAATCATTTTCTCTATTCCCATAGTATCATATCAGTGTGAAATATGGCCCTTTGAAGATAGCATGCCATTACACCTCTACACCTGAATCATAAATAGATGGAAATGCAGCCAACAGTGGGGGGTAGGGGTTCTTAATGCATAGTTTAGTGCACATGGAGCAGTGGCCTTGCTCCATGACTAGCCGGGCATTGTGGCCAGCAACTGAAAACATTACATTACTAGAAGCTGCATTTATTTTATGGAAATCTCCTGTCAGTGGAGAAATCCTCATGTTGTATGAGATAAAGACATTTTGTCAGCCCAGAATCTTGAGAAAAAAGCTTGACACCTAGCTAACAAGAGTCAGCCACAAACAAGAAAGATTGTCCATCCAGTAAAGTGAGGAAGTAGAAAATTCCTTGAAATGTGAAAAAAGCACTATGCCAGCCATACCAAGAAGCTTCACAAGTGGATAAAATTTTGTGAAAAATAAGTTGGAGTAGATGAGCTTCACTGGAGATGAAATGATAAAGCTAGAATAGGCTTCAGAGATCATCAAATTCAACTCTTGCCTTTCTAGGCAAAAAAATGGGAACTTAACAACCTTTAGAAATTTGCTCAAAGTCACACAGTTATTTGATGGTAAGGCAGAACATGACACTCAGGCTTTCTGACCCTCAATGTAGTATCTCCCCACTGCACTGCAATGGCAGCTGTCTTCAGAGCTTAAGCCTCCTGTTCTTATGCCCATTTCCTGTAATAAACATTTACTTATCTCCTGCTGGATGACAGTTTATATGCTGAACCCTGTGGTGAGATACCAGTGACCAAGAACTTGCTCTACATTTCTCTTGTAGAAAAGGCCAACCATGCATAGTGGACTCCTTTTCCACTGCGCATTATCTGTTGTGTAGAAGGGAATGTGTGATTGTATGTAGATGTGTGTGTAGGTAGGTAGGTATGCATGTGTGTGTGTTCCTCTTCAGCAAATTCTATCCTTAACCTTGAAAGTAAGCACATGGAAGGCATAGAACTAACTAAAGAAAAATACACAAATATTATGAAGAAATAACAGAATAGTGTAGTGGAAAAAAAAACTACATTAGTCAGGAAAAGAGGAAAAGCTATCAGTTATTCTTCAGGAATAACCCCAGAAATGTGTCTTCCCACAACAAAAGTTTATTTCTCACTCACAGTCCACTGAAAGATCAGGAAACCTAAGTTCTAGCCCCTGCTCTATATCAATAACCAGTTCAGGGAAGGCCGTTTGTCCACAAAATATTCATGGGCACAAGATTTATTCTGGGGATAAAATTACATTAGGTCTTCAAGTGCTTTGAAACAGAAAGAAAACTCAGGAAAGTGCACAGGAGCTATTTTTAAACAACCAGGACCATGACTAAGAAACCCAGAGCAGTATTATTCACTGTGGCCACAGATAAAGGTAAAACAGATAAGGCAGGATGGGCTTTTAAAGCCTCTTCTCTAATCTCTTATAATAAGTATGTTTATTGAGCATTTATTATATCCAAGACACCACAGGGCATAGAAAGAAGAATAAGATATAACTCCTGTTCTCAGTGAGAAGGCACCTAATTGCAACATGACATCCAGTATAAAATCTATCATGTTATTTTTCCCAACAGTGTATGTAAAGCTTTATTAGTTCATTTGTTCAGCTCAAGGATAGAACAAAGCAGGTCACAGATATCAAAGCCAAAATATTTGAGAAGTATCCTCAAAGCCCAGGGGGAGATTCACATCACTGTGGGATAAACAAGAGATACCGCTCTGTAGATTTTGAAATAAGTTGGGAATTTGAGGATGAAAAATAAGCCCAGGCCAAAGGAATAAGTCCACCCATTCATGAATGTAGTAATTTGCTACTTTGGATTTTAGAGGCATAGATGAGGGGGAAGGGGCTTGAGATTGGGGGGAAAATTACTATACTCCCCTTTTCAAAGAAACTGAAAAGCTGGGTAACAAGTGGATACCCATTGAATGGGTTCATTCACTCAGCAAAGACCATTTCCAACATTCCTGTTATGCCAGCCACGATACCAGGAGCTGGGTCTGTGAGATTTACTCTTGAATTTTGTCTGTTCTCTGAGTGGTATGTCACTGAAAGGTGGCTCCATGTGCATGAAGTGCCAGCTCTCTGTGCACTGTGTGCTGGGAGGCTGGTACTCGTTTAATTTAGGTACCTTCTGACTCGGTTGTTCTTAGTTATACTGGGGAAACTGAGGAAGCACAGCCAATTCAGTGGGTCTTAAAATGCCAACAAGATGCTTAACCCCTGGATTCTCTTTGTCCTATAAATCTCATCTGCCTCGTGGGAATCTTAACTCATTTCAGAGGAAGAGTCCTTGAGCTTTCAACCACAGGTAGATTTAATAGAGAAGATGGCGCTACTTTCAGGGCCCTGTTAGATTAACAATGTTAACAGAGATGCTGTCTAACAGCTCTAGCGATAGGATGAGTGTGTTAAGTAACCAGTCCTGCACTCACACACACACACACACACGCAAAACCCCCATAGCAACAGAGATGATAGCTTGGTAACGGCAGCTGCTGCTTAATTGAAAACATTAGAAGAATATTACATTATATCTGTATTCCCTGTTTTTATGTTTATTTTCATCACAAGTGAGAAAATAACACAGGAAGAATACAAAGGAAACATGAAACAAAGGTTCAAAACTAACAATGGTAATGGGTGAACTATTGCTTGAAATTTAATTTTCTGGGTAGTCACTCTGCTTTTCATGTGAATAAGCAGTCTTTTCTTGTGTTCCAAGGGCCAGAAATTCCTCCCATGGTGTTGAATTTAGTGCCTAGTCAACCCTTTTACATTTGATTAACTCAGAGAAGAAATAATGTACGTAGGCGGCTTTGTGTACATTCATGTTTGTGTGTCTGGGAAGTGATATTCAGATTTTAAAGTGCCTCTACATGTACAGATATAAATTTGAGGCCCATAATCACACTGATAGGAATCTAGGAGTGTGTGCTTTTGAACAAGGATATGAATCTAGCCCTAGTAAAGTGAGTCATTCACATGAAAGCCAACATCAATATATAGGGATTGATTAGAAAAGGGTTAGTTAGAAAACAGGAGTATACCTGTGATTTTATGCAAGCAGAATAAATTAAACAATAAATAAATATGGAAGCATTTATGCCTCAAAATATGAAGCAGGAAAAAACCCTGGAGTTCATTGGTCTCCTCATTCATTCAGATCAGACACTCAGAACTTCACATTGGTAGCTTATGAGGCCAAATAAAGGCAGGAGATGAGGTTTATTTTTGGGCAAGGATTTTTTTTTTCCTAAAACCATGCCAGAGGTAATAGTAGCAATGAATTTCATGGGCCCTAAACGTTACTTGGCACCTAGTCAGGATCCATCTGGCCATTGGAAACCAGGCGGCCCCATATGTAAATGAGATTTCCAAATGCGGGCAATGTATTGAAGGTTCTCATTTCAAAGTAAATACGGAATATTCTATTTGATAGCAATGAACTCACAAAAGAAACATGCTGCAAACTCATAGGTCCAGAATCTCTACCCTGCAATTACAGTTGCTATTTTTTTTTTACAATAGAATTTGAGTTCTTTTTAAGATTCACTAAATCCTGTGAAAGAAAAAAAAATGCTATTCTATAAGCTCCTTCAGGTCAAGAACTGTGTCTTATTTATTAATATTCTTATGTCTGCTCTGGCACATAGTGAGAAGCCTTTTATGTAGGAGATGCTCTACAAATAAACACGGCTATGAATTAGAAGTGAAATAGATATGCTACTGAAAGATAGAGTGGAATGGTAGCTAAGATATTTTTTGATTAATCAAAAATTCCAAGACACTATTTAATTGATTAATTCATTTCTTTATTCAACTAATACATAATGAGCACCTACTCTGGGTCAACTAGAGTGCTAAGCATTGGACTGTGATTTTCTATCCAACCCTTAAATTATTTTCTTAGGTGTCAGAGGTGGGAAAAATATTCTTCCTTTATCAGTGACTCCAGTTGCTTGACTTACTAGTCAAAAAACAAGGTAGTTATCATGTCAAATATTTTATATAAACCTGATTAATTTTGGCAAAGAGCATTTGAAAGGAAAGATGCATCTGCAATATACTTGAGATTTTGTGTTTTTTTTTTCAATTTAGAACTGTCTTTACTCTTTGAGTCTTTGAAGAGAGTTGAGACAAAAATACCGTTCTCCATGTGTGCTAGCAACCTATGCAAAATTATAATAGTGATCTCACCCTTTTAAATCATCTTAGAACTACCAGTTTAATGATAATGTCAATACAGCATATATGCAATAATTTGGTAATGAGACTATAGCCCTTTCTCCAATTGTTAATATTGTTATATGCATCTTTATAATGTGCTTTCTGAATAAGAAAATATCTTGTTTTTATTTGAGAGAAACGTTTTTCTTCTCATTTGGCTTTTCAAAGTGAAGGAAAGTGCCTAAGTTTTAAAAGTGTATTAAATAACTTCCAAGAATACTGAACAACAGCATTAGAAAATGACTGATGAAAATACATTAGTAAAGGCAATTAATAAGTATGTATTAGTTTGATGATAATTCAAGTGTATGTTCAAGTAGTATTTAATACTTGGCTCGTTGGTGGTGGTGGAAATTAGCCCTTGAGTTGACATATACCTCTTCTATGATACAAGGATAATCATTAAATAGCAAATCTCAGAATTAAATTGAAAGACATAAAAAAGGATCTCTGTAATGGGTTTATTATTGATTTACTGTAGAAGTAGAAGTTTGCTCCACCCTCTATCAGGATCCATTAATGCTTTCAAGTCAGGAAAATAAATGGAGATTAAATATTTGAAGTATACAAACTTCTACTAGAAATCCAAATCAATAGTTTAAAAAACTTAATCCTTGGAAAATGCTTTAAAAATTCATTAATGCAAGTTTTATTGAAGGATGTATTAAAGAAAATTGTAAGTATAACTTCTTGTAGATTTACAATCTTAGAGTTGGAAGATTTCAGAAATTATCTAAGTCTAAAATAGTCACCTCCTTATCAATGTAGGAATCCCTTCTGATATTCCTGATATGTTGTTATACAACTTTTGATTATTTAGGTCTAGGAACAAAAAATAACTATCAATACCTCAGCTATAGTACATTATAAACAAATTATATTCATGTCTTCATCCTTATGGATTTAGCAAGAGCTTGTATTCTAGAGCCATCAAAAGTCTCAAGCACAAAATTCCAAACAGATAAAATTGTACAGGTTTTAGAAAGCCTCAAATTTGATGGAAAATACAAAACCTTACATACCCATAACGTTTACAATTGCTGGGAAGCTGGATTTTTGTACTGTGCTGAGTTAGCACAGTAATGATGGCCAATTACCTAAAACATAAACGACATTGAAAAATATGAAAACAGGACCGTGGTCAAGAAAACCAGGTTAGGCGCCCACCTCCACCACTAACCAGACAAATACACATTTTCCTTTGATCTCTCATGTCAAGTTTAAATATCTGAAAAATGGAATTATAGCTCTTCCTTTCCATGCAGAGTGATTGTGAAGAACACATGTGATAAAATTTGTAAAAATGCTTATCAGTGATTGGTGTAGGATCAAAACTCTAAAATCTGCCAGTGAATGTAACTGAATAGTTGGGGTCTCATTTTTGCTATTTCTGGTATAGATAGAATTAACAGAAAAGAAATTAACTTTTAATATGGAAATTTTAATTTAATATGATAAAACATCTCTTTAACCAATGAGATATGTGAAAATTAATTAAATTTCTGAACTTTTCTTTTCCAGAGATGTGCATAATTTTTATCTATATAGCCTGGTTAAATTATTTTTCTAAGACTGAATAAAAGACTCCTTAAGTTTCTATCAATTGTTCACTCTAAATCCATCCTTGTCAAATATGTCAAAAATATAATTAAAATATAGACTATCCCATAAATAAATATATAATCATATAACATAAATATTGTAAAGCTTTAAAAAAGAATAAGCTTTAAACTGCATATTATAAGTCTTATGTGAACTTATAAATGTTGCATGCTAATTACATCATATAAATACTATCCTAAAAATCTTATGCAACACCAGGAAAAATTTTAGTGGAAATTGATCCAGCAGCATATACCTCATATTATTGTCATATTAGAGTGTAGAACAGTATAGTGTAGTATTCCATAGTACATTGATAACGTTGTTGGCCCAGCTTTGCAATACAAATGAGAAATGGTAATACACAAACTGCCAGTACATTGGGCAAAACTGCATTTTTCTTTTTATAATACAATTTTGCCATTCTCTTATCACATACAGACACAATTTATTCATTTAGCACTAGATTTAAAATAATTTTCAGTTGATAACAAATAGAAAAATTGGAAAATTTGGCAGCAAAAATAAGGTTGCTAAAGATTTTACATGCTAAATTATATTATTTATGTGGATTAAAAATCTACCAAGATTTTACTGAAAATAAGAATTCCTCTTAATCCTACTGATTAAAATTTCTCCAATTCAAATAGATTTTAAAAATACTACATTAAGATATTAAACCTCTTTTGGATAAATTATGCATGGGAAATGTGATCGATACATAAGGAACTCAGAATGTTTGATTATCCTATAATCTCTACATATTCATTTCTAATAAGGGGTAATTCCATTTAATGCAGTGATCCTTTTCCAGTTGGAGATTTGAATTTGATATCTCTGTGCTTATATTAATTCCAACATTTATGTGCAAGCATATTGATTCGTTTGTGTGGTGGCAGCATTGGCTGCTTCAGGGGGCTCTTACATCAATCCTAAAAAAAAAAACAAAAAACAAACAAAAAACAGGCTATAAAAATGATAATGAATATTGTTACTAACTTTGTCATTAGAACATGCTGTTTCCATTGCAGTTGGAGGCTAGAGCCAAAAGGGCATTTAAAACGACAATATCCATTCCTGTAAGCATATTAACATTGTGTGATCTCCCCTAGAGATTTTAGAGAACTGTGTGTTAAGAGGAGGTTAAATTCATCGAAAAGCTTTGACAAACTTCTGGTTGTTTGTTAAACATTGTAATTTTGACAAGCTGAATAAAAGTATTTTTTTGGAGTAGCCTCATAACACCTCTGACAAATTTGCTGTCTTTAGCATTTCAGAGCTCTGACTCAGGCCCTTCCCAAAGGAGGTGGAAGGAAGGCAAGGAAGCGGGGGAAAGGTGAGGGGCATGGGGCATAGGAGGAGAGTGGGAGGAAAGAGCTGGGCACCAGGAGGAGGAAGCATCCCTTTGCTAATCACCTATCACAAGCAATGAAATTCCTCAGGCTAGAAGCCAGCCAGGTGCATTGCAAAGAGAAGTGTTAGAGGGAGAAAGTGTCATTCAAGGCAGATATTTATGAAAGATGACAGTTTACAAATATCTCAATCTTGGGCAATCCTGCACCAGTGACACGAAGGAGCGCGGGAAAATTGGACGAGTCAGCAGCCAACATTTATTTCATCAGGACCTGTCCAATCTCCACTGATGGTTTGATAGTCTGGGGAGAGCAGACAACAGTGGGGCTCATTCCACTGGTTACTCTCAGCCAGTTTGCTTGGATCCATCCAAAATGCTCTAATAAATATGTAAAGAAGGATAAAAAGAAGAATTTAGAAAAGCTCTGTTTGCAGAACTAACACCCGATTGCATTACCTTTTTAGCTATGCCAAACAGGAGGCTTAGTAATTACAGAAATATTGATTGCTGCTCCTGCTTTCTGACGGTGAGACAGCCAGTGTGTCTTGCCAGTGTGGAGACCTTCATCGTGGCACAAACATCCTGCTGGTCCAGAGGACTGAAAGGCTGATCTGGTTAGATGCACTTCCCCATCACAGCCGCCCCACCATCCTGATATGCAGAGCATAGTGAGCTTCGTTAGCTATAGAAGTCTGTATTTCTTGCCCAGGTGATGAAATACTAGACAACCCATAATGAGAGATTTTACATGGTGACATGAAAGGCTTAGTCTCTCTCTAAGTAATACCCATACATTAAGACTATTTGGAGCCAGGTGTGGTGGCTCACACCTGCAATCACAGCACTTTGGGAAACTGAGGTGGGAGGATCTCTTGAGGCCAGGAGTTCAAGACCAACCTGGGAAACATGGTGAAACCCTGCCTCTACAAAAAATTAAAAAAAATATCCGGGCAAGGTGGAACATGCCTGTAGTTCCAGCTACTCAGGAGGTTAAGACAAGAGGATTGCCTGAGCCCAGGAGTTTGAGGCTGTGGTGAGCTATTATTGTGACATTACACTCCAGCCTGAATGACAGAGTGAGATCTTATCTCCAAATTAAAAAAAAAATAATAATAATAAAAACTATTTGGTGTATCTTACCATTGACTTTGACTCCATGTTCACTTTTACCTTCTGATTTTTTACAAGGAGTTCTTTTCAGAATGCTTCATTTGAATGATGAGCTGAAGAAAGAAGTATGTGTTCATGGAGAATATATAATAGATTAATCAGTGCTCTGTGTGTGATGCTATAGCATGCTAATGTGGTGATTATTCTACATTGCATAAACAATATCAACTGGTTGATATATTTAAGACAATTGAAATGCTGATTGGTATCCAAGAAGTCACTTAACAAGACACATTTTCTACTATTGACTTTTTCTCATGTGTTAATGAAGTTCAAACTACCTTTTTGTGTATATCAAAGCACCTGACATGCATGCAAATATCACTCATGTTGTATTAATATGTCACAGACATTTAAAAAATAAATAACATTGAGTTCTATAATCTGGATTCTTTTAAAAGAATTATAATTATTACAATGATATTTCAGTCATAGGTACAAAACTATATTGATTCCTGAACTTATACACTTACAGAATTATTTGAGATAGAATATAGCTAAGAGATCTTAGCTATATTTTTAGATGTTCGTACTTTTCCAAAGAGAATAATGAAGTCCAATAATGTTGAGTAACTTGGTCAGGATCACAAAGACAGTTCATTTGAGAGGTGAGTGTGTTTAAACTCAAGGAACTAAAATGCAAGAATATGCATCTTCAGGATATAATTTCATCCAGATATTTGAAAGTGCTCACAAATGGGAGCACAAGGACAAAGATTGAAACATTTGTTTTTAACTATCATTAATATGTTAAAGTGTTTAAAATGGAAAAGAAATATCTATAAATAGTAATGATGAATTTCTCTCAAATTAACATATGATTTTCAAGCTGAAACCATCAGTTCTCCAAAATATGACTGAGTCATTAGAAAGGACGGATCATCCATCAGGCAGAGTGCTGGGAGCTACAGCATCCCACAACTTCTGAGTTCATATTTAGAGCACCCGCATAGTCTTTCTGGAGCCAAGGGTAAAAGGGCATAAACTCAAGGTAAAGATACGGCATATTTTGCAAAATAACATATTCTATTGGGAGCTAGATTAAAAAGTATGGACCTTGCAGGTGCATGGCTCAGGACCTACCAGTTCTTTCTCAATTTTTACATGCATAAAATGGTAAAATGAATGTCACAAGCCTCATGCAAATATTATAAGACTAAAATGAGTTACTGTATGTCAATACTTACAAGTACCTAGTATACAGTTAACTAACATTATTATCACTAGTATTATTACAAGTTTTCTCATTAAAAAATGAAATATATATCCATTTATTTAGCTATTTAGTAAATTGTTAACATTTATTTCACATTTAGGTCTTGAGCATTTTTGTTAGTTTAATTTAGAGATAATTTATCATTTTTATTATTCATGTGGATGTGATTATTTTCTGTATTTTCTTACTAGATATTGATATAATATAGAAGAGTTATTAGTATGTTTATCTTGTACAAAGCTACCAAATCTTCTTGATTTTTATCTTTTTGGGGTCTGTTATTGTATTAAATTTGCTTCCATTTTCTAGGTTGGCATCAGATACTCTACAAAGTTTTTTTCCTCTTTCTTTGTGAAATGTAAAAAGCATCTTTCTTTTCCTTTTCTTATTTCACTGTCTAAGGTGTTGAATAATAGTGGAGGTAATATACATCCTTATCTAATTCCAGAATCTAGGGGTTATGCCTCTTGTAAATTAGAATTTTTAAAAACATAGTGTTAAATTAATGAAACAAGAAATCATATAAAAATTAAAATAAAGATTGCTATCAAATCACAAACCTAATAGATACTTATTGAAGAAGAAAAATGTAAATAATTGTTTAAGTTACTGTTCATTCTAGTGCTTAGAGAGAGGTAGTTTTTGCATACTTCCACATAGCAATTATCTGTACATATTTTAAATAGTTCATCTCATATTTTTTATATAGAATTTGAATTTTACTTTACTCTTTACTAAAATATAAGCATTTTTGAAAATTATTGAAGAGATTTTGTCAACATTGTTCTTAATGGCTTCATTCTATTTCATAGAAATTAGGTCAATATTCCTGTAATATTTTATTGAAATTGTTTCCATATTTAACAAAAATAAAAGATCATTGCTTTTCATAAAAATTCTGTACTCATGATTATTTTCTTAAGATTGATTCCAGGAAGTGAAATTACTAGATCAAATCAAATAATTGTAAGAGTTGTAATATATTTTGCCAAAGTTCTTTACAAAAGGAATTTTGCACATCCATCAGTGATGCCTGTCTTATTACACATTTTCCAAATTGAGGATTTTCATTTTAATTGTCAACTTAATAGGCACAATAATTCTACTTTTATTCATATCCTTACTCTGAGATTGATACTTAATTATCATGTTTGTTATCAATATGCATTTACTAATCTATGTGCACATTCTTTGACTAGTGATTAGGCTTTAAAGAGGTTCACATTGATTAAGTGATATGAAGACTAAATACATTGACCTTTTATAAAAATGACAGAAGTTTTATTTTTCTCAATTCTTTCGCTTACCCACTGAAACATGATTATACTGTGTATGTTAAAAAAAATTTCTCTTCAGTTGCTTTTAAACATTGTTAGTTTGCCCATCCATATACAGATGCTTACAGCTATGTAATCTATAATTGGGAAAAATTGAAAACTACCTGATGATCAATGATCAGTGAATTGCTATGTACATTATAATACTATATCTATATTTATTGACCACAAAACATGTTCAAAACATTTTATGAAGGTTGAAAAACCTATAGCAAAATCCCATATTTGCTTAAAAATATGTTGCAGTAAATATATAGTAAAATAGTTACAAAATTTAGTTGTTATTTTGAGGTATTAGAGTCACAAATAACATTTATTATTTTTCTTTTACTGTGTTTTCTATTTATATATATCTTCAGCATAAATTATTTTTTATAAACTCCAAAAGGTTTTAACAAATTCTTCCCGAGGGGTCTACTTTCATTATGTGAAAATAAACAGACCAGTCCTCCCACAGATAAAACAGAATCTCTGGGGAATATACAAAAAAGAAACTACCAGAAGATTCTGGAGAGTGAAAATAGAACGGGCATATTTTGGAAAGGATGAAACAGTTGGAAAAAGGGATGCACAGAAAGAGTTTCCTGTCTTGGCCTGAAGGAAGGCCACAGTCACAATGTGCTGCAGGACACCTGAAGCTCTGAAAGAAAATCTGCCACATCTCTGTCCCGAAAAAGACAGAAACCAGAGCAGCCACAACTGCTGTGAGGTGAGGGGAAGTCCTAGAAAGAGGAGTGAGGAGGACAGCTCCGGCTTCTGTGTGTGCAAACTCTCCTGCAGTCTCAGGAGGACCACTGAACGATGCGTGTGCGGGGCACGCTCCAAGCAGCACACCTAAGGCTAAGATAAGGCAACTGGGATTTTAGCTGCTGCCACTTGTAGACCAGAAAAAATTAGCACCTTTTGTCTAACAAAGCTAATTGCGTGTTAAAACAAAAGCAACAGTGAGAGGAATTAAAAATAACAATAATAATAAAAAGAAGCCTCCACAGCAGGATATTCACAATGTCCAGAAGACAAAAACATTTACTTGACATTTAAAGGACCAGGAATTGATAACCCACTCCCAATAAAAATGACCAAAAACTAAGGACAATCTCAGTAGGCCCTAAATGATGGAACTACCAAGGAATTTAGAATAATTCTTATCACTATGCTCAATGAGATAATATACTCATAATAAGGAAAAGTTAGGAAACAGAAGAAAAATAGAAAATATAGCAAAAAAACACATTGATATTCTAGGACTAGAAGATATAATATCTAAAATATTTAAATTACTGAACAGATTTAGGAGGAGAATGAAGGCAATAGAGGAGAAAGTCAATCAACCTGAAAATAAATCAATAGAAATTATTCGATCTGAATAGAGAAGAGAACAAAGATTCAACGTAGTAAACTGAGCTTCAAGATTAATTTATCCGAAATGCATGCAATTGGAGTTAAAAAGGAAAAGAGGGGGACAGGAGAAAGACATTTAACAAAAATAATTGCCAAAAGTTTCTCAACTTTGATGAATTGTGTCAATGTACATACTAGAGAATCTCAGTAAATCTCAAAGAGAACAAATAGGAAGAGATGCCTACGAAGACACAATATTTTCAAACTGGTGGAAACCAAACATCAAGATAAAATCTTGAAAGCAGACAGAGAAAAATGACAAGTGCACTAATAATTTCAATGACATGGACTCCTCATAAATGATGATTTTTAAGGCAACAGAAGCATATTTAAGAGAAAAAAATAATCCAAATTTCTATATGTACTGAAAATATCCTTCAAGAAACATTTTTTAATTTTGATTTTTCTCACTACAAGAAATGGTAAATAAATTTGTTAGGCTGAAAGGCAAAGACATCAGAGTGAAACTCAAATCTTTAGGAAAAACATGAGAAGAATCAGAAATGGTAAATATCTGAATAAAAATAAATGGCTGAATTTTCCCTCTTTGTTTCTTTAAAATATATATGACAGTTGAAAGCAACATACACACACAAGCACGTATATATCTTTGTCTTCTGGAGTATCTTGTTCTGTTTATGGACTTCATATGAAGCCTAAAGCTTACAGCATAAAGGATCCTATGTTGAAAGTTAACAAAAACAAAGTTTTTCTTTGATAGGTCAACAAACTGATAAACATTTACCTAGACTAAGCAAGGAAAAGGAGAACACAAATCACCAATACCAGGAGGGAAAGAAGGAATATCACTACAGAATCAATAGATTTTAAAAGTGTAATAACATAATATAATGATCACATCATCCCAACAAATTTGACGACTTACATGAAATGGACAAATTCCTTGAAAAATACAACAAAAAACCGAAATATATTTAAAGGTGAAACACTTAATGCTCTTCAAACTGGGAAGAATAAAATAAGGATTTCCAGACTTATCAGTTTTATTATGAATTACATAAAAGATCCTACCTATTATGAACAGGCAAGAAGAAGAAACAAAGGGTATAAAGACTGGAAAAGAAAAAATAAAACTCACCTGATTTGTAGATGACATGATTGTTTACCACTAAAACATCTAAGAATTCTACAAAACAACCTATAAAGTGAATTTAGAAAGTTCTGAGATTCAATGTAAGCATACAGGTATCAAATGTATTTTTGTATACTAGCACCAATTAGAAATTAAAATAAAAATTGCTATTTGTAATACCATTAAGAATCGCAAAATACTTAGAAAAATTAAAAAGAGATCTATAAGTTATTTACACTGAAAGCTACAAAATATTGTTAATGAATACAGAGAAATATTATTTTCCTGAATTTAAAAACTCAGTTTTTTCCCAAATTGATCTAAATGTTCAACTTGATTCTAATTAAAATTTTACCAGGTTTTCATGTAGAAAAAAGTTCAGACTTTCAGAAGCTGGTTCTAAAATTTATGTGGATATTCAAACAAGCTAAAAGAGTATATTTGAAAAAGAAGAATCAAGATGGAAAATTTACACTACTAATTTCAAGACTGTGTGATATAGGTGAAAGAGTGTGCATACAGGTAAGTTTAGCCAAATGGAGAGTCTAGAAATAGACCCACACATATACAGCCAATTGATCCTTGACAATGCGAAATGGGAATTCTTTACAACATATTATGCTGAAACAACTGGACTTCCATATGAAAACCTATACATCACACAATATACAGCACTTGCAAGGAATGGAGCATAAATGTAATGTTAAAGATAAAACCTCAAAAAAAGGGAGAAAAAAACTTTACAACTTTGGGGTAGGCAAAGATTTCTTATTTTGGACGTTTAGCACACAAACCATTTAAAACAATAACTATAAAACAATAACTATAATTGTAATGAATTTAAAAATGTTTGTGTTTTATGAAATTAAAAGCAAGACATGACATGATAAAAAAAAGTTTGCAATATGTATATATCCAGACTATATGAAGTACAATAATATACAAATACACAATTTTTTAAAAGGCAAAAATTTGAACACACTCTTCATAAAAGGAAATCTTTAAGTGGTACATTAAAAGATGTTCAACTCCATGAATCATAAGAGAAATGCAAATTAAAATCACCAAGTAGTATCAGTACGTACCATTATAACAGTCAAAATTAAAAAGACTGCTAACACAGGGCATTGATGAAGGCATGCAACAACTGGAACTCTGGTGAAATGTGAAATGGTACATTTACTTTAAAAAGTTATTTGCAGTTTCTTAAAAAATTCAGCATACACCTACCACATGACTCAGTATTTACCTAAAGTTGGAAAGTAGATATCCACACAGACACTGTATAGGAATGCTCATAACAGTTTTATTTTTAAGAGCCATGACTGGAACCTACCAAATTTGGCGTATATAAAAATGACATTTCTAAAACCAGTTGGAGAAAAGTAGAGCTTTTAATACACGAGGTTAGGATCATGGATCAACAGATGGAATAACAAAAAATCTGGCCTATTTTCACATTTTACAGTATGATATATTCCAAATGAATTAGGTATTTTTAAAAAGAATTGGATGAATTCTTCTAGAACCTCAGAAGGGAAATTTTTTTACTATGAGTCAAAATCAATAAGTAATAAGGGAAAGAACTGTAAATTTGACTACAATAAAGAAAATTTATTACAGCAAAAGAAAATTTATTATTGTAAAAGAAAACAAGTAAAGTAAAAATACAAATGTCAAACTTGGGAAAATATTTGCATTTATACCACTGATGAAAGATTTACCTCCTTAGTATACACAGACCTGTTAATAATAGAGACAAAAAAGACCAAGAACCTGATTGAAATATAAGCATGAGATATGAATTTCCAATTCACAGAAATAGAAAACCATGTGACTCCAAAACATGTGAAAACATGCCAAACTCACTCATATAAAGAGAAATGTAATTTAAAACTGCTCTCAGATATAATTTCTCACGTATCAGACCAGTGAAAGTTTAACAACTCCCTCTGTTAAGGGAGCTGTAAAAAACAGTCACTTTCATAATTGATGAGACATACAATTAAAATTTAAAAGGTAAAAAAGTAAATTAGTACAGCCATTTCAGAATGCAGTTTGGCAATCTCTTACAAGACTACATGTGGACTTACCACACCATCCAGCCATTGCACTCCTAGATTTTTAACCAAATGAGTTAAAAACTTACATCCATAAGAGAACTTGCACATGAATATTCATAGCAACCCTATTCATAATTGCCAATACTTGGAAGTGGCTAAGATACCAACAGGTGAATGCATAAACAAAACAAAACATTAATATATGCAATGATAAAAGAAATGAACTGTCAAGCCATGAAAAGTCATGGAGGAACCTTAAACATGTATTATCAAGTGAAAGAAGCCAGTCTGAAAGGCTACATGCTATATTAATTCCAGCTTTTTGAAATTCTGGCAAAAGACAGTAAAAAAAAAAAATCAGTGGTTGCCAGGGGTTTGGGATAAAGGAGGGAGGGATGCTAAAGTGAGCACAGGGGTTTTGTTGTTGTGGTTTGGTTTGGTTTAATTTTGGGGGCTCCCTTTAGGGCAAAGAGTCTATTCCATATAATATGGTAATAGTAGGTACATATCAACATATTTGCTTAAATCTATAGAATGTACAACACAAAGAGTGACCTCTAATGTAAACTATGGGATTTAGTGAATAATAATGTATCAGTATCAGTTCATCAATTCTAATGAATGTAACACACTAATGCAAGGTATTAATAATAGGGGAAACTGAGGGGGCAGGGGTGGAAGGGCTATATGGGAACTCTATTTTTAGTCTAATTTTTCAACAAATGCAAAAGTGCTCTAAAAATAAAGTTTTTAAAAAGTAGGCTGAAAGATGTGAATGATTTGGAATAAATAAGTGAGGCTGTGCATATCTGAGGGAAGAGGAACATGATGAAAAGAAGCCACTGAGCTGAGGCTTCAGGGCAAGAGGCCTCCTGCAGTGTGTGAGACAGAGCAAGAAGCCAGGGTCACTGCAGGGTTCCACTTTATGGATAAAATCCCCCAAATCCAGAAGAATGAAGGGGCTCTCTTCAGGTCACACAACTCACAACTTTCAAGACTGATCAGATGGAAACTCAAGCGTTCTCCTGGTGGCTGGCAGTCCTGTGTCCTGCAAGGGAGGCCCTCCCCTTAGTGCCGAGGGCTGCGGCATGCACTGTGCCCAGGAACCATACAGCAGGAAGTTCACAGCTGTGTGTGGTCCTCCACAAGTCCCCCTTATACACCAACGTAAGCTTTTGGCTTCTCCCCACAACCTGCAGACCATGTGGTATCACTTTATTTCTTACCAAACTCAGGTTTCCAACCCCAATCTCCTGCTACTAAACCAAAGGATATAAATTATTTTAAACAAGAAACCCCTTAGTAATAGAAAAAAAGGCAGAAATTTTGGTTCTTGGCTAGAACTCAGACAACAGGGGAAAAATTGATTTCACTTACAACATGACTGCAGGCACAGGTTCTTGTCTAGAACAGGGATGAGAAACCAGTGACCTTAAGTCCACATGCGGCCTTCTAGGTCCTTAAGTGCAGCCTTTTGACTGAATTCAATTTTACAGAACAAATCCTTTTGTTTTTATTAATACATTTTTGTTCTTTTATTGTATTTTTATTTTATTTTTAAATGAGCATGTTTAAAATACCAAAGAATAAAATTAGTTTCAATGAAAGAATGCTCCCAGATTGATCAGCACAATTAGAACATTACTAAGCCACAACGGCTAAATTGATGGCTGGTACACTCGTGATTTACTTCGAATTTCCCCCATCTGACTGGGATCGCCACCACGCAAGACTGGTCGTCGAGAGTTTATGGGGGTAGAGTATGCCAGTCTGTTGTCAGCTTTTGACAACAGTGCACTGCGTTTCTGTTTAAAGAGGAATTTGTGAATAGTAGCACAGCTCCACAATATTTTTATAATTCTGTCTGCTTAACAGCCCATCATGTTGAACAAGACCAATAAAAAGCTGAAGTAAGAAAACAGATTTTTTAATGAGGATTGGGAATTGCAATATTATCTTGTTTCTGCTAAAGATAAGATGATTTGCTTGCTTTGTGATACTGCAATATCAACATTACAGAAATTCCATGTTCATCAGCATTATAACACTCATAAGGACCACAAATATTTTAAATTTGAGGGACAGGTGCAAAAGGTTGTATTGCAGAAATTAAAAGATGAAAAGCAAAAGCAAAGACAATTCTTTCAAGCAGCAATAAGATCTGGAAATATTGCCACTGAAGAAATTTATAAAGTAGCTTATATACTCAAGAAAAAAGAGAAGCCATTCAGTGATGTAGAAACTGTGAAAGAATGCATTTGTTGAAGTTGTGGTATGTTTAGACCCCGATAACGTTTCAAAGTACAAACAACTGCCTCTTCCAAGGAGAACCATAACTGATAGGCAGCATGAATTAGCCTTCAACTTAACAGAATAACTTCATGCAATACTTCAAAAGGAAAATATATATTATTGAATTGTTTTGGATGAAACAACTTATACTACTGACTTGGAGCACATTTTATACTTCATTCAAGTCATAACAGAAGATTTTCCTTGCTACAAAGAGTTACTTGCTTCAGATACTTTTGCCCACAGAACATGGGGAATAGATATCTTCAAAAACTTTTCAAGATACATGCCTTGAAATTGGACTGAATTTGATAAATTTAGTGAGTGTATGTATAGATGGTACACCTTTTATGACAGGAAAAAATAAAGGGTTTATTGCACAGATTTAAAAAAAGTATTACTGGATCAAGATCCTCTCATTTCTCTTCATTGTATCTTGCATCAGTAAAATCTCTGTGCTAAAGCTCCTATTTTAAGTGACACTTTGCAACAAGTTATAAGTATTATTAACTATATTCATGCAAATGCAACACTGCAGCATCAGTTTCATAACATGCTAAAGTTGAACAATGAGGTATTCAGTGTGGATTTGCCATATCATTCTAAAGTGTGTTAGCTATCACGGGGACAGGTGTTAGCCAAAATTTTGTCTCTGCAAGAACAGATAGTTAAATTTTATGAAGAACAGAATCGGCAATGTGAATTATTTAAAGAAGATTTCTATTTAAATGCAGCATTTATGTGTGATATAACGTCAAATCAAAATGGTTTGACTATTTCTTTGCAAGGTA
The DNA here is from genome assembly GCA_028533085.1 of Varecia variegata. Classification (NCBI taxonomy): domain Eukaryota; kingdom Metazoa; phylum Chordata; class Mammalia; order Primates; family Lemuridae; genus Varecia; species Varecia variegata. The sequence continues at coordinate 12,193,710 of CM052438.1, forward strand.
GAACTAAGTATTTATGATATGTGGCAAAAAATTGAAGCATTTTGAAAACAATCTATCTTTTTTCAAAATACTTCTTCAAAGAGAAATTTCAGATGAACATTTTTGCCAGTTAGCAAAGGCCATTGATGAGCAAGATGATATATGCAAATCATTTGAAGAATACACAGCTATTACAGAACTATTAATTGGAGAATGCAATGAAAGTTTCACTGACTTTGAGAATCATCACGTCACACTCAAATTAGCATTTCAGTCTCACCTAGTTATCACCATGGCACCTAAAGAAAAACGGGTGGAATTGATTGAGCTCTCAGTAGATGACATTTAAAAGTCATTGTTTGATGCTAAGAAAGATCCAATTGAAACACAGAAAAATTCAGTAGAATACCCATGCCTTCGGCAGCATGCCTGAAAAATACTTTCTTGCTTTTCAAGCACTTACTGCTGTGAATCTATATTCTCTTACCTAACCAAATCAAGATGCTGTTAAGGTAACAAATGATCCATACTAGAGATCCATCTAGAGAGTATCAACTGAAACAGCAGACAACCATGCTGCAACCAAATATTCAAATACTTTCCAGTTCTGTTCCACTGGTCTACGTCTCTGTTCTTGTGTCACTCATGCTGTTTTAGTTACTGTAGCCTTGTAGTATAGCTTGAAGTCTGATAAATTGATGCCTCCCAATTTGTTCTTTTTGCTAAAGATTGCTTTTTCTATGTGGGGTCTTCTCTCATTCCATACAAAGTGTAGAATTATTTTTTCTAGATTTGCAAGAAATGATGTTGGTATTTTAATAGGGATTGTATTAAATCTGTAGGTCACTTTGGGTAGTATAAATGTTTTAACAATGTTGATTCTGCTGAACCATGCGCATGGTATGGCTTTCCACCTGTTTATATCCTCTGCTATTTCCTTCCTCAGTGTTTCATAGTTCTCCCTGCACAGGTCTTTTACCTCCTTAGTTAAATATATTCCTAAGTATTTTATTTTTTTTGTTGCCACTGTGAAGGGTATCGAGTCTTTGATTTGTTTCTCAGTTTGACTGCTGTTGGCGTATAGGAATGCTACTGATTTCTGTACATTGATTTTGTAACCTGGGAGTTTGCTGAATTTGTTTATCAATTCCAGTAGTCTCATGGCAGAATCTTTGGAGTTTTCTAGATATAAGATCATATCATCAGCAAAGAGCAATAGTTTGACCTCTTCTGCCTCCATTTGGATGTCCTTGATTTCCTTGTCCTGTCTGATTGCTCTGGCTAGGACTTCTAGCACTATGTTGAATGGAAGTGGTGATAGAGGGCAACCTTGTCTGATTCCAGTTCTAAGCAGAAATGCTTTCAATTTTTCCCCATTCAGTATGATATTGGCTGTGGGTTTGTCATATATGGCTTTTATCATTTTGAGGTATGTCCCATCTGTGCCTATTTTGTTAAGCATTCTTATCATAAAAGGGTCCTGAATTTTGTGGAATGCTTTGTCTGTGTCTATTGAGAGGATCATGTGGTCTTCATTTTTGCTTCTATTTATGTGGTGAATTACATTTATAGATTTTCATGTGTTGAACCATCTCTGCATCTCTGGGATGAAGCCCACTTGGTTGTGATGGATTATTTTTTTGATAAGCACCTGAATTCGGTTTGCTAGGATTTTTTTGAGAACTTTTGCATCTATATTCATAAGGGATATTGGTCTATAGTTTTCTTTTTTTGTTATTTCCTTGCCTGGTTTTGGTATCAGTGTCATGTTGGCTTCATAAAATGTGTTGGGGAAGATTCCTTCCCTCTTGATACTATGGAATAATTTCTGCAGGATAAGCACCAGCTCTTCTTTGTAGGTCTGGTAAAATTCGAGTGTGAAATCATCTGGTCCACGACTTTTCTTTTTAGGAAGGTTTTTTATTGCTGCTTCAACTTCAGTAGTTGATATTGGTCTGTTCAGGAATTATATTTCTTCCTGACTGAGCCTAGGGAGGCTGTGTGTTTCTAAGAATTTGTCCATTTCCGGCATGTTTTCTAGTTTCTGTGCATAGAGGTTTTTATAGTATTCATAAATGATATTTTATATTTCTGTGGTTTCAGTTGTAATACCTCCTTTTTCATTGCTTATGGAGCTTATTAGAGTCCTTTCTTTTTTCCTTCTCCTTAATCTAGCAAGAGGCATGTCAATTTTGTTTATTTTTTCAAAGAACCAACTTTTTGTTTTATTAATCTTCCATATACCTTTTTTATTACCAATTTCATTTAGTTCTGCTCTGATCTTTGTTATTTATTTTATTCTGTTGGGTTTGGGGTTGGTTTGCTTGTCCTTTTCCAGTTCTTTGAGACAATTCATTAGATTGTTGATTTGTGATTTTTCTGTCTTTTTGAAGGAAGGCATTTATGGATATTAATTTTCCTCTCAGGACTGCTTTAGCTGTGTCCCACAGATTTTGATAACTCATGTCTCCTTTATCATTTAGTTCAAAGAATCTTTTGATTTCCACCTTAATTTCCTCCTTATTGTGATAATTGTTTAGCAGAAGGTTGTTTAGTTTCCATGACTTTGTGTAGAGAAGATAGGAACAGACTGATAACCCAGATATAAAACCACCCTTATATAACCATCTAATCTTTGACAAAGCAGACAAAAATATATCCTGGGGAATAGAATCCTTATTCAATAAATGATTCTGGGAAAATTGGATAGCCACATGTAGAAGACTGAAACATGATCCACAACTTTCACCTCTCACAAAAATCAACTCATGGTGGATAACAGACTTAAACCTAAGGCATGAAACTATATGAATTCTAGAAGAAAATGTTGGAAAAACTCTTACAGATATTGGCCTAGGCAAAGAATTTATGAACCCAAAGGCAATCACAGCAACAACAAAAATAAATAAATGGGACCTGATCGCATTAAAAAGCTTCTGCATAGCCAAGGAAACTATCACAAGAGCAAGCTGACAACCTACAGAATGGGAGAAAATGTTTGCATGCTACACATCCAATAAAGGACTGATAACTAGAATCTATATAGAAACCAGGAAACTCAGCAAGAAAAAAATCAAACAACCCTATCAAAAAGGAGGCAAAGGACATGAACAGAGACTTTTCAAAAGAAGACAGACTAATGGCCAAATAATTTGCCCAGCTTCATCAGGAGTAGACTGGCAGGACCTGAATCCATACCCCTCACTCCTAGGAGTCTGGCCACACCTGGTAGTACCTGTCTTCCTGCAAGCACTATTAGGAGAACAACAGAGCATAATGTCAAAATACACTTGGCTGTGTCACACCCCCGTGTAATATGACACAACATAAATTTAAATTACACAGTGTGCTTTAGCTGAGAAAACCCCTGAGTAATTAGCAGCTGATGCAATCCAGACAGGCACATGGTAACTCCTATGGTCGTCCAGCATTCATGCCTACTCAGAGGGCAGACCTTTTACATAAATATAAAAAGATAATTACTACAGGAAAAAAATGAAACAGGTATTGTTTCTTACAGGGATGAGGAGGAGTGGAGTTTTGAATGCACAAAGCAGCCTGGTAACATGCAGCTACTTCAAAGAAAGAGTGTGAAACCTGAGGCTCAGCCCTTCCAAAATCCTCCCATGCCCAGATGCCTCCGTAGCAAGTGGACACACGCAGGGATGAAGTTGCTTGAGCTTATTTACAGAAGCTTTCCTTCGTCTCCTCTTTAAACATAAACAAGAGGGAAGTCACAGCACTGATTGGCTTCATCAACAGCATATGGAATAAATTATGCCTAATGACAGGCTTTCAGCGGTTTTGCCACCACTGGGCGCGGACGCTGTGCCTAGTGGAGTTGGGTTCACCAGCCGCAGACTCCCCGAGTCCCCAGTAACTGCACAGATGAATGGGGAGGGTGTGGAGGGAGCAGACTGGCTAATTGAAAAGGGGGAGCACTTTACAAACACCATTACATGAAATGTGAGAAGTGTAACGTGGCAGGAACCAGGCAGCACCTGGTGTCAGCGGCTAATTGTGTTGTACCGTGGGATGTTAGACCAGTGCGCTCAGGGCCAACTGAGCCAAAGCACTTGCCTTGCAGGCGCCACATCCTCTGACACAGGGCTTGGATGACAGGATGGACCAGTCCGGCAGCAGCATCCCCCAGGAATCACGTTCCATTCAAATGAACACATGCACAGATGACAGGCCTTTATCTTACCCTTGCAGAGCTGGGACAAGAGTCATTTTTGCTACTTACACAGCAATGTCTCGTTAAAAGAGGAAAAAGGAATTCCAGGAATTGGCTTTTTGTATGTTAGCAAAAAGGAATTTTAAAAGGAAGAAAGAAAAGGAAGGAAAGAAGAAAGGAGGGACAGTAAAAGGGAAAAGGACAGAAAAAAAGAAGAAGAAGAAGCAAGAAAGCAAGCAAGGGAAAAAGAATGAGTTTTGTATACAGGAAGTTTCTGGTTGTGTGTGTGTGTGTTTTTTTAACTAGAGTCAATACTATTTTCTATAGGACATAGTAACATCCATAAATATCCTCCTTTCTAGTATTATTTTTACAAACAGGCATGGGAAATAAAGACAAATATCCACAGTAGAAATTAATTCAAGTCTCAGGGAACATTGGCCCTTGGATGCCCTAATATTCCATTTATTCCAAACCCTAATATAATATGCATGTGTCATTGTTTACTCAGGGTTACTTTCTGGAAAATTAGTGTCCAGTCAAAAATTTATATTTACGAAGGCAATTATCAGATTCAGAAGGAAAATTTCATCTAGTCCTTAATTAGTAGCAGCTCATGGTCTATGATAGCCATATTGTGATAAACTAACAAAAGTCACAAATAATTATAAAAATAGATCAAATTTTGCATGAAGAATAAATAAGGCAATAAATTTTGACTGGGGCTAATTTTCTAATAACTAGCATCCTGGAAATGTTTTTGAAAAGCCTACAAATTCTGGCAACTTTAGTTTTAGATATAAGTAAAAGATATATACCTAAACATAAAGCAGTTTCAGTGGGTATGGTAGACAGTGTGTCTAAAAGATGAAGGGTTTAGGAGTAAGATATTATGAGCTTACTCTCCTATCTGTAACACTTATAAGCTGTGTGGCCTTAGCTCATAACTAACCTCTCTGAGACTCAGTGCCTTCATCTGTAGATTATGAACATTAATGTTCCTTTTGTAAGGTTAGAAGGAGGATTAAAGAAAAGACGTATAAAGCCCTAAGCACAGTGCCTTGCATACAGTCTACATGCAGTTGTTTGCTTTTTTAATTAGTAGAAGTAATATTATTATTTAGGAGGAAAGTGAATATCTTTGGCTTTTTAAAGAGACATATTCAAAAAGTACCCTTAAAAAGGACTAAATGCATTAATATATTCTTCTAAGCTTCAAGCAACAAATATAAATGACAGTATCTCTCATTTGCCTCAAGATAATGTGAATTCCATAAGCAGACATGAGACTTACCCCAAAGTGGATCTATATCGAGTGCTTATCCCCAGAGATATAGTGTATACATAACTGGATGGGTCTGTTACTGTTGTAACTGGAAAAAAGGAAAGCCACTGTTGTGTAGAAAGAAGCTGAGGCTCTCTGCAATGTCAATGAGGTAGAATCAGAATGACATTTCCAGCATAATGTTAGCCAATTACATGTTGGAAATATGTATGCACTGCTCTGAACCACCTGTCATGTGCCTGGGTTCCTAATGGGGAACAGGAGGCAGTCAGCAAAAAGGAAAGCAAAAATCAGGAAAAATGTGAATATAAAAGCAAGGTTGGCTAAAAACAGCAGCACTCAGGAAGAAAGTTCCAACTAAAGAAGCTGCTAAACAGTGTCACAGAGAATTGCAATGGTTGCTCATGCTCTGAATTAGGGCCCCTATTTTGGAGAAAATTTTACAGATGCCCTGCTGACAGCTTAATGAAGAAATGTTACAAATCATTTCAGAGACAACAAGGGGTGCTAAACTAGCCTCTTCCAGTGCTGCCACCAAAAAAAAAAAAAAAAAAAGTGGATGTTCTCCCAATGAGGTTTTTCAAAAATGAATTATGCCATTAAGTGCCAAGAAGAAAATTAGCTATGAGCTTTTAAATTTAAAATGATCCCCTTTTTAATTGTAAAACAGTGGCACTTAACTGCTATTGATCCTGCTGAGACACATTAGGGAACAGGGTCACCATAACTGTTAATATTCACTGCTTAGTGAAAGAGCATCAAAGGACATTTTAATGTCACAGACTTTCTCAGGGAGTTTTTAAAGAAGGTTTGAATCAGCCAGCCTATGAATGAAAAGGACATGAGGTAGACAAATGTAGAAACAAATGTGATAGCAATTTTCTGCTAATCAAATCATAACTCAAGATTGATTTTTTGGCAAAAGTTTATGTCATATAGATTTCCAAGGCTGGTCGACATTTAAAAGTCAGAGTATATATTTCCTATAGACTGGGACTTTTTAGATGATCATCCAGTAGGGAATTTTTGTTTATTTTTGAACACATAAGTATATGAGAGAGCGTTCCTTTTG
>CM052438.1:12200722-12261464 GCA_028533085.1 Varecia variegata
ATGGAAAGCCAAATAAAAGGGAGACTCTAAATTAGCCAGGACTGTTCAGCTCTAAGAAATAGAAAACCATGCCAAGCTAGTTAAAAACAAAATAAAAATAAATTTTACACAAATATATGGTCAATTGATTTTTTATAATGGTGCTAGTATATTTAATTCATTTGGGAAAAAAAAGGTACTGGAACACCTGAATGTTTTTATGAAAAGATAAAATAAAACTTCACACTTATCTTACATCATGCACAAAACTTATTTGAAATAGATCACAGGCCTAAATGTAAATGCTAAAATTATAAATCCCCTAAAGGCAAACATAAAAGAATATCTTCATGATATGGGTGGGGTAGGCAGAGGTTTCTCAGACTACAAAAAAGGAACTAAGCATAAAGGAAAAATTGATGGATTGGTCATTTTAGATTGAGTTCTCTAGAGGCAGAGCCTGAGATGGTGACACTCGTGTGAGATGTATATTGAGTGACTGCAAGAGGCATCTGTAAGAAAGTGAGGGGGGCAGATGGGCAGAGGAAGAAGCTCAGCAAAGAAGTGGGGTCATCTGGAGTCCAACCTCTGCCTGACCCCACAGGGAGCTGCAGGACACAAATGACACTTCAGAGTTATACCTCATGGAGGTCAGAGGATGGGACTTTTATACCCCCATGTTAGCCGGTCATTTGTCTAAGCCACTCCAGAAGAGAGCATGGCCTCCCAGTTACTTCTAGACAAGATGGCTCCCAGTGGCTGAGGACAATTCTGAGAAGGCTATTCCCATAAGTCTTTAGCAGCCAACATTCACATCACCAGAAGAAGGGGAGAATCTTCAAAGAAGGAGACCTGAGTTAGGCACCAATAATGTCCACTAGCATTGGCCTTCGTCAAAGTTAAAAACTTCCAAACATCAAAAGACATCTTTAAGAAAATCAATGGACAGGTCACATACTAGAAGAAAATATTTGCACCTCGTGAAATGAACCACAATGCTGAAATTACCAGGCACTAAAATGCTAAGTGTCTGACAAAGGGCTCATATCCAGCACATAAAAGAATTCTACAAACCATTACAAAAAATACAAACAAACCAAGGTTTTAAAATGGGCAAAAGACTTACAATGCCTGAAATTAAAAAGACTAACAATACCAAATATTGACAAGCATGTATTGCTCAAGGAGTGGAAGATGATATGACCTATTTGAAAACTGGCAATTTCTAATAACTATAACTATACACTCATCCCATGAAATAGGAATTATGCCACTAGGAATTTATATTATTCACAATTGAAAATAATATGCCCACAAAAAAACTTGTATAAGAATGTTAGAATGTTCACATCAACTTTGTTCGTAATCACCAAAACCCAAAAATAACTCAGTATCAATCAACTGGTAAATGGATAAACAAATTGTAGCATATTGATACAATAAAGTAAAACTCAACAATAAAAAATAACTACTCCTACATGCAACAACATATATGAATCTTAAAAACATATAGAGTGAAACGATAGACACAAAAGAATACAGACACAAAACCATTCAATGATTCTATTATACGAAACTCAAGAATAGTTAAAACTAATCAATGGAGATAGAAATAAGAACAATGGTTGCTTTTGGGGTGGAGCAGGGGAATTGTTATAAAAGGGCACAGGAGAACTTTACGAGGCGATAGAAATGTTTTATGTCTTGAAAGAGGTGGTGGGTTACAAGAGTGTATGCGTTTGCCAAAATATATCAAACTGTACACTTAATATGTAGCTGTTTTATATTATAACATCAGCTATACTTCAATAGTTTGTATTAGTTTATATAACTAGAATCCCGAGACTGAGATCTCAGACTGACGGACTGAGAATCACACCGTCAGTTTGGCTTCCTTGGTCCTAAGGAAGCCAAGACCTAAATTGGTTTCAGGGATATTTGAATCCAGGGCTGCAGATAAGGTCATCAGTCCTGTCTCTCTTCTCTCTCCCTCCCCACCGCCTTGCCTCTTCTTGCTTCTGTTGTCTTTGCTCTGGGTCTGCAGCTCCACGCAGCCACAGGAAAGCTACCTCAAGGCCTTTAGTGACCATAAGATGATCCACAAGGCTGAAATTACCCAGGAACGAAAATGCCATATTGACTGAACTTATTCACATAAGAGAAGAAACTGGATGGATTGAAATTCTTATTTTAATTTAGCGTCATAGTCAATTAGCCAGTCTGTTGATGTTGTTCCTGGCAAACCAAATCTTAGAGTTGATGTTAGTCACGGTTTATCTGATCTACAGAGGTAAATGACCGATTTGGGGATTGGCTTCAGCTGGTTTAAGAAAATGCATTTTATAGAGAACGGCTCATTTATCTGGACATTTGTTGCTGTTTTTATAAAAGTCATGATAAGCCCTGAAAAAATATCACAGCCAGAGGTTTTGAGACAGACACGTTATTGATTTTGCTCTCTGAAGAGGTCACATTGTGAAAATGGAACAGGTCTGAGCAGGAAAGGTGGTGACTCGGAGCTTCATTTCAGACGGAACCGTGCTGCACAACCAGAAAGGAAAGCTCTTTCACTCCAGTCCTTTTACAAATTTGGTTTGACTTCTACATGCTTCTCTTCCTGCAAATGTTCAGTGAGTCTTTCTAGAAACCGTTTGCCCTGCAGCTCCCAAATAATACTGTCAGATGATTTTCTTCCTGGGCCTCAGCCAGCTGGGAATAGGTTCTTTTTGTCCTGCATCCTTTTTTAAAACTAAAAGCTAATTTCCTGCATTTGCTCTTTATATTTCCTAACTCATAAAATTAGCTCTTCTTAAGTTCTGTGAAGGTTGATTTGGGGTGTCGACTTGACTGGATTAAGGGTTGCTCAGATAGCTGGTAAAGCAGTATTTGTTCTCAATGCTTCAGTAGGCATCCAGCCCTTCCCGCTTCTGCTGAAAAGGAAACTCAGGTGGTATTGATTTTGATTAGAATGACTGGGATGCCCAGGTGTGTCTGTGAGGGTGTTTCTGGAGGAGATGAGTGGGCATCACCCAATAAGCTGGGGTCTTGAGTGGAACAAAAAGTCTTAAGAGCTAATTCACTTTCTCTTCCAGAACCCAGATGCCCTACTTCTCCTGCCCTTGGACTCCAGCAGGCCCCTGGCCTATTGGGCTTTTGGCCTTGGACTGAGAATCACACCGTCAGTTTGGCTTCCTTGGTCCTAAGGCTTTAGGACTTGGACTGAGCCATGCTAGCTTTCCTAGTTCTCTAGCATGCAGTCTATCATGGGACTTCTCAGCCTCCATAATCAAATAAACTAATTCCCCTAATAAATCCTTTTCCTCTCTCTCTCTCTCTCTCTCTCTCTGTATGCGTGTGTGTTTGTGTGTGTGTGTGTGTATATATAGTTTGTATTAGTTTATATATATATATATGTATATATATATATATATATGTAGCAGTTCTGTCTCTTGGGAGAACACTGATTAAAAGAAGTTCCTTACTTGACTTCCTTCTTTTCCTTCCATCTGCTATACTTAGGACGCCTGACCCAGGACTCCAGAGAGTAAGACTTGGGAGGAGTCCTCCCATCAGACTCTATCTTACTACACAGCCCACTGCCCAAATCTGTTTTTGTAAATAAGTTTTTATTGGAATACAGCCTTGCCCATTTCTTTACTTATTGTCCTTGGCTTCTTTTATGGAACAGTGGCAGAGATGAGTGGTTGCAAGTGGTACAGTATAGCCTCAAACGTAAAGTATTTACGACCTGGCCCTTCACAGTCGAAGTTTGCCCACCCCTAACCTACACCTTCCCCTGCTTCCCTTCACAGTGGTAGATCTTGAGCATTCTCCTTGCAATGAAAGTGTTATATCAAGAGGTTAACAGAGAAACTAAGTCACATGGGCTGGCCATGTCTATTCATCATGTATGTTATTGATACAGAAAAGTATGTTATAGGGAGATAACTTTCTTAGCAGCTAACATTAGGATTTTGTTCTTCAACCAGCACCTTAATGACATTCAAGGTCAGAGCATGCCAGAAATACCCTCCAACCCACTTACCTGCCCATGCAATCTTCCTCCTCCACCAGACCTCAGTGAAACTTAAGTATTTATATACACATAAACATATTCTAAATTATAGATAATCTCTCGCAGAAAAGCTTTTTGGGAATCTCTCTTAAATCTAACAATAGGAATTGTGTAGAAAATCTGTGAAAAAATACAATTTTTTTTTTGGTGGGGTGGCGGGGAGGAGTAACAGAAAAATCTTGAGAAGTCAATAAACAGGTTGGCAATGGAAGTTTGGTGTGGGGAGAAGTCTGGTCATGAGGGATCCAGAGAGATGAGGGACTCACAACTGATGCTCAGAGAATTCAAGAGAGTGGTTTCCCCTTAGATTCATGATGTGTGTACGAGTAAGAACTATTTCTAGGATGGATTCCCACCCAGCCATCTAGAAGGAAGTTCCTAGGATGAGGAGAACAGTAGCCACCACCATTTGAGTGCACTCATCTGAGCTGATGTCTTAGGAGAGCCCATTCCCTCTCCCCCTGAGATGCATGACCCCAGGAAAACAGGAGGAGCTGTGCCTGGTCTGAGCCACTGACAACAATAATCAGACAAGCTCCTCAAATTCTCTCATATATCAAGGTCAAAGCACAGCAGAGGCTCCACCCTGTTCCCAGTCCTCTTTTCCTCCCCAGCAGTAATGTGGTATTTATCATGCCCATGTATTATTTTTCTGATTTTAATACATCTGGATCTACAATCTTGGTTATGTATTTTAATATAAATAAATTTACCACATTGCATTTTTCATTCAACAGCTTGGCCTTTCTAGTCAATACCATGTTTTGTTTGTTTACTTAGAACGTTAATGTATTGTTTTACCTTTTCAAGATGTTAATGTTGACATGTGTGTGGATGATCTATTTGTTTTTGATTGCTGTGTATTATTCCATCCATTATGAAAGATATGCAGATTACTTACAATTTTCCATAATTACAAGCACTATTCTGTAGACATCTTTATAATCCTATCCATGTAAAATGGGCATGAGTTTCTCTAAATCAGCTCTAACTTTCAAGCCCCTGTTTTCTATTGAGGTTGTATATCTTATCATACCATCATTGCCCATTCAGATTTCTTATGTGAACAATCTGCTTATATTCTTCTGCTTCTTTATTACTGTTGTTCTTCTTTAATACTAGGTATTCTACATATAATGCCACCATTAATCATTTCCCTTAGATTTGTGTTGCAAATAGATTTTGCCAACATGCTGCTTTTCTTTCAACTTTTATTAGTGGTTTTGTTACACTGAACTTTATAATTTTGGTGAGTCAAATTTATCCTAATTTTTATTTGTGATTTTTTTATCTTATTTAAGAAAATGTTTTCTATGCAAATATTGTCAACAGATTATTCTATGTTTTCTAAATGTTTGGGAGTTTTACTTTTCTTAGCAATAACTGTAATCCATCTGAAAGTGTGGTTTATCTAGTTACTTTTCTCATGTGAGTATCCTTTGGTCCCAATGCTACATGTAACATAGTCCATCATTCCTGTACTAGTTTGCAGTGCTGACTCTGTCATACATCAAGTTCACATATATACATAGGTCTGCTCTTGGGACTTCTATTGTTGGTTTATGTATTCTAATACTTTAGAATCAATTTATCCAATTCAAGAAAAAAATCCTTTGGGGATTTTAGCTGACAAACAATTTATTTTATAAATCTAATTATTTATACTGTTAAGACTTCCCAGTTAAACATAATAATCTCTCTTAATTTATAATTTTTTCTTTTTTTAGACTTAGTACTAAGTAACTCATTGGTAATGTGGGATATATAGGGCACTTTTGGGGTTTTATACTATTTTTATGTTGGTGTGATAGCTAGCAAATTTGCTGAAGTTTTTTTTATTAATTTTAATAGTTTCTCTAGGTTGTCTTGTCCTTTTCCATACAGAAAAATAATATTGTTTATATATAATGTTAGTTCTTCCCTTATAATATTAATAACTATTTATTCTAATAGTCTTATTGTGTTATCTAGAACCTCCAACACATTGATGAATAGTAGCAATAATTAATAGCAGGGTTCCTTATCTCTTGTTCCTGACTTCACATAGATGAATCGTAAGTATTTTACTTGTTTCATAGTATTAGTAGAAACCATTTAACCAAATAAAGAAGTCTCCTCATTTATAGTGAGCTAAAAGTTTTTACCATAAATAGTGTTGTATATTACTTAATGTTTTTGTCTTTATATATTGAGATTTTAATATATTTTTCCTTAATCTGGTAATGTATTAATCACATCAATAGACATTGTAATGTTGCACCATTCTTTCATCCCTGAGCCAAGCTCTACTTTTTTGTGATAAATTATTTTTAATGTATTGCTGGACTTGATTTATTAATATTTTATACAGGACTTGACTTTTATACCTATTAGTGAATTTATGCTATTATTATCTATATTTAATAGTAAGATTATAGTGGCTTCTTTTTGGTGTTTGTTTGTTTGTTTGTTGTTGTTGTTGTTGTTTTTTGAGGTAAGGTCTTATCTGATGCCCAGATAACCTCAAGCTGGTTGGCTCGTGCTATCCTCCTACCTCAGCCTCCCATGTAGCTGGGAATATAGGTGCTCACTACCACACCCAGATAATATTTCTATTTTTTGTAGAGACAGGATCTCACTCTTGCTGAGGCTGGTCTTGAACTCCTGACCTCAATTGATTCTCCTGCCTCAGCCTCCCAAAGTGCTGGGATTATAGGCATGAGTCACAGTGCCTGGCCAATATACTGACTTCTTATAATGAGTAGAAGGCTATCTTTCTTACTTAGTATCTGAATTATTGAAAATATGAGGATAACAAAATTTTTTCTTGAAGCTTTGGTAAACTTACCTATAAAACCATCTGAGCCAGATGCCTTTAGGAATTCTACTGTTTCTTTGGTTTTTGTTTCTTTTTCTGTTTATTTTTGTTTGTTTGTTTGCTTTTTTTTTATTTGTCCCTTCTATTTTTTTTAAGTTTATTCTTGATGTAAGAATTTTCTGGCTTGTATTCACTCATTCACTTTTAGCCTTTTTTGCTTTCTAATATAAGCATTTAACATTTAAGTTTCATTCTAAACATACTCTTAGAGCTACATTTGCAAGTTTTGTTTATATACAAATATTCTTGTTGCTTAGTTTGTTTCTTATTTCTAAATCAGTAATTTCCATTATGATTTCTCCTGTAACTCACGAATTATTAGGACTTGTGTTTTATCTTTTATGATAACATTAGTGGTGGACAGCTTCAAAGATAGCCTTCAGAGACCTCACTTCCTGGTGTTTGCACCCTTGTACTATCCTCTCTCTGTGTGTGGCTAGAACTAGTAACTCTCACTTTTTGTTTTTTTATTAATTAATTTTTTATTTAAAATTGATATGTAATAGTCATATATATTTATAGGGTACCGTGTGATGTTTCAATGCATGTGATGTATACAATGCATGTAGACATTGTATAATGACCAAATCAGGGTAATTACCATAACCATCACTTTAAAGTAGCTCTCTCCTAAATCTCCCTTCTAATGAACTTATCTTGCAAAAGTGGTAGGATGTCACTCCCAAGGCGAGGTTACAGTGAGACTGCATTCTGTCTCGGGCACTCCCTCTCACTCTCTTGCTTGCTCACTCTGAAGAAAACCAGCCGCCAAGCTGTGAGTTGCCTTTTGGCGAGGCCCCCATGGCACGGAACGGAAGGAGGCTTCTAGCGAACAACCTGGAAGCAGTTGAATCCTGCCAACACCATGAGTGATTTTCCAAGGGGATATCCCCACCCCCAGCCACTGTGGCATACAGACATGAAGAGCCTATACAGAGAGCAGTGAGAAGACACATGCCAAACCAAAAATCTGGCACATACATGACAAAAACTATGTTTCTGATTTCAAACAGAAATCTATCTGTACCTATTCTTCATGTTAATTTAGGCATATATATTTATAATGTATGTAATATTGTTCCATGTTACACCAGCCAAAAAAAATAAATTAGTGCCATCAAGGGATAGCAAGAGAGAGGTTTGCAAGCTAAAAAAAAGCAAGGAAGAAGGAAAGAAGGATAGAGTGCACATATGGTCACAGAGAAGGTCACCAACCAAGGAGGAAATCTTGTTAATGGTGAACAGAAAACAGGAGCCTATGGGTTGGATCTGACTGGAATGTAACCATGCCTGAAGCGGCAAGAAAGAAAAGAATCAGAGAGTGACTTCAAGCCTGGGCCGAAGGAATAACAGGGTTCAAAACTAGGAAGTCAAAATCAGTCACAGGTCCAGGAGGCAACCACATGTCCTCAACAAATGCAAATACACAGGCAGAGCTGAGAGCAAGGGCTGCGGAGAGAAGTTTGCACCTCTAAACAACTGCCAGCAAGAAGCCTGTCAGGGTCCTTCATTCTTAGATGCAAGGTGAGTGGAGTGATGAATGCGTGGGAAGCAGAGGCTGTGTGCAGGGAGGACAGTAAGTGATGGAACAGATAATAGGGAGCCCAGAAACAGCCCTGGGCTAGGCTGGGGTAGGAGTCATAGAAACAGGAGCCATCACCAGATGCCATCATCAGCCTGCACAGCCAGGCTCCTGCCCAGACTAAGGAGAGGGATGGGGGCAGTGTGCCTTCCCTCTGCTATGCAGATAGGGGATTCCTAAGTCAATGATGATAACAGAAGAAGTACCTAGAATGAAATTCTCATTTGGAAATTCAGACTAAGCTGTAAGGTGAATTTAAGTTGGGAAAACCCAACCATGTGTTGGTTTGATCCAAACCATATCTTAAATTAAATTTGGGTATTTGAGGCGAACATATGGTTCTCATTTCTAACTTTTACCAAAATTCATGGCAATTAAATATTAATAAAAGGATGGGCATATTGATCATTACTAGTTCATAACCTTAGAGGAACATCTCTAAATCAAATGTATCTTATTGAATAAATTAAAAATACAATACAGAGCAATATATTTTTACCTCTATACATCCTGGACTAGGCTGTATTCATTAGCAAACTAGATTTGGAAACTGGAACATTGTTTGGCCTGATTTGTGGTGGATTGTCTCAGTGTCATAGGAGTAATCTGGTGGAGCCTTCTTATGGCTTCCTAAATAATGACAATCCCAAGAGATGGGCTGGAAGCAGGAGGGACTACTGGAATCAAAAGACTTGGACTCTCACACTCTGCCCTGTCAAGCTATGTGATCTTGGGTGACTCTTAGACGATTCCTGAGACTCCATTCATGCTCCCATGAATGGGAGAAAAATACCACTGACTGTTGGCAATCTCCTGTCTCTTAAATATGGAGCTGCTATAGAAATTATCCAGAACTTTCTAATGATAGCCAATATTCTTATTAGTGGTCTAGGAGGTATAAACGTCAAACTAAAAATTTGGGGATTCATGCAAAATTCTAAAAGCCACATGTGTTTGAGATTGTCCTAAGCTTTAGGGTCTCAACTCTTGCAATTTGTCCTCCATCCAAATATACCCTATAAGAAAAATAACTATATATCACCTAAATCCAGAATAACAGGAAAAAGATAGAAATATGCTCCTGAAGCCAATTTCTGAATATCCAAATTAAGTCCAAGGGGAATGAAAACTTGAGCTAAAATATGATGTCCAAAGTTGAAAGTAGTTGATGAGATAATTAGAACAAAGAAATTGAGCCAAGCAGAAGTTAGAGCACGGTAAACTAAAAAGGACAGAAGAGCAGATCGTAAAAGCTGAAATGGGAGAAGGTGGTGCTGATACAGAATGGCTGAGTTTTTACATAATCCTGTCACAGACTTACATGGACAGGTGAGATGCATTTGCAAATTCTGTCCCAGCTGAGTCTCAGAACATGAGTTCTACTTCATAATTATTTCTGTTCTATCAGGATTTTACAATCTGTGTTTAAGTTCTCAAGAGCACAATTTAAGGGTTTATCTGTACCTGTGTAAGAATGAGCTGCATGATTAAGAAGATGTATTGTACAAATTAAAACCACATTTTTAAAAAAAAAACATAGGAGACATTCACATTTTCTGAGTAAGAAGTATGATCTTCAAGGTCCATATTGGTCCACCCCTCAAAATGCTAAAGTAGAAGGCTAGTGAGAGATGCAAGAGGAGCAGGCTGGAATGAAAAGGATAGATGAAGTGTAAGTTTTGTACTCTATGTTGAATTAAGGCCTTTGGATTTGGAGCATTTTGTAAACTGTCTACATCAAACAATTACTAGCAAGGATCTGATTACAGTGCCAGGGACAAATTTAAGTAAAGAGGAGAAGGGGAACCATGCCAATGTATGATTCAAGTATGTTTCCTCCAATCTAGGCTACACAGTCACTCTTCTGGGTTTGACCTAAGTTAATAAATCTTATTATGGGAACTGGCTGCAGGCTGCCCATGAGAAACCCACAAGGAAACTTTTCAATACCACAAGTTCCTGAGAACACTCTACCCCACATCTACTGAATCTGGACCTCCACTAATAAGACTCTGAATCAGTTAGGGTACTACAGAATGAAAATAAAAGAAGACCCACTGAAGAATTATCTACATAAGATGATTTACTATCTCGCACAGCAAATAGTTCAGGAGAGCAGTTCAGCGTTGGCTAAGGGAGTAGCTTGGCAATATGGCCAAGGACCCAGGTGCTTTCCTCACTGCCATTTTCAGAGTGTTGACTGTTTTCCTCAGACTTGTTCCCTCATGGTTACATGATGGTTTCTGCAGCTCATATCTTTACATGGCACATCCACAATGGAAGATAGAGTCCCTTCCTTGGTCCTCAGTCTCCCCATTTGATGTATGCTCTCTTCCCTTGGCCAGAATTGCAGCACAGACCCATTCCTAAATAAATCCTGATGAGAGCAATGGAATTAACATGATTTGTAACTGAGTAATATTCTCCACCCTGGATTTGGGAACTGAGAGTCACCTAACATATATGGCCGCCTTGTTACCAAAGAGTTCTGTAAAGAAATATTGGTTAGATAGGCAATCAAAAATGCTCACCACGATCTGCATTGGTTAAAGATCCCCTGGTAAATCTTAGGCAGCCAGCCTGACACACGTCTGTAGAAAAACAATTTGTTAAGTTCTTCAATTCCATTAGGTTCTATTTCACCACATAATTAAATATATAATAGCATGGAGTTGTAGAATGGCCCTTTGCCCCTCCTTTTGCACAGAACCCCACCACTCCAGCACATTGTGGCTTGGAAAAATCAGGGAAAATTATCATTGTTGTGCTCATGGTGACTCATGCCTTCAGTGAAATGGGTAGACCCCCTCAAACAATGCTGCAAGCCTATACAAAATATAGGCCAGATGTACCTATTTCATTGGTACCCTAGAGAATCCTTTTGTCATTCCCAAAAATATTGGCATTGGGGGTGGTGACATTGAAGGACAACTAGAAGTCCTCAGTGGCAGCTTGAGTCAAAAGCAGAAAATGTAAGCTCATTAGTATACATTTGCTTCAAAAGTAACAGGTCATTTGGGAGATTTTTATATGTATATCTAAATATATGTATGCATATATTTACATATATAAATATATGTGTGATATATATACATATATATGTAACTGCTTACAATTTGTATATATAAGCACACCATTTGTAACTACAATGGTAATCTTGTACATATTGTCTCCCAATACGTATAAGATATTGAGATTTTTTTGTGATAGTGAGAGGAAGGCTCTGATACCACATTGCTGCTTTGCCAGCTGCCCACATTAGGCCCTGTTGTAGGCTCTATGCAATACAGGGTGTCCCAAAAGTTTTCATACAAAGGAAAAATTTTGTAATTAACATTTTATAAATAAAGGTACATTTAGTTACAATTTCCCATTTTCCCTATGTATGGTGACTTTTGGGACACCCTGTATAATATATACCATTATATTACCCCCATAATAGTGTGTGTGTGTGTGTGTGTGTGTATGTATGTATGGAGAGAGAGAGAGAGAGAGAGAGAGATGTAGATATATAAACAAAAAAGATATATATTAGATCTTTACTATTCATAGATTCCACCTACTTGCTAATATTTATTTGGAACCCCCAAATCAAAACTTGTAGCTCTTTTGCAGTCATTTGTAGATAATGCTCAGAGTGGCAAAAAATTTGAGCCACCTGACACGTTTCCTGCTAAAGTTGAAGAAGGCAATTCTCCATCTTCTTGTTTCAGCTCTCATACTGTAAATGAGTATCCCTTTCACCATGTTTTTCACTGTTTTTTTTTTTTTGCATTCTTATACATTTTGTTGGTGATTTCATTGTTTAAAATGCACACCCCCTTTCCCCCAAGCATAGTGTTAGTGATGGCTAAGGTTCTTAGGCACAGAAGGCTGCAATGAATGTGCCTTATGGAGAAAATATGTATACTGGGTAAGTTTCATTCAAGCATAAGTTATAGTGCTGTTGGTTGTGTGTTCAATTTTAGTAAGTCAACAATATACATTAAATAAGGTGTTTTTAAACAGAAACACATATAAAACAAGGGTATGTATTGACCGTTGATGAAAATATTGTGACCAGAGGCTTGAAGGAACAAACCCAATCCTGATTTTCCCTGGGAGCAATGGTCCTGCATTCACCAATTCAGTATTCCTGGTGAATTTACAGAATATACCTACCATAAATAATGAGAATCAACTGTGGGGGGGTATGATTTTCTATACATATAAAATCTCTCCAGCAGAGATTTTTAAGACAATATCATAATCCCTTCCTATTTCCCTTGAAGGAGTTCAGAACATGTTACCCCAAAATATGCTTCTTTGACATATTAACTATCGTGAGCTGAAGGCACTTGAGAAACCACAGATGCAGGCAGGGCTCTCTGACCTCCCCCTTCCTACCTAAAAGCAGTTAATAAAATTTTCCATGAGAAATGTGACCTCCCTTATACCTGCAAAAGAAGAACATTCTTATCATCAGAGACCGGGAGTCAATGCCAAAATGAACTTGTGCAAATAAAGCTACTAAAATTACCTTTATCTTCCATTAGTTCCCACCATATATTTCCTAGTCACTGTCCAACAATTTGCTGCCCCTAGCCTAAACCCCTTTTCTTGTCACATCCCCACAATTTATTGTCCTTTATGTACAGAGGTATATGAGCTTTTGGGCCTAATGGCTTCTTTGAGTCCTCATTTTCCTTCTGAAGACTCCCATGTACACGTAAAAATAATAAATAAATCCGTATGCTTTCCTCCTGTTAATCTTTCCAAGTTAGTTTAATTCTTAGACCCAGCTACAGAACTTCAGAGGGTAAAAGAAATTTATTTCTGTCCTACACCCCCCCAGTACCTCCAGACTGTCAGGAAATGTGACCTTGTTGTATGCCAGGGTCCAGAATGCGATATGATGAATTGGTTATGTGGCTGCTGGGCTGTTTAAAGAACAAAAAGAGAACACCAAGTTAAATAACTCAAATATAGGAAAGAGGAGGAGCTCCACGGTGCTTGGGCTCAGACCTCCAGTGAGAAAACACAGCTGAGCTACTGCTGAAACCTCTAAAGGTGTAAGCACATCAGACCAATCTGGCTCAAACTGTATTTAGCAAAGTTGCCAACTGTTCTTAGTTGTTTTGGAACCCCAGGTTGAAGGTCATGTAACTGGAGCATGCCCAAATGAACCAAGCCTGCAACCACAGGTGGAACCTAAGTGCTCAGACCTAGGAGTAGGGACTGAATTAAGAAGCAGACACTGCATGGCAGGATCCAGGATCCAATCAGATGGAGGCTTGGCATCACCCTTTGCCAGATTCAGTCAGAACATCCCTCCTGGCCACTCCATTGCAAGATCCAACCAGATCACACCTCATTATCCCCTGACTATAAAACCTGTCCCAACACCCAGCTCAGGAAACAGATTTGAGCCAGACTCCTGTCTCATTGTTTTGGCTGCCTGACAATAGACCTTTCTTACTGCAAAAAAACCTAGTGCTTAGGTGTTTGGCTTTCCCTTGTGCACTGGCAAATGGACTCAGCTCAGTTCGATTACAAAAGAATACAGTAAGGCTAATTCTGTAAGTAGCAAATGAAGGTAGGGGCAAGTAACAGCTGTCATTGTTGGAGCAATGTTTACAGGAACAGGAAGAAAACAGGCGAGAGCCAGTCCCTTCTTCCTCTTCCAGCCTCGCTCTCTCTATCGCCCCCCACTGGCAGAGCCTATAACGGGCTATCATGGGTAGCTGGTAAAGCAGAAATGTGGTTTCAGAGTCTTCCTCTCGATATCACAAAAGACGTGTTTTAAGTTGGGAGACAATATATACACGACTGGCACTGCGTTAGTCTCCCTCTCCTCAGCCTCCAATAATAAATACCTAGGAAAACAATATTAGTTAGCATTCGCTCAAGAAACATTCCGGGAAAAGTAAGTTATACACTATCAGCTCTGACCATATTTAGCACCGATTACTTCAAAAACTAGAGGAAAATGTAATGCAGACAACATTTTAAGGAACAAAACGTGTTGGTTTAATGATTACTCTTATAGTCAGTTCTAAATTATTATCTCTTCATTCACTCAGAAACACAATTTATTCATTTCAGATCTGTATGATATTATAGATCACTAAAAAATAAGTGAAGAAATGTGTTGCTAATGCACATGGTCTTTATTGGAATTTCATCTCTGAGTAATTAAAAGATTGATTATGTTTTGTCAGCAATTGAGACAAAGTTTGAGTCTGAAGTCAATAGAGGATTTCATTTTCCAACTCTACTGCTTACTTATCAGCTTTCATAGAGGAAATTTGCAAAATAATATTGAATACATTGCTGCACATCAGGTTCTTTGTGATCAGGCTGCTGACTCTGCTCTTGTAAGTGTCTATAAAAGTCACTTTTCATGGGGACTACAATAGAAGGGAGATGCAAATAACAAAAAGAGGAAATAACTGGACTGTGTCTTTTTACCTTATGAATTGATTTCCTCCTCCTACTTATCACAATGCTTTGAAAGAAAAGGAACCAGAGATATTAGTAGAAAAAGAGAAAAAAATAATTTACCAGCTTTTTTAGTAATGTTGAGGTGCTTATTCATTTTCTGAAATATTAAAGTAAAAGAAGAAAATATCATTACTGTAACCCACCCACACCCAGACTCCACCTCACCATAAAAACTCTTAACATAAATAAGGAGGTTCCATCATTTCATGCACACATGCATACATATACACACACCGGAAGCAAATTATATTGCACTGGAGATGATTCCCTGCCCTCCAGGTCCAGCTGGAAAAGAGATTTTATCCACAAAGACCTCAAAGGATCAGTTGAAATGAAGCTGCTCATTGCCAACAGAGTAGGGCTTGATAACTGGGTCCACCTCTCTTTCTCATGTACAACATTAGGTCTTTCTTCACTCTTGGAATCTGTAGAGTGTGTTGTATGTGAAGAGGAGTTAGTTTCTCCCTCTTTTGTGAGGACAGTTTAATTATAACTCTCTGGGGAATCAACTAATGCCAAGTAAACAAAACATAAGTGTATCCTGCAGATGGAACAGAGAAGCACATTGTTTAGGGAAATGTCATTTATTACTAAGAAAGAGACAGAGGACAAAGAAATATTAGACCTGTAAGAGGTAAGAGGAGATTTCTTGTCTGTCTTTTTCCCATACTATTCTACTTTCTTCTATGGTTTTCTGGTCCTCATTCTTGAAAAGATCCAGTCTAGGAACATAACATTAGAGACAAATGAAGAAGAAAGCCTAGTGGGTGGGTTGGAGAGAGCCCTATGCTGTTTTTCCCAAAGGCCATTTGCAGTTCATTTCTTGCAAGGTCAAATAGGGAAGACTCCTCTGGGGTCTGCATCAAGACACTCTCTTTTCTGTCATCTGTGTCTCAGGGTATGTCATTGTTCCATGTGGACCTATTAATATAAGGGCTTCTACCACAAGAGCTATCTGAAACCATTACACATTTCCCTTGCCTTCATGAGGTACTCATTGGTATGGACCTGCCACCCAAGGCCATTCTGGTTTCAGGAAGAGAAGACATATGGACTGTTAGCCCACGGAGCAAGAATGAAGCATAAAGTGCAATTCCAGTGATCATATATTATATCCCATCCAGAGTCCAGGAGGACTCATTCTTGGAAATTGGCTACACAGTCCAGGGGGTGATAGCTTCTAAATATTTAAATATATGGTATGTGGACCTCCAACTGTGCTCTTTCTCTGGGCCCCATAAATGTTAGGAGTGGGTCTGGGAAAGTATTTCATAATTTTTAGTCAGACAGGCAGTAATTAACTCCAAATCATAATTATTCATGAGCCCCAAATTGCTTGTAAATCCATAATTTGAAAGCTTATGTTTTTAGTAATTGTCTAAGATATATGTATGTCATATATATATATACATAAATGGTATATCCATGTTAAATGGAAAACAAATTTAATGATCAAGGCAGGCAACCTCAATATTACTTATCTCCAGTTGGCTGATTTCAGTTCAACTCCAACTTGTTGAAATCCATTTTAGTCAGAATTTTGTTCTATAATGATGGTGATGATGATTACTATTATTATTTTATAACAGCTAATACTTATTAAGCATTTATTAGGCTCTAATTCTAAGAACATTATAAATGGTAACATTCTTCACAACCTCTAACATTGATAATATTTATCTCCATTTTATAAATGAAGAAACATAAGCACAGAGAGCTAAAGTAACTCACTCAGTATCACACAGCTAAGAATTGCAGAGCAAGGATTCAACTGCAGGCAATTTAACTTTAGAACGTGCTGTCAAGTAACTCCCCAAGGAATCCTCCATTTAAAAGCATCTGATGAATTTTGAAACATGACTCCAAACTACATCACCTAAGCTCAGAGGGGATATACTGTCACACTGGAAAATGAAATTTAGAGAGCTCAGTCCTAGCAGTGACTATCTAAATAATGTTTGAAAACATCTATCTTATGATGAAGTCATTCTATCATGATTCGGTCTGGAATTTTACTCTATGAAGAAGAAAATTGGGGGAAACAGGGGTATTATATAATCACTTGGCTAAATATAGAAAAATAAAGAACTTACTGGTGATTGGGACCCCAGTTTTTAAAGGTATAAATAACCACTGAGGCAAGTCATTTTTTGTTAGTCTTAACTAGAGGCTGCAAAGCTAGAGCATAACTAATCATCCCATCCCACTTCTCACTGAACAGGAAGATGATGATAGACCAGGGATGGGGATGATTGAAGGCAGCTAATGACTGAAAAAGTCAAGCCACCTTGAGAATTAGCTCAGTGTTACACTGTCCTGGGCTCATCAAAGGAGAGCAGTTACAAAATTCTTGGGTGCTGAAGTTGCACAGTCCCAGGTTCCTGCTTTGTCTCTGTCACTGATTCTCTGACATGACCTTAGCAAGTTATTAGTACTTCAACTCTGTAGAATGGTGAAGATCTTTATATCTAACTCATACTACTATTTGATGATTAAATGAGTCTGATAATAAATACAAAGTGCTTAACACAAAGTCTGGCACAGAGCAAGGACTCAGGAACCTTACCCAAAACCATGGTGTGAGTGTTGACTCTTCTCTTTTGTACCGTACGTGGGATTCTTCAGCCCATCCTTCCTTCAGCATGCACCCAAATTCTACTGTCCTTTCCCTTCCACTCCATGGCCACCTGGTCCGAGCCACAGGTATCTCTTGCATGGATTATTTCAATAGCCATCTAATTGGCTTCCTGCTTCTTCCCTGTCCCCTTCAAACAATTTTGAGAGCAGTTGGTAAATTCTGTTAAAATATTAGTCAGAACATGCCCTTCTACTGCTCAAAACTCTCCAGTGGTTTCCCATTTCATTGAGAGGACACCCTAAATCCTACAAAGACTTAGGGCATCCCTCACCACCACCACTCCTTTCTTTCCGATTTTAACTCCCACAATTCCCCCCTTGCCCACTGGCTTCCAGCCACCCTGGGCACCTGGCGCTCTCCAACCCAAGGAGCACGACTCCTGCCTGATGGCCTTTGACCTGCTCTTCCCACTGGAGGGCTCTTCCCAGTCCTATTCCTGTGGCTCCTGCCCTTTCCTCCTTTGTTCTTTGCTCAGATGTCAACCTCTCAGGGACACCCAGAGAGCTTGACACCCGAGAGCTTGACACCCCCAGCTTGACATTTTTCCTGTGTGCTTTATTTGTTCTTTTCCCTAGCATTCACCACCATTGCACTTACTCTAGCTCTACATATATACATATAACTTATGTATGCCTTCATCTCCCCTGACTAGATTGTGAGCCCCGCAAAGATGTTGAGGCTCAGACAGCAATACCCTACAATGTGGCACTTTGACGTGCTGAGCTGAAGAAGCCTCTCAAGCTCTCCTTGAACCTCCCCTCCCTCCTGTCTCTCAATCCCCTGTCACTCCCAAAGCACAGGATGAAGTTGTTCTCTGAAGTTCCTTTATCTGCCTAAAATCTGGGTCCACCAAAGAAGAAAACAATGACCCCGAATCTCTTCCCTGAGTTTTCATTAACTGAACTCTTATGGTAGGAAGAAAGACAGAAGTCTGTCAACACACCTGGACAGACAGACATCACAAATCATTGTTTGCTCTGAGGGCCCAACAGACTTTGCACTAGACCATTGTGTGTTCCCCAAGCCCATTGAATTCCCTCCAAAATCATTTACTACCCCTTAAAATCATCCACACTTCCCTATCTCCCTTTCCCCTAAGAAGAAGGGTACATAAGCTTCTGTACCCCATTGCGTGTTGTGGGGGGAATTCACTCTAATTTCCCCCCATTCACGTTAATAAATTTATATGCCTTTTCTCCTATTCATCTGTCCTTTGTCAGTTGATTTTCAGCAAAACGTCAGAGGGTGAAGGGGAAGTTTTCCCTTGGTCCCTACAAAGACAAGAATTTGTTCACGATGATGTCCCCAGTGGTGTACCTGGCCTTTAATAAACATTTGTCAAATACATTAATTAATAAGTACAAGCAATTGTTACTTTTTAATAAATACTATTATTTATATAGGGTGGTAAGTAATAAAGCAATGTGGTCAAAATGGAATGCATTTGAAGTGAGGACAAGACCACAGAGCACACACTGAAAGGGAAGAGATGTCCATTGGGCTAAAGAATCCATTTACAGGAGTATCAGAGAAGGGAAAATGTAAAAAAGAAGAACTATTTATTGTTTGTAAAACTAATCTCTGCATCACAAGTTCAGCCCCACATAAGAGTAATCAGAACGGGAAGAGTTTGAAGATATATCAGAAAATATTTTTCTATTGTATTTTTCTCTTGGACCATGTTTTTTTAAGTAGCTATTCTGACAAAAACTGCTATTCTACTATATTTTCAAGGGATGATTTCATTCTCCTCCTTCACTCCCTCAGCGTAAGTCCCAGAAAACAATAGTCATCACGATGATCTCAAGATTGGGGAAAAAATTCTGTTGAGTTCAGCAGCGAACTAAATAACAGTCTCACAGTGCAAGGGTTATTTATTCTGCATTTTAGGTTAGCGATCCCATAGAACAGGTTAGCAACAGTGAACAACAATGGAGAGAAGGTAAAAACATTCCCCAGGGAAGCAAGTCAATTCACACTGACCCCAGGAAGGAGTGTGCAGGACCTGCACAGTAGGACAAGTGTCTGTCACTGGAGGGCCATCTCCCTGTAGAACTCAGAGATGAAGTCAGGAACCAGAGTCACTGATGGTGAATCTAACAACAGCTATATTTTCTTATTCAAATCTAATTAATTACATAAATTTCCATTTCTCAGAGAACTGAAATTTCCAAGTCTGAAATGTCTACCTGGCCTCAGGGGTTAGTGACAAGGATGTGTAGACCTACCCCTTATGCCCCTCTCGTTCAGGACGAGTCTCTGACACCTCTGGGATTACACATCCACTCCGCCACCCCCTGCCCAGATGCGCCACACCACCTACACGGGGGTGTTGTCAGGCATAATGACGAGCCATCTGAATAATGACATCAGTTCTGGGGTGTAAATGAGGCAGCCACCCTCCTGTCCCATCCCACAACATGGAAGTTGAGTCAACACAGTCCTTTGCAGCTGCAGCCTGTCTTGTAATAAATCTCCGTGTCAAGGATGAGACAGCTTCCCTTTACCCGCCAGATGGCATGTGACCTCTCACCTGTCAACAAGGCCCGTTTGCAACAACGAACTCCTAGTCTTTACCTAAAAATTCCGTATCAGTACAGAAGGCCCCTCCCGGAGAGGTCAGGGGAGAACTGGAAACCAGATCCCTCCCAAAGGCAGCAAAGCGCCTTGCAGAGGAGAGTCAGAGATGCCCCTGCTCCCCGACCCAGGTCCGGTGGTGCTGTTCACCTCTAGAGAGCGGGTCCTTGACACTATGGTTCTCTGGGCTTCGGAGGCAGCCTGCACAGCAAGATTGCTCCGTACCCTGTTCTCACTCTCCACGCAACCAGCTATTTATAACTGCAGGATCCCAGGCTTGCACAGAGCAGTGTGACACTTCCAGAAAGTCGCACTGCTATTTTAGCAATCTCCTAACCAAGGGCACCAACAGACACAGCCTGTCCTTGCCAGGTAGGGGGAGCAAAAGTGTTCAGGAAGAGGAAGACTGCAATTTGTGCTTGTTTGTGTGTTTTATTTTTTAACCTGGGATGCCATTTAGAAATCTTAAAGGGACTCTCCTCCTCAGCCACCTCCCCCAACCCCCAGCTGTCTTGATTAGTGGCTCTGCGTATGCTGGTCAGATCTGGGGATTAATGACGGCTAATTTGCCCGAGGTTGGTGCAGCCCAGGCAGCAGACTTTGCACGGCCAGCTTTTGCTGCCATATGGGTGGAAGCAGCTGTTTCAATTACTTTCAGTGCCCAGATGTGTCAGACGAGCCACCAGTCCTCTGCGGGGTACATCAGCCGCACGGCAGCTAATTGCTTCAATCGCGTGTGGAAGCGTGGTGCTGGGTACCGTGAAAGGGGGTTTTGGGGACAGCCAAGTGCCAGCTGTCGTTACAGCTCACAACACCGGCAGGTGGAAAGGCTCAAACTAGACTTCAGCCTCCACTTGCTGGCCCTGGTGCTACCTGGTCTGGTTGTGTCTTTGTCAGGTGCACACAACGTATTCACAGAGGCAGGTAACTAACACGCCCCGGTCTGTGGTGTGTCCCCGTACCCCATACAGGCCAAGTGCAAGTGGAATTTGGGGTCCATGTTCTGCAGATGAGAAAGAAATCAAAATACGTTATTTCAATTAACATGCAATCCAGGCTGGCCATTTGAATCTGAAGCTTCAAGGCACATCTTTAAAGGTTAGCAGCCCCCCTCCTGGCGCCCAGACAGTGATCAATGAATCAACGTGTGTGTTATGTTTTCTTGTGTATCACTGAGGCAAGAGGGGATGGAAATGAAAGGTCAGCTACCACCCACTGCCCTCCGCATTGTCCTGGGTTCTTGAGGAAGGAAATTAGAAACATACCTTAAATATACACAATCAAATGTATTATAAAAAAGGAAATGAGAAACAAATGTCAAGCAAGGATGTGGAGATGTGGTCTTCCCATTGTTTGGGGTAGGAGTGGTGATGGGAAAACCTGGGGTGAAGAGGAAGCTGCTATCATCATTATAATACATCTATTTAGGAAAAGAACAAACATTTGTTTTGTGCTAATTCTATGGTAATCAGGGTGATTGTACTGTACATAGCTACTGGTTGTTGCCATGGTTATTCCAAGCAGTTTGTGGTTATTAATGGCCTAAAATAATCCACAGTACTCAGTCTGAGACCTTGTATCAGAAACACGAGTACCAATTCCAGTCTCATATCCCCTCATTTTTGGAGCCTGAAATAATTTCGCTTTCTCTCAGCTTTGTGTTATGTGGCAGCATCCAACCTGTATTATGAAATGGTTTCTCCTCATAAACACCTTTAAAAAAAAAAAAAAAAACTACAGGTCTACAGTATAATTAACAGAGCTCAGCACTTTTCTGATTGATCTATTGATGAATATATATTAATGCAATGTAGCAAAAGATGAAAGAACAGATGCATAATCTGTGTTTAAGGGACTGTTCTTTCGTGATGGGGCCACTTGCAGAGGGCCTGTGAACCGCGGCCCCACTCCACAGTAAAACAGGGTTTAAACGCTGGTCACCCTGCCTGATGGTCTATTTCTGAGTCGGGTCTTCCTTGAACCTGGAATACCGTTACTGATTCTCCTTTTCAAGCTGGCTACTCCAAGCAAGTCACAATAGACTACTTTTAGTAGTAGTAGTAGCAGCAGTAGTAGTAGTGACAGTGGTGGTGATGTGTGTCCCTGTGTGTTTAAGGGACAGATAGATAGATAGATAATCATCAAGAACTATGTTCCTTAAGAAAAACATCAACAGAACTCTTACAGACTGAGTGCAAATGAGCGTTGACTGAAATATTTGTGATCATGAGCACCAAACTGTATCAGCTCTTCCTAAAGTCAGGAAGATGGCATGTGTTTCATCTAACAGTTGCGGCATAACAAATGACCCCAAAACTTAACTGGTATAAAACCACAAGCACTTCCTATTTCCCATGCTTCTGTAGTTGGCCTGGGCAGTTCTGCTGCACACGCCTCTCACAGGCACCCTCAGGAGGCTGCGCTCAGCCAGCAGCTGAGCTGGACTGGGCTAGAAGTTCTCCTGGCAGACCTCAGGACTGCCTGGCGGACCTACTGGCTCTCCTGCCCTTGGCTCTCTCGCTAAGTGGCATGTTCTCCTGCAGCACCTTTGCACATGGCCTCTCACAAGCAGAGGAGTCCAGTCACCCTTGTCAGCAACTGAATTTCAAGAGAGTAAAGTCAGAATCTTCCTTCCAAACTTATGGTTTAGGTGTGGAGCTGCCACAGGTCACAGCGTCAGAGCGCCAGCCTCAAGGAGCAGGGAGGACACCCCAGCTGCTTGTTGAAAATGGCCTGAATGTACAGCCAGGCCAGGGGCACGGTGGTGTCTGTTTAGAAGCCCCACAGCGTGTGTTTCAGGATGTGCAGACATGGAATGAAGAGACTGTATTTGAAATAAGTAAATAAGTTAGATTACCTTTATATTAATTTCATGCGATTTTTTAAAAGAAAGCAAAACAAAAAACACTTTTAATTCAATAGAATTGTCCACCATTTTGTTAGGACACAGAATATTGAAAAACTAAAAAAAAAAAAAAAGAATAGAGGGTTTCTTCTTTTTAAACCTCTCTTCTACTGAAAATTGCCCCAGTGGTATTGAGAATATTTCCCATGTCTTTTATCTGTCTTTGAATAGTAAAAATTGAAAAGCAAAATTTACTCTCTTATTATAAGAGAGGCCCAAAATTGTCATTCATAGGTGACTAGAAATAGAAATTCTCCTCCACATGTTCTCATTCATGTCCATGCTGGGTCTTGGCTGAGCCAAGTGCACGTGTTGCCTGCTCCTTGACACATGCCAAGGATCTCCCAGGAAAATGCGGCCTCCATCTGATTGCGGAGTGTACTATGGATTAGGAATCACTCGCTTATCACGGCCACAAGCATCCGCGGGGGTTATGATCATTTAGGTGAGTTATCCCCTGAGAAATGATGCCCTTTGCCAGAGCAGGAAGAGCAAAACTGGCAATGTCACCAAACTTCCAACTAATTCAACTTGAAACTCTTAAACAGACAGAATAAAAAATAAACCATGTGCACAATAGTGATGCTTAACCAAGGCTGCACGTTAGGATTTCCCAAAAAGCATTTTTAAAAATGGCCACCCCGGGCCATTAAACTAGAATCTCTGGGGAGTGTACACCCAGTATCAACAATGTTTAAAAACTTTTGGGGTGTTTCTAATATGTCCAAGTGAAGTTAGAGAAAAGACTACTCAGCTTGTCCTTCATTTTGAACTAAATAACAAAATGTTGCACTGATAGTTTAACTCTCAGCATCCTACGTTACAATTAACAATAATAGATAACATGTATTGATTGATGACTGTTAGGCACTATCCTGAGTTCTTTACATATATCATCACTATTTAATCAATAAATCTATAAATTAAACACCAGGGTACTCCCACTTTCCAGATGAGGAAAAATTAGCCATGAAAGTTTAGATAAAATGCCCAATGTCACCTAAAAAATGAGCAGCAGGTTAAGAGAGCAACACTGAGAGTTTACTCCACAGGGCACATTTATTTTTAAATTCTTATTTTGAGGACAGATTGACATGCAGTTGTAAGAAATAATACAGAGATGTCATGTACCCTTCACCTAGTCTCCTTCACCAGTACCATATTGCATAATTATGGTAGAAGATCATAAACAAGAAACTGATACAACAAATTGACATCAATGAAATCTAATGGACCATGCTCAGATTTCAGCAGTGTGTGTGTTAGTCGGATGCAATATTACCACATGCAACGTAATCACATGATAAATACATGTGACCACAATAAACATGCAGAGCGATTCCATCACATGAATGCTGTGTGTGCCTTTTATAGCCAGTCACCTCCCTCTCTCCCAGTTCCCTAAACCCTGAGAACCACAACCACTAATCTCATCTCCATATCTGTACTTTTTAAATTTCAAAAATGTTATACATTTCTGTTATACAACAGAATCATGTGGTATGAACCTTTTGGGACTGGCTTTTTCACCTGTGTAATTTCCTGGGGATACATCCAAGTTGTTGCATATACCAGTAGTGTGCAATTTTTAATATTTCTCTCCTCCCAAACTCATATTGACATTTAATTGCCATTGTCACAATATTGAGAGGTGGGACCTTTAAGAGGTGTTTAAGTCATGAGGGTGCCACCCCCATGAATGGATTAATGCTGTTATTGCAGGAGTAGGTTGGCCCCTCTTACTCTTTCCCTCACCCTCTCTATGCCCTTCTGTCATGTGATGCCTTCTAGCATGTTATGACTCAGCAAGAAGCCAGCACCTTGATCTTGGACTTCCCAGCCTCCACAACTGTGAGCAATAAATCTCTATTCATTATAAATTACCCAGTCTGCAGTATTCTGTAATAGTGGCACAAAATGGACTACTTGTACAGTGGTTCTTTTTTGTTTTTCTTTTTATTCCTCAGTGGTATTCCATGGTATGGATGTGCTAGAGTTTGTTTAACAATTCACTATCAGAACCCAGTTGAGCTGTTTCTAGGTTTGGGCTATTATGACTAAAGCTTCTATGAACATCCATATGCAGGTTTTTGTATGACGTATGTTTTCACTTCCTTGGGATTAATGCCCCAAAAATGCAATTGCTTAGTTGTATCATAAGCACATGTTTAATTTTGCAAGAAACTGCCAAACTTTTGTTTCAGAATGACTGTGCTATTTTACGTACCCACTAGCAATGTTTAAGTGACCTAGTTTCTCCACATTCTCACCAGCATTTGGTGTTGTTATTTTTTATTTTAGCCATTCTGATAAGCATGTAGTATCATCTCACTGGGGTTTGAATTTGCATTTCCTTAATGGCTAAGGTTGTTAAACATATTTTCATGGGTTTATTTGCCATCTGTATATCCTGTTCATGTCTTTTGTGCTTTTTCTAAGTGGAGTGTTTGGTTTTTTATAGCTGAGTTTTGAGACTATATATTCTTGATGTAAGTCCTTTGTTGAAAATGTGATTTGGAAATATTTTCTTCCAGTCTGTAGCTTATCTTTTTATCCTGTTCACAGGGCCTTTCACAGACCAGAAATGTTTAATTTTGATGAGTCCACTTTATCAACATTACTTTTCATGGATCATTCTTCTGGTGTGAATCCTAGACACAAGCTTTACAGTGTGACTTTGCTCAGACTACTCAAATTCTCTAGACCTCATATTCTTTGTCCTTAGAGTTTGGATAACAAGATCTAGGTTGCAGGGTGAAAGTAAGGTTGAATAAAATAAGGTCCTTGGCATAGTAAATGGTATGTGAAAATAGTAGCTGTTTTTCTGAGATGGAACATCTCAGAGAATGTGTTCTTCATTCTATTCTCTTTGTATTTTTATTAGTCATATGTGTAGCATGCTTTTCAATTCATGAAGCTTTCATTAAGTTAGTAGAGCTTCATAATAACCCTTAAGTAAAGTAATTTTTCTTTTTATATAGATGAGGACACAGAGACATGGAGAGCTAAAGGAACTTGTCCATGTTCATTCAAATAGTAGACCGCAGATGCATGGCACACAACCAGTTTTTTTTCTTTTTTTTTTTTTTTTAACCAAAGCTGACATTGCTAGCACTTCACACATTCCCTGTCTTAATTGCCTTTAGAATTGAAGAGTTAACCATATTTTAACAGAGTCATTTTCTCAATAAAGAACAGTCTCAATTCCAAAGGGTAAGTAATGAAATATGATCTGTCTCCCTAACTCCTTTCCTCCATCACCAATAAATACCAGCAAAATAACAAATCCTTTGTTTAACATCTGAAAACTTTCAACTGTGGATGGAATTGCCTTATTTCTTTCTAAATTTAATTTTTAAAAAATCCTACGGAAAGATTCTATTCACCTGACTTATTTATGGGACTTTATTTGAATACTTTCCTGTGGATCAATTTACGGTGCCTAAAAGAATATAGTCCTGTCTGTCTACAGTGAAAACCACATTGTTGAGATTGGGGTATATGTCCCCAAAAGGAAAGGGGTAATGTACCTGAAGAAGACAAGAACATTAATTAATTAATTAATTGATCTGTTTATTAAATTAAGTTAAATGTTCCCATTACAGTCCACCCCTTGGGTTCCCAGTAGACATGTATCCTTCTTCTTACACATATGAGTTTTTCACAATGTTCTGGACTTCTCTAGCATGATTTCAACATTATATGCAAGAGTATTTTTCCTTCTTTTCAAGTATTGGATAATTTTTCTTAATAACATGTCCTACCACAAATGCATTTATCTCTAGTCCTTCCAAATAGAAATAATCTTCCTAGTTTACCCAGATACAATTTCATGGGTCCACTCTTTCCACTTGGAGATATTTCTATTCCTTGCATAGTTTAGCCTCAGTCAGATGTACATATAGCCCCTTATGTGTCTAAAATATATAACCTAAATGTTATGTTAATTAAAGCTGAGCATTTAAACAATGGTGGATGAAAAACAAAAATGACATCAGTAAAATTCACATTTAAATAAAGAGAACAAAACCTCAAATTCTGTTCATTGTTATACTGTATGTCAGTGCCTTCTAATTAGGAATGTAAAAAGAAGTGATATGTTCAAAAATGCCTTTGGGTATCCAATAGTTGACTCACTTTCTTGATAGTGAAGTGAATGTTCTTCTCTGTCAATCTAGATTCCCCATACTTTGCCCAGAGTGATATTTTTTTTCACTCAATACCTTGCATAGGCAGACACCAAAAGAAATGTAAGGAAAATCCTCCTGCAATAAGTGTGTAATTTTAACATTGCATTTACAGTTGATGTCAGTACATGTGTCTAAGATACAGTATAGAAATGGTTTCAGAATGGTATCCCCAGATCACCAGCATTTAAGACCATGAAAGTTAAAAATTATAAAAATGTAGATTATTGGGCCTTAACCCAAACCTACTAAAGTACTAGGTGTGGAGCTTAGGAGTACAATTGGGGTTTAGGAGTATAATTGAGAAAATATACTCCAGATTAACCAAAAGAGATGTGATTTAAGCTGATGTGAGTCCTAAGGCGAAAATTTATCAATCTGCAAAGACCATGAACTCACATAAAAAGGTTGGAGTGATCTTTATTATCAACTTATGGCATTATTTACCAAGTTTATCTAAGGATCATCTGACCATTTACTATTTCTTAGAGCACAGATATTTTACAAACTTTTAAAGATTGATGTTTGCTTGTAGAAAACCCATTAGTTGTAAATGATTTTTGTCTAACTGCAATGCAAATAATTTTGCCACTAGTAATGCACATGATTTTTGTCATATAATGATGAAAATGTTCTCTGTTCATGAAAAGATTACCCAAAGTATTATAGTTTCATTGCCCTATGAGATATCAACAATTGTGTATCTACCTTAGCAATATTATGTCCAGCATTCGTTTTCCTTTCACTAATTACATACGTGTCATTTTTTTCTTGCATTTCTTTAATGGCAAGAAAATGTTGATACGTGATCACAATGCACTTGAAAAAAAATTATGTGTTTTGAAATCTTGATAATTTTACTTGAGTACTTACACTGATCTTACTCCTTATTTGCTTTCAAATAAGCCAGTTTTACTGTTGATTTCTTGCAGAACCTTAGTGAAGGCCAAGAGTAGTTGAAACACTCAATATCTTGGTAGTTTTATACCAAGTTGCCTACAGCTACAACCTTTGTGGGCATAGGATCTGAGTCCCGAGGGAATACAGGCAATAGTCAAACCAGTGGCTTAGCTATGACATAATGAAGACAAAGTTGACTTCCCAGCATGAAACAAAAGGGTTCTTACTGCATTCCACCCCACCTGAACTTAGCTCATTCAACATTCTGGGGCCTGTCACAGAAAATATCCCACTTTGGTCTTAGAACTACTACTACGGTGTTCATTAGTGAGAAAAACCCAACTACAGTCATTGTCTTAGTCCTTTTGTGCTGCTATAACATAATGTCTGAGACTGGGTGATTTATAAAGAACATAAATTTATTTTATTACACTTCTGGAGGTTGGGAAGTCCAAGGTCAAGATGCTGGCGATTTGGTTATCAGGGGAGGACTGCTCTCTGCTTCCAAGATGTCGCCTTATCACTGCATTGAGAGGAGGCACTCTGTCCTCACATAGTGGAAGGCAGAGGGCAAGCTAACAGAACACCACCAGAAGCCTCTTCTATAATGGCCTTCATCCCGTTCATTAGGCAGAAAGTTTCACAGGCTAATCGCCTCTTAACAGCTCTACCTCTTAATACTATCAGATTGGCAACACCTAAATTTGAGATAAGACACATTCAAACCTTAGAAGCCATATTAAGGATATTGGCTTAAGAAAACCAAATGTTGAACTTCCCACTACTAGGATGCATACTCCCGAGGGAGAACTACATTTGACATGCAGAAGCCTCTCACCCTTGTCTAAATCTAATGTGGCAAAGGTCATGGAGACTTACATGCAAGTGTCAGCTCCTAGAGTGACCCTTTGGTTGGAATGTGGGGATCAGTCATTCCTAAGGAAGCCAGAGACAGGGCAGAAAACAATAAGAGCTATCCACTGCAGGAGGTTCCAGTGAGGACAAGGATAATATAGGGTCTATGGTCTTGGATAGGAGAAGAAGATTAAAGGCACTGAGGGTATTTGGCCATGGACATCAAGCTGCATGAGGGAATCATGAGCTCAGCAGGGAATATTTTGGGGTTCAAACTTCAGCTTTAACACACATGGGTCATCTTGAGGCCACTGACTCTCTGTACCTCAATGTGCCCCTCTGAAAGTGTCAGTAATGATGTCTCTCTGGCAGTGCTCTTGACAAGATTCATGAGACAGTGCAGGTAGCACACATCAGGCATATGCCTTGGGTAGCTCACATTCATGAACTGGAAGCAGTTATTTTCTCTGAGTAAGAAAAAGCTTTGGGAAGGAGACATGAGAACTGTCTTCACATTTTTAAAAGCCTGTCATATGCACGCAGGTTTCAACTTTTCTGTGTACTCTGGAGCATAGAGCTTCTGTCAAGAAGTTACGAGGCAGTGAGTTTTACTTCAATAAACGAACAAAGAATGGATTGAAAACGTAAATGGACTGGGGAAGAAATGAGTGAATTTCTTCAAAAAAATTTCAAGCAAATCTTTGCCTTATCCTTCCCAGGTATGATGTAAAAAAATTCGTGAGTCATTTGGAGGTCACCTTAGAGGACATCGTCAGTGCCTCCTGTTTCTGCGAGTCTGTGCTTCCACCACCGGGGAGTGAAGGGCATTCCTGACCAAAAGCCAGAACTGTCATTTCCAAATCCAGGCGATGGGACACATCTGCTTGCATCCCAATTCACGTGTCGCTGGCCAAGAGAAGGCTAATAACTGCAACCCCATTACACATTGCTGTTTTAATCAGAAATACTGAGTTTTAATGTATATATCTATTGTATCCAGAGTGTTATAGTCTACCTTACAATTTTTTTAAAAAAAGAACTGCATTGTTTAGAAACAAATGTGCCACATCCTTCCCTGTTCAAGATCATTCAAATTACAAAGCATCATATTTTTGGTTTACATTCCCATTTTCCAGGTCATTAATAAAATTAAGTATCTTTTGAAATGTTTAATAATGTAAAGTGTTTCCCAGAGAACTAGTTAGGCCGCCATGTACTCTTGGAGGTTGGGGGGTGGGGAGTAGAATAGAAGAAGTGTTAAGAAAAACAGGAGCAGAATGTGGTGGTGGTTTCAGGGGTCTGAGGCCCAGGAAGTGTTCAGAGAGGTTCCCTGGCACAATTCCCAGCTCTTCCAATAGAGCCTGATCACACGCCCTTTCCCAACCCTTTCTCTCTCCAGCGCCACTTCTGTCCTTATGGCATCTATTCTGCTCTCCCCTAGGATATTTTATTTCACCTCCAACCTGCTGTCTCCATTATCCTTCCTGGGGAGCTTCCAACAGGAAGCACAAGTGAGCCTTGGCCTTGGACCCTGGCTCCTCGTCAAGTGGGGAGTGTAGAAGATGATGACGAACACAACACACTTTTAATAACATATCACTATCAAATACTCTTATTCCAGTATGATACTTTAGTACTCCATAGTACTAGCACAGTTATTTTGCCTGCATTTGCAAAATCACTACTGTCTGAGGCAATTAACCACATGTAGTTTCCATGATGTTATGGGCAGAAGGAATAATTATTGCTAGATATTTTCTTAATTTCTAAGGTCCTTCTGTTCCAAATGAAGTCATTCTTTCTAAAATAGTCACATAGTTATAAAGCTCTAACCTCCCGCTCATTGGCCAGTGGCCAGCTGTCTAGATAGCTAGGTATACATACATTTGTTTTATGTGTTAGATGTTCAAAGCAATTGATAGAGCACCTTTCCAAGATCAACTCAGTCTCAGGGATTCTAAACACATAGTCTTCTAGCCTTAAATCCATGTAGAATTATCATTTAGTGAACTAGTGAGTTTATAAAAGGCATGACTAAACAGATCATTGTATACTTAAAACTACTCAGAAGTAGAGCCTCTAATGACACCAATATAATATGGTCATACTGTTCAGGATTACATTTACATCTTTGTTTAAATATATTTTGCTGGAATAGAGAGCTTATGTAATGTTTTACAAACAGACAAGAGAGTGAGCAATACAAAAATACAATGGAAGAAGTAGTAGATTTCCATGTGACATGTGCATATGATAAGCCATGTAAAATAGATTAGCACAGTCCTTAATATTTTAAAATATATTGCAATTCAGTAGAGGAAGGTTAACCTTTTCAACAAATGGAGCCAGGGTAAATGACATTCACAAGCAAAAATAAATAAATAAGTAGAAAATAACATCAACCTAAATTTTATACCCTACACACAAAAACCTCCAAATGGATAACAGACTTACTTGTAAAACATAAAACTATGAAACTTTTAGAAAATACATAAGAGAAAATCTCTGGAATCTAGGACTAGACAAAAAGTTATTAGACTTGACACCAAAAGTAAGATCCATAGAAGAAGAATATTGATAGACTGGACTTCATCAAAATTAAAAATTTTGTTCTGTGAAAGATGAAAAGACCATCCACTAAGTGGGAGAAAATATTTTCAAACCACATATTCAGCCAAGAACTTGTATCGAGACTAGAAGAAGAACTCATAAAACTCAACAATCCAACTAGAAATTGGGAAAAAGACATGAACAGATATTTTTGACAAAAGAGGACATTTAGATGGCAAACTAGCACAGGAAAAGATGTTCAACATCATTAGTCATTAGAGAAATGCAGATTAAACCTCCAATGAGATAATACTATGTATCTATCAGGACAGCTAAAATTTAAAAAGAAAAAGGGTAGTACTAAACCCTAAGAAGAATGTAAAAATCTAGATCACTATTGCTGGTGGGAATGTACATGGTACAGCCACTCTGGAAAAGAGTTTGGTTGTTTCTTTAAAAATTAAGCATACACTTACCATATGACTCAGAAATTGCACTTTGGACATTTATAGCAGAGAAGTAAATGCTAATGTAACACAAAAACCTATAAATGCATTTTCATATCAGCTTTATTTGCAATAGCCAAAAACTAGAACCAACTCAAATGTCCTTCAGCATGTGAATAGGTAAATAAATAGTGATATATGCACACCATAGAATATTGCTCAGCAATAAAAAAGGTACAAACTACTGCTATAGGTAACTATTTGAATAAATCACAGGGAATTATGCTGAGTGGAACAGCCGAGCCCCAAAATTTACATACAGGATAGTTACACTTATAGAACATGCTTGAAATGAGAAAATTACACAAGATAGAGATTAGTGGCTGCCAGGGTTGAGGATGGTGGGGTGGGAGGAGGTGGCTATGGCTATAGAAGGGTAGCACAAGGGAGTCTTGTTCTGGAATTGTTTTGTACCTTGACTGTGCTGGTAGTCATGCAAGTCTACACAGGTAATAAAATTGTGTTGAACCAACACACACACACACACACACACACACACACACAAATGAGTGCATATAATCCTGGAAAAATATTTTTGGTGGATTGTAACAATGTTGATTTCCTGGTCATGATACTATACTATAGTTATACAAGATGTTACCATTGGGGGAGACTTGGTGAAGGGTCCCTGGGATGTCTCTGTATTATTTCCTACAACTAGCTGCATGTGAATCTGCAATTGTCTCAAAATAAAACATTTTCAAAAATGCATCAAGATATGAGCGGTGGCTATGTGTGTGCTAGCATGTGCTTCATAAATGGACAGACAATCCCTGGGCCTGTCACTTCCCTGTTTTCCTCCTGTGATGCAAACTCACACTCTGACAGCTGATTAACATGTTCTGTTCCCTCTGCCTGAGAATACACTTTCCTCAGTTTTTGCTTCCTGTGTAAAGCGGCTCTGTGAGTCTCCTTCCCACAGGAGTTCTCCAGATGCAGAGGAAGGAATAGAGGCACACCCCAGCATATGCCTGGAAGCACAATGGCACATTTCTGTATTTTATTCTTAATGCATAGCCATGATTTCAAAGCACTGCCCCAGTGGCTTGGTTAGGAGAGGACTCTGGCCTCAGTGCTAATCTGTGTCTAGAAACAGTATCTCCAGAAACAGTTCAGTTTTGGTAGTGAGCTTCAGGCATCCATTTTAGACTTTCTACTGGGAGAAGGGGGGCCCAGTGGCATTTCAGATAGGGTGTCACTATTGTTGGAGATGTTCTATCACTGTTATCTTCAGAAGAGCAGAGTGCCTGTATATTTATCTTCTCTTCCAGAAGTCTCCTTGGCCCCTATGCATACTTGCCTCTCCTTCCCAGCTGCCGTCAAGAGGGAGGATGAGCAGCATTGTTAAGGCAATGACATACTCTGTTGTCCTAAATGAGAGCAGCGTCCAGAGTGGCGTCATGATTTATCTCAGATGCAGCAGGCCTCAGGAAACGAGGTGGGGTTTGTTCTAAAACTATCAATAATGTGGGAATGCCAAGAATATCTACCATATTCCTAGTTGAAGGACAATCTGAAACTTCAACACCAATTCAGCTCTCCAACAGCTCTTTTAAACCTAAACCAAGAGAGAGATGTGTTACTCTCCAAATGTTCTCTTGGCAAACTAGAAAGCTGCCATTGCCCTGGCTGCAATTATTCTATCTTACCATGTCCCCTGGCCTCTTTAACCATCCACTTAAGCCCAATCTCATGTTAGGACCTTCCTGGGCAGACTGCTGGCCTTGGTCCCTCCAATACTCCAAGGGGAAATCCCTCCAGAAAGGATCTGGGCATCTTCACAACTTAAATTTTGGGCCAATTAGGCCCCGTTCTTAGAGAGGTATACATTTCCCCCTCTTCTTGTCTCCTCCCTTTTCCCAAGAGCAAGTTCTTCATCAGATAATTATTAATGGGAACATCCATTGCAGTCAGAGAAAACACCATAAAATTACCTCAGTTGGATTTCTTCAAAGTTATATTTGATGACTTTAAGAGTCAATGTGATTTCAAAAGGTATGTAAAAGCCATGACATAGAGAGGACAGCACGGGCAAAGTCCTAGACGAGGGGACCTCTGTGGGAAACACACACACAGTATGTGCACAGGATGAACAGGAGATGAGACTTCTGAAAGTAGGTTGGGGCACAGATGGGATACCTTGAATGCCAAGAGAAGGAGCTGGGGCCTTACTGGTAAGCTTTACTGGGAAGGATGCAAAAGAAATGAGTCCAATTGTGCAGAGCCCACTGCTTTCATTGTTGCTGCAATGTCACTCTCAAGGCCCAGCTGTTAAACTGACCCTCACCTTTTAATTAGTGGAGATAAATGGGCCTCCGTTATGTCTGCATTTCTCAATTTGGGTACACTTGAGCCTCACTGTTGGAAAAGTGAGAGTGGCCTTGAGGAGAGACTTAGACCAAGGACAGAATGATAAATAGGAGAAACACACACTCCGAGCTTAGAAATATGATTGAACAAAAAAATCTGTCAAGCTTACTGAAAACCAGCTGGTAAAGGGAGATTGTCAGTAAAAAGGATTCGAATGACAGTAGATCCTTTTCTAGTGCTGGTGCCTGGGGATGGGGAGGAACTGCCTTTGTTGGCAAGTGAGAGCTTTTTCCATATAGGGCAGTAGCTCCCAGGGTCTCCCAGACAGCTCATATAACTTTATTCTCTTCATTAAAGGTTGTTCATCAAATGTTCAACTGAATGTAATTTCACTAGAAACTTCTTAGAAAACCTCTCAGATGAATAAACTTACAAACTAGGGGAGGGGGGAGCCCCTGTGATGGTTCATGTGTGCCAAAGGTGGGCTGGCAGTCCCAGGCACCATGCTGCCATCTTGGAGGGGCTCCTGTCACTGTGACAGTAAACAAGGTAACATAAGTGAGCCATCATTGTCAGTGGAGCCCCCTGTAGGAAAACAGGAGATAATTAAATAATACACTTGCTTATTCAGTCAAGAAATATATTCAGTGCCTCTCGTGTGCTATGCACTGCAGTTACAATGACAAGCAGGACAGACAGCATCCCTGCACACATGGAGCTTACAGCCTGGGAAGAGAAGGGCCAGAGGTACATTTAAAGGAGCAGTGACAATGAAATGGGTAAATGTTAACCACAGGACAGGGTCCCAAAAGATCACTTAGTAGCACCTAAACCAGGGGAGGTTTTCCAAGGGAATTAGTATCCCCGACACTTGAAACAGGTTAGTCTGTTAGGTGGATCCAAAGGCCTGGAGGAGAGTTAAGTGTTCAGTAAAATTTCAGGAACTTTGAGGAACTCAGCAAGCAAGGGAGGAACTAGCAAGAGAGGAATATGGAGGGTGAACGGGGCCAGATTAGATGGGCACTTAGGAGCTGTGGTTGGGGAATTTGGACTTGAAAAAAGTAGGAATAGTAATAAGGTCTGTGCTGCTTTCACTTTACTCGACGTAAGCTTTTGGGCAGGAGATCTTGCATATCACACCAATCTCCAGTCCTCGCTCTATAATGACTAAATTATCAAGGCATTTTAGCCTCTTGTGAGCTTACATTTCCTAACTTTTAGTCCTTAGTATTCATAAGTGAACTTCCCATTGTCTAGGTAGGATGCTAGATACCCAATTCAGCAAGCATCTAAATATGTAGTAGGTCCCAAAAAGTACTGAACTGCAGATTTTTGAAATTATTAATAACTCTGCTTTTAAGATGTAAAGCACACACCCATAGGCTTCTTAGTGTTTTTCTTCCCATTTCCTTTTTTACATAGATTGCTCACATCACTTAAAGTGCCTAAAATGTGATTTCATTAAATCATGAATTCATCGATGAAAACTGACTCTGTTGCCAAAGCGATATATGACTAGATATTGTACAATAAAATGTGTGTACATTAAAATCCCATAACATATATTTATTTTTATTTTTAGGATTTTTACTAAAATTTATGGATTACCAATATTTCTATACCATTTACGTTTCTCCCCAGCATGAATCCTTCAGACTGTGGCAGTGTGGAACTTGGCTGCTCTGCGAACTAAGAAGTGACCTGGTGTAGAGTTTATAGCATGAGCATGGACACAGGTTTGAATTCTGACTTCACTGTGGGATGTTTGGTAAGATATTTACCCTCTCTGGGCTTCAGCGCCCCCATGAAGATAACAGTAGTTGCTACCTAATGGGTTATTGTAAGAATTACATAGACAATCATGTAAAGTCTTCCACTCAAAGCCTAGAAGGGAGGTTAATTCTTATTGCCTTTTTGCTAATTATTATTCACTTGCCACACTTGTGTAGCATTACTGGAGGATAACACCTTTCTCATAAGTAAATTTTCTGGTGATTATAGCTAAACACTTTGAGCAGCCAAACATACCCGTTTCTGAATACTTTGGGATGGAACTCTTGCTAACTGTGAGGTCCCTTAGTAACACATATAGGGATAATTGAAATTATCTCTAGGAATCATTATACTGAATATCAAATTTAGCATTAGGCTCCAATAGGAGCGACCTCAGGAAGATGGCTAACCCCGACCCTAAATGGCCCCAAAGAATTCCTTTTATATAACTGTTACTTTTCAAAAATGTTGTTGCTATTTTCAATCCTCTCTTACCGCTAGGTTCTCAGTTGGC
Source organism: Varecia variegata (assembly GCA_028533085.1). NCBI lineage: Eukaryota > Metazoa > Chordata > Mammalia > Primates > Lemuridae > Varecia > Varecia variegata. The sequence continues at coordinate 12,237,414 of CM052438.1, forward strand.
GATCCATGCAGCTGTCAGTTTACCTGCCTCTTGTAACCCCTCAAAACTTCTATTTTTATTGTTAATTTGTAGTGAATTAGAAAACTAGGGAGATAAGCTTGTTTATTAAAAGAATAATGAGGATTTCAAGGGAAACTTTTGCAATGAGTAAAGTCAGTGTATTTACTGCTCCAATTTTATGTGGCTTCTATTTCCTCCCCAAATTCCTATTAGTACAGTTTGTTGTCTCTTAATGGCATTTTATATTGAGAGAACATGGGTAGCTTATAATAAGAGAAATGTGGCCTCCTCATTCACTCTTAGAAAGGTCCAACATACCGTGTACTCAGAAAAATAATGGAAATGAAACAGACAGCTGCATAGCCCATTTGACCCTAAACCAGACCTAGGGTGTGGAGACTTCCACATGCTTAAGTTAAATTTAAAGTCCTGCTTAGAAGTGGAATGGCTGTATCAGTATTACAACTTATTTAAGTGCATTTATACAAAGGAAACAGCTTTGTCAATTTAACCAGAAATCAAATTATATATATACATACACAAATGCAAGGAAAAACACTTTAATTAATGTATTTTTTTCATTTGATCTTTTGTTGAAGGGCTTGGGCCACATTTGATTATTCAAATTGAATGGTGGCTATGTTTACCTGCGAGAGATCAAAGGTATAATTGATGTACATAACGAGTCCCATCTCAAAGAAAAGATCTGTGTTTCACTAAAAGATCAATTTTTATGGACAGTTTGATAAGTCAGAAGGAGGTCACACTGTGAAGTGTCTGGAGTGTCAATGGTAAATTCAGATCATATTATTTGCTTTCTATAAATGACCGGTTTCTTGATGTCACGTAGGTTTGCACCTGTCTTAATAACAACAGCAGGCAAACAATGTGTTTTAGATGAGTTACGTGTTCCTAGGGTTGGTCTAATAACAATAACTGCAGAGGTAATAAATTGTCAAGTCAGGTGTTTAAAGCTTTGGTTTAGAGGTCATACTTTCACGTTAACTTCACTGATGAGAAAAGGAGACTTCCCAAAGATTGTTTCTGCTTTCTGAAACTGAAAAGACAATTAAGTTTACAGATGGACCACAAAACTTCCAGAAGAAAGAGTTCTACGGTACCACGTCAGCTGCTAGAAGTTTCTCATCACAAAGAAAAATCAACTCAAATGAGAGTGTAGCTAAACGAGCTTCAAGGAAGGAGTGTAATGGTGTTAGGAAACAACTGTGTGCAGTTAAAGCAGTGACAAGATGAAGCAGAAAGCCCAGACCAGAAGTGCTAAGGAAAGTCGTAAAGGACAGGGCAGGAAGTGGAGGTCACGGCACACAGTGGCTGCAGAGTCGAGCATGTCAGGCTGAGCTTAGAGGGATCCAACTGTTTATTTCATTCACTCAGTCATTTGTTCACTGCACATCTATTATGCGTGAGCCACTGTGCTGTGGGCAAGGGCCGGCAGCAGACCGGAAGCAAAGGCGATGAGAAGTAGGAGCCACAGACATCCCAGGAACCGGAGTTAGGGGAGAGGATGTTTAATGAAACTTAACACCAAGGCAGAGATACGCAACCAAAAGACTATCAGCTTCTGGGAAAAAAAAATGGAAAATGGGAATAATTTTAGTATTTATTTATTTGATTTTTTAAAATATTTACATAGCAGTTACTTTACACCAGACACTAAGAAATTGCAAACATACTCCTTAAATGTTCAAAAGAACCCTACAAGGTTCTTTCGCTTGGCATATGAAGAAACTGAAACAAAGAGATTAAATATTTGCTCAACATCACAGAGCTAGTAAGAGGTGGAGCTGGGATTTGAACCTAGGCAGTCTGGTTGCTGTGTTCATCCTCTTATCCACTTCCCTGCACAAAAGGAGGACTGCAACTTGGTGTCTGTGCCTAGCACCTCACCCAAGCCTGGCACAGAACGGGCACTAACTCTGTGTCTGTTGTGTCAAAGGTGCATGATCAACTTTGCTGGCCTAAAGGCACTCTGCCTTAGAGAGGGAGCACGGGACAGGTGGTTCTGGTTTCAGTTTGAGCAGGAGCCAATCCCAGGCCCTGGAGGTCCAAAGCCTGCAGGTGGAGTCAAGAAGGAGCAACTGGTGGGAATAGGGTCAGGTTCCCAGTGAGCTCAGGGGTTCATCATTCTCCTCCCTGCATGGCAATGTTGACAGTAACTTATGCAGGCTTATGCGTCCATTGACTAGATATTTATTATGTAACTCTGGTTCCAGGCACTGTACTCAGTGCTGGAACTACAGCAGAAAACTAGCACACAGGGCCTTTTTTTAATAACAACCAAATGATACAATCCCATGAATTGCAGGTCCTCATTAAGACAAGTTGGGGCATACAGTAATGGGAGGGAGTGTCAATTTCAGTAGCAAATTCAGGTCTCCTTGGGAAGGCTGCATTTGAGCAAGGACCTGAGGGTTAAGAAGGATCCAGCCATTCAGCAGAGTTGGGGAGGGAAGAGTATTTCCAGCAGAGGGAACTTCCCGTGTAAAGACCCAGATGTGGGAAGGCCCCAGCGTGCTCACAAGCCTGGGAGCCTAGGTACAGTCTTATGGGCAACGGGCAAGCAATGTGGAGCGAGGGTGGAGAGAGGAAAGGCCAGAACGTGCAGGACCTTGTGCCCATGGCAAAGAGTTTGGAGATTCTTCTAAGAGAAGTGAGAAACCCTGGAAGGGTACAAAACAAGGGATCTTTTATATTTCAAAAAGATTAGCATAGATTGCATGGGGAAGAGGAATTGGTTAGGGCAAAAGTAGAAGCAACAAGGACGCTGCCATAGAGTCTCTGATGGTTAATTGTGTGTGTCAACTTGAGTGGGCTAAGGGATGCCCAGATAGCTGGTATAACATTATTTCTGGGTGTGTCCTGAGAGTGTTTCCTGAAGACATTAGCATTTGAATCAGGAAACTGAGTAAGGAAGATCCACCCTCACCAATGTGGGGAAGTATCATCCAATCCTCTGAGTGCCCAAATAGAACAGAAAGGCAGAGGAAGGGCGAGTTTCTCTTTCTTGAGCTGAGACATCCACAGTCTCCTGTCCTCAGACATCAGAGCTCCTGGTCCTTGGGCCTTTGGACTCCAAGACTTACGCCAGTGTACCCCACCTGGTCAGGCCTTTGGCCTCAGACTGAATGGCAATACTGGCTTTCCTTATTCTCCAGCTTGAAGATGGCAGATCTCCGTATCTATAACTCTATCTATATCTGTATCTATCCTGTTGGTTCTGCTTCTCTGGAGAACCCTGGTTAATACAGGGTCTAAGGAGGAAAAGTGCTGCTAGGGAAAAGGGTAGAGCCAGGGGAGATGAACAGGCAGCAGGAAGTTTATAGATAGTGTGCAGATAAGGTTTGAGAATGCATTTCTAGAGTTTAATTTTGAGCAAGAAGGTATAAAACAGCGCCATGAGTTAAGATGGGGAATACTGAAGATAATGCATGGGAGAATAAGTCGAAACCTAAAACTTTAGCAAAAAATAAATGAGGTATTTCACCTGATGGAAAACTGTCTTCCAAATCAGGGCTTGCCCTAAGTTTAATATGATGTTAATCCTAACCATCTGTAAAAGTAATATAGTAAATTTGATATTTGATAAGACAATAATAAAAATATCTCTTTTCATTAAAAAAATGCTGTAAATACCTTGAGGTTGGGCATAGTGACTGATTCATACTAGGTGTTCAGCAAATCTTTGTTGAAAAAAAATCCAACTGAAAGTCAAGAGGTGGAAAGAACCCAGATGAAACACAATAGGGTTCTCTCAAGACACTATCACTTCCCAACGGAGTGACTTTGGGAAAGTTAAACTCTTTGAATATTTAAATATTCTCATGTGTGAAAAGTACAGGAGACCATAAGGCTTAAGTAAAATATTATGTAAAAACCCTCCACACTTAAGAGACCCTCAAACCCCTACATCCCTTCCAGCAGCTTCCGCTATAGTTTGCTCCCACATTTCAGTGTGTATGCATTTTTGTACAATCTCCGCCTCTACTTAGATTACATTTTGTTTTAGCATCTAAGATAGTATTGTGCATGGAGAAAGAATTCAGCTTCTCTTTGATGTTTAATGCATTCTTTTAATTAAATAAAAACCCACAGAAAGCACACGTAAGTACCACAGTGTACTTTAGTCTGCAGGAGTCTGTCAACTATCCTTGTACTCAGGATCCTCCCTCTGCACTCTTCTTATTGACAGGCAGCCAAAGAATGACAATTTTCCTTTCAGTCTATTGTGAGCAAAGCGAAATGATTCTCTTCCAGCATAACAAAACCTATAGGCAGCTATAAAATATCATTTCCTTTCGGCTTCTTGACAGACTTGATATAAATTTCAGAACACCGGAAAGAAAACAGGAGGGGCTACTTTAAAAGATAAATTTCATCACGTATGTCTGACAATAGTGTATATGTTCAGAGGCCACCTCCAACCTTTTTTTAAGAGGGAGGAAAAAGACTGCTTTTAAACAATCAAAGGTTAAAGTTAGCTCCGTCATTCATGTGGTTTCATTCTCTTATGCATATTGAAATACCTCAGAAAGATTTATAACCCCGCTTCATACAGTCAGAGTTCCAGTAAATGAGTCCCTTTTTGAAGGTTAAATATTTATGCTCCTATTTTCCTGCCCGATACAGACAGCAAGAGTAAAGCCATGTTAGTCAAAGAGCCACAATGAAAGTCCAGGTTCGGACAAGAAAAGGCAGGGGGCCCAACGTTGAGAGCATCCTCTACTTTCCCGTATTCTTAATTCTTTGGGAAGTGAATGAACGAGTGAATGAATGAAACCCCTTAGATGACCAATCTTTGGCAAATGTGGGTCCAAGTTAGTCTAATATTCCCCATGAAGTCAGCCTATTGAGTCAGATCTTTGTAAATAATAATCATCGCCCTTTCGAAGAACAGTGATTACAGTTAGTGAAGTACTTTTACATACAAAGCAAGTATGCAGAAATTATTATTTTATTCTATAAACACACAAGTTGATGTTTCAAGTGGAGGAATGACTTGTCATGTTTCACACAGGTAGTGAATGCCAGGACTGTAACAAGAACCCCATTATCTTACTACCTATTGTAGTGATCCACCCACGTTTGCTTCTATTATGGAGACAGTAATAATAACAAATAGTGAATTACAACTTAATAAGGGTGTATCATGTTATCATATTTAATCTTCAGGGCTACCCCTTGGGAATTTTTGTCTTATTTTCATTTTTACCTATAATTTATTTATATAAAAAACAAAAGGAACATATTTCATAAAGTCCAAAAAATGAAAAACAGCAGTTCATGGACCCTTCCCCCTCCAGTTTCTTGTCCCTCAGAACAAACCACTTTCAACTCTCTTTCTTACTGCTTCTGGTTTCATTCCTGTGTATGTAAATAATATCTTAGCATTTCTCTACTGCTCAGTTTTGGACATTCCCTAATGACTTCCACTCTAGAAGATAAGAACACAGTGCTCTTAATCCACTCCCTTAACACACACAAATACATATTTCCCCACTCGATTTCTCAGTAGAGTTATAAGACGGTTTTGGTCAAATCAATATTTAGTGCTTATATTACAGTGACCACTTAAATATTATTTATAGTTACAGCAGAAAGTACTAAATTCTCATCCTATTCTCAAGGTTTTGTTCAACTTGTTGTTTTTATTTTTCCCCTGAAGTTAATAAATGTGATGTTTTTCTTAGTTTCCTATGTATCTATCAAAAATTTTATCCCAAATGCCTCTCAAAATGATCATTTTATTTCAGGTGACAGTGCTATTGAAAATAAAAATTAAAAAAAAAAAAAAAAAAAAAAAACATTGTCCTGAACACTCAGGCTTGTCCCAAATTGGACAGTCTGTTCTCCAGGCCTGCTGCAAAGCTGTGATCTGGGTATTTCCTGCCCTAGCCGAGGGTATCATATACCTGTTTTCTCTTTGTCTCTCCTGACTTATTTCCTTATTTGGGTGGAGCACATCCTCTGGTAGTTTTCTGAAAGAGGAGCATGAAATATAATACTTTGAGAAGTTTTAGAGCAAAATATTATTTTTCCTCACAATTGATCAATAGTTTAGCCCATCTAAGGTTGAAAAAAATTTTATCCAGAATTTTAAAAAGACTCTTTCACTTTCTTCTCTTCAGTCTTGTTTTTGAAACTGCCAAAGACATTCTGATAATTCATTCTCTGTGTGCATATGTGATCTGTTTCTTCCTTATGAGAGCTTTAAAAACTTTCATTCCTGAAGTTCTGAAATGTCAAGATATGTTATCTGAATGCTGGTAGTTTCTTATTCATTACTTTGTGTTCTCAGTGGGACCATTTCATTTTAGAAATTCTTATCCTATGACTCTTAGAAAGTCACTTACATAACTTATAATTTCATTCAGTTGGTTTTTCTCTTTCTACTTTTAATTTCTTTGCATTTTTTCATTATTTTAAAAATCAAAGTAAAAGGTATACAGAGTGAAATACAAAGATGCTGGATGTACAATTGAATGAGTTTTGATGAATGTATGCAGTAGTCACCCCTTATCCACTGTTTTGCTTTGTGTGGTTTTGGTTACCCGTGGTACACTACAATAAGATATTTTGAAAGACCATATTCGTATGACTTTTATTATAGGATAATGTTGTAATTATTCTATTTTATTATTAGTTATTGTTGTTAATCTCTTACTGTGCCTAATTCATAAATTTAACATAGGCATGTATGCAACAACCCCAAATAAATGACTGAGGCCAAGATCTCCATTAATGGTGATTTATTAAGCCAAAGTTTGAGGATTCACCTGGGAAAAACACAAGCCCCAGATGCATCTGTGACTGTTTTTTCCAGCAAGGGATTTGGGAACTTCAGTATTTAAGAGGATAGGGCAAATAGAAATAAAAAAGAGAAGGGGCACAGGCAGTGACACAGGTGGTTACATTCTTGTGAGGCCCTGGAAATCTACATTTTCCATGAGATAAGGTGAATGTTTAAAGAGAAAAAGGGAGTGAAGGAAGAATCAATTATGTAAATGTCTCTGGGTAGGTAAGAGAATGATTGATCTTGTCTCTGTGCTGCATCTGGGAAAATAAACTTGTAATCAACGTTATTAGCTTGGAATGGAAAAGACTTGAGTTTTAAGAGCTAGACTTAGACTATAGACCTAAAGTTACAATTTGCATGTCCTTGTTTATGGGAGGTCAGGAAGGAATTTATGTGGGGGCAGTCCTTGCAGATGCCTGAGGTCTTTACCTTTCCATGGGATCTGGCTAATGCATAACATTAGTAACAATTATTCCTTCAAAAGGGGATGTTGCATGACTCAGCCTCCAGGCTTGATCTTCCCTTTTGCATAAGAAGTTTGGGGGTAGTCCTGAAATTTTCCTTTTCCTTCATATTTGTATAGGAAAAAAACATAGTATGTATAGGATTCAGTACTGTCCATGGTTTCAGGCATCCACTAGGCGTCTGGGAACATCTTCCCTGAGGATAAGGGGGACTACTGTATGCCCCTGTGACCACTCACAATTAAAATATACAACATTTCCATCACCCATCTGGACATCTGGACAGTGCCCACCCATACTCTGTAGGGTAATTACTGCTCTAATTTCTATCACCAAAGTTAGTTTTGCTTGTTCTTGAACCTCATGTAACTGGAATTCTACAGTATGTACTTTCTTAGTATTTTTGCTTAACACCTAACAGTTGCTGAAATTTTATTTTGGCTAAAGCACTTTTTTGTTGTTGTTTAGAAGAGTTCCTTCTCATTCTCAAAATGATTATTTTTATCTCAAATTTTTCTTGTTTCATGGGTGAGATATCTACTCTTAACTCTCTAAGGATATTAACCTTTATTTTCATTCTTTTGTGGAGTGAAAAGCAGTTATCTTCTACTATTGGCAATTTTTGCTCTCTTCACTGGATTCATTTTCTATATTTATTTTAGCTTGTCTTCATTTTGGATGCTTTCCTCAAATGTTTTCAGATTCTTGGCTGTCCAGTCCAATTGAATGTGGAATAAAGTTTCATTAAAAGATCAGAATTCTATCTGGAGTTACAGGCATTTTTGGTTGGGAAAGAATTGAGGACAAAGGAAATATGTTGGAGAACATCCTTCTTCGCCCAAGTTGTACTACTAGGTGTTCCTGCTGGCATTCTGGAAGCTAAGTTAAAGGATCTTGATGGTCTGTGTAAGCCAGGGTTCAACCAGAGAATCGAAACAAGTAGGAGATATAGGTATATAAATGCAGACAAATTTATAGATTTATATAGGTCTATATCTATATTTACCTATATGTATCTCTATACATAAATAAAGAGATTTATTGCAAGGAATTGGCTGACAGTTGTTGAGGCTGGCTAAGCAAGTTCAAAGTCCATATATCAAGGAGTCAGGAAGGGCACACAGATCACAAGCAGGCTGGAACCCCACAGGTACATGCTGAATTTTTTGTCCACATGCTTCAATCAAGAAGGAAAACTCAGAGGATAAGTATTACTGAAAGTTCAGCACTTGTCCTCAAGGCTGCATCAGAAGGACGAGAAGAAGGGGTTTGAGGAGAATGAAAGAGAAGTTTATTACTTTTCCAGCAAAGGAGGAAAATGGTAGACTATCATCTCAAAATCCAATTTCCTGTACATAAGCAGAAATACAGGGCTTTTAAAGGGAGGGCCCTCAGTTCTAGGCTATCGTCATTTAGCTACAGTTAATGATTCTAATCATCCCATCTCTGCTGAAGACAAAGCCTGTGACCTCTGCCCACCTGGGATGCCCACCCAGACCTCTGGCCATGGGCCAGGTATTGGGCCTGGGATAGAGCTGACAGTTAAGCTGAGCTATCTCCTGTAATACAAAGAACAAAAGACATTCCCCTGCCCCTCCCAACCACCTGCCCAAGGTAGGTGATTCAAGTTTAAGTTCCCAAAAGTGTGGGAAGTTCTAAAGAGACAGAAAACATCTTTTGCCATTTTTTCCCAGGCCATTCCCTCTGTAACATAAGGAGAGCAATTGCAGAGCCTACAAGTTTTCCACTGAGAAGTCTGATGCCAGACTTATTGCAGCTACTTCATATATATTTTTTCCTTTGTATTGCTTCTCTTGGGACCTTTTCTTTATCTGTGATCTTTGGAGCTTGATTATTAAATGCCTTGAGGTAGCCTTGTTTGGGTTAAATATCCTTGGTATTCTATGACCTTCTTGTATGGGAATACTGATATCTTTCTCTAGTTTTGGAGAATTCTCTGTTACTATTTCTTTGAATAAAGTTTCTAACCCAATGTCTTTCTCTCTACCTCCTCTTTAAGGCCAATAATTGTTAGATTTGCCCTTTTGAGGCTATTTTATAGATCTTGTAGACACACTTCATTTGTTTTTATTCTCTTTTGTCTATTTTCAAATAGCCTGTCTTTAAGCTCACTAATTCTTTCTTCTGCTTTTGAGAGACTCTGATTCATTTTTAAGTTTGTCAATTGAGTTTTTCAGTTCCAGAAAACCTTCTCAAAAAGGATGGATTCAAATAAGCCCAGACTGTGAAGATTAGGTATTCAAAGGGAATTGGTGGTGCGTTCTAAGTCTTTGGTCACTACAGCCATATCAGCACTGGTGGGTGCCCTGAGCCCAGTGGTAGAGAAGCACTCTTTGGTGAAGCTTTCTCAGGTATTTTTATGCTAAAGCTTTGCTTAACTTTCTCAAAACATTTTCATAATAAGCAGATGTTATTGTTCTTTGGTTCTCCAGAATTTCAACAAGCTAAATACCTTAAGTATGCCACAACTCTGTTGCCATGACCTTTGCTTTTAACCACTCTATTTTTGCATTGACTGGACTACTTCTTTCTCGGTAGCCATTGCTTTGATTGTGCTTTGCCTTCAGGATCATACTGATAACTCCATGTTTTATTTCCTGCTACAATTCTTTAAAAAATGCTTCATGATCTTGATCCCACTTGTTTAAAATTTCCCTTGAAAACTCTGCTCTTGTCTGCAGCTGATCTGGGTTCAATGGTTTTGGCAGCCATCAAGTGGAAAGTTTGCTCAACTTTAATTTTTCAATCAGAATTGTGTAAGCTGAACCAACTGAAATGTGTATAGTATTGGCTATTGTTTGTGCTGTTAATCATCAGTCCTCTTCAATTAGGACATGAACAAGATGAATTTTTTCCTCACAAATTGATGTGGATGGTCTGCCACTATGAGCTTCACTTTAATATTGTCTCACTCCTTCTTAAAACAAGTTATCCATTCATAAAATGCTGATTTCTTTGGAGCATGGCCCCCATAAACTTTTTATCAAATATCAATTATTTCACCATTCTTCCACCCAAGCTTCACCATAAATTTGATGTTTATTCTTTCTTCAATTTTAGTGGAATTCATACTACTTTGATAGGGGATCTTTTTAAACTGTTGTCTTATTCTTTTTGGTGCCTCAAACTGAATCTGATCAGACATGTTATAGCCATTAGTAAAAATTTATTTTGGTGCAAACAAATTTTGAAATCTATGCATAGTTGTTTTTTTATATAATTTTTTCATTCTCCATGAACTTTGGAAGTCTTCTTGTATTTACACAATGCAATTCTCACAGCAATGGAAGAAAACTGATTTAGAGTTACATGCTTCAATGGGAATTAATTTTATAAATATAATGCCCTTATTGATTTACTCTAATCAGGATCTACCCCTGAGTTGGAGGAAGATGGGTGGACATTTAAACAAAATCAGGTTTATGCCACCATGAAAGGATGAGAATGGCTACTGAATAAGCAATCCACAATGCCTATTTAAAAATGGTGACTTGAGAGAGGTCATCAAGCAAAGAATTACTAAATATGCATATACTAAATCTTACTTGCATAGCTGGGTAATTGACATTTTTAGAAATTACATTAAAACAAACATGGTCCTTGGAATTGCTTATTATTTATATATTTACATAATCACCTCTAAATTTTCATGTGGAAAAGAATTGTCATGAAACGTTCTAATTTTCTTATTTCAAATTTTGTTCTGCCATCACTATAAAGTATTAAATAATATGCATATTATGCTAGAAATTAGAGTCCTGCTACTGCCAAATACCAATTGTGTGATCATTAAAAAAAATCACTTACTGTCCTAGATTTCCCAAGATTGATGCCATGATTATATCATAGATTACTGTGGTAGTCAAATGAAAGCACTTTTTGTAAATGGTGGAGCTGAAGCTGTTGCCAATATGTTTGATTGTTCTGTCTAACTTTTCACATGGAAATAAAAGGCTTCTGTAATTTTATTTTTATTGAAGAACTCTAAATAATCATTGAACTAATCTATACTTGCATAAAGATTTACATTTTATAAAGAATTTAAAAACACAGAGTATTCCTCAAGCTTGATGACATTATGCCTTATTATTTTTATTCTATAGATGAGGAATCCTAGGGTAAGGATGTTAAGTGACTTAGTTATGGATCAGAGGTCCTATAAAGTGAAAGTGAGATTTAAACCCAGGTAGTTTGACACTGACACCAATTTTCTTCCCAAAATACCATGGTAGGAATTTATATCAGTTAGATACTTTCGCCTACAAAGACTGCCCAGCAAAAAGAGCTTTAAAAATGTCTCAGAACTTCTGTTTCTGGCCAAGATAAAATAACATTCATGGAATTTAGCTTCCCATATGAAACAACTATAAAACTGGACAAAATATATGAATATCAGTTTTCATACAATGGATATAGGCAGCACAGACAGTGATTCCTGAGAGAAAAGAAACAAATGAGGTGAGCCCTACGACTTCCCAAGCTTATAGCCTAGAGAAACTTACAAGCTGCAATGCATAGAAAGGAAACCTATCAGAGCCTAGTGGTCTCCCTAAATGAGGTGACAACACTAGAATTCCAGGGAGACCAAGACAACTAGAGTTCACTTGGCAGTGTATCAGACAAGAAAGGGCTGCACAGATAGCTCCAGACATCAGCGAAGGTCACACTTGAGTCTCCAGTTAAGTACTTCTGAGTGAATGTGTGTGGAGAAAGAAACGGAGATCAGGGGAAAAAAAAAAAAAAAAAAAAAAACCACCTGAAAGCAGTAATAGGAACAATCCCTGGACCTTACACAGTTCTTGCTCTCACTAGCAGTAAGGGAAACTTCATAATTCAAAAGGAATCAGGCAGAAAACTCAGAAGTGTATTGCCTCAGTAGTGGGGCAAAATTGGCCCTAAAGAAATGGTGCTCTGGACCCACTGAATAAAGGTTAAAAGCAAGCCACAATGGATCAAAGTTTTTTTTCAAGTAACTTGAGTGAACAGCCATTTCAATTTTCCATGGATGGGAAGGTTTCCTGGGATGTAGGATAGTTACTTTTAACACTGGGACATTCCCAGGTAAATTGGATGAGACAGTCACCCTACAAAGCTCAGAATATTTATAAAAACACAAAAATATCCAGAAATAATGAAAATTTCACAAAACCTAGAATTCAATAAAAAGTTACTAGGGATGCAAAGAAGCAGAAAAATATAACCCTTAATAAAGAGAAAAATAAGTCAACAAAAATAGACCCAGAAGTGACAAAGATAATAGAATACACTAAAAGTTGTTATACTTTATAAAAGTTTTTATACTATACTCTATATATTCAAGAAGGTAAAAGAAAGACAGTCCATGCTAAGAAGGGACATGGAAATATATTTTTAAAGAGATCATTTGAACTTCTAGCAATGAAAAATACAACATGCAAAATGACAAATGCAATGGATTGGATTAACAGTGGACTACTGAAAAGGAAAAGATTAGTGAACTCCAAGACATAAAATAATCCAAGATAAAACACACACATACAGCCTAAATATAGCACACTGAGCATCAGTGAGGTACAGTACAGCTTTAAGCAGTTTAGATTTAGTATAGATGTAATCACATTCCCTGAGAGAATGGAGGAAAGGGAAACAAAAAAATTACTCAAAGAAATAATGACTAAAAATTTTCTGCATTTGACAAAAACTATAAATCCACAGTTCTAAGAATCGCACTGAACTCCAAGCACAAGAAACATGAGAAAAATGTTCCAAAATACATCATAATCAAATTTTAAGGAAGTAATAAAGAGAAAATCTTAAAAACAGCCAGAGGATAAAAGCATATTATTTATAAAGGAACAAAGATGTAAATGATGGCACATTTATCTGAAATAATTCAAGCTAGAACTCAGTGAAGAAATATCTTTAAAGTGTTAAAGAAGGAAAGAAACCTCTTGACCTACAATTATATAACACCCAAATTAGAGCTTTTTCAAATATTCAAAAGCTGAAACAATTCATCATTAGCAGGTTCATGCTATAATAAATGTTAAAAGAAGCTGGAAGAAAGAAAACGATACCAGAGACACATACAGACACAAACTGATGAAGAACATCAGAAACAGCAACTACATGGGTAAATATACAAGATTTTTTTTAGATTCCATTTCTTTTTATTGAATCATGATTCAAATAAGTAATTGTCTTTTTCTATGAATTATAACAAAAACTTAAAATTATTGTTAAAATCAGCACCCTGAAAGAGAGAGCAACAAAACATTGTGTTCCTTTCTTTTTGCAATTTTTTTCTCTTTCTTTTAAATAGGAAGCTTAATTATACTGACTAATCTCTCAATAGAAATAAGTAATCATTTAAAAAAACGATGATGTTGAGAAAGTTTGTAATATGCATAGAAGTAAAATACACAACAATAACAAAAAGGTAAAGGGGAAATGGAAGTATCACACAGTGAGCTTCCCATGATATATATTAATTGGTATGATATTATTTGAAGATAGACTGTGGGAAGTCAGAAATGCATTACATAAACCCTAAAGCAATCATTGACAAATAGTATGAAGAGTGATAGCTAATAAACTAATGATGGAGTAACAGGGAATTATAAAAAATGTTAATCCCAAAGAATTTAGAAAAAAGGGAGAAAAGGGAACAAAGAATTGATATAACATAAAAAAACATATAGAAATATGGCATATGTAAATCCAACCTATTGATAATCATTAAAATTACATAGTCTAAAAAGTTGATTAGAAGCTAGAAATTATAATTTTGGATGAAATAGCAGGATCTAATTTTATTTTGCCTACAGGAAATGAACTTAAAATATAAAGACACAAATGGTTAAAAGTAAAAAATGGGGAAAGATACACACTGCTAACAATAGTCAAAAAAAGTTGGAGTGGCTATTTTCATATCAGATAAAGTATATTTCATAGAAAATATATTACTACAGATAGAGGAAAACATTTCCTGATGATAAATGGGTAAATTTTGTCAACAGTACCTAACAATCCTAAATGTTAATGTACCTCATAACAAGCTTTAAAATACAAGAACCCAAAACTGATATAACTGCAAGGGGAAATATTCAAGACTTCCAATTATAGTTGGAGATTTCATCAACCTTCTTTAATAAATGATAGAACAATTAGACAAAAAATCAATAAAGGTATAGAAGATGAACAACACTGTCAAAACACTTGACCTAATTGTCACTTATAAAAATTCTACCCAACAACAGTAGAATATACATTCAAGTGCAAACAGAACAGTTAACAAGATAGACTGTATTCTGGGCCATAAACCAAGTGTGGATAAAATTTTAAAAATCAAATCATACAAAGTATATTCTCCAACCACAATGAAAATAAATTAGAAATTACTAGCACAAATATACCTGTACAAACCACAAACATTTGCAAACAAATAACATTATAATACATAAAAATAATCCATAGTTTAAAAGAAAAACCAAAAGGAAAAGTAGGAAGTATATTGAACTGGATGGAAATAAAAACACAACATATCAAAATCTGTGAGATGCTTCTAAAGCACTAATTGCAAGAAAATCTATAGCAATAAACCCCTTATATTAGAAAAGAAGAAAGGTATTAAATTAACACATTAATTGCCATATGAGTTGTATTTAACTCATGATAGTTTTGAGCCCAGGGCTTCATGAAGCATATGTAACTCACATGTTTCTTTACCTTAGAAGCTGCATGGTGCACAGGCAACTCACGTTGCCATGCTATAGCATACATGTTACGTGATGGGTGACCTCCTAGGCAAAACCCTGCAGTTGGTTTGTGAAAATCTTACTTGTTGATATTCTTATTGTTACAATTAATATTAACAATTTAATTGCATATAACTCAGGCACAGAAAACAATAAAAATGGCTATTTTTCCATTAAATTAGAAAGGGTCATTTTGTTTTTGAAGTTTTTATTCTATTTTCATAATATAACACCATGGCCCCAAGGAAAAAATTTTTTTCCTAATGTAGCAGTCAATGCATTAATGGTATCGGCTCCCACCTTAAGAAAAAGTAGGAAAATAAGAGCAAAGTAAAATAAAAGTAAGAAGAAGAAAGAATATAATAAAGATCAAAGTGGAAATAAATAAAAGAGATAACAAAAATAATAAAATCAATGAAGGCAAACCTGGTTCATTGACGAAATCTATAAAATTGACAAACCTATAGCTAGCCTAATCATTAAAGAAAAAGAGAGAAGTATGATATAAATAATATGAATGAAAGATATGGCATCATTTTCAAATTCTACAGATATTACAGATATAATATAGAAATATTCTGAAGATGATCCCAATAAATCCCACAATTTAGAGGAAATTGGTCAATTACTTGAAAGACACAAACTATCAATGCACATTCAAAAAGAAATAGATAATCTGAATGGCCCTATATTTGTTAAAGAAATCAAATTTATGGTTAAAAATTTTTCTACAAGGAAAACTTCAGGCTGAGATGTCTTCATGGGTAAATATTACCAAACATTTAAGGAAGAGAAAATACTAATTCAACATAAAATGCTCCAGAAAATTGAGGAGGAGATAACACTTCCCAATGTATTCTGAGGCCAATGTTACATGCATATCAAATTCTGACAAATAAATTATAAGTAAATAAAAAAGGATGAAAGAAAAATATCTTTGCTGAACATAGAAGCAAAGATGCTAGACAATCTTTTAGTACATTTAAGCCAACAATTTATACAAATGATAATACATTATGTACATCAAGACCAAGTGGTGTTTATCATAGGAAACCAAGGTTGGTTTTACAGTCAAAGATCAATCAATGTAATCACCATATTAACAAACCAAAATTGATAAACTATATGATCATTTCAATACATGTAAACCTAAGCATTTGATAAAGTCCAATATCTTTTTTCTGATAAAAATTTTCAGCAAACTAGGAATAGAAGGGTATTTCCTCAATCTGATAATGGGCATCTATGAGAAACTTAGAGCTAACATGATATTGAATAATGGAGGACTGCATGCTTTCTCTGTAAGATTAGGAGTAAAATAGGAATGTCTGCTCTGACAACCTCTATCCAACACTACATGGGAGCTCTAGCCAATTGAGTAAGCAAGAAGAAGAAATAGAGGCATCCATATTATAAAGGAAGAAATAAAATTGGGTTTATTCATAAATCATGGAATCATCCATGTCAAAATCTGATATAATCAACAAAAAAAGATACAAGAACAAATAAGTAACTTTATAAAGGTTGCAGGATACAAGATTAATATACAAAGGATATTATGATAAATTATATACAAAGAACTATACTAGCAATAAATAATTAGAAATGGAAATTTACCAAATAATACCATTGCAACTATATGCAAAAGATCTTACACTAAAAACCTATGTCAAAAGTGATCAAGTTATATACTTTTAATATGTTCCACTTATTGAACATCGGTAAAACAATCTTTTGAATGTTATTCATCACATCATTTAGCCTTCACATATTATATACATATAACTTATTTCTGTATTAAATCCTCCCTGGTCATTTGGTTCATTACCCTATGAAAATTAAAAAAAAAATACAGTTTCAAAAAATAAAATAAGGGTGCATTAATTTTATGGATCATTAATCCTACTATTCAACAAAGTTAGCATTTCAGCACTTCAGAGGGTTGGCATCTGTACCTGGGCTTTTTGCCTCGTGATTACAAAAGAGCTAGAGAAGCTCCAAGCATCACATCTTAATATAACAATGGCCAGGGGCAGAGAAGTGTAGTTTCTTTCGGAGTGCCTTCCTTAAAAGTTCTTTTCAGAACCTCCACCCCTCCTTCACAGACACACACCCAGCAGATTTTCACTGTTATTACACAAATTGCGTTATAAGTATATTTTTGTTCACATCCCAAGAAGTCTGCAAGTAGAGCAGTATACCAACCTGGCTTTTTCAGAGCTCAAAAACCTCATCAGGGAAGCAGAATCTCTCCATCTTTCTGCTATGCTGCATTCAGCATGCTGTTATTTTCCCCCAGCCTTGTACTAGCATAGATAGAACAGCTCTAATTAGTATCTTCTCACCAAAAAAAAAAAAAAAAAAAAAACCCAGAAGAGAATGCCTTCTTCTTTTGAATCACTCAAAGAAGCAAATGCAATTGAGCAAATTGTGACTTAGGAAAGAGAGTTTCTTGACTAGAATTACCCTACATACCCATTCCCAAAACACTGACAGGGGATTAGATTGCCATCATTGACTTACATTAAGCAAAATGAATACCCTTTCCTGCAAAAACTGAGGCAGAACCTAGCTTTCTCCTATGCAGATAAATTCAAGGAAGATGGGACCA
Source organism: Varecia variegata (assembly GCA_028533085.1). Lineage (NCBI taxonomy): Eukaryota > Metazoa > Chordata > Mammalia > Primates > Lemuridae > Varecia > Varecia variegata. Next base: position 12,255,060 of record CM052438.1, read on the forward strand.
GCAGTGTTTGCTATGCCAAGGCTGGACAAAGAAAGCCAATTTATTATCATTTATAAGACAAAATGAGATCAACAATAACCCTTTATTATTCAGGATCTGAAGGAATGAAGGATTCTTTAGATAACCCAATCCAGGAATAGCAAAGCCTAGTATGCATGCCACCACTCCTGTTGACACTGAAACATACATACATACACAGAGCAGATGTCAATAATCTGTCACAGCATCTCTGTCTTAGAGCTCAAACATAACCTTAGAATTCCTTTTGACCTTGTACTATAAGTAATCCCTACCTATTACTCAGTGATCAGATATATGTGACATGAAATATTTTTTGCATTCCTCTTGCCTTCAAGGAAAGAACATATCTGAACTGTTGAGGACTAACAACAGTCTCAACTTTAGATCTCCAGTGAGATACTCTACAAGCTCAGAATCCCAATTCAACTCTCCTTACCTGAGATGGAGGATACCCCCAGCTATAAATGATTGGATCCCCCTGTGGGCAAGGTTGTGTCTTTGTGCAGGATTTCAACCCCAATCATAAGACCCCCCAAGTGCCCAGCTAAGAAAAGCTGCTGATAATTTAGGAAAATTTGCCTATCTGAGAATGATCACAATGACTGTCTAAATGGAAGATCAGACATATTCTAAAACCAATATCCAAGTTCATCTTCTCTTTCCCTAAAACATATTTTATCTCCAAAATACCAGAAGGGATATTCTTCCATGACAGAATCCTACCTCACCTAATTTAGGAAAGACTGATATATTATCTTAAGAAAAAAATGACTCTCCCCCTCTGACGCAGTCTATTCTATCTTGCATTTCTTTCTCTGCTTCATTATGGAGAAATTAATAAACCTTCCCAGCAGAGATTTGTGGAATCATTTGACAATAAGAATTAACTATCATCTATGCTTTCCATAAAGCTCTTGTCCATTTCCTTTCAGTCCATTTGAGTTTATCACTTTTGAAAAATCTAGATGGCTGTACCTCTGTTATGTATTACAGCCAGTCTGGACTCAGGGAATCAGCACTTCTCATGGTCCTCTTAACCAAGAAGATTTCAAAAAACTCTTTGCTCTCTGGAACTTTCCCTCCATCACTGACCCTAGTTGCAACCTCTCCTATTGCCATAAGACATAATTAAGAGAAAGCAGGCATCTGATCACACACTACAGGTATTTGCTGCATTGCTTGGGAAGAAGCTGATTAGACAGAGTGACAATAAAATCCTCTTAATATTTTTATGTAGTGTTCAAAACTAGCAATCTTTAATATATTTTTTAAGTCTTGACATTAGGGATGAATAATGATCTCCCAATTGCCCTTCACAATCATGATTCAGCCTCAAGAATTAATAAGCCACCTCAATAACCCCCCCACCCTGAACAGACATTTTTTCCACATGGATGAACACAAAGAAATAATCAGAGAGGAGATTTTTCTTCTAAATTAGGCCTCTTGTTTGTAAACTGAAAGAGTGCTAATGCAGTTCAAACCCGGCTGTGCCCCTCACTTGCCCATTCTGCTGGAGAGTCTTACAAAGAGCGGGAGAATGGAGGGTTTTGTTCTATTCTTCGGGCTCCTTCTGTGTGAGAGGCCATTCAAGCGATCCGGTACTTCTCCCTCACTCTCTCTTGGCCCCGCTCCCTCTCGCACTCACTCTCCCTGGCTCTCTATAATGCCAGCATTAGAGGCGAGCCGCTGGCTGGGAACGAGCTTTGATGTCGACCTCTCGCTGCCACCGACAGACCTGCATTGGGGGGTGAGTAGCAAAGCCAGGAGGGCATGTGTGGGAGAGAGGAGGATGAAAGGAGGCACGGCTGGGGCTGAGAATGCGGACAGATTCCTGCCTGTTCGCTTAGATTCTTCAGGAATAAAAATGCCAAGCCTTGTGATTACAGAGGTTATGAACCAGCTAAACTTCAGAAATGACCATTAAAAGTACTGCCGAACATAAAGAATCAAATTATTGTTCAGGCTTTTGGCCTTAAAAAAAAAAAAAAAGGGAGAGAGAAAGAAAAGGAAAAAAGAAAATGAAACAAGCTACAGACAGGGCCAAAGAGATAAGGAAATTCAGATTACATTCTAACGATGCTGGTTAGTCAAAGGTACAGGGAGCCCAGCACATAGACAGGGTTTGAGTGACAGCTGTAGGCACACTTGCTGCCTTTCAACTTTGGGCAGTATTGTCTTGATGACTTGTGCCAGATGTCAGGGATAAATCTCAGGCCCTAGTGGTAAGGTTACGGCTGTGACACAGGCAGGCAACACATGAGAACGTCAGATTAGCACTCTGCTCTGATCTCCCATGGACCGGCATGACCAGGGACATCCCGAAAGGGTGAGTCCACAAGGGAGTTTATGCCCTGCATGAATTCTTGGCATTCAAGGGCTACCTTCAGTTAGATCGTGGAATTTCTGTGGCTCCATCTGGATTAAAAGGTTTTCCTCTGCCAGGTTGTCAGAACAGATCTGACCTTATTCTCCTGCAACCAACATTTGCTTCCTCCTGCCTCAACCAACTGTTTTGTTAATCCCACCACCTAAAGGAATGAAGGCTCGTTCACATCACTGATTTCCCAACACCACACTGTCAATTCTTTCCAGAAGATTCTGGACAATAGAATGAAGTAGAGAAATCAAACACTAAATCCCTTCTTTTTTTTTTTTTTCTTTTCTTATTTTACTGACTCCCAGAGTATGCAATTTGCAATCACCAAACAATAATTTACTGAGGTTGTACTATGTGCAAAATCCACTTTAAAGAAAATTCAGAAATTTAAAGGAAAATCCTTTTACTCTATATATTCAATCTGGAACTGCCCTTCAGTATTAAAATGAGTCTCTTGCTATTAAAATTAGATCTTCAAAAAAATAATCTCTGATTTTTTTAGGAGAATTAAAAAAAGAAAAGAAAAGAAGTCCTATATTTTTCTCACTGCTTTTGTTCCTTGACCTTTGGTTGGCATGAGTGAACCTTACCTTAGGTCAGATGGTCAGTGTGTGTTTTTGTCCTGGTCAGAATATTGACAAGAACTATTTCCCAATGGAGTCAGGAGCTACATAAACTGCCTGGTGCCAGTGGAAATGTCATTCAGACAAGACCCTATTCTTCTCTGAGAAGGCTGCTCTAGGATGGATTGACAGCTCATGTGCTTCTAAGACACCTTCAAAGCTAAGCCTACCTCTTCATTACCCCACCATTTGCAGCCTAGAAAAAAATTCTTGGAGTCCACTGGACTCTATCCTGGGTCCTGAAGGAGGGACAATAAGGCGCTCTTTGTAGGAAAGCCTCAGTTCAAAGCAAAATCTCACTATGCAATGGATGAGATGTCTCGATACCAAATTCACCACCATCCAAGAGTTTCTGGCTATGAATTGGGCTTATGGTAGTAAAAATTGTCTGCTCTCCATTTCTTCTAATTGACCAAACACAGAGGGATCTGGCTTAGATGGAGTCATTTGTTTTAAAGGATGAATATATCCCCAGTGATAGAGTGTGTGTTTGGGTTAAGTATGTGTACTTTGTACATCTGAATGCTTTTGATTTTTTAAAACCATGTCCTGATATAGAATCTTACAATTGTTAAATCATCAAAGAAAAATAATAAAATAAACTAAAGCAGGGAAATGGCAGGGGCGACTGAGTAGCCCCCCTCTCTCACACAGCGGGTCATCTCTGGTAACTTCCCCAGCCTTCGCTCCACCCCTCAATTATGAAATCAGCAAAATTCTCAGGGGAAGAAGACCCAGAAAGAACAAATGTGGCAGCAAGAGACAGAGGAATCAATACCTTCAGAGTCTAAGAATGTAATGGGCCCTGTAGGTCTGTTAATTATCAAACAAAAATTCTGTTTCAAAAAGGGAAAAGAATGCATTTTAATAGCAGCTCTATAATTAGCCATTTCTGTTCATGGTTTCTTAGTAGTTTTTATGTTTATCTGCCTTCACCTTTATTTCCTTTAACAATGGTCACATAAAATGGATCTGAATTGCTCTGCCTCTAATTATTTACTGTAACAACCAACAAGCTGAGAGAAAGATGACAAAGTAGTAAGGAAAGATCTTTGTATTGACTCACCACTGTTTCCTTCTCACTCCTTGATATTTGATTCTGCATTTCTAGCGTATAATTTGTAAGTATGCATAAAGCACTCCCTTGAGTTTCATTTTTTGATGATGTTATACTTTTTGTCTGTGAGTCTGCTTTTGATACCGATACACTGCTCAGCCTTTGGTAAAAAACACTTCCATTCTCTCCCTAAATTCATCCCTTGCCAAGGTGGAGCTGAGGTTACCCATGTGTGTGTTGGAGATCAGGAGGAAGGAGGGTGTTCAGAAAAGTAAACAAGCAAGAGAGGGCAGGAGCTTAGATACCAAGACAGAATCGGAAGGCAGGGACTAATTCAGGGAAAATGATCAATGTCAGATTCTGGGAAAGAAAATGAAAAATTAAATTCTCAGTGGGACAAAAGCAAAAGACAGACATCCCGAGGCTGTATCAGGGTCAAAGTCACTACAAACCGATGAGGTAGAAGGTTCATAGTGTCTGAAGTAGTCACCCAGGGATCATTTCCTTAAAACTGAAATTATTAGGCTGGGCGCGGTGGCTCAAGCCTGTAATCCTAGCACTCTGGGAGGCCGAGGCGGGTGGATCGCTCGAGGTCAGGAGTTCGAGACCAGCCTGAGCAAGAGCAAGATCCCATCTCGACTAAAAATAGAAAGAAATTATTTGGCCAACTAAAAATATATATAGAAAAAATTAGCCAGGCATGGTGGCACATGCCTGTAGTCCCAGCTACTCAAGAGGCTGAGGCAATAGGATCACTTAAGCCCAGGAGTTTGAGGTTGCTGTGAGCTAGGCTGATGCCACGGCACTCACTCTAGCCTGGGCAACAGAGCGAGACTCTGTCTCAAAACAACAACAACAACAACAACAACAAAAACTGAAATTATTGCATCCATCTTTCTGAAGACCCATCTTAAAACCGTGAGACACTGAGTTCAGCACCAGAAACTATGAACCTTATAACATGAATAATAACTGCTCTATGCTCAACCAGTGCCCCATATGGGGAAGAAGAATGAGTTTAAGGGTCAGAACGTGGGCCTGAAAGCCAGCAGGTTCCGCCACTGTTCATCATCCTACTGTGGGTAACATGAAGTGACCATTCTCAACCAGTTGTCATTACTAAGCGATTGGAATATTATGGCTGAGATGGTAACTTGAAACTTGAACAAAGGAGAAGGTACTAAAAATAAATGTCTGAAGGGTAACAACTGCACCACTTCTAAAGTAACCCATCCAAGTAGCACCAGGATGAAGATAAAATCATAGACTACCAAGGTACCAATGAAACTGAAAAACATTATGTTAACCACCTCTCAAGTGGTTCTCAGCAAAAATCAATCACACATATAAAACATAGATCTTTTCTATATTATCCCAATGTAAGTTTCCTTCAGACACAACGGGATGTTAGGGAAAGAGACTTCTTCCTTTCAGAGTGTAGGGCTTCTCTTTGAGATAAGCATGGAATGACTTCCTTTCAATAGGAAGCAAAGTCCACAATTACTTGCGTGATGCTAGAGATCTCAAGCAAGATTAAGAACAAAAATAAATTTTGCTCTGTTCTCTGAGCAGTAATGGTTCTTGGTAATAGGCTCTTGCTGTAGTTTATTGGCCCATCTTGTAGTTTATTAGAGCAAAGCCTGTGTCAGGATTTCCATTATAAACCCATATTTTCTGAGTTGAGAGATCAACAATAAAATTGGGCTGGTATTGAGCCTTAATTTTGATATTCAGTCCCTGCTCAAAAACTTAAGAGGGGAAATTAAAGAGAAATGGGTAGAGATGGAGAGACAGAAAGAAAAACTCACAGAGGGCATTGTAATTTCAATATCTATCTACTTATCTGTCTCTTAGCAGTTTTTCTATTGTAAGACTCAATTGTTTCATTTTGCTTCCGTTTATCATGGGACCAATTTGTTTGAGGAGAAGGTACTTGATAGAGAAAAAATTAAAGATAAAATCAAATCAGTTTTCTCTCTACACATTCACCATATTCATATGTCTACAAAATAGCCATATCTTTACTTTTTGCTGCTCAAGTCACCTAAAGAACACCAGGCTTACCACTGTGCAAAGGCCAAGAGAGAAGAAGGTAGCGATGTTCTTACTTGTTGATTTTTTCATGTTTTTTTTTCTTTTCTCTGGATGATAACAAGCCTTTGGTAGACTTCCTTTAAGATGAACTTTTATGATTTGTTTTTCATTTAGTCAAAAAACAAACAGTACAAATATTTTTATCTTATTCATACCATACTTAAGAGAATTATTTAAACTTGTTTAAAGTGCTTTCCAAGGCAATGATATCTAAGAAAAGATCATTTGTA
>CM052438.1:12261964-12329915 GCA_028533085.1 Varecia variegata
TTTTTTTTTCTTTTCTCTGGATGATAACAAGCCTTTGGTAGACTTCCTTTAAGATGAACTTTTATGATTTGTTTTTCATTTAGTCAAAAAACAAACAGTACAAATATTTTTATCTTATTCATACCATACTTAAGAGAATTATTTAAACTTGTTTAAAGTGCTTTCCAAGGCAATGATATCTAAGAAAAGATCATTTGTAAAGGATCCATTTTAAAATGCACAGTCTTCCTTTAATGTCCACTATAGAGAAAGACCTTAGCTTAAATTATACCACAGCTATTTTAAATGGATTTTTAAATTATCTACCTTTGCATTTCATCATGAATGTTTCAGGGAAATTATCCTGAGATAATGCCAACAAATGGCTGCAGACTTTAGGTTTATAATTGCTCTTGTTCATTTAAGGTTCCCAGCAGACCATATCAGGAAATTCAATGCCTGGCAAGTCGGGCTTGATAATATACCGTAACTGGCATTTTCTTATTAGATGAGCACCCAAATCGGTTTTCATTTGTAGCAATGACCCTAATTAAGAGAATTATGATTTAAAGCAGAGTCTTTGCATTTTAAGAGTCAGATTTGGATATGGTAGAGTTAGCCAAAGGGTTATATTTTTTCCCTAGAAAATTGGCATAATCTAATTTTAATTTTTCAAATGTATATCGATTATTTTTTTTTTCAATTTTTCCTTCTCTCAAAATGAGAGGTTTCCTTCTGGCTACTGAGAAAATATATGAATAGGTAAAAATGTCCACATATACATAAATTCACATGTACATAAGTATAATCACCTCAGTCTTCACTACATGATTCAGTTTAAGATCTGCATGAGGTCTTAGAAAAAAAGATCATCAAATTCAACCTCCACCGTCCTCCCCACTATCTTAAGTGGAGGGACTGATGGCTAGGAAGGTAAAGCATTTTGTTGCATCATCAGCTGGGGAGAGATAGAGCCTAAACCACATGAGCCTGTGGAATCCTAATCCAGAGCTTTTGATGACACTTATACAATAAAGAGTCCATAATCCCCCCAAAAAATATCTGTTTAAAGATGTTACCTGGGCACACATTGATGTATCTAACTTTTTTTTAACTCATCCAGTCAACAGAAATTATTCATTGTGTACTACAGAAGTGTTCACACTGAACTTTTATTACAACATTGCTCTAAGGGGCCATTACCATAAAATAATCTTGTACTATACTGTAAGAACCTTTGAGCATTTCATGTAAATGTACATGTAAGTTTGATAACTTATTGGATGGGACCCAAAGTAAATTCACCTTATCTAATATGTCAGTAATAAACAGAGGCAGCAAGAATAATAAGCAATAATTGGAGATCATTTTAAAATTCATAAAGATTGTTTACCTATATTACATCTTTATCTATAGTTATCTTTACCTCAGCACTGCAAAGAGGCAGAGCAAGAACAAGAACATTAGATATTAGAGTATTATCATCCCCATTGCATTGTTTGGAAAATAAGATTCAAGTTTCTTGAAGGGAAAACAATTTAGGCTTTCAAATAATAGATCCTTGTACTTTCTACTATACTATCCTAACTTCCTGATAGCAAGAAATATTATTGGTAATAAATTATAAATGGAAAAAGTTAAAATATGATTGATTAGTTATTGTTATAATTACAGAGGTAGTAATAGCCATTATTATTGAATACTTTGCTTCAGGTGCTGCTCTGAGTGTCATTTTGGAAATCTGCACCCAGACATGAAAATCTACATGGTAGACGTTATCACACAGAATTCACTGATGAGCAGAGGCTCAGAAAAGTTACATGATTTATCTAAAGTCAGGTAGCCTATAAATGGCAGAACCAGGATTTGAACTAAATTAAATGGCTGACCCCAAATCAAATGTTCTTAGCCATTTGCTTCCTTCATAAAATGTAATGCACATGTTTGACAAGATTCTAGTGTATTGATCATAGAAATATAAGCAGAAATCAGTGCCAAAACACCCCCCCCCCCCCGGCACCCTCAAAATTCAGTTAGTATAGGAGAAACACTTGACAGCAAAAAGAAAAGTTTACATGAGGAAAGGCTTTTTGTATGCTTATTGTGTGTATGTGTGTGTGAGACCTAGAAAAACAGAAAGTAGTAACTTTATTTATGTATTTATACCTATATTTTCATTTATATATGAATATGTAAATACATGGAAAATAAATATTTTATTTTTTTAATTTCAGCGTATTATGGGGGGTACAAAAACAAAAAGGAATAGCATATTTTTAATATATTTCACAAACCTTAAAAAATTCCAAGTTATTAAGTAGAATTGATTTTATAATTTTAAAACAAAAAAGAATAACATATTATTAAGATATTTCACAAACCCTAAAAATTTCTAACAGTTATTAAGCAGCATTTATTTTATAACTTTGGTGCAAGAGACAGAATTTCTACCAGTGTTATAGGCAACTTTTTATCAAGATTTAATTGTTAGAGTTGCTTCATTTCAAGGAAAATGATTTAGCCCCCAGGATATGCAGATCACTATTCTAATAAGCCACATTTTTTAACGAGGGGAGGGCCTTCAGCTATTCTTGCAAGAGTGAAAATTTCCAGGAATTATCCTTACTGCTATTATAAATTAATAAATTTTAGTAGTGCCACACCGCAAATCTTTGGCACTGACCTATATAGAAACATTAATATCTTATGATATTGATTTCAAAGACAAAGTCCAGAACCTTATGGTAAATCTAGAGGAAGTTTGTCTCTCATGATAGATGCTGCCATAAGACTCACCTAATAATATCTGAGTAAATCATGCCCTCCAGTGAGCTGAACGTAGGTTCAGTTAGCGTCAGGGGACTGTGGGCCCTCAGGTGCTCTGGGCACATTTCCTATAAGTGATCACCTAAAGCACTGCTCGTACCTTGTTCTCTGTGCCTGTCACGGGTAGACTGAGTGATAATCCTGCTCAGGCTGGATTCACATTGTCCGTGGCATTTTGATGGGATTTCAAATATGCCCCCACCCCATCAAAAAGAACATCTGCAACGGAACAAAATGAGTTAGTTAACAACTATAAGAAAGAGATTGGGAGGAAAAAAAAAAAAAAAGCAGGGAGGGCCAGGAAACAAAACTGCTTTGGGCTTTGGTAGGTAGTCAGGCTGAGCACTCACTGCCCTTTCCAGCTTCACTGTTCCTGTGTGATTATACAGCAACGACCAGGCCTTAAAAAATAATAAAATAAACTACGGAGCACACCAGGAGTCAGGAAAAGCAATGCTTCCCCTTCCAGCCCCCACGCAAAGGTTTACTACTTTGAATTATTACTATAATTCACCAGCTGCTGAATAGGTTTTCCAAACATGGTCCTCTTCAACTGTTAAAACAAGATAGCAGCATATACAAATAATAGAACCATCAACAGGAACCATCAGTAAGTAAGCCAACTTCTACAAGTCCCCTGAATGTCTATGGGAGGCGAGGTTAGGGAACTTCACCTTCCAGCATCTCTAACTATCAGCCCTACAGGCCATTATCCCAAAATGGCCAGCCTGGGTAAACAATCGAGATGGGTGTTTTCCAGTTTGTTTATCTTCTTCCTGTCACTTTCACTGATATTCTCTGCTCTTCTTGGCGGCTGACCTTTCACAAATGTTGGCTTTGTTTTAGAAATGTCCTATTGTAAATAAGAGAGCAGAGTTCACAGAGCAAAGGCTAATGTAGCTAGAAGGCTCGGTGGGGGGCAAGGAGCCCTGTTCCATCTGGCAAAGGCGAGCATTAATCTGCTCCCAGCCACAAGGCGGAGCAAGAGGTCAGCGCCCACCTCCCATGGCTTCCTCGAGACTAAGCTCTTAGTTTCCTTAATATTTTCCAGGAGAACACAATTAACAATATGGAACTGTTGGCTGGCTAATCTGTTTGCTGTGGGGTGTTTGGGGGAAATTAGAGTCAGCAAATATCTGGGTGATGTTTAGAAGGACATGTTGAGAGACAAATCAATATTCAACAGTACTGGAAAACGTTCTGCTCGAAATTCATATTTTCAGTCTTGGTTAATTCTTTCTGCTTAGCATCCCTACAGGACAAAGACTAATTTTACATGCAATAGAGTTCATTCAAATAGAAATCATAGTCAGATAACCTGGGTTTATGCCCCAACTCCATTCCTACTAGACAAGGGATTTTGGTTGGGTGAATCAAATGACTTCTGCAAGCAACTGTTTCTTTAGCAATAAAATAAAGATGACAATCCCTCGCCACCTGCCTCAAAAGATTGTTGAAACTCAAGTAAGAGCATGCATATGAAAACATTTTGTAAACAGCAAAACACTCACAAAGGATACTATTTGGGCTAACATCATTCACTAGTTGTCTAAAAAAAAAGAAGTTTCAGATGATCAAAATCATGGGTCATTCCCAAATGAGGAGAGCTCAAATAATGACACATTTCTTAACACAGTGGGGAGCATCAGGTTATGAAGAACTGAGAGTTTGAGATATAGTGAGTAAAATTAAAGTTACTACACAGCAACTCCGTCTTCCTCCTACCTCAGAAAAGCAAGCAGTCTTCAGGGTTCAAGGGCACAAAGCCCACAGTGGAGTCCTGAGGCTTTGCAGGGGTTACCTTGCTCAGACATTGCTCAGTAGATGGGACAAAGGGATACTGGATGCTGATGACCCCAGGATGGGAATTCACTTTCCATTGTGTTTCCTGGGAGCATTTTCGGATGAAAGCAACGAACAGCAAGCTTTCTCCATGTTATCAAAGACAGGAGCAGAGAGAAAGAGAATTTCTTCACTGATTCTTAAAACATCCATCTCATGCTCTGAGTTGAGTTTAGCTCTGGAATGCTTCCTTCATAATAGGTAAGTTGGCCTGAGGTTGCTCTTGGAAGAAGTCTTGGCATAGACAGCTTCCTAAAAACTCTGTCGGATCGCCCCTCTCTGCCTCCTGATCAGCTTCCTTAACCACCTCCTATTACAGTTGTTGGATTTGAGATCTTTGCCATTTCAGTAACATTTTATTAGCATGTACTGTATTGTAATTTCTGCTTTGTAGTGCTTTTCATTTGTAAAAGAACCTCTTTAAAGAACAGAATGGAAGCAAGCAGCTCTTCAAAGGGACTCAAATGAGAAAGGTTTGAGTGGGTGTGAGTGTAGCACTGTGGTGAAACCTAGCAGTTGCTGGGGAAAGGTTATTCACTGATGCATTCAGTAATTCGACTTGGATTCTCTTAGACCTCTATACTAGACACTGGAAATGTAAAGATGAATAAGAAACATTTGGCTTTATCTTTGGAAAGATGTGGCCCAAGGAAACTGACACTTCTACCCCCCACCACCCCCATCAGCAGCAGCAGCACAAGCCCCTTTACCACCATGCAACATTTGTATTCCCAGGTAACCCATTTAATGGGAATTCTTCAGGGCATGCTCCATTTCTAATCCATCTCTAAATCTTCTTTATCACCATCAACTACCTTGAACACATAGAACATAATAGGAATCTAATAAATATTTGTGGAAAGTCAGCCTTGAAGAATAAAAATAAATATCTAAAATGGGTTGTATCATTAGAACTAGAAGAGTGAAGTTGGACACATTGGTTGAAGGGCATTGAGAAAAACCGAAGAATAATGGAACAGTTAATTGTACGTGACCCCAGGCCCTTTGCACTCACCAGACGCTGTTCCCTCCTGCTGCTTTAGTCACTAGCCAGAATCAGGTTTGATAGGTCTCCACTGAGCACTTAGAGTGAATCAGGAACTGTGTAGGTATTCTTGTACAGAGCATTATACCTGATATCACAAAACAACCCCTTAAGTCCCATTATTCTCATATTACTGGAGTGAAAAATGTGGACCAAAGATATTAATTAAGTTGCCTAGGTTCCACAGCCTAGTTATGTTAGACCTAGGATTCCAAGTTAGGTCTGCACATCCTCCAGGCTGCCTCTGACTGGGAATGCATTATTCTTAACAAGAAATGGATCTTGAAACCTGAATAATAAATGGGAAATGCCCACCTAGTTCAAATGACTATATTTTTTAAATCCATTTGGATGATTGAAACAAGGGCTATAAAAGCATCCGTTAAAAGATCAGGCCAGCCAAAGTCACCACCCTTTTGCAAGGAGGACGTCACATAGGGCTGGCTCATCCTCATAGTAGGGAAGCCCCTGTGAGTTTAGTTCCTAAGTAGTTCATCCTAGCCTGGCCTCTCTCTGCTGCCTCAATGCAAATGACTACCTGAACCTAGGGTAACCTTATAGATTTTTTAATTCAGTAGTTATTTAAAGTCACTGAACAACTTACTTAGCAGATAAGGTAAAGTTCACAGGATAAAATGTGCAGGCATGCAAATGTAAAGTATTTCCATGTGGCACAGCAAAGTCTGACAGTCTTCTAAGTGCTATGCATGTCCTCATGCTTTTCTATATTCTAAGATAGGATTGTGGGGATCTAATTTCCCTCCATTAAGTTCTCATTGCTGATGAAGCCTGAATTGAATGCGAAATGGTGGTTTGAAATGAAGAGTCTCTCCTTTACCATGGGTTGGTGTGGCAGGAACAGTAGGGCCACAGCAGCCATGGAGGAATGCTCTGTACTCTCATCAAAGACGATGGATACTTTCAGAGTAGAATAGGATGATCAATAGAATTATGACTGACATTAAGTGATACAAGAAAAGGTCACTCAGGAATCCAGGCCATAGGGTGTTACACAACTCCTAGGGGTATTGTTAATACTGTGGCCCAGGTAAATTGCACCTCCTGGACTTGGGAGATGTTAACAGAAAAAAGAACAAACACTGTAAAATAATTTAAAGAGGTTTATTCTGAGCTGAGTATATGGGAGCTCAGCCTGGAGAAAGATGCCCTCAAGAGGTCTTGAGAAAATGTGCCCAAAGTAGCCAGATTACAGTTAGGTTTTATACAGTTATGGGAACAGGAATCGCATGTAAAATCATAAATCAATATGTGGAAGGTGCACATTGCTTTGGCCTGAAAAGGCGGGACATTTCGAAGGGGAGAGATGAAAGGCTTCACAGATCATAGGTGGGTTTAAAGATTCTTTAATTTGTAAGTGTTAAAGAAATGAAGCTTTGCCTAAAGGCTGGGAATGTTTTAAGTTAAAATAAGGACATTTGTTAATCAGAGACAAGCCACTGGACATATACCAAGATTCAAGTCATCTGTTAAGTAAATTGAATGGCCTGCAGGTGTGGTTTCACCTTTGTCTTGCATGGCCTTCCTATTGATGATTTAGTGTCTTATTATTACAAAGAAAACTCCAAAAGAGAGGAGGCAGGATGGGTGTGTCTAACCTCCTTTCTCCTCATGGGCAGTAACTCAGCTTTAGGGTGTTTCTGGGGTCCCCTTGGCCAAGATGGACCATTCAGTTGGCTGGGGCACTTAAAATTTTATTTTAGTGCACATAGACATGGTGGCCCTATGGGCCACTTGTCTCCCCTATTCTCTAGTGGAGTCATCCTCCATTTATGACTTGGATGGTGGGGCTGGCAGGGGAAGGAGAAGCCACCACGTGTTATATTGGCCCTAACTCATGACAACGTCCTCAAAACTCAACATCCTCCGAGTGCCCACAGGAAAAAGGACGAGGGAGTGAGGAAGGAGTATCAGGTGCCTTTTTCGTATCAATGTCTGTGTTTCATTGATCTGTCCACAATCCCTTCCAGAGGGGTGGATCATTACACCCTGTCTGTACAGCCAGTGCCTCCTCGGTTTGAAAGCCACAGCAGAACAATTCCTCTTTACCATTTTCAACTTTGCTTTTGTCAATAAGCACTGAGGACATAAAAGGGAAGATGGGCTTTGCTCCTGAATGAGAGCTATTTGACTTTCAATATCAAGACTGTGGCAAATACCTTCAGATGTTGTGTCCTGTGGAGTCTTTTCAGAGTCAGGTTTTATCTGCAGAAGGCTCTTTTCTCCTTAAACTGGACCCAGAGAGCCGATCCTCTCTTAATTTGACCTTGTGGATGGCTCTTGTAATGCCAAAACATGGCCTGGTCATTTGGTGGGAATGACGGGTGCACAGCAGATTTTCCATGTGGCATCAGCTGTGCCATAGTGATCAAGACCCCTTTAAACAGAGCTCTCCTCGCTCCTGTGTGTGGGCTATGCCCCTTCTCTCTTTGCACAGCCCCAGCCTGGCAACATTTTAAAACAGAGCCTTAAAGTGAGCATGAAATTGTCATTTTGAGACATTATGCTTTTTGCAAGCCCTGGGACACACACAGAGAATGTAAATGCGTCCCCAAATAGCACTTGGTATCAAGAATGAACATCTTTAAGATATTCGGTGATGAAAGATTGAGGACGGAACAGGACCACAAACATAAGAATTAATGTCTACGGCTCATGGCTCCTCCCAATTCAGTATTGAAGAAAGCAGTGGGGAATAAGAGAACATTCTCTCTTGGCAATCTTCAGAGTAGTAAAAAGCACTTTATATTTATGCGTAATGAGCTACTTTTGTGCTTTACAGACCGTCTTGCACATGGTTGGTACCTCATATTAAATTTGATGATGGATATGAAAGTATTTTACAAACAGAAAATTGTTATGCAGATTTTAGCTATTATGAAAATAATGATGAGGAAATAACTTCAGTCAGTGAGGTTGTTATTGGACCAATTTGGAAGCCTCTCTCCCCACCTTCCCCAACCCTACCCTTGTATGCAGAAGAAAAAAACAAAACACAAGGAAGGTATTTTAGGAGATGGGATTTTTAAATTATTGACATTCACTAATAGTCACGGAACTGCAAATTGAATAGTAAAATTCCATTTCCAGCTATAAGAGATTGGCAAAAAATTAAAAAGATAGTAAGAATCAATGTTGACAACACTATGGTGAAATAGGCAGTGTGAAGTGTTAAAATTTTAAAGGCCCCACTATTTGATACAGTATTTATTCCCATTCTTGTGACTCCAACCTACAAAAATAAAATCATCAGTAATTATATTCATATATGTATAAGTAGGTAAGTATGTAGATAGATATAAGCCTATATATATGAATGTTCAATATAGCATTGTTTATAGTGCAGAAAACAAAAAAAAAATCTAAATAACCATCAATAAGTCAATAGCCATTCCTGAAAAACACATTATAATTTCTTTGTACTAATTAATGCTTTGTCCTCAGGATGTACTATAATTGACCGAGACTTACATTTATTTTTCAATGTTTATGTTGATTCTGATTTTTTGCCATTTTAAAATACTACACATAAGCAGCCCTGAACATAGGATGTAGGAATGATAGCGGATGTACTGCAGAATGTCGCTACTTCTAAAGGCTGTGCTGTCTATCTGGGAAGAAGAGGTCATGCTGCAGAATGGGCAATGAAAACACTCTATCTCCAGACCCTGAAATATGAGACTAGAAGTGACAAATAGCCTCCACTGAAGACTTGAAAGGTAGAGCTGTCCTCAGGTAATAGCCAGGCTTCTTCGGAGATCGTTCCACATCCTAAGGATTATTCTACAAAAAGTCGGACATGTAGGGGAGCACTTCTTGATCCCTGATCTGGTAATCAAGATGACAGAATTAGAAAAATCAGAAAAGGTTGAAGCAAGGAAGGAGAGTGGTGGACTGGGTCTATTTGAGGGATACACAAAAAGTCTGGGGATGATGGGAATTCAGGGAACAACAGTAGCCAGGGAAGGCTGGACTCCTACGTCTGAGCCAATTACCAAGGTGAAGTATTCTGCCATAAATTCAAGCATAGGTGGGCTGCATCCTTTGCTTGATGCCCCTTGAGGACGACCCCTCCCTCCTCTGGGGCTGTTGGTCTGACATGTTGAGGTACTCTTACCTTTTTTTCAATACCATCTGTCTTATTTCCATTTTTTGGAAAAAAAATGACTAATTTTGTGATTCCACCTTAAATAAACATTTGCTAAATGAATGCATCTGCATTAGGGTCTATCTCAGAATGCTTTATTATTTTCCATTGATCTATTCTGTTGATTCTCAAACCAATGTGCTTTATAGATCACTTCCAGGTTTGTTTTTTTTTTTAATTAACATTTACTAAGGCAAGTCCTTGTTAATTGTTCTTTTCTCAGTGTGTTGGGTTATTCTAACTCTTCATTCAGCCAATGAACTTTCTAATCAAATAAAGAAGTACCAGGATAATACTGCTAGGGTTTTGATGACTTTGTTAAAACTATAAATAAATCAGCATGGAACTGCAATGCTCTCTTTTGAAAATACTTCCTCATTTACTTAGGGCTTCATGTGTCCCTCAATTACTTCTTTCCTCCGAATTAGATGTTTCCATTGTATTTCTAAATATTTATTGCTAATACAGTATATAGGAAACATATGAGAGTTTTACACTTATTTGGTATTCAGCCACCTTAATGAAATCTGTTATTAATCTTAATATTTTTTTCTAAATATTATTCTGAGTTATTTTATCTTTTGATTGTTTCGTTTTTACCACCTGCTTTATACTATATAGAACATCATTAATATCCATGTCTTGTTTTTGATTCTCATGTGAGTACATGGGATGTGTTGTTGATAAGAACGTGTAATATTAGTCATTTAAGATGTATATTCCCAGTTTTCTAAAACAATTGCATGTGAAATTGACTGGATTCCTTTTGCATTCCTGGGATAAGTTCTATATTGTGTTCTTTTAAATATTGTTTGATTCAATTTATTTGCCTTCTAGCCTTTTATTTACATGTGACAGTATTTATTTATGCTTTTTTATGATATTAGCACACCTAGCTTATTTATTCTTCTGGAATTAATGGTAGTATTTTATATTTTCTGAAAAAATCATTTATTATACTGAGTGTTTGAATATTTTGGCATAGGTTTAGAGAGAGGCCCTTTAATTCCTATCTCTTTCACCTTTGTTGTTACACCATTTCAATTCCAATTTTGTTTATTTTTGCTAGTCTTTTTATTATCCTGAGGAGAATTCTTGAGGTATGGTTTAAAATTGTTTTCCTTATAAAAATAGTGTCTTAGATTTACCTCTCCATTTACTTATCTACTCTCTCCTAAGATTTCTTCTTTATACTTATAGTTTTTTATGCTTTCTTTAATTAAATGGCTAACTAATTTCTTTTAATTTTGTCTTATTTAATAATGCTATGAATTTGCTTTTTACTACAGTTTTGGAAGCATCCAATATCTTTTATTAGTTGTACTTAATTTTTATTTTAAAATAATTATATTTATTTCTTTTTAGACCTAATAGATATTTACAATAGTACATTAAAATTTCTAAATAGGTTGACTTAAAATTTATTATCTTTCACCAGGTAAATTTTTGGAATTTTGGGGGGTTCTTTTTTATGGCTTAGAATATGATTCTGTTTTGTTTTTAATTTTAATTTCTTAATGGATACCTACAAAAGCTAGGTTTTTTTATTAGCAGAGTAAAAAAAATTGTGCTTGAATGATTTTCTGATGCTTATCTCTGACGCTACCATAAGCCTAACTGGACTAAATAATTAGCAACTAAGATAGCTTAAGTCGTTTGGATTGGCACTTATATCTACCTAGATGGCTTTCTTTCTTTTTGTCCTTCTCAAATTGTACTTCTCTTTAGTTTCAGATACAAACACTAGTAGTTTGTGATTAATAGAATATTTGTTTTGTTGCTTTAATAAACAGCTCTGTGTTGTGGGACGCCATATTCAGGGATGGAAGTCACAATCTGTGAACCCCACTGTAGTTCATCTAGGAAACCTGAACTACCCTCCTTAGCACCACTCCCACCTAGTGGCCTTCCTTAGAATTACATGCAGAATGTCTCAGCATGAAAATCATCCTCTTTAGGGTTCTGGTCTTTCAAAAGTAACCTGATTCATAAAAGGAAAGAATCACAAGAACACATTAGGGAAACATTTCACTACAACAGAAAGATGGTAGTTATTTAATCCTGTCACACTAGGTTATATTGAAGTATCTTCTAACATTCAAATTCCAAACACAGTTTGTTTGGAATTTTTTTCTTTGCAGGGTCGAAGGAGGTGAAATTATCTACTTGAAACTAGGTGCAAAATATATTCTACATAGACAATAAAACATCCAGCAGCATCTCAAATATTTTTATTAGAAATCCTCGGAAATAACCTATTTGGGGTTTTCTTCATTATTATTATTCATCTAAATCTCAGTAAACTTCTCTATGCAGTTTCTCCTGATCACCAGGTTATGTTTGATAACATGACACTATCACTGATGTATGTGACAGCTGAAGAGCCTTGATTATGTGAAACTCGTGTAAAAAATCATGGTGGAAAATGCAGCTTCTGTAACAATGCAGCAGCTATTAAAACCCAATAATAAACCCTCTTTACGAGACTGATAGTGATACTATGACATCAGTCTGAGGACAATTTAAAGTAACCTTTCAATTTTCAAAAAGTGCTTTGGAGTGGATGTCCAACAAATTATTTCAAATATTTATTCTCAGTTAATTTGTGTAATCACCTCAACGACTTGCAAAGCCAATTTCATTCCTTCTCTCAGCCTCATAAGATCTATCTACCAATAACTGCTATCTTTTCAACTAAAAACAGTATTTCTTATACTATAATGCTTATAGGAATAAAAGTTTTAAAATGAGAAGCAACAGAAAGAACAGGAAAAAGTACTGAGATAGCATCATCAAGAAGACAAAGGAACAAAGTTGGTCCCATTGGTCCCAGTGGGGAGAGTCACCCTCACCCAGCCATCTGAACCACCCGGGTCTAAGGCATTCCCACAACTACCTAAATCTCACCCAGCTACCACAAACTGTTCTAAATCAAGATATTCACTTGGCCATATAACTATAAAAAATAGAGCCATCATATTAACTGTCTTTATGGAAACATTTTAATAGCACAAAGCAATGATAAAAAATTTTGATCAATGCAGATATAAGCATGCATACACACATTTATAAAGTATTAACCAAAACTAAGAAGTTGCTTTGGCATTTTTAGCTCATGACATCTCTTCTTAGAAACCTGGGGAGGAGTTCACTTCCAGGCCCACAATCAGAAAAAGGCAGAATCTTTTTCCCACGCTGCAGCAGCCCCGTATCTTCGCAGAGATTTTGACAGGGTCTCTGATCTGTGGACTCCAGAGCTGCCTTTTCAGGGCCAAGTGCACGCAGTGGGAAACACGCTGCATGCTCAACTGTAAATGCAGCAAGGGCTCCTGAAGAACAGACACGGAGCTGCCTGGGCTTCCTGCGGCTGTTACATTAGGAAGGCAGAGAGGGGACCGAGGGGACATCCTCCAGACCTGAGCCAGACGCAGGAGGCTGCGCGCACACATACCCCTCCACCTTCGCCCTAAGCTCCCAAAAGAGAAATTGTTCCAAAGTCCTCTACTTTAATATTATAATTATTCTATTATTACTAACAGTTCTCTCTTACCTACACATTATCACATTCTAAGCATATGAAAACTGAAAACAAAACAACATACGGAGAGAAGATTTTGTGGAAGTTTTCAACTGGTCTCAAAGAGCACACAACAACAATTTCTTAAGGAGCCTTATTTTATATTTCCCAATTTGAGTAGTGAAGGCTTTCAAATAATTTAGTATGGTCATTAGGTAATATAGTTTGGGACTAGGACAACAAATCGGGCATCATCTTCCTTTCAAATATTAAAGATTCCAGGGAAAAAAGGGCATTAAAGACAGATGCCAGGGAGGGAGCACACTCGGGGAGGAGAGGGAGGAGCAGCCCACCCCTCCGCCCTGGCTGCTCCCTCAAACAGAAGTGCTGTCCTGAAGAGCCCCCACAGTGTCCTCCTCTGGCTCCCCACCCTGCCGCCTTCCTCCCCCAAGTCCCATGAATGAAAACAAATTGTTTTCGGCTACAATACCCCCAGGCTTCGCCTTGACCTGTGTGGTACAGTGAAACTGTGCGGCTTGAATTTTTACATACAGCTGCATAAAGCAATTTTCATGTAAATTTCTAGGTAAATCAGCCTGCAGTTGGTCTATTACATGGACACATACACAGAAACCATTAAGTTTGACAGAAGATTAGAAGTTGCCCTTGTTCCTTCCTATGCCTTTCCCTGTGCCTTCCACAGTACGTCTGAAGTAGAAAAACTGAGACTGGGAAAAATGCTTAAGCACCACGAATAACCAGGCTCTCGTCTTTGCCTGTATATCCCCAAGGCCTGGATGCTCTGCAATCAGAAAGGGCCTCCCTGGGAAAGAAAGAAAACTTGGTACGAAAGTCAACCCTCAAATGAGCAGAGGGGACCAGGTAATTCTCTCGCCCTGCCAGGGATCGACTCAGCCACCTCCCATCACCCTGGCTACTTCCCGGTGATCCACAAGATGCAAATAAACAGCCACCACGGCCCCCAGTGGCCCCAACACTCCCACGGAGGCAAGCAGGCCGCTCAATTAGTTCACAGCAGGGGGAGAAGTTTCCAGGGTCAGAAGAGCAAATCAGTTCCTCAGAGGCACCTTTCCCTGGGAGCTGGGAGCTGGGAGCCGCCAGAGCTCCAGGCCAGCCAGCAACAGGAGTTAGGAAGCCGACCCAGCCATCTGGCAGCAGCCTATCTGGGCCCTCCATCTAAACGCGTTCTTGCCCAAAGGAGGCACATTTCTTGAACATGTTCTTTTAAGGCAACAGCATACACAGAACACAAAGGGAAAGATGTAACCAAAACCTGGCCCAGGATGTTTGTTTATGCAATCTTTAAATAATTCATCTTTATCCCTATTGAGCCCATCACAGCATGTCAAAAATAAATGTGTCGCCTTGGCCTATTGTTTGCAGCTCAGGATTGTCAAGCGAGAAGAAAATATTACAGAGACGGAGGGAGACACACGCAGGAGTGTGACCTTTAACTGCACTACCTATAACCAATCTCATCAAATTAAAGCACTGTATATTTTCCTTAATAATCTCTGATTAGGCTGGGGCTATGAGTGGACACGAACACCCGCCATTGCTATGCAGCGGGATGTCTGCTTAGCACCAGCAAAGCGTTTGGGAATAAGTGAGCAAAATGCTTTAATTTGATAGGGTTAGAATCCTGCAGGCTCTGGGGTGAAAGGTCCCCAACAGCTCCGCTCACACTGAATATGCAGAAATAAAAAAGTAAATTGCTTACATCTGCTGCAGGCGGCAGGGAAAATGATCTGATTGGACGGTCCGAGGGCTCTCCATCTCTTTTGGGTTAGAGAGAGGGTTTCAGAGCATCAAAAGCTTGTAATTGGAGTAATTCTGAATTAATGGACACACACACACACACTCACACACACAAAAAAAAAACATTTTGAGGCAGCTGTTTGCAGAAGCCTGCCTGTTTAGGAATGCTTATAGATTGCAAAGAAGCAACTTCAAAAAATAATCTTTTTTTCCCCAAATGAATCCTAACTATGGGTTTGAATTTGACGACAGGTAACGAGTACAACATTCTTATCTGGCTCATCCTTCTGCCACGAAGCCTGGGAGCTATCAGACCTACATATCTGCTTGCCCACTTTGTACATCTCCCTGAAATACATGTGCACTCCAGCTCTCCTTCATGCATAAAAAGATGACTCAGAAAGGGCTTCACCGGGGTTCCTAGAAGTTGACATAGGAAGCTCGGGTTTTGCCTTGCTTGCTGTGTGATGTGGGATTTAATCTGCGTATGTGATCAATAAGAATCAAAGGCAGGACTCAAGGTCTTTTGGGCACGAGCTGGTTCACTTTCACGCGGGATGTCAGGAGGCAGCCTGCCCTGTCACCTCGATGCCTTTACAGGAGGCTGAGAGGGAACCTGTCTCGCTGATCACATTAGGCCTGGCTGGATCTGCTGCTCTGTCTGGTGTTACATGCCAATGACAAGGCAGAGGTATTTTAACTTTGTTTACATTTTATTTTATTTTATTTTATTAGCTTACACTGGCTTGCAGATCTAAATAAGATCACCTAGTCCCATTGTCAGCAGGCTCCTGTCATATGCTGAAAGCAATTGTGGCCTCCCGTGGTTGAGAGTGAGCCCCCAAGGAGGGAGATTTACTGAAACTGAACAGACCGAGGGAATGCATCCTGCAAGGCAAACTTTCAAGAGCTATTTCTCAGCCAGGCATTGATCTGGGAAGGCAGGCTTGGCCAGACAAGCTGCTGAGGCTGAGATCGAGGTTCCCGAATGCTCCTGGATTCACTTGCCTTATAGGGACAGCTCCTCAAGCTCCTCTGATATTTTAATTGTAAATGGGGTTGATGTCCACATTCAAATTTTTTTTTCCGTATTCTTATTATCATCCAAGACTCTTTGAAATTATCTGAATAGCCTATTGTGTTCCTGGAAGCATCAGGTTGATAGGTTTTATAATGCCATAAACAAGCTAAAAAATATTCTAGATATCAAACTTTATACACACGCACTCCTCTTTATATACATACACACACACACACATATATATACATATATAATTTTTTTTATCATAAGCAAGGCAATAGATTTGATACCAAGATGAACAAAACGGAGACTGGGTTGATCCCTCCCCAGCAAACTCCTTGATATACAGAAACAATGAGTCTTTTTAATTTTTCGATTTTGGCAGGGTTGCCCAGGGTTGGCCATAGAGATGCCTTGACCTGGTTTCTATTAGAAGGTTCACGATGAGCAAAAATCCTTTCCTCTGTAAGGCACTGCCTTCACCAAATGGCTCAGCTCTGGTCTCTATCATCCTGAAATCTCCTTTGTCTGCCTGGGCGCTGCCGCAGTCTATTGGAAGGTATTTGTCAACAATTATATGTCTATTAAGGAGTAGTCAATCAGTGTAGGCCCAAACAGCCAGGCCTCCAGGGTCCAGCTATTGATAGGAAACTGTCAATATCCCATCCAGTCCATTTCTCAACAAAACACAGAGTCACCTACCCGAAATCATTGTCTGAGAACTAGCGAAGGCCTGCTTTCATTCCTGGCTCTCTGATTTCTTCACTTTCAAATCTAGTGTTCGGGTGGAATAAATAAAAGCCTTTTAAAATTTTCTGAATAAAGGATACTTATTAAAATGCTCCTTAAACTGGGTGGGGATAGATATTTAATATAATTAAGAATATTATGGGAAGGCTGTGCATGTAGGTGGCTGCAATTACTCCTGAAAATTGTAAAACCGGAAGAAAATTAATAAAGGATACTTTAAATTAGCTTGATGGTAATTAATAGCTATAAATACTTTCCATTCCACCAACACAAAGTTGAGTTATTTACCTAATTTAGGAAAAAAGGTTGTGATATTAGCCAATATATTTTCCTGCACGTTCAATTTACAAACCATACCGTGGATTTTGTAATTATTATCATAAAGGGCTTGTTTTTTTTTTTTTTCCTGAAAGAAGAAAGACTGGGAGTTCCATGCGAATGTTTTATGCTAAAGCCCCCCAGCAAAACCAGAATGTGGAGGTGGGGGAGGGGAGAAGAAAAGAAAGAAAAGAAACCCTAAGTAAGGCTGTATCCTTTGAACTGGCAACTATCGTGAATCATAGAATACACTAGTTGTCCTACAACAAAAGACAGCATCAAACCCCCTCCACAAAGGCCTGAGACACCCAACAGTATTTAAAGCAGATGTAATATTTAGAGTCTCTGCGCTATGTAAGATGCCCTTTTAAGATCTGTTACAGCCAGACAGGGCTTGTAAAATTTACAAAAACAAACATTTTCTCCTTTCATTCAAATGTTTTCCTGGGATTCTCCGGACTCTCCATCAGAGGGAGAAATAAATGCGAGGCATGGTTGCTGTCCCAGGGTTCAGGTAACACACAAATAAATCCGTAGTTACTGCACGATTGAGCCTCTTTTCATTCTACCCCTTCTATTTTCACTAAAATCAAATAATTTAGATATGGGGAGAGAGAAAGGAAAAGCCAACGTACAGCCCCAAATGTCCAGGAGAAGTTTTGTGAGTTGGTGTAAAACTATAAAATAAAAATTAAAAGTCCTGAAATAAGCTGAGATGCCTCAGGTCTCACGTAGAGAAGAGTTTTTGTCCATTCCATTTCTGTTCTTCAGAGTTAAAACGGAGTAGATTAGAGGCGCATGTTAATCAATTACCTATGTCCAGTCTCAAGGGTGCCCTCTAACTCACAGGAACCCTGGAATCCTTTTTGCATTTTTTGACCACAACCTAATGGCATTTAATGCATATTTAGTTTTACAGGTGCTGTTGATGTTCAAATCCACTTATAGGCATTCAAATCTAATCTACCATGTAGATGTAACATAGACCTGTGGTTCATTTTAGATGCTCCAGCAAGGAAATTATAGATGGACTTAACAAGATGTTCCAAGAGAATAAATAGTGAAATGGACTGGGTCAGGAACCCAAGTCACAAGGGGTCCCTGAGTACTTACTTCCACAGCAGACGGCCATCGTTCCAAGGGGCAGCTGATCTCCTTTTTTGAAAGCTCCATTATGTGTATTTACAAAATAAACAATGCATGCAAGTTCATGATTGTCATCATTAATAATATGCATTATAGCAAGCCGTTAAATAAATATACATGCCATAGATGTCGGCCAGACCCATCACGCCTTTTCTCCTACATCAGATCCAAGGCATTGTCTTTGTCGTATTAAAAAAAAAAAAACACTCTTTATGAAGCAGCAGGAACAACAAAAAGAATCATTATTTAAAATAACTCACCAATGTTCAGATGCTCAGATTTTAAATCAGATAAGTCAGCAAGTTCAGAGTTGGGGTGAGAACTTGTTCTCATTAGTCTCAGGCTTGCAAGGCACAATCGTAAACCTGGAGTATAAAATGTTCTCAATGCTTCAATAATTATCTTTCAGAGGAAAAGACAAACAAATAGACAAACAAATACCATAATCTTTTATGAGTCTACAGTGAAGAACTTAGGTGGTGTGACATGGTTCTATCATGATACTCCCCTAAAAATCTTATTTTGTGAGGATAATACTTGCTTACGGACAAATTTTTTCACATAAAGATAGGTTAAAAAAAAAAAAAGAAAGAAACCTAAAGGACTTACCTTTAAGAGTTTCAACTGGATAATCTAGAAATCTATACATAACTATACAGAGAGGTCTTAGCCAGGTTCTATTAAAACAACTCTCTATAAATTTTAAATTACATGGTTTTTGAAAAACATGTATTACTCCAGCCTCTCATTAAGTAATACTCAATTTAAAAAGCAGAAAGCAAGAAAAAGTATTACCTTGAAGCATCACTTTAATTGGAGGACATTTATATATTAAAAAACTAATGCTTGTAAGAAAGAGCTTAAATTTTACTTTGTTAAATTTTTAACACATGCAGAAATATTGAAGCAAGAAAAATGTACAGCCTAATATTCATACATTCTATCTACATATATAGGAGCAATATATGTGTGTGTATATTTATGTATATTATCATAGAAAAAGAACATTAGCATTATTTGCTAAAATATAAAAGAACATTTAGTCCCCTCTGATTTTTTCCTTTAAAAGAGTGATATAAAGACTTTATAGGGAAAATGCATAGATGACCACTATAATTATTGTACTGGCCAAAGAAGAAATGCTTTGACAGTTCTAGATAAGCACATGTTACTTTCTTTTTACATAGAGCCTTTTGTTAATGGATCACAACAAAACTTTTCAGAAATTTATTTCATAAATCGTGGCCAAATCTCCATGAGGAGGAGAGCAAATATGTTGATGGCTAGACAGAGCCTCAGAAAGCCCAGGCACCTGGCTAAGGTGACAGGGCCCTTCTGTGATGGGATGTTGATCTCTCAGCTTCCGTTTACCCCACAGGGAAGTGCAAGTCTGCTCGTGTGTCCCCATCAAGTGAAATAAAAACGAGAGAGAAACAGAGAAACAGGGAGACAGAGAATGAATGAGAAAGAACGTACATGAGTGGATGGGATGGGTTGAATGGAAGGTATGCACAAAAAATAAAATTTTGCTTGGTTTTTGTCTAAGACAATAATCTTAGGAAACTGCTGACTAAAACTCTATCAGGGGCCTCTGCATACTTTGGAATTAGCTTCTCACAGTCCTAGAGAGTCCCACAATGTTAGCAAATAAAAACTATCTTTCTCCCTGGAAGCCCAGGGTGCGTGCACTGCTTAGAATTGAAGAGGAACAAGAGAGCCCACATGTGATTTTGTGACTAACTGCTCTCCACGTATAACTTTTAAAATATACAACCAGCCTAGAATATGTAAAATGGACACTTAGTGTAATTACGCTGCTCAGGGTTCGATGGGAATGAGGTGTTGCTGTGTCAGACACTGAGGAACCTGACAGGCAGGAATGTCATGTGATGCTTTTCCTTTAAAAAACGGAGGTGGGGGGAAAGCATCAATATTATCTTCCTCTTTCCAAAGTAAAGATCAACATGCTTTATTTTCCACATGTCTTGGACACATAATCATTTCCAAAAAATATTTATTGAGGTTTGCATGTCTAAAATTACAGGCCCTTTTCTCTATTATAAAGCTCCCAAAAGGACTAAAAGGAGAAGAAATGCCATATAGATGAAAATCTCCCAAGCTGAACAATACTGAACAAAATTTAGTAAAAAAAAAAAAAAAAAAAATACTAGACAAACAGCCTCAATTCAGTGCATTTATGAAGAATACATACTTTTAGTTTAAAATTCATAAATATCGAAGTACAAAAGCTTGTATAAGGAAGGAAATAATATTTTTCAATAAATTGCTTCATAGAAATATTTTCTATTCAATTTGTAATATATTTTTAAAATTTTAAAGAAAATTAGTATATATTAAATTTCGAAATTATTTAAAAACAAACCAGATCTTTCATTCACACACACACACACACACACACACACACTCTATCACAAATTTTTAGAGGCTGATAAAGAAACATTGTGGTGGCATTTGGGCAAAATGAAAGTATTTGCTACTCATCCTTGTCCATTTAATTAGGAAGTATTATTTCCTGTGTTTAAAATCAGCAATTTCTCTCTGAACAATAGATTAGGACACACCTTCAAATAATAATTAGAGAAAATCATCTACTTCCAGCATATTTAAGGGTGAAAGTCCCGATGCTACTGGCAAAATCCATGGTATCCTACCGCCATCTACTGACCATTGTTCAAAAATTATGATTTAAAGGTACAGGTTTAAATTTCTAGAATTAAAGAATTTTAGAACCAAAACACTTTGAAAGCTCTACTGGAATAACTCATTGCTCTGAAGGTTGTTTCAAATGTTTGAAAATACTTCCTTAATCTGAAATGAACTCTATCTACCTACAGCGACCACATCCTGGATCCTGCTTTGCCTGCTGCGGCTCTAACAAGAATGTGGGTCAATTCCCTCTTTAATCCCTTAAAATTCTGAGGCCTCATCACCCACCCAACACACACAGGCTCATTCTCTTCTCTAAGATGAGCCTTCACATCTGACATGGTTCAAGTCTCTTCACGAACCAGAGAGCTGTCCTCTGAAGAAACTTTTGTTCACTTTTCTCTTTAAACGCTGTATCTGAAAGAAAACACTTTGCAGAATAGATTGATCACCTCCCACACTCTGCATGCAGTACCTTTGGCAATGCAACCAAAGGCCACAGGAGATATTTTGGCAGCCACAACACCACATAATAATTTGCACTCAAGGAATCTGCTAAGCTATGCCCCTCAGTAGACTCATGCAGTTGTTTATGTGAAACTAAAAAAATATCCTTATATTCATTTGGTCACGTGAGATACATTCTTATTAGTGATGGCCCATGGTTGCAGCCTACCAAGGCATTTTTGTAACCTAATATCTTTTTCAATTTTGTAGTGGTCTTGTATTTGCTGTTTATCAATATTATTATTTAACACATCATCAGCTATTTCCCTCCAAACCACGTGTTTTGTATTTCTGTGGACATCCTCCAGTATCATCGGGCACTTTATGGGAAAGTTTCAAGGATGTCATTTAAGTGCTTAGCACATTGCCTCGCACATCATGAAACCTCCATTAATGACACTTATTCTTATGGTTATCATCAATAAAAATAATTAGTGCAAACACATGATATAAATATAATCTATTACATAAATTTCTACGCTATAAAAATCAGTCTTAATAATAAAAATCATTCACTCAGTTACAACTCCCAACTGAAAGCCCATGTTCTGCCTTTTCTACTCTTCACAATTCTCCCTACACAGGCAAAGGATCAGCTCATCTTCTCCAGCCAAATTCTCAGCTCCCAGAGGACAAGTCATCTTAGCCAATAGCCTCAGTGCTTTACGACAATCAGGAACCCCCTTGCAACATGCCCCTTCCCAGTGCCCCTCACCTTGGTTTCTGATTCTCTCGTAGGAGATGTTCTTCCAATTGAGCAGAAAGCGACTCTGAATCAAAGAGAAGGTGGAAGCAGAAGAGAAGGGAAAGAGCCTGCATCCTCTGCCTTTGCGCTGCTGCAACTATTGGAGCCACCTGAGCTGAGCAAGGGCCTCTGCTTTCCGCTGGCTTTGTTTCCTGCTCTAAGAAGCAGCACTGGGTGACACCAAGTCCCTGTGCCTTGCAGGTGAGTCTCACCTCATCCTGAGACTGGCACAGATCGACACAGTTCCAGTATACACGCTGTGTGCTCTGCTCTTTGACACAAGCCAGAATGGATACGCTTAGGCCAGGTTTATCTAATTTCAATAGAACCCTATATGTATTGGGATCTAATAAGCCACTTTTTTAACTCCTGAAAATTGTACCAAAATCTACAGCTTTTGCTTAATCCAGAACATCTTATAAAGACTTTATTGGGGGCGCGGGGGGCAATCAAAACCATTCATCAAAATTTCAATGTTGTATATTTTTAAAAAATAAATCTAGATTTTAAATACTAAAAACAATTCATATTTTTTTAAAAAGCCCACTGATATGAGAAAACCTGAAAAATGACCTCATGAGTAAAACAAACCTCTTCTGATAAATGTCATAAGACCCAGCTAAGACTCTCAACCTCTTGCTAAATGTCAGGCCGTGGAATAGCAAAGTTTTATGACAAAGTTATAAACTATGGGGGAAAACAGAAACAAGCCCACCAGGCACCAATAAAGGCTGATAAAAAGATCTGCTTTGAGCACTTGTGAGTCGGGGGCATGCGGGGACAGCCTAAGAATGGAGCCCTGGCAGATGTATCCCCTTTTCTCCTTATTTCTGGGCATCTCTAAACCATTGGAACTGGGAGTCTGTACCTGACTACTGAGTGTGACCAACCCAGACGGTCCACTGGCCAACACCTGCAGACACACAGCAAACAGTTCACAGTACGACTGAAGAAAATGCAATGGAAATGGCAGATAGAAGGGTCTATGCTTTCTGCCGTAGCCTGTCTTTCCCGCTTCAGTCTCATGCCATGAGCCTGCACTCACGAAACCAAACAATTACTCATTGTTCTCCTTCATACCACGCTACTCCTTTCCCCTTTATCCAAGCTGCTCAAAAGTAGCGGCTCATTCACCATCTCTAGCCTCTCTCTCTTGCTCTGCCTCATTCTCTTTCGTTCAAGTTTTGTTTTAAAATTAATGTTCAGTGCTATAGAATCATGAATGAAAATACATTTTAAGAAAGCAAACAGGACAAAAGGCTTATTGTAAAGACCTGAGGCTCCTGCCTCGCTCACCCCAGTTTTGTTCCCCAGAACTCTTAACTCCTCTCATTTTTAATTTGTTTTCTGGTTACTTTTATAACCTCTAAAAATGCTGTTTACACAGGTAACTGCTATTTCTTGATTTATCTACTTTAGACATTATCTATTGATTTATGGTTTTTTTTTTTTATTTCCTCCCCTTCATTAATACCTAAATGTGGTAAGAGCAGGGTTTTCGTCTACCATATTCTTTGTTTTATTTGTGGATACCTTTTGAGTAACTGGAAGTTTTGTTTTTTTTCCAGTTTTCTATTTTTTTCACAAAGAAGCAGGATGGAATGCTTAGATGTCGATGCTTTCTCATTTGGACATTTAATAAAGTATGACTCTTTTGACTGAAGTACTTATCAAACTAATAAACCTCCCACTTCAACAACGGTCAGGATCATCACACGTATTCTGGGAGAGAAAAACGGAGAAAATGCCATTTTTCCTCCTATTACAGGAACCAGAGCTGAGTCTACTTCATTTTTTCCAGTTTTTCAGTTCGTCTTTCTATGTCTTAATTTGTAAGAGAAAAAAACTAGATTACCATGACACCAAGGTGCCACAATATTTAAAGTTTCAAAAGCATTAAGTCAGATTAACAGGAAATCAAGTGGCACAGAAAATAATTTTTAACAACAGAGCTTGAAATCAAAAGGAGCATCTGATTAACTCTGAAATCTATCACTGAGGAGTCGCTGGCTCACTGCTGGGGCCTCCTGTTTATCGCTGACTCGCTCCCACACATCCCAAAGAATGAGAAACTCAGAACGGCAGCGGACAGAGGGCTTCTCATCCTTCACATCCCCCGAATTTTCTTTCCTCCAAGACAGGAAATCGCGATTCGTGAGACGTACTGGGGGAAGAAAAAAGAAGAAGCAACTGAATTGGAAAGAGGTCATTTTCTTTGTGAAGATGCCTAACACGGTGACTAACATGATTGGCATCCTATGTACTGTCTCTGTCCATATCTTTCTTTCTATAAAGGCCAGTTTCTTTAATTCATACAGACAAGTATCATACTTCCATATGTAGAATAAGAGATTGTCTACTGGGAGCCCAAAATGTTTTTTTTTTTTTTTTTTTTTTAAGTGAATTTCACAGTAACCGTCGAAAGTTGAGAACTTTCTGAAATACAAACCTCTCTGGCATGGGTCTTGCTCTACGTATTAGGTACCTTCAATCCCCTGCACAAGAGGAAGGAGGCACACACGGGAGAAGGCACTTGGGCAGCTACCGCAGTGAGCACAGGTTGGAGACAATCAGACTTGGGTTCAAGTTCCGCCTTTGTAGCAAGTGTGTCCTCGGGTACCTTTCCTCCGTAAGCCTCACTTGAGGCATCTGTGATAAAATGGCATAGATTAAGTAAAAGTGTGTACAGGAAGCTCTTAACACAAAGCCTGGCACATGATAAGTGCACAAACAATATTAACTATTATCATTTTTTAAATCAACGCCTCATTTTCAGATGTTGCTATTGACTTGATGTTCTTATTTTTTATGTCAGTTCAAAGCTTGACAGACTTGACTTTAGTGACTTGAAAGGAGGACCAAAGTTAAATGTCCAAAGATAGGCAAAGAGGTTTTCTACAGGTAGAAATAAGCAAACGTAAGTTCAAGCTATTTGGAATGAAAAGCAGATGTTTTAAGGCTGTCATTGCATGGTGTTCCTTAGTTTCAGGACTACTCTGAGACTATGGGTAATGCCTGATCTCCCATTTTACAGAGGAGGAAACTAGGGACAGAGAGCTGCTGTCTCACCCTGAGTCAGCTGCTAAATTGGAGGAGGCCAGTATGATAAGGGAAGAGTGAGATAATCTTGCTCAATCTGCTAGCTCTCAACAACAAATAAATGAAACACAGAGATCTAAAAATCCAGACATTGTGCTTATCTGTTGAATGTTAAAAAATTTGCACGCTAAATACAGTTTGATTTTATTTTTTATTTTCAAAGCAATAGCACTCAATGTCAATGAGGGTTCAGGAAATTCTCTAGAAAAGTGTGCGGTCTCATAGAACACTAGTGCAAGGGGCAATGCTACAGCTTTTCCTGAAAGCAGTTTGACGATATGTTTCAAAGGCCTCCAAAGTATACTTGTTCTTCATCCCATTGCTCAAAATTCATACTAAAAACATAATCGGATATATGCAAGGGTTTATATTTAAAAATGTTTACTATGGAACTATTTACAATGATTTAAAAATACGAAAAACTACAGATCCAACAATGGGGTGTATTTGTGGCACATCCTTATGAAATACTCTACAGCCAAAAATGGCATCATGGAATTTGTTCTTATTTAATAAAAAAGAATGCTATAGTATATTGTTAAGAGAGTAAGGGAATTTGCAAAAGAGTATATTTCACATGATTTGTTTTGTTGAAAAATAATATGTATAGTATTTATTTAACCACCAAATGTAATGCCTTCATGGTAGGATTGAAGAGATTTTTCTCTTTCTGTATATGTATATGTCCCAGATCTTCTCTGATGAACTCACATAATTATAGCATCAAAAATATTACTATAGAAAAAAACATAAATATACATAAGGGCTGATGAAGTGAATGGGAGCCAGTGTACATGCTACGTGGGGAAATGTCAGAGTAATGGGAAAAACTGGGGGAAGACTTCTTTAGATTTTTGGAATAAAGCCAACAGAGTCCTCTAGTTACAATTATGGCCAAATTTTAAGAGTACCCTATTCTTTTCAATCTCTCTTCCTTCCTAGACTGCAGCTGTCTTCAAGCAACCTATGAGTAATTAAAATGTGGCCCATGGACAAGCTTTTGCAT
This sequence comes from Varecia variegata, assembly GCA_028533085.1. Classification (NCBI taxonomy): domain Eukaryota; kingdom Metazoa; phylum Chordata; class Mammalia; order Primates; family Lemuridae; genus Varecia; species Varecia variegata. Next base: position 12,288,377 of record CM052438.1, read on the forward strand.
TTTGATAAATACATGTTGATAAAAGGCAGACAGAGAAATGAATATGTGTTTCTTGTGAAAATAATCCTCTCCAAATATGCTGTAGTGTTTCCCTGTAACTCCGCATTTGTGGTGGATTGCTAATATACTTTTGATTAAGAACAATATTTGCATCATATATCATCCATTTAAAAGCAAAAAAAAAAAAAAAGATCTGGCCCCAGAAGGCAAACTTATGTAGAAATCTTGGCCTTGGCTCACTGTGAATTAGACGTCCTGTTCTCCAACACTGGGCAGGAGCCAGCTGTGCTGCAGAAGTTGAATCAAGCACAGTGATTTCGAACACATTAGGCACCCCCACACCTCCAAATGAGTTGCTATGTTAGCCTAAGCATTCCGTGTGAAATCTCTGACTCCAAATTATAAAGGTAAAGAAGTCTTTGAAACAATGGCTAAGTGAAACTTGACCGAACATGTCCTAAACATATAGGTGTCCTGAGGCCTGGGGACGTTGGGGTGCTGAGAATGGTGGGCAAAGAGCACTTAAAAAAAAATGTACTGGGATATCTCAATGGAAATTTCAGCCACAGCACTGAGACAATAAGTACCACCTTCCAAAGGGATGTCTCAGAACTGGATGCAACATTTTCTAAAAGGTTGCTAAAAACTGGTTGCAAGACTACTTAATACCTCACCCAGAGAGAGGACATAAAGGAGTCTGGAGTATTTCCGAATCTCACTAGCACAGGGTCGGCAGATGAAATGTAGGATGCCCAATTAACTTCCTATTTTAAGTAAATAAGGAATTTTTTTAGTGTAATTATGTCCCAAATATTGCATGAAGAAATCAGAGGATCATTTATTTAAGAACAAGATGAATATCAGTAAGAATGGTGAGTTTTATAACTTTCTAACATGTCATGTCTTAATTCAAACCCCTCTACAGCTCCGAGGGAGTCTTGAAACTCAGCAAGTCAACACTGCAGTAGCTATGCAATCTAATAGTCAACCAACCACTGTAAGGAACAGAACAGATTCAGAGATTCCAAAAAACACTCCATCCTGGAAGAATTTGTATTAGTTCATAGGTGGTGGCACCCTGTAAGAGCCTCATTCATAGAGCTTATCTTTATTCAACATGACTCAAAGATCACTCAGTGAAGAAAGCCCTATGCATTTGTTGAAAACAATTAGCAACAATTATTTAACATTCCAGCTGCCTGTAGCAATGATACCGGTAGGTATAAGCAAGAGGCTGGCAAAAAAATGTGAAAGGAAAATCTGGGGAATGAGAAGTTCAATGGCATCTTTATCTAGCCCCAACCTTTTCCTGGGGATATAGATGGCCTTGAGCATGTGCAGGGCTGTTCACAAGCTCAGGAAAGACCCGATAACATTCTGAATATTTCACTTCCAGCTAACTGTGGCACTCTGCACAAGCAGTATGCGAAGTCGAAGGCAGAGCTGTAAACTGCCAGAGCATTGAAAGCAAGCTGCAAAACGCACCTCAGCAAACGGTAGGAGATTTATTGGTTCAAAGCATTTAAGGATTTCTCTGTCCAATCATCAGCTGACTGCTAAGTTAAACAAAGATGCCAATGGTCGCGTGTAACAAAGACTATAGACTTTAAATAATCGTTATAGGGAAGACACTAAATAAACAAAAAATACAACAACAAACCCTGAAGGGAGATAGAATCTTATTTCTAGAGTTCCCACATCATATTGTATAAAATATATGATTTTCACCAAAATATGAAGATGCATGGAAACAAACAAGAAAGTGTGGCTCAGTATACAAGAAAAAAAATCCCTCTAAACTGTCCCTTTGAAGCCCAAATGTTGGCTTTACTACACAAAGAAATTAAGTCAGCTGTTAACAAATAAATATGTTCAAAGAACAAAAAGAAACTATTTATAAAAAAGTAAGGTATGAGAATAATATTGTCTTAGTCAGTTCAGGCTGCCATAACAAAATACCACAGACTGGATGTCTTAAACAATAGTACTTTGTTTTCTCACAATTGCAGACACTAAAAGTCCAAGATCAAGGTACTAGCATGATCTGTTTCTGGTTCTCTTCTCGACTTGTAGGTATTCACCTTCTTGCTGTATCTTTGCCTGTGAGAAGAAAGAGCAAGCTCTCTGGTGTCTCTTTTTATAGGGGCACTAATCCCATCATGAGGGCCCCACCCTCATGACCTCATCTAAACCTAATTATCTCCCAAAGCCCCATCTCTAAATGCCATCACACTGGGGCTTCAACATATGGATTTTGTGGGAAAAATTCTGTCCTTAATAAATGTCAAAGGATATCAGTAAAGATAGAGAATTTATAACAACCAAATAGAAATTCTGGCATTGAAAAATTCAATAACTGAAATAAAAAAATACACTTTAGTAACTTATGAGCAGAATTGAGCTATCAGAAGAAAGAATCAGCAAACATGAAGATAGGTTATTTGATATTATCCAGTCTAAGAAACAAACAAACAAAAGGAAGAAAAGTAAAGAAAGCCTCAGGGACTGGTGGAACACCATCAAGCATAACATTTACACACTGAATCCCAGAAGGAAAGGAAATGGAGAAAGATACAGAAACAGTATTTTGATAATGGTCCACACTTCCCGAATTTAATTAAAATATTATCCTGTGCATCCAAGAAGCTCAGCAAACCGCAAGAAGGAAAGCTCAATAAAATCCACATCTGGCCATGACATAGTCAAGCTGTCAAAAGACAAAGAGACAATCATGAGCACTGAAAGACCTGCTCTGCAAGACATACTAAAGGGAGTTCCTCAGGCTAAAATGAAAGGACACTAAACAGTAACTTTAATCCACACAAAGAAATAAAGGGAACTAGTAAAGGTAATTATAGGTAAATACAAAAGACAATATAACCAAATTTATATTTGCAATTCTTGCTATTTGATTCAAAAGACAACTGAATATTGCAATAATTATAAAGATGTGTTAACAAACTTATAATGAATAAAAATGTAATTTGTCTAATAATAGTTCAAAGGTGGGGGAGGTAAAGGAACTATATTGAAGCAGAAGTTTCCTATTTAGATATTAGTTGAAATCACCAGTGTCAATAATAAGCACATAAATAAGATATTTTGAAAAATAAAGAGCAAGGAAATTAGTACACTGAAAATGTCCACTGAACAAAAAAGAGGCAGCAATAAAAATAGATGAACAAAAATGACATAAAATTATAGAAAACAATGAACAAATGGAAGGTATACCTCCTATATATTGGTAATTACATTAACAGTAAATGTAGACAAAGGTATATATGGGCAGAGAGGATAAAACAAAACATGTGCCTACTCTATGCTGTCTATGAGTGTCACACTTTAGATGCAAGCGAAGATACTAGTAGGTTGAACGTAAAAGTATGGAAAAGAGCTATACCATGTGAACAGTAGCCATAAAAAAGAGTTGTATTGGCAAAACTAATAACAGACAAAACAGACTTTACAGCAGAAAATTGCTAGAGACAAGGAAGGATACTTTATAAGGGGGTACATCCATCTAGCAACCAGCCCTAAAATACATGAAGCAAAAATTAGCATTATTAAAGGGAAAAACAGATAATAAAACAGCAGGTTAACCTTCCTTTGCCACTTTCAATAATTAATATAATATCTAGGAGAAGATCAAGAACAAAAAATAAAAGAAATGAACACTATAAACCAACTACATCTAACTAATATCAACTGAACATTCCACCCAAGAAGAAAACACATAATACACATTCTTCTCAAGTGCACATGAATTATTCTTTAGGATAGACCATATTTCAGGTAATAAAAAAACTTCAATGAATTTAAAATAATCACAATTTTATAAGGTATGCTCTCTAACTAAATAGAATAAAATTAGTAGTCAATAAGAAAAGGAAATTTTTGGAATTTCCAAATTATTGGAAATTGAACAACAATTCCTAAATAACCAATGAATCAAAGAGGAGATATCAAAGAAAATTGAAAAATAATTTTAGATGAATGGAAATTAGACAACATGCCAAAACTTAAAGAATATAGCTAAAGCAGTGTTTATAGGGAAATTGATAGTCATGACCACGTATATTAAAAAAGAAGGAATAACTCAAATGAATAACCTAACATTTCACATTAAGAAATTGAGGTAAAAAGTGGAAACTAAACCTAAAGAAAACAGAAGAAATGAAATAATAAAGATAAGAATGGAAATAAATAGAGAATAGAAAAACTGTTTAAAAATCAATGATTGATCAAGAAAAAGAGAAAAGACCCAAATTATTAAAATCAAGAATTAAAAGGGACATAACTACCAACCTTACAGAAGTAAGAGTAATTATAAGGAAATACTATGAAGAACTGCACACTGACAAATTAGATCACCTAGATTAAGTGGGCAAATTCCTAGCAAGACACAAACTATTAAACGTGACTCAGAAATAAACAAAAAAGTCTGAATTTACCTGTAACTAGTTAAAGGTTAAGTTAATTGAAAAGTTTCAGAAAGAAAAGGCCATAACCAGATGGCTTCACTGGTGAATTCAAGGAGACATTTTTAAAAGAATTAATACCAATTCTTCACAAACTGGTCCAGAAAATAGAAAAGGAGGAAAAACTTCCAAATTCATTCTGTAAGGCTAGTCTTGCCTTGATTCTAAAACCAGGCAAAGACATCACAAGACCAATATCCTTTATGCATATAGACATAAAAATTCTCAAAAAATTGCTAGCAAACCAAATTCAGCCATCTAAGAAAGGATCATACCCTACGACCAAATAAAGTATCCAAAGAATGCAGAATATGCTATATCTTGGTAATTGTTCAACGTGTGTTTGAAAAGAATGTGTATCCTGCTGTTTCGAGTGTTCAATAAATATTAATGAGTTCTAGTTGCTTTATTGAGTTGTTTAGATATTCCATATTATTACTGATGTATTATGTACTTGTTCTATAAATTATTGAGAGAGGGGCACTGAAATGTGACAGTAGCTATAAATTTGTTTCTTTCTCTTTGTACTTATGTAAGCTTTTCTTCATGTATTTTCAAGATCTCTTATCAGGTACATATTCATTTAGGAATGTTACATCTTGATTAATTGAAGAGTTACATGATAAAATCACATTTTTTATGCATGGCAATCCTAACAAAAGCTCAGGAAACTTTATTTTACAAGTTGACAGACTGATTCTAAAATTTATATGAAAATACAACAGATATAGAATAGCTGAAATAAATGTGAAAAAGAAAAAAGTTTAAGGACGAACACTACCTGATGTGAAATCTTATTATGAAGCTACAATAATGAAGATAGCATAGTATCAGCATCGGATAAGTAATTCAATCATGATATGGAATGAAGAGTTTAGAAATATACTCACACATATATAGCAAACTAATTTTTTAGACAAATGTATAAAGGCAATTCATTGGAAATAGGATAGCCTTTTCAAGAAATTGTGCTGGCAAAATTGGATATTCAAATGCAAATAAATAAACAATCTTTAATCTATATTTTGCACCATGGATTAATACAATTAATTCAGAATAGATCATAAAACTAAGTTTAACTACAAAATGCTTACGAAAAACAGGAAGAAAATATTTGTGACTAAATTTAAGTTAAGCAAATATTTCTTTGATACAACACCAAAAGAATGATTCATAGAAGAAAATTTTGACAATTTTAGCTTCATTCAAATTAATAACCATGATCCTTGAAAGATAAAGTTGAGAGATTGAAAAAGCAAGCCACGGATAAGGAGAATATATTTGCAAATCAGATATATGATAAAGGGCTTGAATACAGAATATTAAAAGACCTTTCAAAACTTTATAATAAGGAAACTACTAAAATTTTCAAAGGAGCATACTATTTGTAAAGATACTTCACCAAAGATGATATATAGATGACAGATAAGACAAATAAAATTGCCCAACATCATTAGTCATTAGAGAAATGCAAATTATAAATATTATGGTAAGAAACCTCCTAAGTGAAGTATCTAAAGAATATAAAGACAGATACCAGATGCACTCACTATTAAACTGGAACTGAGGAGCACACATGTGCATAGAGGGAAGTATAACTCAATGGAAATCAAACAGGGGAGAGTGGAGAGAAAGGGTTGGGCGAAAACCTACCTACCAGGTACAACGAACACTATCTGGGTGACGGGTACACTTACAACCCTGATCAAGCATTCCAAAAGCTATCCATGTAACCAGAAACATTGGTACCCCTGTAATACTTTGAAATTTAAAAAAGGAAGAAAAGAAACCTATTACACACCTATTAGTCTGGTTGAAATTAAAAAGACTGACCATTCTAAATGTTGGCAATGAAGCAAAGGACTAGAACTGTCATAAAATGCTGGTGAGAATGTAAAATGGTAGAATCATTTTGGAAAAACTGTTTGGCTGTTTGTTACAATGTTAAACATTGTCCTACAATATGATCCAGCAATTCCACTCTGGTAATTCCCTGAGCTAAATTAAGTACATGTCCCTACAAAGACTTGTAGTAAAAGCCAAAAGCTGGAAACAACTCAAATGTTTATCAGCAGATGAATGGATAAACAAATTGTGGTATATCTATATAAAGTAGAATACTACTCAGTAATGAAAAGGAATAAACAACTGATACATAATATTAATGAATCAAAAATCATTATGCTGAGTGAATGAAGCAAAACAAAAAGAAAAGAATTCCTACTATAAGATTCCATTTATATAAAATCCCATAAAATATAAAATAATCCATAGTAACAGAAAATAAGTTAATGTTTGCATGGGGGATGAAGTTGTGGAGAGGGACAAGAAGGGAGGGATTAAGAAGAAACCCGAGCAATCTTCGGGAGTGTTGGATATGTTTATCATCTCCATTGTGCTGATGGTGCATGTAGGTCAAAACTTAACAAATTGTACACTTTAAATATGTGCAATTTATTGTGTGTCAATTATTCCTTAATAAACCTGTTTAAGTATCTCAAAAATTGGAAAGCAGTATATAAAATACTTATTCTTTCTTAGAAATTATTCCTGTATAACATTTCATAACATGACACAATGTGAAAAATATTATGGATAGGATATAAACATATCAAATAAAATTTCAAAGTAAATAAGCAGAAATAATAATGTAAGATTGCAAGTAAATTATTTGCTTTTTACTTTTTTAAAAAATATAAATTATATACAATGAAATCAATTACTTTCCTAATATAGAAAATAATGAAAATAAAGTAGTATACTATTCACATCACAGATAATAAACTCATGGGACCTTTGTTTTTAATCATGGAGCTTTTTACTACTACAGAGGCCATGAAAAGTGAAGATACAGTTTTGAGAAGATACATGATGTGTTTAGCCCATAATTGAGGGATATTTTGGTGCCGTATGTCTAATTCTCTGAACTTTAAGCCTTGAACTCAATCCTGACCCCATCAGATACAGCACATTTGCATACTAGCAGGGAAGCAGCATAACTTGACCCAGTGGGTCAGTTGGGGCTATTTTATAAATACTAATTTCCCCAAACTAGATACAAGAATAGATGCATGAAAAGCCAGATGGTGATAATGTGGCGTAGCTGGGCACAAAACCCAACTCTCTTCCCCTCTTTGCCTTCAATTCAGAGAAATGTGGTATCTTAGGAAAAACTCAGGAGTGAAGGAGGAAGCAAAAGACCTGGCTTCCATGGGAACTGCCAACAGCTGGTCGTGTAACTGTAGGGACATCATCTTACCCATCAGAGCTTTGGTTCTCCTGTAAGACTAAGACACCAACACTTCTGTTGTGAAGATCAGACAGGGTCATACACAGATGCACTGTGTCTCCTGTAAGACCTAGTACAAAAGTTAGTTGACCACATTCCCACTGTTTACTAGCAGCCTGTATCTGAGCCTTGAACCATGATGGAGGGTATAGATTGTCAGAACAGACACAGGATGCCTACTTTGGAACACAGAGGCTGGCATTTCTGGCAAGCTTTTCTCCCTGTCTGGCCATGAACACTTACATCTTGCTGCTTGAGCACAAGTTTGGTTTGTTGTCCTTGATGTGTTCCAGTGATTCCAACCATCTTAAGAAAATGACACTTCAGCATTGCAGTTTTCATTGCCAATAGAAGAATTGATTTTTAGCCATGAAGCAGAGCTAAATAAGGAAATGTTATATAAAGAACAATGTGCTGAGTTGTGTCCTCCAGGAAACAAATTTTTTCCAATGTTTATCAATCACATTTTTCTCCACTTTGATCTTGGGGTGATATGGAAAAGAGATGTGAGTTCACAAATGACCCCAGCATTATAAATCCTTCTACTGCCGATAATAAGTGAACTGTGGTTTTATGTAACCATCAGATGCTGTCTGTAGGGCTTAATCCACCAGTGACAGAAAAAGCTCCATTAATTTGTATACCCTTTTTGTTAGTGATGAAAGCCTTTAAGCTGAAAATAAAATCAATTGCCCATAGTTAAAGAATTCTCCGCTCTTCCAGAGTACGGGTCACTCTACTTCTCCATCATCAAAGCCTCCTGCCTCTCTTTCTCTAGGTCTGTAACTCGCTCATAGAAATTAAGATGTGGCTGAAGGCTAACCTGCTCGTGGGATAGAAAATGAGAGGAAATGGTCTTGCTTCTGCAAGTTCTGAAATACATTATTTAGGCAAATCACCCATTTCAAGGAAGCAGAGCTGCCTCTGCTTTGAATATTTCCCTTTGCTTTTTCTCAATTGCTATTCACGAAAAATTTACATTGAGCTATTTGTTTGGGGGGTATTTATAAACATCACAACAGCTTCCAAACAGGAAGAAAAACAAAACAAAAAAAAAAAATCAAACTTCCAGATATGTGCTGTTTTTTCTCTGTGAACATAAAAATATGGCCGCACGTAGCTCTAAAGAGTGAAAATGTATTTTGAGCATATGCTATACATAGAGGAAGATGTCCTAAATTCCTTATTTCTTCCTCCCAAGCTTCAGGCAATGTTTCCAAGTGCAGTCGGCATTGCAGATCTGTGAGAGGAAATAACTGCATTGCACGTGTACATCTTGAGTCCTAACGAGAGGTGAAGGGACGGTTTGTTTCAGACCTCTCCTAAAACCATCCTCAGAAGAAAGGCATCTGCCTCAGCACGCAATTAACAAGGTCCTTTGCAATCCTGCCTCCAATGGCCCAGGTGTGACAAGTGTGTATCAAGGCTATATACAACACTCAGTTCATTGTTTCTTATTGTTCATCTCTTTGGGTGAAACCTTATGTGTGGCAAACGAAGGCATGATATTTGTTTTTAACAGAAATATAAATAAATCAATTCAGTTTTAATTGGCCTCCTCCAAAGAGACTTAGATCAGAGGAAACATCTGGCACGCTGAGATGTTGCTGTATTTGTAGCCAATTTTCTTGTTGGGTAGACTGGCACTCAGGAAGTGTTAAAAAAGACCAAACTCATCATGTATAAGCTGAGTGGTCCCTAATCCAAAGATCTATGACCGAAGGGCTAATCTACAAATCAGTTTTAAAACTTAAGTACAAAAATTATTTTATTTCCAATTCACTATATATGGATTAAGATAAGTAAAAACCAAACCAAATGTAGCCAACCCTGGAGTATAGCTCTAGGAGTTCCTTCTATGTTGGGATACAGCAGAGAGTTGTAGCCAGAAAGTCACAAAAAGAAAATATATATCAGGCTCAAGTCACCATTCCAGTAACTTTCCAAATGGTTTTATCACAGGCTGATTTGTTCTGAAACAAATAGATCCTCTTATATTCTACTTTCAAATGCCTAAGAGAACATGATACAGATGATTCATTGCCGAAAAGCCCCAGGAAATATAGGAGGAGAGCCCTTTTCCACTCAGCTTCTGCTGTGGCCCTGTGACAATTTTGGCCTTCACTTCTGTGTTTGAGTCAGTGCCTTAGTTCATTGTGGCTGCTAAAATAAAATACCATAAGCTGGATAGCTTATTAACAACAGAAAATTATTTCTCACAGTTCTGGATGCTGAAAAGTCCAAGATCAAGGCGCTAGTAAATTCAGTTTCTGGTGAGGACTTGCCTCCTGGTTCATAAATGCCATCTTTTCTCAGTATTCTCACATGGTGGAAAGAACAAGGCAGCTCTCTGGGGACCTTTATAAGGGCACTAAGCCCATTCATCAGGGCTCCACCCCCATGACCTAATCTCCCAAGGACTCACCTGCTAATATCATCACATTGGAGATAGGTTTCAAATAGGAATCTGGGGAGACACAAACATTCAGACCACAGCAGTCAGGATCCCAACACACCATGCAATAACACAGAAAAGCCATCTCCCCAGACTTCCCAACTTGTCCTTTCTCTGGGATCAGCCAATCAACATGCATTCAGCCTACATTTATGGAGAACCACCTGTCCAGTGCCCATGTTAGGTTCTGGTGAGAAGCAAGGACAAGGAAGTCTTGATTCCTGCCAGTATTGAGGCAAATAAGCAGGAAATCAATTGCTCACTATATAGTGACCCTTAAGAAAAGGAATGGTATGTTCTTACGGATAAGGTACAATTCTCAGAATACTATAAGATGCTGTTCATGTGACAAAAGAAAGGAAAAAATAACAATAAAAACAACTAGATTTGGAGTAGCACATGAGTCATTGATGAAGGTTACTGAGTTAGACAATGTTTTATAATAACCAATGATGATACTAGTTATTTTATCTATGTACATAATGAATGAAGACATGGTCTTCCCACCCCACAGAGATTTGACTTCTACCTATGAAGAATTAAAGGTCTCTGGAGCACCAACATGGAAAAAAACAAAAGGTCAAAACTTGTTTAAGGCAGAAAGCACATACCTATTTCACTTTTTCACTGCGGTTTGTTTTGACCCAACTATTTTCACTTGTTTTAAATATCAATACTCATAAGCAATTTGTAAATAACATTTTAAAATGAACCCTGACTTCTCTTCATTTGATGTATAAAGGGATGCCATTTGTGAGTAAATGACAAGTCCCTGAAACACAAAATCTAAAATCAAATTTCTGTTAGGATGATGTTAGTGTGGTGCTGAAGAGTCCCCTTGGAAAGGGGACTCTACAAACCAAATTCTCAGATGAATGATCTCAAGTAGAAACTCTACAAAGATGCCACTCTTTTTTGCAGTTCTAAATCAAATGGTTTCTGCAGAAAATTGGTCAGAGACCCACAATGAAAAGATAAAGCTATGAAATATTTAAGTAAAGGGGAAATTTTCTATATTTCTGAAGTATGTGGAGGCTGTAATGTTAGATAAAGGAAAAAAACATGTGAAAATTTGATTCTGGGTAGAATAACTGTAAAGAGTTTTATTGGAGTTTTCCAAGATCCTGGAGCTAAAGGATATTATTTTTTTTTTCATTTTCTATATGAAGACTTTGTAAAATAGAATTCTGAGGAATATTTTTTATCATTTTGGATCAACTAAAAATAGGTTACATGAATGTTTTCTTCTTTAAGAGTGGGGCAAAATATCATATCCTTGTAGACATGAACATAGGCGTGAGAGCTTGGGGCCCTTAGCACCTGGGAGAAAGCCTTCAAAGAAGACAAAGTCAGGAAGAGTTGGGGCTCTTATACGGTCACTTATAACTGGATGCATTTGGGAAAATTAGAAAACCTCTCTGTGCTCTCTTTCTCCTATCTACTATAACAGCATAATGAAGTCACCCTCAGGAATGGTAACTTGTGGTCTAATTCATCATCAACATCATTAAATCATAGATTTACCTGAATTCAACCAATTTCAAAGATGATTATAAAGCTTTATCAGTGAATATGCCCACCCACAAGGTGAGAAAAGGCATTTGGGGTGTGTTTTTTAACTGTTGATAAACAACACTTTCTCTATAATGGTCAGTCAACTCCATTCAGGAAGGCGTCGGGGGGACCTCTGAGCCAAGGAGTTCTTCATCAAAACTGGAAATACATTTCTATAGTCAACACTCTCTGAATGAGACCCATTATTTGTGGGGAACAGATGCCCTTCATCACTCTAGCAATGAGGTTAATATCATCAGCTCCAAGTCTTTCCAGCCAATGCCAATCCATCACAAAGCTTTGGGGACCAGAAAAGAAACAAGCAGAAAAACAATTTGCCAGAGTGATTGAAGGCCTGGCATTTAGAAGTTCCTGATTCCATTGCTCTTTTGTTGTGGTTCTTGGCTCTTCCTCTTCTTGAAGAAAGCGCTCATATATTCACTCCCAAACTGTCTGCATATGGGGATGCACAAAAACAAAGGACGGGGATGTTCTGTCCAGAATGGTAATTGCTTAATGGTAAGGAACATCCACCGTGGTCCTTAAAGGGATGACACCGTGAGCAGACAGTCAACGGATCCCAGCTTGTCCCAATGACGAGTGGCAGCTCTGGGTTTGGGTCCTGCCTCCATGATGGCAAATATTAGAACAAAAACTGTAAAGTCAGTGAAACACTCAGATATTTGGACTTCACTATGGACTAAATAGCCCAGAAAACCGATCCTTTGTTTTACAGTTCTGTCTAACAACAGAAAGACCAAAACTGAATCTGAATTTGTTCCACAGAAGCTGATGAACCAAAAGATAATTTTGTAGCAGATATTTTGGGACAGAGAAGTCTCTTGACATGGAAATATCTTCAGTGCCTGACTTAGGGAATGCCCAGAGCAAGGAAACCTTAGAAATCATATATTTGTCTTTCCATTACGGAGGAAAGTTTAAAGCCAGAAAAGGCCTTTGCCCTTTGAGAGAGCTGATCAGTAGCTAACTCCCCCCAAAATTAGTATGCTGAAGCCCCGACTCCCAGTGTGGCTGGATTCAGAGATGGGGGTGGGGCTTCTAAGGATGTAATTAAGGTTAAACGAGGTCATAAGGGTGAGGCCCTGACACCATTGGATTAGCATCCTTATAAGAAGAGATGCCAGAGTGTGCTCTCTCTCTCTCTCTTTCTCTTTCTCTCTACACACCTGAGGAAAGACCCTTGTGAGGACACAGAATAAGGTAGATGTTTACAAACCAGGTAAAAACACTCACCAGAAACTGAATTAACTGTGAGAAAATAAATTTCTGTCATTTAAGCTGGTCAGCCGGACGCGGTGGCGCGCGTCTGTAGTCCCAGCTACTCGGGAGGCTGAGGCAGGAGGATCGCTTGAGTCCAGGAGTTCTGGGCTGTAGTGCGCTATGCCGATCGGGTGTCCACACTAAGTTTGGCATCAATATGGTGACCTCCCGGGAGCGGGGGACCACCAGGTTGCCTAAGGAGGGGTGAACCGGCCCAGGTCAGAAACGGAGCAGGTCAAAACTCCCGTGCTGATCATTTAAGCTGGTCAGTCTGTCATATTTTTTTATGACATCCTGAGCTGACTAATAGAAGAGTTTTGTTTCTTTGTAGTTCAGAGAAGGGAGAGGAGAGAGAAAAAGGCTCTCCCTGGCATGCTTCCCAGCCTGCGCCATCGTCCCTGTATTGTGTCCATAGCCACATGGATGGAGGCTGGTATCTGCAACAAGATAAAGGAGTCCAAACATCCGAGTCCTCCCAGCCAGAAAAGGCCAAAACAGGTTAGCATCTCTCTCTTGCACCTCTGTACTGTTGCCTTAGCTTTGCTTCCCACTGCTGCTGTGAGGAGTGAATTAAGTAACACCTACCGAGCCCTTAGACAAAGCCTTGCATAGAACTATAAATGGCGGTAGCTCTTGGCAGGGGCTGTGGAACGTTTAGGTAAAGAAACATAAAGCTCTGGTAGAAACCTAAGATTGAATGCAGGCCCTTCGTCCCCACCACCCATTCATTAAGCAAGTCTCCGTTTTTTCATCTGCAAAATGTCCGTGTTTTCTATCTCTTGGGTGTCTTGGAACATTGCATCACTCTCTGGCTTTTTCAAGTAGAGGTAACCATCTAGCGGGGGAAAGAGTCTTACACTGTGGATAAGATTTCCAGTCTGGGGCCGATGTTCTATATTTTGAGCCTTGGAAAGAAGTGGAAGGCACCAGATCTACTAAGCCCTGGGACAGGCTGGACTCTGAAGCCTGCGCTGGGCAGAGGAGGTGGTGCTTCTGAAACTCGGCACTCCCGGGACTTTCTGGAGGGCTTTCCCTCAATGTAGGGAGCAGAGCACTGGGCTAGGGCTTTGAGAACTGAGGGCAGAGATGCCGCGACACTGGGCAGGTCGCTAGCCCCGCGGGGCCTCTCTACCTTCACCTTTAAAGGAAGAATAAAACATGATTATTTCCCAGGGCTCCAGTAGCCTGTGTCTGTAAAGAGTGCCTTCTCTTTTTCATTGAATTCTACATTAGTAAAATGTGAACACACAGCAATTTTATTCCATACACTTGGTCAGAATGATTTGTATTCCCCAGCCGGAGTCCCTCACAGCAAGGTTGATGTGTGTTTGGACTGCAATAACGAAGTGCTTTTATATTTTATAAAAGCCAAATTAATGATGAAAACTCACTGATGGTACTTTTCCTTTTTTCAATTCAAAGAAAATTGGATTTTTCTTGTGTGTCAGAGTTGGTAGCTCACCACTGTTAGGATGGAGGGGGTTATTTGAAATCTGGAGAAAGGGTTATAATCTGGGGAAATTTTCAATAGAAAGAACCAGAAGACTATTTCCAAATCTTGCATGTAATGCACCTAGGTCAGCTTCCTCAGGATGTGGTGTTCCTCAAGGGGACCTTCCACAGCTAGAAAAGGCCACCTGAGGGTCCACCACAAGGAGCTGGGCCACAGGAGAACAATCCTAACAAGAGGAAAATGTCACTCACTAGTCTGTAAGCTGCTTAGAGGTTGGGACTTTGTCTCTTTCATTTACTGCTGAGTCCCCAACTACTAGAAGACTGAGTCACTGGCATATTGAATTAATGAAAAAGTGACCCATAATTCTGCTACCTAAAGATAGGTACGTTCATATTAGGTTGACTATCTTGCTTGAATTAGATAGACAAGTTAGCTAGATAGCTAGATAAAGTGGTATATGGATAGAATATAGACATGTCTATAACTATCATTTGTCTGTTTATTTTATCTATCTGTCATCTATTTTATCTATCTGTCATCTATCTATCTACTATCTGTCTATCTTTCTACCTAGAGATAAAGACAGAGAAAACTTTCAATATGGAATTTAATGACTGAGTTTATTAAGTAACCCATTCATTTTCTTTCCTGGTCAATTATGAATGTTTTCCTGTTCAGGTGGGTTTGATTCACTCTCCCCAGGGAAGGGTTCTTTCCTGCCTTCTAAGGAGATTCTGGGAAGAGAAGACAAAGGACCTGAGTGAGCAGCACACACTTGTGTTCTCCATGCCCTGGGAGCAAATGAACTTTTCCTGATGTTTCAGCCTTATGATGCTGTGGTTCTCCAGGAGATCAGAATGGGGTTCCAGGTGGTCACAGAAAATTTTCACAGCCAACAATCAAACACCGTTCTTATGAGAAGAGATTTCCAGGCCAGACGTATCTACCAAGCTTATGTCAACCTGTCCAAATAACTCCTCAGTAGCCAAATGAACATTCATATTCAGTATGAAACTTATCTTCTCCTCCCATGAGACCAATGCCTGCATATCCTATCTCACCAAATGCACCACCCACCATCCAGTAATTGCCCTGGAGAGAAATAGGGTCTCCTTAAATTCTACCCTGTCAATCACTCATTAACCCGTCCTAAGCCCTATAGCTTCAGCCTCTGAATAACACGCCTGGCTCCATCCCGCCTGCTACCACATGGCGTAGGTCCTCTTATCTCCTCACCTGGAAGAAGGAAATAGCACCCTCACTGCTCCCTGCCTCCATGGTATCTACAACATAAATGTGGTCAGAGCCTTCAGCGGCTCCTCTTGTTTCTCAAGGCTCCATCAAACCTTCGAAGTAGCTCCTGCCTTCTGCACCAGCCTCACCTTCCTCCCTTCTTTGCAATCCCTCCAACACCCTCTCCCTTCCCTGGGCTTTCCCAGATGCAGTTACGGCTTCCTAAGCATGCTTTTCTGAACTGAACTCCTCAGCTCAAATTTTAACTGAGTTCAAGTTTGTCAAGTGCACCCCCCTGGGACACGCTCACGGGTCTATGCCTCTCATTTTATGTTGAAGTGTGTGTGCCTGGCACCCAACTCTCCCCACTTGTACGGTAACCACGTTGCCACACTCTCGTTCTGTGTTTCCTCCAGTGTAGGAGCCACGTCTTCTCTGCATTACAACCCTGCTGCCCAGCACCGGGCTTACCCCATTAAGAAGTCAGTGTCTCGTAAATGTCTGTTGAATAAATGAGTGAGTGAATCATGACGATTGCGTGCTGTGAGGGGTTGGCTTCTCTTTGTTTCCCCTACGATTTTATGGCTCGGAGAGCTCATCTCTTCTCTAGCCAGAACAGAGTCTTCTCTGCTTGGCCAGTGCTTTGCCAGGCTCCCTTGGGCTGTTCCAAGGATGACATTTAGCCTCACGTGGAAGAAGGGGAAAAAAATCAGGCCGTTTCCATCCTGGAAAACATCAGTGACAAGTTGTGGTAGAAGTTTATAACTGTGTTGAGGTGCTATTCGGTTGCCAGGACTTGGAAAAGAAACGAGCAAACAAAGGCACCAAACGAGGTGTGGTGTGAGGAGAGGCATGTCATTCCGGAGAAACAGCCCCCGCGCTTGCTGGGAAGGAGAATGCAGAAAGCAGCAACGGCTCCCGCAGGAGGCCCCCTCTGACCTGGGAGAGAAGGCTTGGCCTTAAATCAAAAAGACATCCTGATGAGATGGGGTAAGTCGAACAGATGGGGGAGGGCCGGCAGGAAAAAAAATAATGGGTTCATCCGGGACAAGGGAGATGGACAGGGCCAGGAGCCAGCGTGCAGCGGGGCTGGAGAGGTGAGGTCCAGGATCTGAAAGGCCGGAGGGAGGCAGTGCCTTCCGGGCAGCCTTGCTGAAGAAATACAAGGGCTCTCTCGTATACCACAAGCACATAACCTTGCATTTACAAAATAAAAATTTTTAATAAAATCATACCTCCTTAATTTGAGCAGAGGTCTAATCTACTATTCAGAACCAAGAGACGTGGTGAAAGAGGTTCATCATTGCTCTGCAGAAGTACAAAGAACAGGGGCTTTAGGTCAAGGCCGGTTCACACCCCAGCCCCACCACTTACTAGCTGTGGACCTTGGGCAAGTTGCTCAGTATCTTTGGCCTCAGTTTCCTCATCTGTGAAATGGCACAGCCTGCTCATCTCCCACATGATGTATGTGGAAGGAAGAAAGTACAGCTCAGTGTGAGCACTTTCTCTCGTCTGAACTAAATGTGTGTATGAAAACAGATGTGTTAAAAAGACAAATGTAGATTTAGGAATTGGGCAAAAATCTCCAAGCATTATAAAACTAGCATTTAGCTAAATGCATGAGAGAAAAAGAGTGAAAAAAATGTGGAGGAGTACAAAGGAATGGCGGGCTGGGAAGGAAGTGGGGAGGGCCACTTCCGGGCTGGGTCATGGGGATGAGGGAAGGAGCTCGGCTGTTCTGAAGGCATTTGACCGAGGCCCATCGGAGCTGCCAGGCCCAAAAGCCAGTGGTCTTGGAAACCATTTCAAGTCCTGAGCGTCAGCAGGAGAGAATAGCTCACTTCCAACCAACTGGGTATTATTCCTCTGCACCCTTAAACTGGGCCCCCTCAGTTCAACAGCAACACCAATGAATAGCTTCAAAAGGGGTGGATATGTGATCAGAAAGGCCTTTAAGACAACCCCAGGGCTGCTGCTTGTTCCTCTGAGCCAACTCTGAGGCAATGCCCTATGCAAAGTTGAGAGGTCAAGCCTGCTTCTTTCTAGCCTAACACCCTCTCTTCTTTCAGTCTCTTCTTTCTGGCAAACCTAGGTCCTAACCCAGAGGATCATTAACAACCCCCTGCTACATCTTACAAAAGCAGAGATATTAACCCCAAGGTTTTGGCTGTATTTCAACCCAGGTAATTGTACTGTGCCTACCAAGGTCGTTTCTTAAAAAGACAATCATTACAGCAACTTGGACACTGCCTCCCCCCCAAAGAAAATGTAACCATCTCCCTGGGATCTCGGCCAGACGCCAGTTCTGGTCAATTTGATTCCACCCACCAGGACAAAAGCTTTTCCAGGACCTTGGGCAGCAGAGCTGCTTCATGTTACATAGGTCACAGGTTCAAATCCCATTGAGGTGGTGCTTTCAATGAGACCTCTGTTAACATTCAGGTGGTGGAGAGCAGGCCTGGGAGCTCTTTCCTCACTTTCCTTTTTTTGTCTCTACAACTGTCTTGCTGGGAAAGGTAGCAGGTAAGGTTAGCTTTCATTTCCCTTCCTAACAGGAGCCTCGTGCCTGGGCCAAGCTGGCCCTCTACCATAAGGCATCTGGCTCCATTTCCAAGAGTTGTAACTCGAATCACTCTCTCGGCTGCCTGGGGATAAAATGGACCTTCATTTCCTATTCAGACTTATGATTTATGCAACAATATAAATTACTATGATTCAATAAAGTAAAGTTGTATAACAAGTGCATTAAATTCAGGTGCTCAATATATGAAATAGTATAAAATGTCTGATCAACCTTTTTTGGATGTGGTGGTCTAGGTTTGAAAACCTCTGTCATACTTATGCATTTACATGTCTGCTCATGGAGGGAGGAAACCCTAACACAAAAAATCCAACGGTAACAGCTGCAGATATTAAACGCTTATTGTGTACTAGGCACCAGCATACATGCTCTACATGGCCTGTCTAACTTGCTCCTCACAATGCCGCTTGAAATTTATTACTAATATCCCCACGATACAGATGAGCAAACTGCCCAGGCTCACCCAGCTAGTAAGTAGCAGTGCCTAAAGCCACATTTCAAGCATCGAGAGTCGAGAGTCACTCTGGACCATTGTATGCTATTTTTTCCAAAATAAGATAGCAACACCTGAGAGGTGGGCGTATGGTTCAGTTTTATTATTTATACTTCTCTAAGTTCCCCACCATCTCTATAATGAATGCATATTATGTTTATAATCAGGAAAACATGATATTTTCAAGTCTTCCCTTTTTTACATTGTCTGCATCTCAAACAAAGTAAAAAAAACTGTATCTCAGAACCAAGGAGCCTCTTTAGTAAGATGCTTTTTAGAGTTTCAGGACCCGAGAACAGTTAGAATTAGAATAAGGCAAATTGACAGGCTTCTCTACGGAGATGTCATCTCCTTACAAACCTGCTTTCCCTCCTGCTTAAGCACCGTGTTTCCTCTCCCTCCCCCAGAGAATAGGGTCTCTTGACATACTTAGCAAAGAAGGCACAAAAAGTTGAGGTGCAAAAAAGTCACCTCTACATACACAGTCCTTCCATGCTTCAGGAGGATGAACTTGGCCTCCGATTACAACGATTGTAAGGGCTTCTGAAACTTGGCAGCATTTTAATAGCATGAGATAATTCCCCATCGCAACAGTAAGAAATATGGACTTGAGATCAATACAGGGTGAATTAGTAGTCAACAGCAATCAAGTACGACAGAGAAAATATGATTCATTTCTTAGAAGGGCTAAGATCTCAAACAGTTTATTGAGACAAGTTTGAAGATTGGAGAATTGAGCTGGGAGGAATGCTTTAATTTAATCGACGAGTGGGCTTGTGGAGGAAGCACAGACACTCGAAGGCTTTTGAGACTTTCTTTCCTTTTTTTTTTTTTTTTTTGCTAGGGCTGCCGAAATCTTATGGCTATACTTCTTCCCGCAGCTGCTTCTGAAACCCCAAGATCAGTCCCAGGCAGGCAAAGCAGCTGACCTCACACCTTACTGCATGAAAATGAAGTTTCTAGCTCAGTGTACTGGACAGTAATTAATCTAATTAACAACTACCAGCTAGCGATGAAGTTAAGAATGTCACATCTCAGAGCATCCTTTTAATTTCAGATGGGCTTTTGAACGTGATGTTTCCTGACATTTAACTGCCTTACCGTATGTCTTTTCTCTTGCAGAGAACTACAATTTATTCATCAAGGATGCAGTTTTGTTTTCCTTGGATGCTGGAGATATGGACAAATGTGGATTACCTTAATAGGAAAAGTGATGGCCCTTGGCTCCTGCCTGAATATGAATGGCAGATGAAATGGAGAAGTCATTTTCCTTGGTGTATTTTGCTATTGAGTTTGCATGGCAAAAGCGTTGTGTCTAAGCTTCAGTGATACTATACAGCATCTTTGTAAATAAAATTTGATTTTTAAACTAGTTTTAAACACATAAATTTTTCAATAGTTTTAAACAAATACATTTCCCACTAAATATGTGTACCTGCACATGCACTGGAGAGGAAGGAGAGTTTATATTAGAAGCATTTAAAAATTCACAACCCCTCTCTTTCCTGCCAGTTTGGCAATCCAGCCATGGAAGGCAATGGCCTCAGTTGCTGCAAAAGTTCTCCAGTCCTTTTAGATTCTAGATTCGGAGGAGGAATGTGATGGTGCAATGTGATAGTCGCCTCAGAGAGTCTTGTGAGTTTAGTGCCTCTCCCATCAATGCCTAGGGAGCCACTAGGTACAAAACTAAACTCTGATTCATTTCGACGCAGGATCCTCCAAACTCTACCAATCACTAACATGTTTCCTCAGGGCTCTGTGTTCCTTTCTGAAGAGATGAGCAGGCCTTGGAGGTTAGACAGGGAATTCTGAATTGACTTTGGGCGCAAAAAGGGAAGGACAGACTGATCCCAAACTACTCAAAGAAGTGGTCCCCAACTCTGCTGCCCTAAGAGAATTTAGAGTTAATCCATCCAAGTAGACTTAGGGGTAAGTAGGACAGATGAACTCCTGATAACAAACAGCAGATTCCAAGCATCCCTGAGTGTTTTCCTATCCCACCCAAAGTTCAGCTTTTTCATGGAGAATCTACAGAAAGAAGAGAAAGTCACCAAGATGGTTTGTTTTTGGTATATTACTCAGCATAAAAATATCCAGGGACCAGGAGCCTGACCCCTGTGCCGGACATCTTCACCTGTGCACCTGCCAGGGACAAGGACACTCTGGACATGAAGCAGGGAAGGGGAAGGGGGTTGAACACACCCACCTTCTATGAAAGAAGCATTGTCCTTCTTTTGAGGAGATAGTAACTGAATTTCAAACAACTTAAATGTCATTTAAATGTCATATTTGAGTCACCCAGCTGGTAAGTGGCAGAGACAGGATTCTAACCCAGGTGTGGCTTTCCACGGCACCTCTTCCTCCTACTTTACCAAGCTGCATGCAATCAACATGATCCGCCTCCAGCAGTATCTTGACCATTCCTGATCTTTGTAGTTGTTCCAGTAATACTGCAATTATCCCAAATATTTGGAGAATGGGAAATTCTAGTAAACCGAAATTGTACTTTAGCAAATAGAGTCAAATAGAAATAACTAGATTGCCAACATCTGTTCATCTCACAGCAAGTAACTGCCCGGATCCACCATCATTATGTGCTTTACCTGCAACCTGGGTTGCATAGTTTATTGTCTTCCCTTTTCTACTGTAAGTTCAGTCAAATAGGAAAGGTCTTTCTTGCCACATTTTATCCCTAGTGCATGGTATAGAGTAAGTCCTTAGTATGTGTATGTGTATGTCTATGTATGTGATATTATATGCTATATAGTCTATATACTATATATAACACATATTGTAATATAGTATATTATATGATAAAATTATATAATGAATATATTATATGATATGTATTATATGTTGTATGTAATAAAATACATGATGCATAATATAAAATATATTTTATCATATAATATACTATATCATAGTATATACTATAGATATACAACATACATACATATAAAATATGGCAGAATGAATGAATGAAAACACTACATATTCTGAGATAAAAGCTGTGAAGAGCATTGTTTTGGGTGTCCACTGATATGAGGATATCCCCAGATGAAGTTGACACCCAAAGTTTGAATCCAGGTGTTATCTCTAACCAGCTCCATGATTATGGGCAAATCTCTTAATCATCTGAGCCTAGGTAAAATGAGGGTGATCATACGATATGAGTTAGCTTTTACTGATATTTTCTATGTGCCAGGCACAGAAGTAATCATTTCACATGTCCAAACTCAATTAACCTTCTAATAGCCCTATTAGTCAGGTACTATGATTGGCCTCATTTATGGGTGAGGAAACTAAGGCACAGTGTGGTTAAGTAATTTTCTTAAGGTCACACAGCTCACCCATGGCAGGATTTCTGGGTCCAGGTCCCACTCACTTAACTTCTTCACCCAGGCCTAAATGAGACAGTGCACATTAAGCATCTCAACAGGGCACCCAGCACATACTAAACACTCAGGAAATACTAGCTAGCTAGCCATGGCCTCCCTTTTTTAATGAGGACATTCTCCAGCTAACAACATGTGCTGTTAAGACTTGACAATATATTTGCCTTGTAAAGAATGGAAGAAGAAATCAGTTTGCATAGATTTTATTTTCAAACTATCTATAAATAATAAGTTAGGGGAACTTGCCTTTCTTATTTAAAGGTCTAATTTAGATTCTTTATCAAAATGATTTAAAATGCCTTTCACCAGGAAACCATATTTCAAAGACTTTATTTATTAGACTTCTTGAAAGTGTGTTTTTAATGCACATTCTGACTTTTTGCCAAACCTCTTCTCTGAAACAGTAAAATTAGAGCAGCCCCCTCTTTAAAGAGTTATATTTATTAGATTTTTACATATTGATACAGTACAATTTATCAAAATAAATCTGAGAATTGGCACATGAATCTTCCAACATTCTTTATAACCAGAGCCTCTACTATAATTTCCCTCTGATAAATGTTCAGAGACAACTCACGGCAAAGAACTTCTTTTGCAAAGAATCAAAAGCTGCATCTTCAAGTGTAACTTTCTGTGGCCAACTTCACTTTCCTCGTTGCTATGGTTCCATTTGGGCCCAAGTGGTCATGTGTGTTTTATCTTGACACTGATAATTAAAAGTAATTACATATTAAACCTAAGCAGCTGTGAAATTCTCCAAAATGTGCGGGGCTTTTAGGCCACGCCCTAAAACAATGTTTAAATCTCTTGGAAAAATGCCAGAAGAACATCAGCATTTTGCGTCTTTTCATGTCATTAGCCTTAAAAAAAAATTTCTTCTTTTCTGTTTAGATTAAGGACAATTACTTCAAAAGAAGTTTCCTGTTTCTAAAAATTTCTGTGGTCAGATTATGAGTGATTCCAAACAGTACATGCATTACGTAAATCAGCAAAGGGACTTTGAATATGAGCCTTTCTTTTCTAGAACTCCCAGATCTCTCTGTTGATATGCAGTAGACACCAATACCAGTATTCAGGGACACTGACATGCATCTCATTTGACATATGGCTACTGTTTGTTGATGCAGAGGCAAGAAATTCCAGTGAAAAAAGAAACGTGATTCTCCCAGGGTAGAAACATTTTAATCTTCAAAATATTGGACATTACGAGTGCCTGCATTATAGTTCCTTTTTTCATGAACCCATTAAATAGTCTCTGTGGCATGGAGCCCCAGCTGCACTTAACAAATAATGGCAAATAAAAATGTGACCATGTTTGTAGTCTACTTTGACCCTCTGTATTGAGGGAGAAAACGTGAAGCGTGAGAGTCCATTTTGCACTACCATCAAAAACAGGACTCTTTGAAAAATGAAAACTGAAAAGAAAGATGAGCCAGCACCCACGCCTTGATGAATGCCCAGTGCCTCTCCTTCTCTTGTTCCAGTGTCTCCTCCCACTCAGACAGTGTGATCTCCCCACCCCACCCCTGCCATCTCCAGCAACTGTGCTCTACTGGCTGCAATGCCAGAAACTCCAAAGTTCCAAACAGAACATCCCAAACCCTTTCTAATCAGGCCCGGCCAACGTCTGCAGCTGCGTCTCCTGAGGATTAAACCTCTAATTGACAAGCATTACTTGGGCCTACCCAGCACCCATTTCTCTTTTCTAGCTGAAAAGCATCCTGTTTTTCCATTGTTACCAGCCACCCCTGCACACTCTAACTTTGACCCCATCTCAATCCGTGTGTTTGGTGGATAGGGACTCTTCTGCCCATTCAGGGCTAAATATGTCCCTCAGGCTGGACAATCAGAATGTGGCATACCCTACGCACAGTAACTAGTTTAGGAAAATCTTTTGAAATCAATAAGAACCAATCAGATGGCCCTTTGAGACTTTCTTAGGACTATTGGCAAAAAAAAACTGTCTTTCTAAAGGAGGAGGGACTGCCTGGTTTTAACCGTGACTTACTGGGGGCCACAGTGAAAACAACCCCTGCCTGTGGATGAAGCCAAGATAAATTGAAGAAAGAAACCCAGTCCTGAATAAATTATCCCTGATTCTACTATGCCCAAATCTCCTTGGACTTTGTGAGTCTATCAGCCAGAAAATTGCCTACAGGCTCAAACTGAATTGAGTTGGGTTTTCTGTGATTTTCAACAAGAGTCCTGATGAATATTGCAGGCAGTGTACCAATCTACTTTGGGCTTGGGATTTTGTATCTCCCTCATGTCTGCACACATTCAGCTTCTTTGCTCTGTCTGGTATGGATGTATCTGCCTGAGGGTATATGGCCCACACTTTAGGGGGAATCAGGAAAAAGCAACGATTGGTGGGTGAGATCTGGGAAAGGGGGGATGACAGGTCAAAGGCAATGGCAGAGAAGGCAATGGCTCCCTGAGAGCTCCAGGTGTGGTCTTTTGCCCACTCCCATAAACGCAAAGTATAATGCCCACGTAAACACGAGCGAGATGTCAAAACAACAGAGACAAAGGCAGACAAAATAGCTTTAGGGCCATAAACCCTAGTGTGTAAGGGATTCTCCTCTATAATCCAATTTCATTTTTATTCCAAGTATCTATCCCACCCACGTTGTGGAAACTTAAGTCTCAGTGTACGGAGCCCTCCAGATGTCCCTCAGCCCTATGGCCCTCACATGCCTGCTGAGACTTTGCTCTTGTTCCCATGAACCTGGCGTCCCTTTCCAGTCTAGTGAGAGGCTCTCAGTTACTGCTGAATTCCCCTGAGAGCACAGACATCTCTCGGAGATTGTGCATGGACCCACCTACTGGGACACATCGGGCAGACCTTCTCTCTCCAAGGATTTGCAAACTCACCAGGGTTCTGCCCCAAACCCGCCTCTGGGCTCATCATTCCAGGGCTCAGGGCTCACTCCCACCCCGGAAGAAATCTGCCCCTATACTAGAAGTCCTTCCTTTGCTCAGTTTGGATGACTTGCCCACAGAGGCACTCCCTCTTTAGTGATTTACTTAGGAAATACTTTAAAAATCCTTTTGAAGGGTTTAGGATTTATGAAACCCAAACGAGAAAACTACTTTTATCTCTCTTTCCTTTTCTTTTCTTTTTAATTTCAGGAAATTATGGGAGTACAAACATTTTGGTGACATGTTATGACTTTGCCACATCCCAACCATGATTTAAGACGTGCCCTTTCCTCCTACAACACTCACCTCGTCCATTAGTTGTGAGTTTATCCACCCCCAACCCTCCTACCCGCAAAGAATATTACTGCTGTGTGAGCACCTTAGTGTTGATCAGTCAGTGCCAGTTTGATGGCAAGGACATGTGGTGCCTCTTCTTCCATTCTTGTGATACCTCACTTCGGAGGATGGGCTCAAGCTCTATCCAGGAAAATATAAGAGGTGCGGCATCAGCACCAGTGCACTAATTTCTGGGGGAGGCAGAGGGGAGGGTGAGGGGAGGAGAAATAGGAAGTAAAAAGGAGCATAGCTTTTATCTCAAACATAATCTTATTCCACAAAGGACTTCTCCCCCTATCATGAGGGTCTTTGCGAAAGCCCAGGTGCCTTCCTTAGGAGGGAAGAAAACCAAGTTCTTCTACTGAGTAGAGGACACGGGTTAAGCCCGATGCATCAACCAAGTTGAAAACAGCCATGTCCCCTCTAGCCATGAGCAATCCCTTAAGTAAGAGGCTGATTAACACAGGAAGGCGAAAATCAGGTTTATCGATGAAGATGCTTTGGTATACTTAAGATGTTTTAGACAACAGGCAAATCGGTTTTTGAAAACCAATCTATAAAAAATATATATATATAAGTGGGAGGGACTGGAATAGAAAAATGGTAGGTTGACACAGAGTCTGGCTTCAGATGAGTATAGGAGTCAGCAATGAGGCTGGCAGTAGAAAGGGAGAGAATTTAAAAAAAAAAAAAATGGATCACCAGAAACCTCACGTTCATGTTCTTTTCCACATTCCTTCCTGACCTGAGCCACTGTTTCTTGAGTATTCACCATTACTTCTTTTACCCATCCATCCATCTGCTCATTCTACAAAATTGTACAGAGTACCCACCAACTGAGGAAAGAAGGTGAGGCTAAATAAGTCACATTAAGTCACATTAGCTCCTGTCCTCCAAGAACTCACACGTCTGATGAGGGAGGTCAGAGCTACAAGGGTGCCCCACGTGGACAAAGGCAGGAAGACAGGCACCAGGGCTCAGGGGTAAATGGCAGAATCACCGAGGTTGGCGGGACTTCTTGTGTGGGATGGCTGTGTGCGAGGACTATACCTGAGGCCACTCTTCTGTCTTAGCAAAGCACAAATGTGCACGCAAGTGTCGTCAGCTCAACTGTGTACACCAGCAAGGATGCTGCCAGATAAGGGAGCAGAGGCAGTCCTCAAGGGAAGGAGGACAGACGGTACCATCCATCAGGGCAGTGTGGCTTTCAGGGGATTCTGAGATAGAATGATCAAAACATCTGCTCTATCTGGGCCATGGAGAGACCCCACCCCCTTCATCCCTCTGCCCACGGGCTGGCTCTGCAACCAAGCTATCCATGCACAAGCACACCTGCATGTACACACACACATTCTATGAGGCATCAACTTTCTCAGTTCTGCTCACAAAGGAAGAACTGATGACAATACGCAGATCACTCTGTCCACCTCCTCCATAGTGCCACTTAGCGGTTTCTTTTTGGATTCTCCTAGAGTGGCTTTTCCTTCTTTGCCCCATTTCCTGATATAATCAACTGGGTAGGTACCTTTGGGAGAATTTGGGAAGAAAGGAAGGGAAGGCAGGAGGAAAGAGCAGAGGGAGAGGATTCAGGCAGGGCTGGCTTCTCCTGTACCTCGTACACGTCCAATCTGCAGTCCCCGGTCACAAGCCCCTTGGATCTTAGAACTTCTGAGCAAAAGACGTCCCCCAGGGCATCCAGGACCAGAGCAGAGCTGACGGACTCTTGCCATTTTGCCATAAGGAAGAAGGGAAACTAGAATCTTTTATGGACCTACTATGTGCCAGTCATCATACTAAGCACTGTAACATATTCATTTGTCACTGTAACTCTGAAAGACAGATCTTTGTTAATCCTCTCCTTATAAGTGAGAAAAAGGATGCCCAGAAATATTAAACCTCTTAGTCACAGAGGAATTCAGACCAGGATTTGAATCTAGATCTTCTATCATTTAACCAACTCTTTTAAAAAATTAAATGTATTTTTTTAAATATTTGAGTAGTTACTGTGTAGAGCACTCAACCAGGCACTGAAGCACCAGAGATTATATGACATGATCAGTATCTTCCAGTGCGAGAGAAAAGAGCACACCTGTAAAGGTGATAAAGCAATAAAGGGTAAATGATATGCAAAAAAAGAAGTTTATTTTGTTCATTTGTCTACACCACCTGAAGTACAAGCATTTGTTGATCCTCTACTAAATGTCGAGTACTACCTAGTGCCTTTCTTGTGTTTATACGTTTATAGCCTACAGAATCCTGTGGGATCAGTATTACCAGTACTATACGCATTGTGCAGAAGGGAATTTAATTAAGGTGTCCATGTTTATTCAGCTGGTACAAACCGAAAGGCTTAAACCCAGGCCATTCAAGGCCAAATCACACATACTGTCTCCTACATGTCAGCAGCTCATTCAAAAACTGATACAAGGTTAACTGATACAAGGTTTCCAGGCACAGAACCCCAGTGTCTGGGCAGACACTATCTCTGTTTTCCTGTTTCTTTCACATGTATGTATACATGTAATTCCTATTTATTCATTTGACACTTTAATTCATTCAAAAATCATGTGTTGAGAGCTCTACAGTCAGAGAACTAGGACAAAACTTAGACCAGCAAGATGCATTTAGTGTCTGTAAGGAGCTTTACAGCTATGGAATCACTGGTTTGGGGGAGTAGAAGGACTTGAGAGGACCCCACAGGGTCATTCTCGTGTCCCTGCTATAGCTGTTCGCCTAACTGTGACCACCTTCTGCTGGGACACCTGCAGCACGCCCTGAACAACACCTGGGCTTGACAACTCTGCACATCTGCTCCACACGTTTATTACGCTGGTCAGTTACCCACTGCAAGGCTTGGTATTATGTTTAGCAGGTCTATTTAAAATCTCAGCCAAATGTTTTCCTTCCAAGAGAGAAAAGATCGTACTTTACAAATCTGCATTTTGAAGTTCTGAAAAACAGACAGATCTGAAGCCCAAGAGTGCTGGCAGCCCTCACGAGGTGGGGGTCTTGAAAGGAGACGCCCTGTGAAAACCCAACAAAATAAGGAGGACAAAATCCAACAAAGAGCGTTCGCTTACACTTGGCGAGGTGCTGCTGAGAGGTGCGCAGCAGAGCTGTAAATGGCAGGATTCGCAGGGAGAGAGCTAGCCCCCGGCTGCTCGGTGCCTGGCTTCATATATTATTTATCACCTTTCATCTTTTTGCTATTTCTGAGGGCTCGTAACTGCAGAATCCTAGTATCTCAGTCAGGCCTGGTGTGTGTGTGTGTGTGTGTGTGTGTGAGAGAGATTGTGCTGCAAATAAAAAAGGAAACTATCAATACTAGAGTTTTATTATTCAGAAGCTCTATAGATGCCTTTAAAGTAGCTGTTTCTCTGAGTGGATGATTTTGATCACAGCAATCTCTTTCTCCCTTAATTTATTTTTTTTTTTTAAGACAGTCTCACTCTGTCACCCAAGCTGGAGTATAGTGGCGTGATCACAGCTCACTGCAAGCTCCAGCTCCTGGGCTCAAGCAATCCTCCTTCCTCAGCCTCCTGAGTAGCTGGGACGACAGGCATGCACCACCATGTCCAGCTAATTTTTCTATTTTTAGTAGAGACGGGTCTCGCTCTTGCTCAGGCTGGTCTCGACTCCTGAGCTCAAGCGATCCTCCCCCCTCGGCCTCCCACAGTGCTGGGATTGCAGGTGTGAGCCACTGTGCCCTGCCTCCCTTGATTCTTGAGAACAATCGCATCACTGTGAAGGCATGCCTAGGGCTGCATACCTGGGGCCACAGTCCTGAGACAAAGTACTGATTCTAGAGTCAAAGTGCAGTGGCTTCACTCTGGGCCTGCCCGGTTTACGAGGCTCTGAGCTGGAGATGATCTGTCCTGTACGGCCTGCCTCGTTAGGGAGGAAAGACTCACATCAGGCTACGGGTGGTGCCCTTCACACGTCCCCCTGATTGTGTCACCTGAAAAGGAGCCAGGGGTTTGCTTTCAGCATGGACACTTCCTGGAGTACCACAGAATAGGGTGCCAAAAACTTCTCTTCAGTAAGGAACTCACTACTAGAGCAAGTCAGAGGAATAAAGCCATCCATAGAGAGGTAGAAATGTAGAGCCATTTTCAGCAGAAAAAATGTGGCCTCATCCTTCAGATACAGTTCTGAAGCTGAACTGGCCCTTATGGTATCCTCTAAGATGACCCCCAAGGCCCCCCCGCCTCCTGGTATACACAACCTTTTATAAACCCCTCCTGTTGGGTGTGGGCTGGGCCTAGTGACTCACTTCTGCTGAATAGCGTGCATCTAAAGCGATGAGGCATCGCTTTTGAGATCACTGGCACTCACGTGGCTGTCACATGGCAGACACCATCAGTTTCTCCCTGGCTGCTAGCCAGGGACTTCCATGCACACCGGCTGATCACAGCTGGCCTCTCACGGAGCAAGCAGTCCAAGAGAGGAAGGCGACACACCCAAGAGAGAAGCCACGCTCTTTTTATAACCTAAGCCTGGAAGTGGCATTTGTCACCTCTAGCATCGGTTATTTGTGAGAAGCAAGACATGAAGTACAGCCCACACTCAAGAGAAAGGCAGTAAGCTGAGCCTCTTAAAGGGACAAATATCAGTGAATCTGTGGACCTCTTTTGAAAATTACCCTAGTCCCCATCTGACTGACTTAGTGAGGAAATTGGGCATTATTTGGGCCACTTCCTCTCCCAGGGCCACTCCAGAATCTTCGGAACTTACTCGGTTCCATAGAAACAGGGGAAATGCCTCTAATCTCTAAAACTATCCTGGGCACAGCTACTATCTTCATACCTACAGCCTATAAAATTCCCTACAGTCTCACTTTGCCTGCTCTTTTGCATCTGTGGGCCATGGAGTGATTCCCCAGGCAGGGAAGCCCAGTGTCTGGGCAGACACTATCTTTGTTTTCCTGAGCCCCGTCTCTTTCCCAGAGGGCTGCCCTTGAGTGGGTAATGGGTCTCAACTGCTTGAACACCAGCTGCCTTAAGTCCCTACCAGCCTAAGGAGCCACCCTTCCCTCGCCTCTCTGGGACACTGAACATCATAGCTTTGATGAGCTGCTTCTCTCTGTCCTGCCTCCCAGAAGACAAGGACGTACACAGCCCGGTGGCCTGTCTGCTCGCACCTGTACACAAGGGAAATGCAGGGAGAACATGTACGTGTCTCAAGTGTTCTGTCCTGTTACTAAAATGCTTAGGGTAACATGCAAAAGTTACACTTTGAAGCTCAGAAGAGTAGCTCATAAGAAAGTGAACAGGTTTAAACAATTTTTATTTTCCTTTAATGATGAGTGAGGTGTATGGGAAAGCTTAAAATATTTTGCTTTGAAAGAGACCTTTCCAGCATAGAAGCAGAAGCAGTTATGTCCAGTCTTCCCATGCCCCTCTTCGGTCGACAAGGTATTCTCTCTGTCATGGTGTTCCACAGAGGATGCATACCTTGCACGTATGCACAAATACTGGCACCTCAATTCCACTGCAAGTTCTCCACAAAGCATCCCTTTGCACAGACTCTGCTTTGATGCCAGTAAAGTACAGACTCAGATATAAACAACCACCAGAGTCACACATTCTTACCCCATTCCCCAATTAGGTAAAAAATTCAAAACCTCTTCCATCACTTTAGGTCTTGGAAGCCACCTTCTTCTCCCCTCATACTTTTACAGCCCAAACAGAAACTCCGAACTTTATTCCTCCTTTGTATACTTCCCTACTTCTACAAGCCCTCCCCCAGAAAGGTCAGCTGTATACAGTGTCTGTCCCCAAGGCTCAGGGCAGTTTGGCCAGTTATTATAATATCTTAACGTATATTCTTTCTTGGAGAAATATCAGTCTGAGAAATGCAAATGTGAAGGAAAACTTTTTCTCCAACCACAAAACTTTTGAATTCATTTTAAAATAAAGATTAGATATGTGGTTTGTGAATCCAGGCTTTCTTATCTTGTTTTGCAGTGGTTCACCCAAATTTGATGAACTTAACTTGCCAGGGGGCAGCCACTTCTTCCACATATGGGCATATCTGAGCCTCAAATCAAAGCTTCTGTGGTTGACTCACTGTAAACAGGACCCTACTTAACTAGCCAAGGGAGCTAATTCAAAACTACATAGTTCAGGCTTTGAGCAGAGGTGAGGTATTTCTTTTAAAAAGTATGGGTTACATTGTATTAAAAGGCCATAAATGGACCTGAAATTTAATATGCATGATGATGTGTCAATTTCAATTATAAATAAGGAAAATCCTATTTGATTAATGGGCCAATATATTCCACTGAAATCACATTTTGCACCCAAATGTGCACACTGGCAGAGTGCCTGCCTTCATCCTTATTTTGTTTTGTAATTTGCAACTTACTCATTTTCAACTGGCCAAAAGGAGCTCAAAAAATGTATTATAAACAACCAAGAAAAAGTGTTCAGGCTACCTAAAGTGTATGAGAATGGTAAGTTCCTAGGGTCTTTAAACGATAACTGAAACAAATGTGCTAGAACTAGACTTACCACTTTTTCATCGTGGGATGGACTAAATTACCCATTACATAGGAATTGCACATAAAAACCTTTCTCCACATCAAGTGATAGATCAAAGGAAGGGAAGATGAGTGGTCCACAGGCAGGAGCCACGCCTCCCGAATTCTAAGACCAGGATTGAGCAGTCTGCATTTTAACTACCTCTCCATGACATGAAACACTATTCATGTGTCTCCCACTGAGGAAAGTCAGGTAGGCTCAGCTACAAAGATTTTCTTCCGTTCACCCCCCTCCCCTTTTCCATTCCATCGGAAGGATGACAGTTCACTGACTGGGCTCAGGTGAATCTAATTTAAAATCTGGACTCCAGGAGTCCCTCCCATCTGAGCTTTGCAGGGAGGGCATCTGTCAGCATCACAGTGTGGGTCCGTGGCATATTTACGATTTCAATGATGGCTCGCTCATTCCCACAGCAGCTGTAGTGGCTCCTTCACCCCACCCCCATCTGCATGGAAACTACCTAACCAGATATCCTGACTTCCACTGACAAATGAAAGCTCGACGTGGCCTCCTGTCATCCTTCTGCCCACATCCCTCCTCTTTCAGAGTGCTGAAGGGCCATCAATATGTCAATCGAACAATCCTCTTGCAGTTGTGCTACATGTTTATCAATATTCTAAAGAAGTCGTGCATTCATTCTCTCGTTCATTTAACAGACACTTGCCAAAAGTCTCCTATGGGCCAGTCACTCACCCCATCATTGGAATACAGCCATAAACATGCCAGCCCAGTGTCTGACCTCGAGGGGCTCACTTCTCTCACACCTTCCACATGGGTCGCTTCTTGACCTATTAGCAATCTTCTGTTTCTATTCATTTCCTAAAAGCGGATGGCAAATGACAGCCAGGTCTCTGCTGAGGATTTCTATTTCGGACATGTCCAAGGCCTAAAGCAAAGAAAGGGCAGCCCTGCAGGATTTGCACCTCTCCTGGGATGGGAGGATGTGGCTGAACCAGCAAGGGCCCTGAACTGGGAGTCGGGAGAGGCACAGAGCACAGGATTCAATAAACATGCATCAGGTCCCATTAAGTGGCAGCAGCACTGCCCGCAGATCTGGGCACACAGAGATGAACCAGACAGGCTCCAGCCCTCTGGGGACTGACAGTCTAGGTGAAATCAAAGTGGGCAGGAGAGCAGATAAACAATAAACAAATCCATAGATGGAGTCTTTGCACCTGACTATAAACGCTGTTAAAATAACAAAGACAGCAATGGAAGTCTGGGAGCGAGGCCCAGCCCTATCCCCTCTGGCCTCAGTTTTCTCATCTATAAAATGAGTGTCATCCTAGATAATCTTCAAGGTCCCTTCCCCTGGCCTGGTCTGTGCCATCTTCCCAAATCCACCTTCCACTTCCTTCCTACACCTTTTTGGAACACTCTGCCCGTCCATAGGTTTGAGCAGTCACGCCCAGCCAGGAATGAACAAATGATCACTCACCTTAGAGGAGCACTCAGCAGTTACCGAGAGCTTTCACAGACACTACCTCATTTAATCCCGTCATCTTTACACACATAGACCAGGGCAGATGTTGTTTTTTCCCTTTTGCAGATAAAAACATTCCAGGCTCAGGGAAGTGAAATGACTTGATGAAAATCTGAGAAGGAGACATGAGCAATTAAGCTGAATTTAAAACCAGGCCTTCGACTTACAAATTCCATGCATGTATAAACTGCTAATCAGAAAACACATGTGAAAAGAAAGAATGGAGGGAGACAGGAGGAAGGAAGAAAGAAAAGCCCTGGTGGCTAACGAGAGGTAGTCCATGCGTGGATAGCAAGCAATGGACAGACTCAATTTATGGCAAACTCAGCAAAGGCTAAGGACCCTGGAAGCTGCTGTCTGGCCTACAGCAAGCAGGGCTAGACGATTCTGCTTCTATCACTGACATCTGTACCCTTAACCTCTGTCAACTCCATGGCCCCATGGAGTCCTTCTCCAGCACTGGTCCATGAACCTACCAAGTGCCTCATGCAGTGGGAACTAGTTTAGAGCCACAAAGACACTGTTTGCCAACAAGTATTAGTAACCTCTGAGCAACATCCTAGGCACCAGAAATGAAGCTAGATGTGCAACCAAACTCTCCTGTCATCAGAGCATGTCTTCCCCTCCGCTAAGTCCACGAACACCAAGTGCCCACCTCCAATGACCACTTCCACACACAGGCCCTGAGGAAGCACATTTGTGTGCAGAGACAAAGGCAAGGAAACTGGACCAAGCCTGGGTTCTACCAAATCGGAGTTTTCTCTTCCCATACGGAATAAACCCAAACTAAATTCCCAGGATATTATTAAGCCATCCTTTCCTCACCCCTAAATCGAGTTCAGAGATTGTGATTGTCACATGTTCTTCTATTGTATTCACAAAAACCAACAGGTGCCACATATTGAACATTTATTAACCAATAAAAAAAGAGAGAATGTGTATGAATCAAAAGTAATTAAGGTTAAGTCTTGGGTTGATTCCACATCTTTCCAATTGTGAATTGTGCTGCAATAAACATTTGAATGCAAGTGTTTTTTGATGAAAAGTCTTCTTTTCCTTAGGGTAGATACCCAATAGTGGGATTGCTGGATGGAATGGTAGATCTACTTTTAGTTCATTGAGGAATCTCCATACTTATGAAAGAAGTAGTATAATTTCCCCCACCTGAAGGGAGAAACTGAAGTTCAGCACAGTGAACATCCACCCAGGTTTATACAGCATGCAACAGGCTGAGCCAGCATGCCCATTAGTGTCTAATTCCAGAGCGTGAGCTCCCACCCTCCGCATGTCCTGCCCCACATGCTAAGCTCCCGGAATGCTGGCAGTGGGATCAGCAGCAGCCAGTCCACTTCTAATGCTCTCATTTACCAGAGAGGTGGAGTGGTCTGAGGGCCTTGCAAGGGGCAAACAAGACTCGTTTCATTTGGTCATTTGACAAATATTTACCAAGGTTCTACTAAGTGCCAGACATCAGGGATTCAGCATTGAATAAAACTGAGTGCTTGTATTCCAGTAGGGAGACATACCATATGTAATTAAACAATGAAAAGGTATAAGGTCAGTCATGGATGGGTGTTACAAAGAAAAATAAAGCTGGGCATGAGAGTGATTGGGGCAATTTTAGACTGAATGGTCAGGATCTTTCCGGTGCAGCGAAATCCGAAGAGACCAGATACCAGCTTCGATGAGTAAGACCCAAGCTTTCTCCCTCTAAGGAACCAAATACAAAAAAAGAGAAAGGAAGGAAGGAAGGAAAGAAGGAAGGAAGGAAGGAAGGGAGGGAGGGACGGAGGGAGGGAGGGAGGAAAGAAGGAAGGGGAGAGAAAGATCTTTCCCTGGATGAATATTAATACTGAAGTATCTGCCTTTGGATTAAGCAAAGACGTAGTGATCACTGCACATGGTTAGACTTCACGTAGGAGTGCTTGGGTGGGCCTTGTTATAACAGCCAGGAAATGAATGCCACATCATAATGCTGGAGAACAGAGTTTCATGCAGTGAAACATCATTTTTATTTTCCTACTTGTGTATAACATAATTCATATAAAATCATGTTTCCTTCACTGTAAAAACATTTCATTAGTGCCCACCAGGTTCCCAGCACTGCAGAAGACTTCAAGTGGGATTAAAATACCATATAAGACCCAGTCCCTACCCTAAATGAGGAGCACATGCTTGTGCCCCAGAAGCCCCTGCAAGGTCTGAGCTGCGTGGAGTTGGCAGGTCTTTAAGAGAGAAGGTGTGACTTGCTTTGAATTCTGAAGTGACTAAATTGTAGACAAGGGGAGTAAAAGGAAAATCAGGAATGTTTCCCAAGTAGGAATACTGCCATGACCAGAATTTCAGAAGCCAAAATGGTCCAGTGTGCTTTGGAAAGAGCAGGGAGCTCAACCTGGCCACCCCGGCACATGGGGTGGAGTAACAAGTGCACCCTGCTTGTGTGGAGCTTCATGTGGCATCAGACTAGGAATGGGAATATGAGACAAGCAGAGGTCTATGAAGAATGACCTAGAAGGAGAATTGTTGGAAAAGGAAAGAATATTAACAAGTGAAGAACCATTTAGAAGCCAATGCAATGCTCTAAAAGAAACTGGGAAAGGAGGCAGTGAAGATGACATATTTTAAAAGAAGGCATAGTGTCTTTGTAATGGGTCCTGTAGGTTAGATAAATCTCATCTCCTCAAATCCCCTTTCTTATATGTTTCTGGTTTGGGTGGCCTATGAAAAAGATTTTTAGGTAGAGTCAGAGGGCACAAGAAAAGAGCAAACATTCTGCAACTCATACATCGTTGCAGATGTGCTGACTTGCGGCCTTCGTGTGAAGCAGCAGCAGCAGGATCTGCAGCCACTTCACCCTCCCCTAGATCTTCCCTCAGCTTCTCCAACTACTAGTCCAGGTTTGTGCATTTAGCTCCAGGATGTAGGGTCTCAGTTTCTGGATGACACTCCTACCATCAAATTCAGAGGCAGTAAGAAGTGACACAGGTATTGTTTCATCCAACTTGCTCTTTTGTTCTGCACTTCACACCTACTTTTTCTCCTCTGGATGACCTGCCCTGCAGGCTTGAACCTCCAGCACGGAATGTAAAAGCAACTGCAGAACAGCCTTACAGAAACTCTTTAATCAGCTGCCACAATTATATAACATCAAATCCCATCAAATTCCTGTAAATTATATGATGTATATATATGTGTGTGTGTGTGCATGCAAGCACAGTGTGTGTGTGTGTGTGTGTGTGTGTGTGTATCTTAGTATATCTTAGTGGTTCCACTTTTCCAGTTTAACTCTCAGTGACAAAAAGGCAATGACATAGGATATTGAAGGTTAGGAATAATAAAAAATGATTAAATAACAGCAAAAAGAATAACCAACAGTTATTGAACACTTTCTATTTTTTCAGTGCTATGCAAAGTATTTTACATAATCCTCACACTAATCCTTGCAATAACCCTAGAGGTAGCTACTGCTATTTCTAATTTTCATCAGGAGATCATCTTAGTAGCTCATAGATTTAGAAAGTTGCAACATTTGATTCAAAGCCATATCTGTCTAACTCTGGGTGATTGGTCACAAACACATTCTATCTCTACCATGGTGGAGAGGGAGGAGTGAAGTCCCCGCCTCATACGGAGCCTGGGGATGGAAGAATCTTGGTGCCATGAGCAGAAACAGGACACATCAGAAAAGGGACTAGTTAAGCAGTAGATGGTGAGTAGGGAAAGGAAGGATGGAGGTAAAGGTAATTTGGGACATGAAGCTGAAATGATGAGGAATTGTTAAGGGCTGAATGTTCATTTTCAAGTTAGAAATTACATATTTATTTATTTTTTTCATAAAGAATGTTTGGTTGATTTTGGACTTGTATGTAAGTATGTACTCTTATGAACAAACTACTTGCAGATGGCAAATTGCCAAGTGAGGCATCATTTTACGTCTGTTACTTGGGCGGGAAGAAATGTTTCACATCTCCGGTAGGAAAGAGAAAAGTCTTTCTGAAGCAGTTAAGACCTCTAAGTAGCTGGCAGCAGAAGAGGCAAAGCACTAGAGAAAGATTTCATACCTGGGGGTTGGGGGCAGCATTTCCAGGGACAGAGAAGGACCAGAGGCAGCACGTCCAGTCTGTAAACTCTGGATAACCCGGAAGAAACCAGAAACCAGACAGGCCCTGGGAGCTGGAAGCCGCGTGATGGCCAGGTGATCCGGCTTATAAAGACAGAGGCCAAGAGGCCAGACCATGGGAAATGAAATGGGCTAGTGGCAGGTCAAGAAGCAGGAAGGGTAGTAAAAGTTGAGTGATTTCTTGTGTGATTAAGGGTTTATTTGGTGTTATCTGGAGTTAGAGGGAAATACGATAGGGGAACCCAGTTTGGGGGCCTCTACATATGCCTTCCCCAGTTTTATAGAATAAAGCAGCTCGCAACAGGTTGTATGTGGAGATTATTATTTTAACCTCTTCACCTCCCCTCTCCTAAAATTAAGGCCTCCATTTAAGATCACTATCTGAAACATATGGCAATTTTAAGAACAGTGTTTCCTGAATCTTCTTACAGAGAGGTATCAATGACGAATAGGTGTCACAGCCTTGATACCAGCAAAACAGTCACTTGTCACTGAAATGTCCTCAGACAAAGTACATTGTATATTTGTAGGAAGTCATTTGAGGAGTTCTGAGACTTAAAATTTTTCCATGCTTTGATTCTTCTTTTTACATCAGCTCATTTATTTCCAATAGTCTCACACAAATACACACATACAGAGACACACACTTACTCCATCAACACATTTTTCCCCTGTAGAACATGTTTTGATTGCTAATTTCATTAACATGAGAAAGATATTTGGTTTTAAAAATATATAAATGTGGGTAAGTAGTTAATTTTAGCCACTTATTTGTACTGCAATATGTTTACCTATAATCTTCCCTGAACGAAATTGGGTATAGGTACAATTTTTCAGTAGATTGGCAATATTTTTATGTTCTCTGATTTTTAACAAGCTTAGTAAGAATAAAAAGCTTCAACTCTGAACCTTTAAAATTTTAGCTGTACACTTTCTCAGATCATTAAATACATTTTAAAATAGTGCATGCTGGGGTTTTAATGTTCATGCCAGCATTACTAAATAGCCATAAATTTTTAACATCACAGAAAATATTTATAAACTTTCAAGTTTATTCTTACAAACTCATTTTTATGCATAGATAATATTAGGGGATTTGGGAGAACATTCCCTCATTATCTTCCAAAATCAAGATTTGAAAATATAAGTTTCTTCAATTTCAGAGATCTATGAACCAACACATTTTTTTTTTGTCCAAAACAACATCAACAAAAACTTGAGTAGAGAAACTTAAGACACTAATAAAATTCACAATGGAATAGAAAAAAGGATCCTCTACTTCCATGCATTCAATGGATAGCCTCAAGGCTGAGCAAAGAAAACAAAACTGATACTTTAAAAAAAATCTGAGCACTTCTAATGCATTTGGGAGCAGGTGTCGAGGCAGCCAAACGGAACCTTAAGGTCACTGGGAAGGAATGTCAGAGCTGAGTTATTAAGTTTAAGCAGAAAATATGGCCTGAAAGTTTAGCTTCGAACGAATTAAGGATGTGCCCAGGAATGAGTGAAATATTTTCTCTCCGAGTCATGGGGTTAGCAGGTTGGGATTCGGCATCTGGGGCTTATTACATGTGCTTTAGGTGACAGGTGGCTTTAGGAAATGGAGACCTCATAGAGCTTTTAAAATATTTTCCTGGGAAGGGTAAATAATTCTATGCCTTGCTGGTTTCCCTTCTGCAGGCTGTTTGAAATACAAAATCACATCTTAAACCACATCAAAGTTGTTCCATGAGC
Source organism: Varecia variegata (assembly GCA_028533085.1). Taxonomy (NCBI): domain Eukaryota; kingdom Metazoa; phylum Chordata; class Mammalia; order Primates; family Lemuridae; genus Varecia; species Varecia variegata. Next base: position 12,327,729 of record CM052438.1, read on the forward strand.
AGGCAAAGGCAAACATCCTCAACTCTGACACTTGGCCACATCAGTTTCACTTCCAGCATTTTGAAATCTGTTCTGTGCACAACTGGTGGAGATCAGTTACCAAACCCTATTGTTTTATTTATAAAACTAATATTTATCAGTCATCTTTTTAATGCTTGATTTTCATGAACCTGAAAACTTTTATTGCCCAATTAGTTCCTAGGGTAGCCACAGATGTTAAGCCAGAGAAAATAACCTCAGCTTGGCACCAAAAATGACATGATGAGGAATCATTTCAACTTTTATAAATAAAAGAAATGCTCTCTTGAGTGTTTGCCAAGTCAATGGTCATTTTGCTGAGATCAAAGACAATGGATGATTTATTCATAAATATTTTGCCTTGCCTTTATTTTGATTTTTTAGTTGTTGCTGTTTTTTATTTTGGTTTTTTTTGCTGCTTCTTCCATTTTGTTCAAGACTATGTTTAGTATGATGTTATGAACCACCTACAAGTCCAAATTTGCCTGGAGGATGCATCTCAATAAAAGAGAGTTACATTAAGATGTGTTTCCTGATAATTAGCCAGCCTCTCTCTCTCCCATTTCAAATAAGAGAATAGGAGAAGAAAGCGGGATAAGTTGTCTTCCTTTTGCAGTTCTGGAATATGATATTGTTCAGTATTCTGGAATCACACTAGATAAGTTTTTTGCCCTTAACAATTATTTCCCTGATTTTTGTCTTTTTTGAACATCTCCAATGCATTCTAAATTTACATTTTTAAATTGAGATTTTGACAAAATGATATGAATCTCATTTGTCTTTTACTCCCCTGAAGTTATTTTCCTGTTTTGTAAGATCTGCATGGTTTTTAATCATATCTGTATAAGAAGCTTCATGATTGAATGAATTCATTTATAGATTTTGTATAGTATATGTCTGTACCTTTTTTTTTTTTAATTGTGATTCTTAAGGACAGGTTTTCCTCATTTTAGTGCACTATCATTTGCATGCATTTCTGGAACATGAAGTAGACACTTTAATAAATATTGTTGAGAATCAGAGATGCTAACCAAACCAGAGATTTTCAAACTCAGTACCTGCTGCATCAAAATCACCTGGGACAGTTTAGAACACAGATCCCTGGGCCTTTTCACCCATAAGAGAGTACAATGTAGTAGGTCTTGGTTAGGATCCAGAAATAGGAATTTTTTTAATTATCCAGATGATTTTCATTTTCTACCATGTTTAAGAGTCATTGATTTAGGCACAACCTTACCTGATATAAGAATTAATCTCATTTGATTTTCATCAGACCAAAGCCTCAAAGTATTCACAAAATAGATTCTTTAAATCTTAGAGATGAACATGTCCTCATAAATCATTGCAATAACTTCTCTTATTTTGCACTCAGAAGAAAATAAAGTAAATTTCTCAAAATTCTGGAGCTGATTAGCAGCAAAGTCTACAACAGAACTTTGATCCCCTGACTGCAAATTCCAGACTCTCCATCATCCCTTCTCCAGTGGTTCCTATTCAAAACCAGCCCATAGTCCCCAGAATCCCCAAATAGCCATGAATCACATAATGAGACATTTCCCCGGTGGTCCCGTAAGATTATAATGCTATATTTTACTGTATCTTTCCTAAGCTTAGATACGTTTAGATACACAAATATTCACCATTGTTTACTGTTGCCTACAGTGTTCAGTACAGTAACATGCTATACAGATCTGTAGCCTAGGAGCAATAGGCTATACCATATAGCCTAGGTGTGCAGTAGGCCACGCCATCTAGGTTTGTGTCAGTACATTCTATGATGTCTGCACAATGATGAAATGATGAAAATGACACATTTCTCAGAAGGTATCCCCGTCCTTAAGCTATGCAAGGCTGTAATTGATAGCATCTTCTCACAGCCCATGGACAAGGTCCCCCACTGCCTGTAAACTCATGGCTTCTCCCAAATAATTTCCTTGTTTTCTAAATTGGTTACACTGTGCTCTCAGTGAATCTATTGTCATATACTCAGAAACTTAGATTATCGCTGGGATTAGAGAAACATAAAACATTAAATGCTGGTGTTGGTATGGAGGTTTATTAAATTCAAAAGGACCATGTAACAAAATATGCTACAGCTGAATACATATTTAAATAAACGTTAAATAATGCTCTTTACAATTACTTGATCACCAAAGGAAATCTGTGTAT
>CM052438.1:12330415-12348961 GCA_028533085.1 Varecia variegata
GGTCGTGATGGTTTATTTTTTGATAAGCACCTGAATTCGGTTTGCTAGGATTTTGTTAAGAATCTTTGTATCTATATTCATAATGGATATTGATATGTAGTTTTCTTTTTTTGTTGCATCCTTTTCTTGTTTTGGTATCAGGGTGATGTTAGCTTCATAAAGCATGTTGGGGAGGATTCCTTCCTTCTTGATGTTGTGGAATAATTTCTGCAGGTTAGGCACCAGTTCTTCTTTGTAGGTCTGATAAAATTCGGGTGTGAAACCATCTGGTCTGGGACTTTTCTTTTTAGGAAGGTTTTATACTGCTGCTTCAATTTTGGTACTTGATATTGGTCTGTTCAGGAATTCTATTTCTTCCTGATTGAAATTTTTGTATGATTCAATATGCACCAACATGAGTATTCCCTATTAAATTTTCCCACTTTTTGTGCTATGCTTCTACATTGTTTTAGGTACATGAAATCCATTCTGCAGATACTTTTATTCAAGCCACAAATTTGGTGAAAACCATACTGGGAATGGAAAAGGAACACCTTCACCTAAGTGTCTTCTTATCCTACCATGCACATAATTATTTTCAAACCAGTCAGTAACTTCACTGGCTTCTTCAGGCAAATGTGACTTTAATTCATTAAAAGCTCATGGAATTTCATCTTCTGGAAGGGATGCCAATGTGGACAAATATGACATTTTTGAAAATTTCACATCCAGCCATGAGGCGATCCAATGGCTATAACAGTGATGACAATAAAAACAACAGCAACAGAGACCTACAGGAGCCTAAAACACTGAGGGAGAGGAAACTTCTTCTCTAATCAGGGTAGTTGTAGTCCACGTGGGTGGCCCAAACCACCTCAGTCTCTGTCCTTACCACACCTCCTTTACTGCAGAGTCCTCTCTATTGGCATCTTATCTGCCTTCACCTGCCATTCCTGCTAACCCTGGGCACTGCCAGCAGTTAGGTTCTGTTCTATCCATCTGGTTAGTGTCCTGCTTAAACATTAATGGATTCTCAAAGACAAGAGCAACTAGGACATGGAAGTGTTGGTTAGTTTTCTGGCATCAGTTTTTATTTTTAGTTTTATTATGTAAAAGTAAAAACTAATGGAAAAATTACAGTTATTCTAATAAAAGGATTGTTTTTCAGCTAAAACTAAACACCTCCTTTGTTGAAGCACAAAATTAAGTAAGACAGGGTCCTAGAAGTAACCAATTCATTTAACCACTAGAAGCAGTAACGCTCCTGCCAGAAAATGTCTCTTTCGGCTGAGCCTAGAAGTCCATGTCTGACTTGCTTTCTCCCTTGGCCCGTAACTCAGAAAAAGGAGGAGAATAATGACTCAGCTATTTCATCACAGCCTGAACTGAGGTTTCTCAGAGAAAGAGGCTGAGGAATGAGCTAACATAGCTACAATTCTAGGATGTGTAGCTTTTTGCTCATAGTGAATTACCTTTTCCTTAAGGAGATTTAAAACTCAAAGAATGTTTGAAAGGGCAAATCAGACTAGTCATTCTGTTTGGTTTTTAGACTGGCACTGCCCTAGGGAGGTCTTGAAGCATAACGATCACATTCTCATCTGATTACTACACTTTCATAGAGGATGTTGGCGTCTTGCTGTCCACCGTTCTCTCACCACAAATCCAGATTTCATCTTGGGTAACTTCAGAGACCATGTAGATGACTGTCCAATACCTATCTTCACCACTTCTGGACCATCTCAACTCTAGTGACCATGACTCAGATAAAACTTTCCACTCCATGTCCCCAAAACTTGCCATTGCCCCAGAGAAATTATATTCCACCTTCTGACCATAATTTCTGGCATTACCAGAACCTTGACTTACTCTTTGACTGAACCACAGATCTTCCCTGGATCCCTTCATCATTGTCCAGTGTAACTGTCCCTGACTGTCATTGCTCCTTTTGACCCTGTCAGAAGCCCAGGGCTAATGGACTGAACCTGTCTGTGAACAGCCTCTCCATGCCCTAGACCCCATCTTTCTACTGTACTCTTTTAGTCACTCCACAAGCCTGTGAGTGCTCGAAGTATACTCTATCTATATTGAGTCTGTTCTGGCAAACTAAACACTGCGTAATGAAAGTCACACCAACCGTCCTGATTTGGTTGGCACACATTCATGATCTCTAACTTAAATTGGAACATTAGCACCAAAAGTGTATGACTGTCCTCACTCTTCCTGCTCAATCACATCACCCTCACTCTTAGCAAGCAAGAATGTTTCCTACTTCACTGAGGCTTCTACATTCCTCTGGTCAGCAGAACTATACGCCCTCTCTCTAAAAGATGTTCCTCTATTTATACCAAACACCTCTCCCTGTTGTATTCCCTTGCATCCAATTTCTAACTCCTCCTATAAGACCCATCCAATTCATCATCTCCTCTCTATCACTTGACCACAGATCCTCTCAAGCTACCATCACTAAGTATTTTCTTCCTGTCTCGAATTTCCTCAAAGAAGAATCTAAACATTCTGTGTACTTCCTTTACCACAAATTTACATCTCAAACTGTGCACATCATGGCACTGACTTCCTACACACAACACTCAGTGTCTTCCTCTTGCACGTCATCTTCTAACAACACTGAACTACTTTCATCTCTCAGCAGACACTGTGTTGCATCACAACCTTAGGCTTTTGCTCAGTCTGTCCCCTCTGCCTAGGCCTATCCACCACACTCAACTTCTAGTCAAGCTTTTAAAATCAACCTGAACACTATCTCTACGAGAAAGCCCCAACTGCTTCCTCCCCCAAGCCCTGCCAATTTAGGTGCCCATCTTTTGTGCTCAAAAACACACTGCAAGTCAGTATCATGTTTTATAACTATCAGAGCATGAGCCTGTCCAACTATAAACTGAGTGTGTCTTAGAGACAGGGCCTAGGTTGAATCTATCTTTGTATCTCGGGTAGCTAGCACAGGACCTGGCAGACGTACACACTCAGAAAATGTGTGTTGGATACATGCATAAAGGATGGAGAAATGTGAGTGAAAAAGCATTCTTGGGCTGAACAAGGAGGATTTCTTTTTCTGTCAGACTATGGTTTGTCCTATGCTAGACATTGCTGTGACTCTCACACTGCTACACTGTTTCAGGACCCCAGAGACTCTCTCATTCCCACCCCTACAAAATATAATGTAATCTTCCCTGATTCAAAAGGCACCTGAATTGCTTCAGGGTCAAAATGATGAACATCAATTATCCCAATAGCAGCAAAGAACAGATGCAAAAGTTAATAGAGTTTTCTGGATGACAGAATGCGGGATAAACAAATCCATGCTGCATTATATACAAAAAGATACCAAAATGTGGAGACATGAAGAAAATTTGGTGCTAAGCTGCAAGTGCCACAGTCTGGGGAGTTGTAAATCAGAGAAATCCTCCACGATTGCTACACTGATCACAAGAATTGAGCAGAATTTGCCACTGAGCTGATAAAGTAAATCCAAGTAAATACCATACTAGACGGGGATCCAAATGCTCAATTAGCATTCCAGAACATTCTTAGGGAGTTTCAAAGAGCCTAGCACTTTCATGTCATTCCGAGGAGGGAAATCTTATCCCAGCCAGCCTCTTTCATTATCCAGTGCCATGAAAAGCCCTCCATGAGGGGCTGGGAAATGTACGACCTCCCCACGTGCCAGAGTCTATTTTCAGCCTAGAGCCACCATGTGCTTCTCTGGTTTCTTTTAAAATCTCTTTCCAGAACTATTCTCCTTTTTCTTTTGTGATATTTCGTCTCATTTTCAATATATAATTTTTCATTCCATGACTTACTAATTTATATTTTTATTTAAAAATAGAATTTATTGGCAAGCTGGCACATAACTGCATTGAGTCCATTGTACCGATTTTGACCCATCTGTTGCCTTTGGTAACTACACAAACGCTGTGAATGAGATGCAGAGCCCCTCAAAGCATCCTTACCGTGAGCACAGGGAGCGTTGCCCCAGCTTCTGCTCTGACGGACAAAGAGAAGCCACCTGCAAATTTCTCATTTTAATGGGTATTTGGATATGGATAACAGGTATTCAGGCAGTGGATTTGCAAGCCGAGTTATACTGCAATAATAGTAAAACAGTACATCTAGCCACTTAAAAAATTAATTGAGCCTTTTCAGGGTTATGGAAATTAAATTTAGGAGGAGGAGAAAAAAACAGCACACACTTCATGCCTGTGTGTGTGTGTGTGTGTGTGTGCACACCTGTGTTTCTTCATGAGTTTCCAAACACCAGTGAGGAACCATGTTCAGACACGGCCGGTGTGAACAATGTCCTTCGTGTGGGTTTAATTCACTTTGTAAATACAAGTAGAATTGGTATTTAAGGGGCCATTCTAAATTGCCATCGCCCCCTCTGTCTGAGCATGAGTAACCTAACTTTTCTGCAGAGCATGTGCAGTTTGATAGACAGGTCTCTGAGGATTGCCTTGTATGTCAGCGTCAGTGAAAATGAGTTCTGAAGTACAGTCACACCCCCACGCATGCAAGGAATCCCAATCACCCATGACTCATAGATCCATTTGTCCTGTATCTTGCTGTGGATGGATAATATATTCATTTGCTTCTGGCTAAAAAAAAAAAAAAAAATAGTGAGAAACCACTGGTGCATATTGATGGCACCCTCAAGGAGCTGTAATTGGGAGAAGTGATATGTGGCTTCCGTACATGCCAGGGGATCCCAAGCTGCTGTCGTCCTTCTTTGCTCTGCAGCCAACTGGAAAAAATGAACCCCCAAACTCTCAGGAGATCTAATGGTTCTTTCTTGTTAGGACTGGAAAATTAAAATCTATCTCCTCAACAATAAGGGAATTTGTTTGCAAGTGCCACTAAGTATTTTAGGTGAGCACTAAATATTATCTGATTAAAATTACTCCCAGAGGGGAAAGTGTTAGCTTTCGTGTCTACTTCTATTATGTTTGAACAACGTACAATACCTGTAAGTCCTTCTTGATTTAAATACTTAACATAAGAGTGTAAAAAGCAAAACCACATGATGAAACTTCAATGTTTAAAGGGTGGGACGAGTCCGTTTATGGAGAAGTTAGCCGTGAGCAAGCCTGAGTTCCAGCTTATGGAGGGGCATGAGCGATATATTCACAGGCCCTGGTCATTCCCTGGTGGTGAGTTAGCGTAAGGGAGGCAGGAACTCAAGCTGCTACCTGCATTCGGTACTGATAAGCCTTTTGCTACTAATCCATACTACTAACATTCAACAATGTGGCATGTGTGCTAAAAAGCCAAGGACTTTATTATATTAAATGTGAATCATACTGGATAAAATGTTTTCATTTGGATACATTGATTTTGTTTTCTATTAGAACAGTTCATATTTTGGGACAGCTTTACTGTATATACAAAAGCTATTTTTGTTAAGCCTTTCCCGCTTTTGGAAATATCTGGAAAAGGATTGCTTTGTGTGATAAAGTGTACCTGATCCATGTATAATGCAATATTGTACCTGTTTTATTTCATCTTCCCACAATATCCAGTGTATAGTAGGTCCCAATAAACTATCATTTGAAATACTGAATGAATCAAATTAGGTAGGAGGCATGATTCACTGCATGTACAACTTCGGGATGTCCCAGGACATGTTTGAAACAACACGATTAAATAACGATGTACTAGACACTGGCATTAAATTCATTAAAGAGAGCTCACAGTTTGTGTTATACTCTCAAATGCCAGAGGACATACTTGCCAGCTGCCCAAGGCTTTCCAAAAGGGCAGGACCACCACAGGTCTTTGCTGATTTCCCCGGGTGAGAGCTGTGTCTGCCCACCAAGTCCATTAGTCACCACTTTCCACATAGCATGTCTGATTCTCACGGGCACACCCCTCAAGCGCCCTTTTTTTAGATACCCTTGTCAGTGGTAGGCAGGAGGAAGAGGACAGTCTACAGAAACACTGTGCACTTTGAAAAGGCTCTATAAGGAGGGGGAGTGAGCAAGGCTCACACAGGACACAGAGAGACCAGAGGCCCAGGGCTGTCCCTGATGCCATCTGTTAGGCCTGTCTGCTTCACGCCTGTGTACATTAGCTACCCTGCCCCCTTAACTACCCACTCCAGAGCAGGCCCCAGTGACCCAAGCCTGGAACCTGGAGCCACCAGCAACATCTAAAAGCACAGAACCATGTCTGTGACCTCATAGGAACATAGCTGGGTGAGTGTGGCCCCTCCCAGGCAGGGGCCGTGCACAGCATATTTCCACATGTACGTCTTGGTTTTCAATCAAATATCTCCCCAACCCCCCTCTCCTCAACCCCTCATCACCACATGTACAACAACAAAGTATAAATGTGCTTTTGAGTGTACATATATTTGTACATGTTATAAATTGCCTCTCTCTGCAATTTGATATTGCATAAGATTAAAAAATTTTGTAAAAATGCCATCTTGTTTTATTAAAATGTCCCCAAATTAAAATTCCATGGCAGACATAAGGGTTTAACATGGAGATGATAGAAAGTCAAAAATCACTTTACAGTAAACACACACACACAAATGTACGTTTTTTATTATTGAGGTTAAATCCATACATGAAATTAACCATTTTAAAGTGTACAGGTCAGGGGCATTTAGTATACTCACAATGTTGTACAAATCTACCCAGTTACAAAACATTTCCATCACTCTATAGTAAAACCCTGTCCCCAAGAAGCAGTCACCCCTTATTCTCCTTTTCCTCCAGCCCCTGGAGACCGCTCTTCTCCTTTCTGTCTCTGTGGATTTGCCTATTCTGCACATTTCATATAAATGGAATCACGCAATATGTGGCCTTTTGTGTCTGGCTTCTTTCACTTAGCATAACATTTCCGAGCTTCATCCACGTGTGGCATGTATCAGCACTTCATTCTTTTTAAGGCTGAACAATATTCCATTGAATAGATGTGCCATGTTTTGCTCATCCATCCATCTGTAAAAGTCATGTATTCTTAAGGACCCACAGCTTGACCAAGTGGCTAAGGGAAAGGGCTTTGAAATCACTCAGTTCTGGTTTGAATTTCAGTTCTCCTGATGAAGAGCAGCAAAACCAGTGGGCCCCAAAGGACGACAAAGCCAAGGGATGGCCCAAGGGCTTAACATGACGGTGTGTCCAGACCCTTGCTGGAGTCCTTGAGGCAGCACACACATCGCTATTATTTAAGACTGCCTGAAATACACAAATGGAATTTTTTATTATTTCTACATTTTCTGTCTGCATTTTAATGTTTAAAAATTGGCTTATTTTAATTTTCTTCATTTGTATAGATGTATTACTATATTGCTTGACCAGCTCATGATAAAATAAAATAAAACAGCATAATGATGTGCCTTAGTGTAGGTCTTAGTTCATTCATTACAATAGCTATTTGATGGGCCATTTTGATTTGGAAACCCATGTATTTTAATTATAGAAAAAAAACAAGTACACATACATGTGTCAACACAGATAAGTCTTATAATGAGGAAAAAGCTCATTTCAGAACATAATAATAAAATGATACCATTTATATGAAGTTCGAATACATACAAATCAGTACTATATATTGTTTAGGGATAAATCCTTATATAAAAGTGAAAAGGTATGGAAAGTTAAAACACTAATTATGATTATCTTTGCCAAAAAAATAGGAAAATGGGATTAGGAAGTGAAATGGAATGTACTTGGAATGTTGACCTGTGTGCTGCATTACGGTATGTTTTTTTTTTTAAAGCTATGGGGTAGGGACTGAATATTTTAATATTATTATCTATAACATTTATATATCCAAAACATTTCCTTGAAAAGAAAGAAAAAGAAAATTGAAAAATCATATCAGTTTCAAAGAATTAGGAATCAAAATGGCATCAGACTTCTTGAAATGAATAATGCAAACTAGAATACCATAGAGGAATGTCTTCCAATATTGTGAGAAACTGAATTCCAGCCTAAAATTCTCTACCCAGACAAACCACCACGCAAGTGGGAGAGGAAAATACAGACATTTTTACTGAACCAAGGACTCCAAATATGACCCACCATGCAACTTTTATCAGAAAGCTGAGTTTTATCAGACGGGTGAGCTTTCCCGAAATAAGAGAAGATAGCAATAAAAAGGAAGAAATGAGCTCTAAAACCAGAGAATCCAACACAGGGGAGACGAAAATGGACTTCTAAGGATGATGCTGAAGAAAGACCCAGGATAAGAGCTGGGATGCAGGCCTGGGCAGGGGTTGACAACTATGCCAACAGGGAAGAAGGGGAGAGTAAAAGAAAGCTAACTCTTAATACTAATCCTTCAGAGAAAGATATTAATAGATGATGTATACAATTTTTTAAAACTAATATGTAAAATATGATGTAATTTGGAAATATGAAAGTAAATACCAGCATAAATAGAAATTTTTCATCATAAGGACTTGTAGACATATTTGCTTTTGTTAACTATGCATATTTGACTAATATAAAGCATAATTTAGAATAAGATGATAACATTGTAAGTATCTCTATGAATCTGTCACAGTCAGTTTAAAGCAAATAGGCAAAGAGCCATGAACCAGGATGCCTCACTTTCCATGTATTATTCTCTGTGGCCTGTCTGCCTTCATCTTAAAACATTGTACAAATGAAGACCAAATTTTAAAAAGGAAGGAAATAAAAGAAGGAGAGAAAGAAAGAGGGAGGGAGAGAGCAGAGGGATGAGGGAAGATAAGAACTTTTATTTAGGGAAATTATGAAAAATGGTTTTCCTATAAATATAATTCTGTAAATGTCTTGTAAACAATGGTTCCCTCCCTTCATTCCCAACTATTTTTTTTAATGGCTAAGCTTTCTGGAAAACCATAAGGAAAATCATTGCCCTAAAAAAAGTATACAACGTAGTTTTTAAATAAGACAAAAGTAAGAATAAATAACAATAAAAAGCATTCAGGTATGCATTTATTCAATAAGTACTTACCTACCATATACTGGGCACTGTTCTATGAACTGAGACTAAAAGAGTAAAAAAGACAGATTTAGTCCAGCCTCCCAAGGAGCTTACCTTCTATTGGGAGAGGTAAACAGTAAACAAGAAATAAATAAACACACCTATCAATGGTGACAAATGCTGTGAAGAGAATTAATATAGAGTGATGCCAGGTTCTGACATTAGGGACCTCAAGAACAATGAGCCAGCCATGCAAATATTGGGGGAAACATTTCCAGGCAGAGGAATAGTTTGTACAAGTATTCTAAGGAGCAAATAAGCCATGTAGGTTCAAGGAAAAGAAAAGACAGCGAGTGAGGACAGAAATGAGGGCAGGTGGTCCACCAACAATGCCCACAGGATTGGCTAAGCATGTAAGTATCCCCTGAAGTCCTGTCACTGGAGGTGCCCAAGACATGCACCTCTGGCCAACTAAGACACTAAAGAGATGGGGCCTCCTGCCCACAGAGAACCTTTGTGTTCTCTGCAGCCACTTGAGTCATCAATGCCTTCCTCACAGTTCCAAAGCACAGCAACCAGGCCCTACGACAATAAGACCCTGGTAGCAAACTGGTTAGATTCTGCACTTAGGTAAAGGATCAGGAACAGAATCAGTCCCTACAGACAAAGCAGGCCTCCTGGATTCTCAGACAGATGGAGACAAAGAGCTTGGTCCCTGGAGAGGCTCAACTTCCTGCTCATCTTCACTTGAGGAACCACTAATTCGAAAACTTAAAAACATAGCAGTTGAAGTGGGTCATGGCATTACCTATGTGGAAGGAAAAACTAAGAGCTATTCCCCACCCACATACCCCAAGTAGGTGAACGTTTTAAAATCACGATCTCTTTATTAATCTGTCACATCCATTCTCTCTGGATGGGCAAGAGAGAATTTCCACAACATGGAGCCCTTCTGTTGCATAAATAAACTCAGGAAGGAGTCAAATGCTTAGTGCCTCTTTTCCAAGGCATTATTTTATAAGGAATTTGTTCAAAATCATGTTAATCCAGTCACATGATTTTCTCCTAAGGCACTAGACTCCATTTTCCCAGTAAGAAAATAAATCTGACAGTGGCAAACAAGATCTTAGGTGAGTCAGCTACAGATCTCTCTAATCAATAAATAGAACTGGAATCAGAGCATCGCCGTTTTCTTAAACTTACTCCTGCTACCAGGTACCAGAGAAATTGAGGTAAAGAAGGATCTTTATTAGCCTGAGGTCAAACTCTAAACTTCTGGGGTTTTTAAGCTACATTAAGAGGCCAAGAATTTAGGATTCCTTCCTCCTAGGAGGATCAATGGAGGCATATGATGGAGTGAAGTAGAGATACTAGAGAATGGGCCAGGAAGAGGCTCTTTGAGAAAAAGACTGAGAGAGATTGAGGAAAGAGATATTAGATAAGAGGGAGCAGATGAATATATAGATGATATATATGTAGATGATGATATAGATATATAGATATGGATATAGACACAGACACAGATATAGACATAGATATATGGCACTTCAAAAGCCCAAGAATTTGGGACCTTCTCCTCCACTGGGTGTAGTGCAAGGGAATATGTTAATTCCATTAAGTCAAAACTTTGTTGTGCTTTGAGTTGTTTATCAGACCCTGCTTTCAGCTTACTTGGTCTCCAGCAAGGACTTGGCCAGAGGAAGTTTTCAGGAAGAGAATGATGCTTTCTCTTGGATCACCTATTGGGTGCAGACCTTTGTTAATCACAAGATAGAGAGGAAAGGGACCAGCAGATGACCCCAAGTCATGAGACCTTAAAGCCTATTTCCCTCGTTATTTCATGCCCCCACAGACACACCCTTCCGCCATGGGAGTGAGGAACACCCCCTGTAGCACAGAAAGGAGCAGCCTTGCTACAAGTCCAAAGACACATCTAAATTCTATACTTATACAACAAACCAATCTGGAGGCAGTTACAGACACTGAAATGCAGTGCTTATTCACTTCCTACAATTCACCATAGCCTGCTTCTAAACATACAAACCTCTCAGTGTATTTAAAATGATTCTGTTTACTAAAACATATTCAACAACTTTTTAAGAACCATAACTTATAGTAACGTTAAATGGTATAGTTTCTGTGAGTCAGTATTCCTGCATCTAACACTGAGTGATTAATTACCTCCGATATTCTCTCCATGGGTATTGTTGGTGTAAATCAATATCTAGTAGCAATTTTGGTTTCTTTTTAAGAGAAACTAAACAATGAGCAAATGCCACAGACCTAAAAGAATTCAGGGCAGGGGTATAAATAATCTCTACCTTTACTTGTGTCCCATTTTGATTGGATTTTTATGAGAATACTGTTTCAAGGGAATCTGAATGTACTAGTTATATAGATCAATGCTTAAAAAAGAAGTTAGAAGAATTTAGAGAGTGAGGAAGGTAGGAGATGATGTATGGAGATAACTTAAGCAGGAGTAGGTAGGTTTCTTTGTGAGATAATGCTCAGAATGTCTTTGTTTTTATATTCTAACTTTATGAAAAATGCAAGTCTTATATCATTCCAGAGCAACAAAAACAACAGGAAATGTGTGTCACAACATATTTAGTTGTTTTCATATACATTTAACATATGATTGCAATTTTAAAAATTATAACTTTTTTCCCCTCTCTGGAACGTGAGGATTCTACATGGGTGTATTGCCAGGGCGTGTGCTTACCTCCCTATTCCAGTACATGCTTGCAATTTACAGACAAGGAAAGAAGTGAGGTTCCATAAATTTCATATGAGAATAGAAATTTTAGCAATGGAATAGAACTTTACTGGCCTATTTTTTAATAGCCTGGATTTTTCCTGAAGAACTAGAACATCTGCATGGATCTCACAAAGTTTCTCCAAGATTTTAGTGCCATACATATGTCTCTGCAAAATGTTCCCACTGAAAGAGAGATGATCTAAGCAAGTAGGCAAGTAGATTCAGAAAAGAGGGAAAGTAATGCACCGGGTTCGTAATTCGGGTACAAATTTAGAACACTGTGTATATTAGGATGCTGTTCATATTAGGATGCTGATTATATTTAGGGTGTTATTCATTTGGGGTTATTCTGCATAACAACCTAACATAAAGTGAGTATGAGAAGAACATTGTTGGGAAGTTTTCCATGAGTCTCTGGGTAGCTACACCCCAACGACAGGAAATGAGGGTCACATTACTACAAGAAGAGTTCCAACCATAGCGTCAACACTATATTTGTTCACATTCCCAAAGCCAGTTTGTATTGTTTTTTTATTTCACACAGTTGATTCTATTCTCATTTTTCACACATTGAAAAATATTGTTCACAAAAGAATAAGTGTTTTCAAACCAGGTGAGAGTTGGTGAAGAAAGTTGTAACTTCCAAATACATTGGAAGGGCTGTTCTGAAGAAAGAGCACCAGGTAGGCTGGGAACCTGTGCTCTGTATGACTGCAGCTGCATATTCAGATTCCCATAAAATGTCAATAACTAATAAATGTATATATTCAAGCCATTTTCCCTGTAATATCAAAATTCTTTGTAATCAACTGGAAGTTCTCTGTGAGGGCTTGTTTTGTTGCCAATTGATAAAACAATCCATTTCCCACCTCCCCCTACCTCCAAACCTAGCAGGGGACAATGCCAGCATGATTTTTTTAGCATCCAAGAGACATTTCCTAGATCCATTTGAGAATCTAAATGGCTTGATTTTGAAAATAATCAGAAATTACTAGAAGACATGCTGTCTATGAGAAAACGGCAGTAGGTGCCAGAGCATGAGGTACCCTATGTCCTAGAGCTTCCCACCATGTTAAGCCACATTTAGTGGCTCCCAAAAGTTCTCATCAGACAACTCAAAAATAGTTGCAAAACACATACCTGGTAAAGGACTTCTATCCAGAATTTACAAAGAATACCTATAACTCAATATTAAGAAGTCAAACAACCAATTCAAAAGTAGGCAAAAATATGAGCAGACATTTCTCCAAAGATAATACAAATGTCTAATAAGCACATGAAAAGATGCTCAATATTATTAGTCCTTAGGGAAATGCAAATTAAAACCACAAGCAGACACCGCTTCACAAGCACTAGAATGGCAATAGTGAATAAAACAGTTAATAACATAACAGGTAACAACATATGTTGGTGAGGATGTGGAGAAATGGGAACTTCTTGTACATTGCGGATGGAATTATAAAATCATACAGCTACATTGTAAAGCAATTTGGCAGTGTCTCAAAAAGTGAAACATAAAACTTTCATATGATCCAGTAATTATACTTCTAGCTATATACACAAGAGAAGGGAAAGCATATGTCCCCATAAATACTTGCACACAAATGTTCATAGCAGCATTATTCATAATAGCCCCGAACTGGAAACACTCTGTATTAGTCTGCTCGGGCTGCTACAACAAAATGCCATAAAACTGGGTGGCTTAAACAGCAGACATTTTTCACAGCTCTGGAGGCTGGAAAGCCTGAGGTCAGGGTGTCAGTTTGATCGGGTTCTGGTGAAGGCCCTCTTCTTGGCTTGCAGAGGACTGCCTTCTCGCTGTATCTTACATGATAGACGGAGAGAGCGCTAGGGCATTAATCCCATCATAAGGACCCCATCCACAAGACCTCATCTAAAACTAATTACCATCAAAGCCCCTATTTCCAAATACCATTACATTGGAGGTCAGGGCTTCCAATGTGAACTTTGAGGGGACACAAATGTTTAGTCCATAACCCTCTGCCCTTGACCCCCTCAATTCATGTCCTTCTAGTATGCAAAATATATCTATTCCATCCAAATAGCCCCAAAAGTCTTAAGTCATTCCAGCATCAACTCTCAAGTCCAGAGTCTCATCTAAATATCATCTAAATGAGATATCTGTGAAACTAGAGGTATGAATCATCCTGAGGCAAAATTCCTCTCCCTGTGAGCCTGTGAAACCAGACAAAATACAATGATAGGACAGACATAGAATACATATTCCCATCCTAAAAGTTAGAAGTAGGAATGAAAGAAGGGGTGACAGGTCACAAGGAATTCAAAACCAAGCAAGGCAAAGTCCATGAAATCTTAAGGCTGGAGAAGAATCCTATTTGTCTCAGTGCTCTGCCCTCCCAAACTGCTGAGGTGGCAATGTCACCTCCAGGGCTCAGCAGGCTACCACCCAAGCCACAGCTTTCTGGGGAGCAGTCCTGCCCTTTGAAACTGAGGTTTAAGCAGCCGTTCCCCCAGCCTGTGGTGGGAGTGGCTGCCCTGATCAACAAAGAAGGAGTTGAGTGATGTCTGGGGTGATTGACTCTGACTACAAAGGAGAAATTAGACGGCTGCTCCCCAGCGGAGGGAAGGAAGAGTATGTCTGCAATACAGATCCCCTAGGGTGTCTCTTACTATTACCATCTCCTATAATTCAGGTCAATGAAAAATTACAACAACCCAATGCAGTTGGGACTATGAATGGCCCAGACCCATCAGGAATGAACATTTTGGTTACTCTACCAGGTAAGGTACCATGGTAAGGAACCATGCCAGCTGCAGTGCTTGCTGAAGGCAAAGGCAACCCATAATGGGTATTGGAATAAGGTAGCTATAAACATCAGCTACAATCACATGACCAGTTACGGAAATGAGGGCTGTAATTGTCATAAGTATTCTGCCTTGTTTTGTTATGAACATGAAACACACACACAAACATCAAATATCTTTGTTTTCTCTCCTATCTTATCCCTTATCATATAACATAAGATGTATTGACTTTATATCATAGTGTTTAAGCACTATTAATATTACATCATAATATTTCAATTGAGATATTGGGGGAAGAGTAAACATCACTGGAGGACTTTACCTCTTCTTCTGCGGAAGGGATTAGTACATTCTCTGTTGTACACAGGATAGTTATATCATGTTAGTTAGAATTATGACCTTTTTGCCTTTATTTGGAGATTAAACATGGCTTAAGGAGATGCATACGGGTCCCAAGTGGACAAAGGGTGAACTTGTGATAATTAATTTTATGTGTCAACTTGAGTGGGCCATGGGGTTCCCAGATATTTGGTTAAACATTATTCCGGATGCATCTGTGAGTCTGTGAGATTGTTTCTGGATGAGACTAACATTTGAATTGATTTATTAGGTAAAGTAGATTGCCCTCTTCCCTGTGAGTAGGCTTCATTCAGTCAATTAAAGAATAGAATAGAACAAAAGCCCAAGCAAGAGAGAACTTACTCTCTCTGCCTTATGTTCCTGGTCTTAGCCTGGGACATTGGTCTTCTCCTGCCTTCAGACCTGGACTGCAAATTACATCACTGGCTCTCCTTGTTCCCAGACCTTCACACTGCCGATCCTGGGACTGTTCAGCCTCCACAGTCACGCAAGCCAAGTCCTTATAACACAGGTGGACAGACATCTGGAGAACACTAACTAATACAGGCTGGCTATCTTGTCTGCTTCACTATGGGGATATTTTAGCAGTTCTATTTTAATAGACCCTTTTAAAATGCAAAAATTCTCATTTCAGAAATGGAAGAAAAACCAAGGAAGCGGGTCGTCCTGGAATGCAGGTGAGAAGAGTTTATCGAATGCTGCTCAGGGTCAGCTGAGATGAGGACTGAGAACTGACCAAGGGATGCAGCAACAGGAGGGACCTGGATACAAGTCATTGCAGTGGAGTGCAGGGGACAGTCGCATGACCATAATCACTATAAGGAAGACAAGAGGCAAGAAATAGGAATAGACAACTGTGTTGAGGAATTATGCTAGAAGTGGGGGCAGAGAAAATGGGTGGCAGTTAGCTGAGGAAATGGGTCAAGAAAAGTTGATTTGGGCTTTTTTGTTTTAAAGATGGGAAAGGAATCAGCATATTTTGATGCTTGCAGGGTGGGGGCTTCCTGCAGTAGGTAATGATTTTAGTTAACCAGGAATGTTTGTGAATGTAAGCAAAGGGTGTTTGGGCCCCCAGTGTCGTGTCTAAACCTCTGCAGAAAAACTCAGGAGCTGTGCGACACGTATTTAGTAAGAGTTGTGTAGCCTGCCTTTCAAAGCCAGGCCTGGGAAAATCACCCCGTCTGATATATTCAAGCTGCATCCACACCTTTTGCATGCTGTAGTTGAGCTCTTGGCTTAATCATTCTGAGAAGGACACTTGGAACCAAGGATCACTGGAGGCCCCCATGCTGTACATTTCCAATCAGACCTGAGTGACACCACAGACTAATTTAAGCACCACTTGGCACTGTGAGTATCTGATAAAACCAAAGGCAGAAAGGGGATTACATCTGGTGGTGTGGAAAATGAAAGAAAACATCCCTTGATTAAAATTCGGCACCTTTCACCTTCTACTGAGCCACTAAATACCATTAGGTTTCAGCCTGTTATGGAAATGCAGAACCCTTCAAACAAAGTCATTTTGACTGGATGGCAGACAGGATATTATCCACCCAAGAAGCTGAGCGTGGGATGTCTCGGAGAACAAAACACGAACAGTGGGAAGAATTTGGAAGGCTCTGTGGGACCCGTGGAGATGACTGCAGGTGCTGGTCAGTGCCCCTGTGCTGTTATCAGCAGAAGGTGCTATCTTAACCCAGAGGGCATGGCCCATCACCTGTGGACAAATAACATAATGTGCTCAGGATATCAAGATCAATGACTCAGCAATCCATCTCCCCAATTATTCCTCACAATCGTTTCCAGATCCAGAAGCACCTGGATTTCCTTGCAGCCCAGTCAGCACCTACTGCACACATTGGGGACTACGCAGAGCCAAAGTGGAGGGAGGGGAAGGAAATCCACAATGACAGCCCTTCCTCTCCTCCCAGTCTTGTCCTGTCTGCTCCTCCCAATTTCTCATGCTGGGGAACCAGGGATTGTGCCCAGTTTCCTCCTCTTCCTCACTCCACTCCCTCAATCCAAGCATCACTGTGCATTGCACTTCCTGATTCAGGAATGGCAAATATCTGACACTCACATCATCACGCTACTCTCCATGCCTGCATCACCACCACTTGCACGCACAGACTACAGACATCAACAGTCGACCACTGTCTTCTCCACTGAGCCTTGGAAACCCCCTTGGCACATTATTCCTGGAGGGTTCCTGCCATCTGTCCCCAGCCCCTCCCCTCCTTTCCATGGCTACCACAGCTGGCCCAGTGCAGGCCCACATTGGCTCTCTCCCTCCTGCTTCTCTGCCTCGTCTCTTTCTAGTACCACCTCATGCCCACAAAAGCATTCCTTCTGAAAAGTCAATACCATGATGTCACCTCCCTGTTGGACATCCTTCCACCCTGCCATCTAACAGGGTCAAGTTTCAGATCCTGGGCATGACCTGCAAGGCCCTCCAGGCTGGACGGAGTTAAACCAGCCTGTGCCTCCTGCTCCTGCAGCAAGGTGCTCATCGTTGCTGCCTGCATGCACTGCTTCTCATGTCCAGGCCTCTACTGGTCCCTGAACCCCGCTCCTGCCAACACTTCCCCTGTCTCCACTTATGTTGCTCTGGCTAATGCTTCCTATCCTCTGTGACACATCCTCTGTGACACAATGTGAGGTCAGCATCCCTGAGACGCCTCCCCTGGCCCTCAAATTCCCGCTTAAGGCTGAACTTCTCTCTCTCATCACACCCACCATGTTGCATTATTGTGCTGTGAGTGTCAGTCTCTCACTTAGTCTGCGGTGTCCCTGGGGTTGGGAACTAACTCTTCACCTTTATATAGTTCCAGTGTCTAAATCCATGCCTGGCCCATCATAGGAAATTAACAACAATAATAACAACATGAGATTAATGCTTACCACAACCCTACAAAGCAGACACCTCTTATTATTCTCATTTTAAAGAAGAGAAAACTGAGTCTTTGAAAAATAAATAATTTGCTTAAGGTCAAGCCAGTGATCAGGCATGCAATAGTCTAACTCTAGAAAACAGGCTTTTAAAAATCTCTACAAAATGATTTAATACTAGGATCTGCTTAAAAGGAGATGGGGGCCAAGGAACTGCAACAGGCTTTAGAGGCACCCAGTGTAGGAGCCTCACTAGGCTCCTTCTATGCCCTCCGTGAACACTTTCGATTGTTAACACCTTATCTGTTATAGGAGAGAAGATTTAGAGCACCAGGGGGCTTTCTGTCTTAAGACCTTCTGTCTTAAGACTTGCTATGGCCTGCTATGGTGATTGGGCCAGTGACTTAGAGACAATGCCCTCTGCTTTCCCGCTTCTGCTGTGCTGGATTTATGTGCCCGACTGTTACCTAACTTGACGCAAGATGTTGGGGAGAACACACCTGAATTTTGCTAGTATCCTTAGAATCTGGATGTCCATCAGCATTGGAGCCTTCAGGTACCCTTGACTATGCTTCATGAAAGGCATTGCAGATTCTAAGACCTCAAGAGCTCACACAAGAAGGTACAGGCACAAAATGGTAACTGCAAATGCCCTCACTACTCACTTCTCTTGTCTCTGTTATGGGGGTAGGGGCTAAACCAGGAGGGAGCTGGAGATGGTAAAAAATATTAAAAAGCCCTTACAACCATCAGAAAATGCACTCATTGAGGCTGGCCCTGAAATAGAGGCTGTATTATCTGTTACAAGATACATTAGAATTATTTTACATGATTCCTTC
>CM052438.1:12349461-12419941 GCA_028533085.1 Varecia variegata
AGCACCGGCTACGTATGAGGTGCTCCAAAACTATTTGCCAAATGAATGAATTATTGAATGACCAAGTGAGCTTTATCTTTGTTAATGTGTATTGATATTGATGATTAACATCTACTGAATTACAAATACAAACTATAAAGGAACTTAGAAGAATTGGCTACTAATGGGGGATACTGAACTCCTGGACTAGCTCTCCCTAACAGCAGGGTGAATTGCTGAATTGTTACTAATACATCAAAGTGCTCCTCTGCTAGGCTGCTGGTCTACTGTACACAGAGTTTAACGCATTCTAAATCCAGCATTCAGCTTGTTAAACTCATTTTAGTTAAATATGCCACTAATAGTTCTAAAACTGCCCAAGTTCTCACAAAGTTTGGAAATCATTTCTGCTCCTTGTTATCTCAATAACTGGAGCCAAATTAGGAGTTTCTACCCTTCTATTTTATTCTGTGTTCATGTACATTTCAAAGTCAAATCCCTTTCCAAAATTCTCACACTGTGAATAAAATAAGAAAAGATCACTATTATAATAAATATGCATTAAGAAAAAAGATTAAAAGAGTTCAGGAATAACTTAAAACAGAATAATTCAGTGTACTTTGAAATGTCAGAAAACAAATCTTGATGAGTTAACAGTCCAATGCATTAGAGGCAATAATATTCTTTTAGCAGTTTTGGATCTTGAATTTCTGCATAAGTGCAAAAACCATCAAACCTGGAGCTGCTAACTTAGCTTCCATTTGCTCTGTCAATGCAACAATTGAAAGAAGCTTTCGATTCTCAGTGCAAACCTTGATTTATAATTAGCACCAACAAGGCCTTTGTGCAAAAGATGTATATTTATCAAATCAAGCTTTTGATTGTAAGTGTTTCAGCAACAAATTGGCCCATTTTAACACAGGATGTGCACAGCAGTACATCGTACAGAGTACATCTGTCATTCACCAGGCACCACCCAATAAAAGTACTTAACGTGCTCTGCTTCTCAATTAAAGTGAAAATCAGACTTGTTTGGGAAGGACGGTTTGGGAGCTAATTTCTGTCGACCTGACAGCCTTAGCCATGAGAGCTGGAATTATAATACACAAAAGTCTCGTAAAAGGATGATGGCTCCATCAACTAATAAAGTTGTATTTTTGGCATATTAAGTACAATAGATTATACAAAGGAAGAAAAAAAAAACAACTCAGAGAAGGGCTAACTTTTTCCTTCACTCTAAATCCTCTGGATCATGGAATTCATAGGAGCTAAATACAGATCAAGGAAAAGCCTGATTTACCCCAGGAACTGACAAGGAGTTGAGACTTTACTTTTTTTGTTTTAAAGAAAGCTTTATTGAAGTATAATTAAATTACAAAAAATTGCATGTGTTTAAAGTCCAAAATTTGGTAGGTTGCAATATATGTATATACATGTAAAAATGTAAACACAATCAAGGTAATGAACAGTTATTACCTCTATAAATTTTCTCATTTGCCTTGTAATCCCTTCTTCTACTGCACTCCCTCCCCACCCTCCCCTCTACCCTCTCAACCTTCTTACCTGCCCCCTCTGCAAAACAGTTTGGTAAAACTGTTTTCTAAAGTGACTGCTCCATTTTAAATTTCAGCTAGCAATGTATGAGAGTTCCAGTTATTTCTCATTCTCAGCAACACTTGGTATTGTCTGTTTTAATTTTACCCATTCCTTTGTTGTATAATAGTATCTCATTTTATTTTTAATTTGCATTTTCCAAGGGCTAAGGATGTTAAGCATCTTTTTCTTAAGCTTGTTTGCCATTCATATGTCTTCTTTGGTGAAGTATCTACTCAAATCTTCAGTCCACTTTTAGGTTTATTGAATTGTTTGTTTTCATACTGAATTTTGGAAGTTTTTTAGACATTCTAGATACAAGTCTTTTATCATATATATGCTTTGCAAATATTTTCCCCAGTCTCTGATATATCTTTTCATTTCCTTAACCATGTCATTTGAAGAAAAGTTTTTGATTTTGATGAAGTCCAATTTAACAACTTTATTTTTATGCATCATGTGTTTGTGTTTTTTAAAAAAAGTCTTTGCCTAACTCAAAGTCCTAAAATTTCCACCTGTTTTCCTTTAGAATGTTTACAATTTAGGTTTTATATTTAAGACTATACTGTATCTTGAGATATTTCATATTTTTTCATGGCATTGTGAATGGAATTCCTTTTTAATCTCAATTTCCATTTGTTTGTTGTTAGTATATAGAATTTCAATTTTATTTAATTAATATATATATATGTGATACTGTATATTGATCCTGTATCCTACGACCTCCCTAAACTCACTTATTACATCTAGTAGCTTTTTTGGAGATTCATTTATTTTTCTACATAGATACTCATGTCTGTGAATTTAAAAAGTTATATTTCTTTTCTTCTAATATGGATTTTTTTCTTTTGCCTGATTGCTGTGGCAAGAGCTTCCAGTACAACGTTGAATAAAAGTGTTGAAAGCTAACATCCTTGTCTTGTTCTCCCGCTTAAGGGGAGAAACCATTTAGTCTTTCACCTTCAATGTGATGTTAATTGGAGGTTGTAAGTAGATGGTCTTTATCAGGTTTAGAAAGTTCCCTTCCAACTCTACGTTTCTGAGTGTTTTCACTGGGAATAGATGGTGGGATCTTTTTCCCCAAATGCTTTGTCTGTATGAGACAATCATAAGCTTTTCTTTATTTATTTTGCCAATATAATGAATGACATCAATTGACATTTCCCAGTGTTAAAACAACCCTACATTCCTGGAATAAACCCCACTTTGTCCTGCGCATTATCTTTTTTATGTATGATTGGGTTTGACTTGATAACATTTTCCTTAGAATTCCTCTCCATATATATTTCCATGAGATACAATGGTTTATGTTTTTCTTTTCTGGTAATATCTTTGTCTGATTGTGGCATCAG
The DNA here is from genome assembly GCA_028533085.1 of Varecia variegata. Taxonomy (NCBI): domain Eukaryota; kingdom Metazoa; phylum Chordata; class Mammalia; order Primates; family Lemuridae; genus Varecia; species Varecia variegata. The sequence goes on from CM052438.1 coordinate 12,352,386, forward strand.
TATAGTATTAGCTTCAAAGAATTTGTTGAGAAATATTCCCTCCTCTTCAATCTTCTTTTGGAGTTTGTAAAGATTTTTTTCTTAAATACTTAGTAAAATTTACTAGTAAAGCCACCTGGGACTGGAGTTTTAAGAATGTTTTCAGCTACAAATTACATTTCTTTAGTAGATGTAGCACTATTCTTGAGCGATCTTTGTTAGTTTGTGACTTTGAAAGAAGTCAATAATTAACAATTTAAGTTGTCAGATTTATTTTCATGAAATTTTTCATAATATTGTCTTCAAACTAGTTGTGGATACCCAACCCTGCGGGTTTTGCTCTACACCATACTGTTTCTGTTATTTCTGCACCAGTGTTTGGCTTGTAAACACAAATTGCTACGAAATGGCAGTTTAACCCAGAAATTAGGTTATGAGCAAGAGAATGCTCACCTACCACCAAGAAGTAGCTGGAGGTGAGAACCTTTGTTACATGTTTGCATAAAAAAATCTAAAATTGTGACTTGCTAACAATAAAATGTCATTTATTTGGGCTTATATTAACATTAAACTCAATATATAATAAGTATACTAGTTGCCCAGTGTCTGAGGAGACTAGAAGAAAGCCATTAGAATGGGATATGAAAAAGGATGTACATTTAATATTACCTAACATTCAGTACTATCAGATAAATTTGTCATTTTTTGAAAAATAACTGAAAAAATTGCATGTGCATATAGAGACAAATAGAGTGTACATTTTTTTTTCAGTTTCTTCTAAAAGGTTTAATATTTGTTATTGCAGTTCTGATACCTTTAATGGTGAGAGGTCCTATCAGCTTCCTAGAGTCAACAGCATCAACATAAGAACATGCTCATAATTTGAAAAGAAATGGGCTTTGTACAGTCAGAGATATAGCATTTGAACACTTTGTTAGATGTTGATACATGCAACCTTATTGATCTTCATGAGGTTCTGTGAAAGAGAAAAAACAATTTTTACTTTGAAAAGTGGCTCTAGAGTGAATCTCTTTAGAGAAATCCCATTTTCCTGTAGACTTCCATTATCAACTCAGTGATGCATTTTCCAGGAAACCCCCAAGTATACGTGCTAGAAAACATTGGCAGGGAGGGGTCCCAGGAAGTGGCCAGACTCAGAGGTCCCTGCAGGATCACAGACTAATGACTGCCTTTAGGGTCTCCAAAGCATCTGGTTTCAGTAGAAACATGAAGATCTGGGTTTTCTATCCCCTGGCTAGGCCTCCTGCTGCTCCATCATGCCTTCTAAAGCCCTGTGAGTTGCCACCAAACATGGTGACCCACAACTCCAGGCTCTGAGCTCACAACACCTAGGGTCCCTCCAGCTCACTGCCTGGGATTTATGACCTACTGCTCCTTACCATATTTGTCCCACTTTGGAAGCTTCCAAAGAAGGAGCTCTGGCTGCAGAAAAGAAGGAAATGGCAAGGAGTATGATGGAGCACCCACTGCATAGATGGCCCTGGCTAAGAACGTCCACCATATTCATTATCTTTTCTGATATTCACAGCACTGTGAGGTGACTGTTATTCCTGTGTTCTAGATAAGGAGCCTAATATTCAGGTAAGGTATATAATTTGCTAAAGGCTATGGGGATACTATAGAAAAACTAGATCAAGGTCTGTCTGCTCTGAAGACCATACTATTTTCTATGTGCTACTATAGTTACTTGTATACCAGCATCCAAAATACTTCCTAATCCCCACAGAACTGAAGTCTTCATCTTTAGTGAATGTCTGTAAATGTCGTTTCCCATCCCAGAAACTAAATCTGACCAACTGGGTCTGGAATGACTGAGCATATGAGAGGGTGAAAAAACTTGCTGGCTAGGGCTAGAATCTTGGAGACTTCAAAGATTCTGCAAGAAGAAATTTAAAAAGAAAAAATTTGTATAAATTAGAGCCCTTGAAACTATTTTCACATATCCATTAGAAAGCACAGAAATCACAAATTTCAAAACATGATTTGATCCAATCCCAAATGCTTGAGTTAAAAATAGAATGGATTCAAATATTTGGGCTACATGACCCCTCATTTCACAATGCAAGAAGATCTGGACTAAAAGTAATCATTGAAATTTCTGCCATATTTTACCGTAGTTTGCTTCTTGCCCCAATCCCTCCCACCATTGCCAGTGCTGGCTGCCCTAACCTTGACGCCAGAGCAACAATGTCCAGTCCAAGAGCTCAGTACATGAGCACATCCGAGTTAATAAGGAATTAATCTTTGTTAATTTATTTGTTATATTTGGCTCACAAAGGATAATCTCTACCTGCTATAAATTCTAAAAGATCTCTTTAAAATAATAAAATGGTGTGACATGATAGAAGAGGTAGTACAAATAATAATTTTATTATGATTCAAAATAAAATTTTAAAAAGGCAAAAATATAAATAAAAGCCCATTTACAAAGTTGCTTTCATTCAGGGAAGAATGTCTACCTTCTGGCCATTTCAAAAGTGCACCAGACCCTATTTTAGTCACCCAAGCCCCTCCTTGCCTCATCCTATGCATTAGGAATTCTGCAAATGAGTGCCCATGGCTCATAGGGGTTCAATCACAGAAAACGAGTTGTTGATCTTTGGATGCCTGCAGGCCTGCAATCTGTGCTACAAGTTTATCCCTCGTAGGGAAAAAATAAAAAGGGGAAAAGGTGGGGGGGAAGGAAGTAAGGAGGAGACAAGAGGATGGAACCAATACAAGCATCTGTAACAAGCTAATTGGACCCTTGTGGGCCACCCAGCAGACACAAAATTAAAACAAACAGAGCTTCCCATTGTGCATTTTCAGGACGACAGCCACCCAGGCCCTATCAGCTTTTCGCCTGCCTCCTCCCTTGACCCTCATTTTTAAAGGACCTAATTATGGGTCTTTCTGAAGGATCACAAGGCCGTCTTCATCTGAAAAGAATAAGATATTTTGCCTCCGAACCGCAGACACCGTTAGAAGTTGGTAATTAGTATGACTTGTTAATGGAGTTTGGCTGTGATTAAGCAGTGATTGAGTGGGGGTTTGGTGCCTGTCAGTGGGTAAGCCTGGGAGGGTGAGGGATGTTTAATGAGACACCTGTTGTTGGGGCCCACTGGGGTTTGTTGCAGCTGATTGGCAGTTGGATGCAGCACGCTCCGTGCTGGGGGCTGGGCTGAGCCTGGCAGGTGGTTGGCATCACAGCGGAGCCTGCAGATCCCTCTAAGTCAGGGCTGGCTGCGTTTCCTGAGCTGTTTGCCCACGGCTGCGGTTGCGTGTTCCCATGTGATGAGCTGACTGTCGCTGTGCTCCGACTCCCAGCAGATGCTGCACTGCCCTGCGGGAGGAAGATGCCCAGGCCCCACGAGCCCCAGTCCCCACCGGACACCAGGCTGAGAACTGGGTGCTCCTGTCCTCCTCCTGCCTCCCCCATCCCCAGAGTACAGATGAGGAAACTGGGGCAAAAAATGGTAAGTAGTTTGTCCAAGTTCACACAACCACCTCCAGGGTCAGATAAACTGTACTCAGATACAGGACCTCTCAAACTTTAAAAGGATCCCTGTGGAGCAGGTTAAAATGCAGATTCAGATGAGTAGATCTGATGTGGGGCCTGGGAGACTCATAGAAGCTTCCAGGGGGCACCCATGCTGCTGGCCCAGGGACCAGACCTTGAATGTAAGTCTATAGGAAACTTTCATGTATTTATGTCAAACAGAACCCATAAAATATGCATGGCTATTGTGCATTTTAATTTTGTGATTAAGACCATATGATGCTTTTCAAGGAAGAGAGAGAAGAGAAATAAGACATAGTGCTTTGCCTAAAAACAGAGCCTGATGCTAAAGATGTCCTGGAGCTCTCTACGTAAGCATGTGGTGGAGGGGGCTGGTGAAAACGGCACAAAAACGCAGGGGAAACCGGAAAAATTATAGGAGGCCCACAGAACACACTCACACATCACAGAAAATTTCCAGGAGGGAAAAAGGAGTCTTGTCTCGGGGACTCCGCTCTGTCATGGCTGGCAGTCCAGCCTGCCCGGGCCCTGTCCTCAGCCACTCGACAAACTCCACCCTTTCAGGTCAGAGACCAGGACCCCAAGAGAAAACAGCTCTTTGTTCTTTCCCGACTTTGTTGCAGGATGAATGTTGAGTCAAACCACATGCGGGAAGTCACAAAGGCACTCAGCCACCTGGGCCAGGTTAGGTTCAGGTTCGGCCCAGGTGGAGGGGCCAGGCCTCCATCCTGACCTTTGCAGTGATTCAACTTACAATTCATGCCACATTTTTTCCACCATTCAGACGAAGCTTTTCTGAGCTCAGAAAAAGACCCACGGCCTCCAGCAAAAGTTTGGACTCACTCGGATAAAATTGATGGAGCACAAAAATGCCTGAAGAACAGAACCATTTCAGATGTCTTCAGGTCCCAACAGTAATATTAAAAACAGATAAAACTACTTGGGTAATTCACAAAAATATATTTTTTTAAAATGTTTCATCTGAAATCCCAGTGATTATTGAGGGTGAAAAGGGTTTTGTTCTCATTATCCAGACAACCATCTCATTTCTTGGCTCTACCAGACTGAGGAAGACCTGGCCCAAAGGAAATAGAGTCTCACATCAAGTGTATTTTCCTTGCATTAAATGATCAGAGTGTTCTTTCCTTTTTCAAAAGAAATAAAATATTTAACCAATGTGGACAATTTTATTTGAAATGTGATCAAAAACTAATTATCATATTAACCACAATTCGATCTAATGAAAGACAGGACTCAAAGAGTAAATTCTTTAAATATTTTTGTATGCATTTGCTTTCTGTACAATTGTACCCATGACATTGGAGTGTAAGATGTTTTTCTGGTGATTCGCATTGTTTTCCAATAGAAAAATAGGCTTTAGACCTCTAGAAGAATATCAAAGTTTCAGATCAGTCGCTCCATAGGGATTCAGTCTATTTTTTGGTGAATATGGGAGGATAAGAGACAGTCACATCCCAGAAGCTCACAGAAGATGCAGATTATGGCTTATGGAAAAAAAAAATTTTTTTTAACTGTTAAAATTTTCAAGTCCCAAAAGGTGCTACATCTCAAGGATCCATATGAAAAAGGAATGTGCAAGATGCTTTATGGTGGAGTGAATAAACAGCAGATCCAAAGACAGATGGATTTGGGGGAGAGGCCCGGTTTTGCCAAGTCCTGGCTGTGTAGCCTTGGACCAGTGGCTTAACTTCTTTGAGCCTCCGTTTCTTCATTCATAACTTGGAAGCAGTAATATTATCTTGAGACGTTGTTATGATAGTTGGCCATAAGGTACGGAAAGTTCCTCGGGTATGGCAGACACTCGGTGGAAACTGAAGCGGGCTTCCCGTGCTCGAGCTGCAGTCAGGAACGGTTCCCGTGTGGCACAGCCCTGCCAGTATCACGCTGGTAAGCACGCCCCACCAGCAGCAGCTTGGGGCACACCTGTTTCGCCATTGGTTCCCACACAGGTGGGCTAAAGCAAAGCCCATCCAGGAGCCCTCACCTCTCCCCTGGACCATTGCGTAGCCTTCTAGCTGACCGGTCTCCCTGTGTACCTGCCCCCTCCACTGTCTGTTGTCTACATGAAAGTCAAAGTGATCCTTTGAAAATGTCCAGCCACTCCTTGCCCACCCGGCCTCACATCCTGGCCCGCACCTGCCGTCCCAGTCTGGCCAGCCACCCTGAGCATGACTCGTTCATTCCTCAGCCACATTGCCCCTGCTGTCCCCTGCCCACCGTGCTCTTTCCTTGGCACGTTGCCAGGCTCACCCCTCAACCCATGAGATCTCTGCTCAAATCAGAGCAGACCATGTACGTAAATCTGCAATCCATCCATACCTCTTACCTTGCTTTATAGTCTCCACACCATTCATTAACTCTAACATGTAATATTTGGTTATTCCTAAACATTTATCTTGTTCCTTCTGATATGGGTGAGGGCTTTGTTTTGTTCCTTGCTGAATCCCTGCTACCTAAAAATATTACCTGGTACACCATTAAAAAAACTGATGATTAAATGGATAAATGAATGAGTGAATGAGTTTTTGACAAGTAGTGGGCCCTGCCTGCCTGTTTGTCGAATGACTCAATAGAACTGGTTCTTTTATTAAGGTCTGTCTCTAAAATAAGAGACCTTAAAAGAGTAGAGGTCATATCTTTTACCTACAGCTTGTTCCAGCAGGAAAGTATCAAAAAGATTCAGCCAGATGAGAAAAACGGAAGCCCAGAGAGGAAAACTAACCAGGGGTGAGAGGAACTGGAATCCAGGACCTGGTCTTCAGGCCTCAGCTTGGCCACTGCCTTGTCCTTGCTGCCCCTTTTCGGGGGACTGGGGCACCCTAAAGACTCCTAGGCAGTGAGTTAGGACTCAAAACATATTGGTTGGCTGGGTGCAGTGGCTCCTGCCTATAATCCTAGCACTCTGGGAGGGTGAAGCAGGAGAATGGCTTAAGCCCAGGAGTTTGAGGTTGCAGTGAGCTATGATGATACCCCTGCACTCTAGCCCAGAGTGACAAAGCGAGACTCTGTCTCAAAAAAAAAAAAAAAAAATGTGTTGGTCATGTGGCTGTCTGAAGATAGCCTGTGTTTCTGTGAATGTCGCAGATATCCGTACACATCCCATAAGGAAGAAGCAATGACTCCTTTCTGCCTCAGACCAGAAGAGTGAAAATTTACGACCCTGGAATAATTCCCAGTAAAGCTGCCTGGGAGAAAAAGCCACCATGTGCCGAGCGCCTGCTGCTCCTTGGGCACTGCTCGGTGGAGCTTTCTCCCTGACATTGGTCTGCAACGGCCCCGTGATCCCCTTGAGGTCTCTAGCCAGGAGGGCAGCATGCTGGACGTGCAGGGTGCCCCCGCCCGTGTTTGCCCCCGGTGCCAGTTCCATGCAGAGGAGAGCCATGGGTCCCCAGGGGGCAGAGCCAACAGCACCCAAGTCAGAGGGCAGAGCTTCAGGGAACTCAGCCCGGGTAGAGAGAAAGTGCCCTCCCCACCCCATGCCCCACAGCAAGGAGCCTCTGCTGCAGGTAGAGTGTGTGGAAGAGGTGAGCCTCCTTGGGAATCCGCCTGCTCCCTCACAGAATGAGCCTGGAGCCAAGGCAGCCAGAGGCTGAAACATCTACACAGAGTCATAAAAGTCAGAATACAAAAAAGGGAGACCCTGCCCCAAGCAGGTGGGGTTAAGAAGAGGGTCAGCAGAATGTGGTCATGCAAGGCGAGGAGTCACGTGCCCCAGCCAGAAACAACACCGAAGCCTGCAGCCCTGACCCGCAAAGCTACCAGAACGACACTGCACATCTCTCAGTGCTCACTGACAGGGACTGTATTTAAATTAACCACTACTTATAATAAATTGCCAATCTAGTTCACATTCCAGAGTTTGGGTTTAGTCATTGTCAACTAATCCCTTTTTTTCTTGCTAAAGTTCCAAGTTATAAAACCCTTCAAGATATCATTTTCCAGAGCTATATTGGATTGATGGATATTTACTGTCCATATAATCAAGATCCCAGTGCACTGCCCAGAATTGGTAGAACCAAGAACTTTCAGGAAGTAACCTTAAATAGGCTTACGTCTGTCAAGGTGCATACACTTTGCATGATAGCAGTGACCCCAACATTTTTGGCACCAGGGATCAGTTTCATGGAAGACAATTTTTCCATGGATGGGGCTGGAGTGGGGGGCAGTGAAAGGAGTGGGGGTGTCATTGGTGGAAGGGAGGTGGTGCAGAGCTCAGGCGGTGATACACAGCCCATTTCCTAACAGGCCCCGGGCCAGTGCTGGGCCGCAGCCCGGGGATTGGGGACCACAGAATTATAGTATAGTACAATGTTCTAAGCATCATATATATTATCTAATTTGGTCCCCAGTGGTAGACATGATTCTCTCCATTTTTACAGATGAAGGAAGTTGGAGAGAGTAAGTGGTTATATTAGTCTGCTAGGGCTGCCATAACAAAATACCACAGACCGGATGGCTTGAACAACACAAATGTATTTCTCACAGTTCTGGAGGCTGGGAGTCTGAAATCAAGGTGTCGTCTAGGTTGGTTTCTACTGAGGCCTAATTCCCTTGGCTTGCAGGTGGTCACCTCCTTGCTGTGTGCTCACATGGTCTTCTCCATGTGTGTGCATCACTGGTGTCTCTGTGTGTCCAAATTCCCTCTTCTTAAAAGGACACTGGACAGATTGGATTAGGGCCCACCTTACCAGCCTCATTTCACCTCTTTAAAAACCTTATCTCCAAATACAGACATAGTCCGAGGTTCTGAGTGCAAGTTAGGACTGCAACACATGAATTTGGGAGCCCATAACTGTGGCCACACACTCTGGTTTGCCTGGGATCATTGGTGTAAGCCCATCGTATCCATGTAATTATTAAATAGCACTCTTTCATTCTTAAAAGTGTCCCAGTTTGAATGATCTATTCTACACTCTCTCTACTATGACAGCGAGATTAGTGAAACATCTCAAGGACAGAAGAATAGATGGAGTTTCAACTCGGTTCTACTCACCAAATCTGCCTGCCAGCTCCTGCCTCTCGAATGCTTCCTTTGTGAAAATACGTGCCCCACCCAGAACTGTGCTTACCTGGCATTTGACAGGCTGTGGGTAAAGAAAGCCTAGAGACCCAGTGACTTGGTAGGCAGCACGCGTACGCACGGCTGGCCTCTGCGCCACAGTGCCTCTCGCCAAGTTCAAAATGAAGCCTAGCTTGTTCGGGTGATGGGGGCAGACAGGACTTCTTTTCCTCACTTTAGGTTTAGCTGATCATGTTTTATCATCATTCTTTGTGTTACAAAATTAAAAACAAGAGCGAATGCCTCCATCCAGGAGGACACCAAGAGAGCACCTGACCCACCATGGCGAGCTCTGTGCCAGGCTGCTGGCTTTGTTTCGCCTCCCCCTCTGGCAGGCCCGGCAGCATATGGTGCTTCCCCCACCTCTTCCACGTCTTCCACATCACATGCAGGGAGAGGCTCCTCGCTCCTGCGGGGAGCGAGCCTGGCCCCTCACTGGGACTGCTGCTGTATCATCTGACAGATTACAGGCCGCATATTGCTGGGCTCCGCCTCTGCTGGGAGCCAGCTTAGTCATTTAACAGTTCATTCAGCGGAGAAGGAAAGAAGGTGCCCCACGACTGTTAACATGATGGATTTTGTCTGGGGAGGGAAGGAGGAACAACTTTAAAAGTCCACAAATCCCATGGGTGGGCCAAACTTTGATTACTTGACCTAATCTGCCCCAATTTATCATACTGAAATGAAAATAATATAATAGCTTCCATATAGTGAGTGCTTACCATGTGCTAGGCTTTGTGCCAAGATTTTTAGAACCATATTTTAATCAAACCATGCAAACCCATGCAGTTTGACTCACAGGCAGCGAGAGGCAAATTCGAATTCACTTATACCTCTCCTTCTGCAGGTCTCCTGCCATGGCACCTCCTCCAATCTGCTTTGCAACCCTTGTTAAGGTGAGCTTCCTCAATGCATATTAATGTGCATCAATATTAATTAATATTAATGTGACTTCTGCATTAAAAAAAAATCATGACTCATTCATGTCTATAGTAAAGCATTCCAAACTGTGTCCCAAAGCATCCTTCTTCCACAAAATATTAATAAATGCTCTGCCCTGACCAGTCTCCCAACAAAGGGGCTTTGTGGCCATTTGTGTGGGAAATGCGGACTTATGTGGGAAATGTCAGGTTCTTCACTGCAGGACTTCTCCAAGCCTTCACATAAATTGTGAATTGCCACAAGGACAAGAGAGCGTGTAGTATTTCCCAGACTGAGCGCCTCATGGAACCCTTTCTCTTTCTGGGAACCCCTTGAGGCCTGCTCACCCAGACAACACCATCCAGGAAATGCTGGCCTCGCATAGCTTCAGGGCCCATCTGGACTTCCAGGCCCTGGCTAGTCGTGTTTCCTCATTATCACTCAGAAAAGGACATTTTCTCTTCCAATTGGTAGTTGGAACCTGCCTAACTAGAATGTACCTCAAACCCCAGCCCAAACTCAAGTTCTCTCTCCCCATCCATGTAACCCTCCACCTTCTCCTACTCCAAGGCCCAGGCTGAACAATAAACCCCATCTCCCCACCTCCTTAGCTGGCCAACACCCTCTCTCCTGCTGAAATTCATTCAAGCTGCCCAATCAGCCCCTGCCCATCCTCTAATTGTGTGCAAAGCATAAATGAACACTAAACCTGCTCAGGATTGCGTGTTTCTCTTTAATGCTGCAACAGTTCAGTGCTCACCGATCTGACTTCATTAGCTAGCTTGCAAGCTCCATGTGGGGCTTTCCCCACCCCCTGTATTTAAACCAGCAGTACCTGGTTTAAACCTGGGCCTGACCCCATGCTCCCTAGTGTGGCCACAACCTTCCTTTTCATTCTGGCCTTGCTGTCGAGCAGAGGTCTCCAACCTATGGTGAGTTGTACAATTAGTTCATTATATATTACAATGTCATAATAATAGAAATAAAATGCACAATACATGTAACGTGCTTGAATCATCCTGAAACCAACCCCCCCATGGAAAAATTGTCTTCCACGAAAAATGCTCCCTGGTGCCAAAAAGGTTGGGTTGGGAACCACTGCTGTAGAGTGAGCAACTCGGCCCAGTTTGCCTGGGACTTTGCTCATTATAACTCTGAAAGTTCCATAACATGGGAACCCACTCGGTGTCAGGCAAATTGTGACAGCTGATCACCCGATCCGTCTGCCCTGCCCAAGGTGGATTAAGATTTGACATCCTGAATCTTTATCCTCTGCGTAAAATGTCCTCATCCTGAGGTTGGCCTTTCAAGGCAAGATGCAAATGTTCTTCCCTTCATTACACATTTATCATACGCCTTATATACCTGTCTCCTGATGATTCTAGCCAAGTTGCATGCCTTGGCATCACAGCCAACCGCCCACTGTCACAGTACAACCGTCTCCCTTCTGGGTAATTCTTAAAGGCAGGGCTTCTGCCATGCACATCCTTGTGCACAACCTTGCTTCCCCAGCAAGCCTAGCACACCTCCTCGCACCAGGGGTTCGTTGCTCAGCATTTGCTGACTGATGGATCAGTTCTGATTCTCAGGGCGGACCTGAAGGTCTGGGGAACCCTGAAGCCAGGCAGGAGTACCCCAGAGAACCTGGAACTACCCGCACTCACTCCACTCCAGCTGGAAACTCTCAGGAAATAACACTAAAATCTTCACCTGGCAGAGCACCCGGCTTCTCTGTGCAATGTGTCCTGCTGTCTGTAACCCATTAGTTGTGTGTTAGTTTTTGTCTGGAGACAGAGCCCAGGCTCCGCTGCTGTATGCAGGCAAGAGTCTGCAGCGGGGCGCACTGCCTCCCAGGAACGGGAGACGGTTATGGTACAACGATGCCAGGTCATTCGGAATAGTTATCATTTCGTACCCTGCTTGGGAAATTGCAGAGACGGTATTTTTTAAATGAATATAAAATTGAAAAGGAATTTTGACAAGTCAGCTTCACAAAAGTCAAAGTAGGCCACCCTGACTTGTGCTGTCAGTAAGGCCTTGGGGAAGGTACTGGGAGATAAACACCCTTTCACCGTGACCCAGCTGTTCCCTGCAAGCTGATGGCACACAATCAGGCACAGGAGGAGGGACAAAGCGGGAATGAGGGGCGACAATGAGGAGCTTTCAAATCTAAGGACACACAGAGCTTCTATTTATTTTTCAAAAAATATATAAAAAATGACTTTTTTTCACTTTAGTAACCTTGCCTTCCAACCTGTATCAGCCACAAGAAAGAGAACTTTCACTGATTATTTTTCCTCATGTTACATTACACTAATTTTCACAAATCTACTATATGAAGAGAATCTCTACAGATGAGAGAATCTCTCTCTCACTCACTTTCTAGTTATAATATAAAATACATACAGTTATTTTAATTGATTTTATTAGTTGTTATTTATATTACATTGAATTTATTATACATGTATCTATTTGCTATATATTATTTAAATATTTATTTGATATATAAATTATGTATTTATATATTTTGTAAATAGTATATATATTATGCATTATTTTTGTACATAAATATTTATATGCATAAGCAAATTTTATGTAATTGGTAGAGACCAATTCCCATCCAAATACTCTCTGTGCCATTACCGAGGAAAATGCAGACCACATTGAGAAAAGCCACAATAATTACTATACCTACCTGGCTCACCTAAAGTCAATGTTCCTCTAAGGTCACATGTGAATTGAACTAGAGTCAATGCTCAGGGGCCTGCCTTCCCACAGACCAGCTAACCAATGCATTAAGACGAAGGACTTGTATTTCCAGGATCCCGCTGTGTTTTCTGGTCACATGGAGGTACAGAGAATGCAATAAATTCTAATGTCACAGTTTACTTGAACCTAGAGCCCAGTTTGTGGCATCTACTTTCCAAATGGTTAGCAACTCTGTGCACTTCAGACAGAATTCAGTTATCAGCGCTTCTACAATTCTAACATCTCTATCAAAATTCTTCAGTTCGAAGGCTCCATGTGTCATGTGGTGTCACCCTTAAAATTAGTTTCCCCTGCTCACACATCTGTTCTCCCAGGGAGTAGTAATTTCACCCACCCCTACACCCACTCAACTGGAGAGAGGCTTATCCAAGCATTCTGAAGACTTGAAGATAGTTCTCTGTGGTCCAAAATGACTGCCCTAAATAGACAACATGAAGATTTTTTTTTTTAAATTTAATGACAGGTAACAAAGAACAGAAACTATACTGAAAAATTAAAGAGAAAATAAGGTAAGGAATAAAATAAGCAACATCAGTAGTAAATGTGCTGTGGTCTGTCTTTTGATTCTTCCTTAATGTTCTTCCTATAGCTTTTATTAACAAATGTTTTAAATGAGCACATATTAAATCAGAAGAAATCTGCATCTTCCCTTAGGTAAAGCTAGAAACTCCTTTCTGGATTTCCAAAACCACTTACTTAGTTCTATAGTTAGTTAATCATTATCTAGTATGCATAATTCTAAAATTCAAATAAAGACAAATTTGATTTTTTTATAGCATGAGGAAGAGTCTTAAAAAATGCTCAATAAACAAAGAGTTAAGAACATTATTGGATTCTAGCCCCTGGTTCTGCCATGGGCTCGCTTTATGAACATAAACAATTCAGGCTGTCTCCTAAAGACTCAGTTTCCACACCAGTGCATTGATGGAGTTAGACCAGATTAACCCTAAGATCCCTTACAGCCCTAATAGTCCACCAATCCATAAAGAAGAAAAGAAATAGATTAATTAGTATTAAATAGGGCATTATTTTCTCTTATAGACATCTAGTCTTAGAGAGAACTATATAATTAAATTTTTAATTGTATAATTAGTAAATGTTCACAGTAGAAAAATAGAAAATAATGTCAATACCCTCCCCGCAAAAAACCCCAAACCCTAAAATTCTAGTAACCAGAAATAACCATTCTCAACATTGTTGTGTTTATCTTTCAGACTATTTCCTACCTACGCAAGCAGATAAGCACATGTGTGTGAGTGTGTGTGTAATAATATGCACACACACACACTCATGTAAGTGAGATACTATATCAAAGTTTTCTAGCCTGTCATATAGCAACGTTACCAAAAGTTCAGCACTTGTTCCCCAAGGCCACATCAGAAGAATGAGGATAAGTGGATTAAGGAGAAGGAAAGGGATGTTTACTAATTTGCCCAGCAAATTAGGAAAATGTCAGACTCCTGTCTTAAAGTACCAATTTTCCTACCTATAAGCAGAAATACAGAGCTTTCAAAGGAAAGGTTTTCAGCTTTGGGCTATTGCTGTTTAACTATAGTTGATGTTTCTGATCTGTCCCATGACTCTGATCCATCCCCAGGAGATTGGTGAAGACAATCTCATGACCTCTGCCTGACCACCAGGACAGTTCCAGCCATTTCCTATGGTACAAAGAACAAAGGACACTCCCCCACCCTCCTGACCACTGGCCTGAGGCAGGGATGCAGGCTTTAATTCCCAAAAAGAGTGGGAGAAGTTTTAAAGAGACAGGTCATAAAATATCTTTACCCCTTTTCAGGCCATTCCATGTGTTACAGCAGGGGGAAATACTAGTTGGTATAAGTTTTCTAGGAACCAGCTTAGTATTATGGATCAGAAGTCCTAGAAATATATGTAGCAATTACACTGTTAACAAGGTAACTGAATAAAGTATTCAAAAATGTATGTAAAAGGATGTTCACTATAGCATTGTTTAGAATCAGTAATTAAAAAAAAAAAAGGAAACAAAGGAAACAACCCAGATAGCTAAAAACCAGGGTCCTGTGAGGTAATTTATAGAGTACATTCACACAATGCAACACATGCATCTTTGAATAATGATACCCTGATATATATTTAGGAATATGGAAAACAATATAGGACCGGTATTTGAGGTACTCCTTCTGACAACCACAGGTAAGTGAGTTCACTGGAATGCTTTCTTTAAAAAGCCACAATAAAGCTGCTGGGATGCACAGCCCCGATCTGGGCTGCTGACAGCAATCCGGGCTCTCCATATGCTGTGTGGCATCCAGAAATGGCAGGCTAACATTTCCCTCCTGCTGGCGCTGGTGGGCTTGCTGCAACTGTCACTGTTCTGTCCTCACTCTTCGCCCCATCTCCAAAGCCTTTGCCCACCCTTGCCGAGGGCAGAGAGACACATTCTCAAGGCTAAAATATTAGAAGCTTGTTGTGTGGCCTTCTTGCACTCCAAAGTGTCAGCAGCCTTCCTTTCTCTGGGGATGGACAGAGGGTGAATGCAGAAGGAGGGGCAGAAGGCAGAGGGAGCAGGAGAGGGAGGTGAGGTGTGGGAATGTGTGGGGACATCCAGCAGAGAGGAAGAGGGTCACTGCAAGCAAAAGAGACAAGGCTCAAGGCTAGAGCAGAAAATAGGAAACAGTAGTTTTAAAATAATAATAAAAAATATGTAAAGAAGATGCCACTGTACATCTTCCTTTTGATCATGCAATCAGTGAATGAATGAAGGAAACTCAAGGTAGAGTCAACCAAGTTCTGAACTATTTACAGATACCTAGAAGGGAAATATTTCCTTCTGTCATTTACTCTCTTCCCTTCCTTCTCCGCTATCCCTTTTTTGATTTGTCTGATCCATTTATATACTCTCCCATCTTTTTTTTTTCATACTCCCTCTGTGCACTCTGTGGGGATGAGGGGAAACTTCCCCTTGCCCCGGAAGGTTCACTGAGAGATCAACTCACATTTAAGGCAGATTAATAAGAGGAAGAGGTGAATTTACTGTGCCCACAGGGAGAATCACAGATTTCCCAATGGGATCCAGATATTTTTATACCTGCTTTTTAGAGGGGAGGGGTAGATGAGGAATATAGGTAATTCTGTTTGGGGGCAATAAGTGGATGCTAGGGAGGATGAGTGGGTACTTGGGAGAATGAATGGATGGGGGAAACAGACTTGTAAATTAATCTGAGAGGTAGGTATTATGTTTACAATGATTTGGAGCAGGTGTGTTTGCATTCTTGATTTTTTTTTTTTCATGAAATAACAGGGAGGGGAAGGGAAATCCACTGTTCATTTGATGGATCCTTCTGGTTTATGTAGATAGAGAGAAAGCCCCTTCGAAGGGCCTGTCATCTCTAAAGGGCCTTTAATTCAAAATACCCTTTATACCAAGAAGTCATATTTTGGGGTGAAATTTCCTAAGCTCCTTCAGTTCCTGTGGCTTGGAAGGAGTGTTAAAAAGATGGGAATGTAGTTGAGAAGAAGAGAGCTGGTATACCTAGTCAGGGCGAAGACATGTAAGGCAAGTCACCTACTCTTCAACTTGTTGATCTCCACGGCAGGGATGATTGCAGACTAAGAAAGTCTGAAGGCAACATACTGTGAATTCCTCATCCTCACCTGGTCACTCCACTTGCTGAGGCTTTGCTGCACCCACCTACTCTTAGGTCTCACCTGGCTTTCCATCATACCTTTGTTTTTCCAGTTCTCCCTCACTAACTCCAAGTATACTCATTAGTGTTGGACTCTCAACAATCCTTTTTCTTTCTATGATTTAGAATAGCACTCGACAATCATTTAAATTCATCCACCTCCTTCTCTAAGATGAAGCACCCTTTTCCTCAACATCTGTATGTTTTTCGTCCCCATACTTTCCTGTTACAGTGCAATGATTTAAAATTAATTAATTGATTTATTAATGGGCACAATGTGAGATACATTCAAAACAATAAAAAGTCTGTCCCCAGCCTCCTCCTCAGCTGCTCCACAGTGTCTGCCACACCACCATCATTCACTTTTCTGTGTCCAGCCACAATGAAGCCATTGGTAGGTACAGTTTCTGCTGACCTTGGTCTTGTTCTTGTCCCCTGGCATCTGACAATCCTAGTTTCTTAACTAGAGGTGACACAATGCAGAAGGAAAGTCCTGGTGCAGCACAAAATTAATGAAGAGCGTAGATCACCATGTTTGCCACCTGAAGGGGGCTCCAGTGAGTCAACACCACCACTCCAAGGTGGAAGAAGAGATTTTGAGTAACTGAGAACCTACTAGGCACCAAATTGTCTACTGGATGCTCAGGCTTGTAACAGAGGGAATGGCCTGGGGGGAAAAAAAAGACAAAAATATTTTCTGTCTCTTTGGAGAACTAAAACCTGCATCCCTGCCTCGGGCCAGTGGTAGGGAGGAACAGGGAGAAGCCTTTTGTTCTCATCCCAGGTGGCACCAGCCCCCCAGGTGGGTGGCTGGTGGAGTTCACAGGCTTTGTCTTTGGCAGAGATGGGACAATTAGAATAGTTAACCACAGTAATTGCCTGACGCCAAGAGCCCTCCCTTTAAAAGCACCATATTTCTCTCTATGTTGAGGAAAATTTGGATTTTGAGAGGATAGTCTGCCTTTTTCCTCCCTTTGCCCACAAAGGTAATCAATCTCTTTCCTCCCTCCCAAAGACACTTGTCCTCATTCTTATGATTAGGCCTGTGGACAAGTGCCGAGTTTTCGGTAACACGCTCACCGTGAACCCTTATCTTGCCACGTACAGCAGACACTGCTCTTGTCCTTAGGCTCTATTCTGATTGTGTAGACAGAACATTCATGTGATAATTGGCACGTGGACCCTTGCAAGGAGCATCTGCAAGAGTAAGTCAAAACAGTCAATACCAGAAAAGTGCAAATTTATGATAATAAAAATAATTTCTATTATTAAGTGCTTACCATGGGCCAAGCTTTGTGTCAGCTCCTTTAAAATGCCAGACTTCAAATACTCAGAATGTCTTCCACAGATGACAGTGAGATTTGAGATTTATGATGATCCAACGCAGGTAGAATTTGGTCATGTCTTCTGTATCCTCAAAGAGATGTTGAATGAAGGTAAATCAAATGACTTTTAAAATCAGTGAACTATTGGTATATATGATGCCCACTTATTAACCCAAGTTATTAATTCTCATTTTATAAACATTCTGGATGAAATGGATTTTATTAAAACCAAACATCAATATGAGTCCTATTGGTTTAAAGGCTCATAATTCTGACACATAATTAATACTAATATTTTAATATAATTGATATTTAAAACACAACAAATTATTACTAGTATTAGTTGTGATAATTTGTAATTTTTGAGCATTGTGCTAAACACATGCTATAAATTATCTCATTTATTACTTCTGGTCATCTATATGAGAAGTTCTATTACTTGTCTCACTTTACAGCTGAAGAAACTGAGGCACAGAAAGGTGAAGTCAACTGTGCATGCTTTCAAATCTTCTGAGTGCAGAAATGGGACCAGAACTTAGGTCTATGTGATTCTAAACCCAGAGTCCTAATTCATGACAATACCAACTAGTTTAAGTAGTTTCCATTCTATTTTTAACAATAAAGAAATTAAAATTTAAAAAGAACTAGGGTATGTTTCACTATAATATAATAGCTAATATCTAGTTGAAATCCAGCTGTGTCCCATTGTTTAATATTTCAGATACATCAAGAAGCAAGTTCACTGCTTCATTTCCAGAGAGGTTTTCTCTATAGGAACATTCATCTCTATCAAAATGCTTTCTTAATTTGAAAACTACTAGCATAGCTTTAAACCACTAAAGCTGACTTAAAAAGGGTGGCAGAAAGGTGCATCTTTCATAAACAGTCCTGTGTTTGCCGTTTTGACACCTGCAAAAGACAAAGTTATTTTCTTGCCATTGTTGCCTACTTACATGCCAGCTTTGGCGCTTTACATCAGAGACTTCACTCAGTACAGGTTGCAGGGCCCTGGTGTGGCATCTGTCCTTGGTGCTGCCACAGCGGCTGCCCTGACAACCAGGTCTGACCCGCTCCTGGGGAGCCTCGTCCACTGCCCTAAAGACATCACAGATTAAAGGGAACATTTCAACCAGCCCCAGCTCTTTGTTTTGTCTCTGGGCTCTACCTCTCCAGGTAGGAACCTAGACAGGCTTTGAAGCTAGTTGCCAGTGATTTGGGTTGTTGCCCTCTCATTTCCAGGAGTGAGAAATGTTTCAAATGATTAAAATGTTTTAAGGTTCTGCCAATCAACTTTGCCTCTGAAAGTTGACATCTATTCTGCCCAAGGGTCAGTCTCTCCCTGACTGCCTTCCCCTTCCATCCTGCGGGATTTCTCTGTGTGTTGATGGTATTTCCAACGTGCTGATAGTGACAAGTGGAGGTAAGCTTGTATTACCTAGTAGGTGAGGTAACTTCAACATCAGGAAGCTAAATGAAGGAAAAAGGATTCTAAGATTTTACTGAAGGAATGTTTTTGCCAAGTATCATACTCAAAATAAGAAGGATCTGAATTTTTCCCACTAAATTTCTCACCTGAAAAGAAGTTGGAGCACATGGCTATAACCTGCGTCTCCAAATGAATATTTTTATGCTTGAGTAGGTTTTTAAACCCAAAAACCTGCAACTGTTGTATGATTCCAAAGGGGAATGATGATTTAACTAAGGCTCACAAAGGTTGAGGAAAAGCTTGCCTAGGTAAATACAGGCTGGGATCATAACTTAAAAAAGAAAAAACTTGAAGTGCTCCTCTTAACCTCTGCTACACTAAAGACAAATACATGATTTATCAGAATGGTCCAAATTCAAGCAAAGACTACCTGTAGCTAAACCTACACATATGGAAAGTTGAAAACTAAAGCAAATTAACCTTGAAACCAAGTAAAAACCTTCTTTACATTAAGCACAAATAAAAGTTCTTCGAAGCAAAATTTCTTTCAGTTTTTCATTATCTAGTAAACTACAACAATTCTCTCCTTCACAAATATAAGTACTTCCTAAAAGTTCAAAGCCAATTATATTTTCTGGACATTTATGCACCTCTTTCAATAAACAAATCACCTTCTCCATTCCCATATGTTTCACCTCATTCATATTGACCTTGGCAAGTCATTTTATTTGGAAATTTTCAGTGCATTCCCACTGAGATCCCCACCTCTAAGTAATTATCACTTTGCACAGGCTGGGTTAGAAAGTCAAGGTGTTTTCAACCACCCATGGTGGTTCCTGTGTTTTCTACAGAGCACTCATGATTTTCTACTTAAAATCCATTATTTGCGTATATTTCTTACTATCTAAAGTACAAGCTTCATGAGATCGGGAAACATTTCTTTATCTGTAAGTATAGTGTACTATTTATTTATAGCCCTCAGTCCTTTGCACACAGTAGTTAATAAACATAAGTTGAAGGACCCAGAAATTCCCCTTCTAGAAACGTATCCTATAGATATGTTGGTACAAACACAAAAACAAGTACTCATTGTACATCGTTTTCAACAAGGAAAATTGGGAGACACATAAACGCCCCTCATCCATACTCTGAAAACTATGGATTACTACATATATAAAAATACGTAATACATTCACACATTTACCTAGTAACAAGATAAAATTAGAAAAATAAGATATGGAAAAGTGTCTAAGATATTATAAAATGAAAAAAGTTAAAAAGGAAAGTTTCAGAAAAATTTGTATAATATACTTCCATTATTTAACAAGTGCACACATATATACTATGTTATGTACTATAACATATACTACTATGCATAGAAAATATCTGCAAGGGTAGACGGTATGTTCTCATGAACAAATATCTCTGTGAAGTGGGATGCAGTGGAGAAAGGGGGAATTTTATCTCTTTATATATGCATTTCTATATTGCTGATATTCATTACACTAAGTATGTATATCTTTACAATTGAAGCTTAAAGAAAATTAATATATTCTGAATGAATGAATGAAAATTGAATGAATGAAATCTATATAATTAAATTTTTAATTCTGTGTACCTATTCTGATTATGAGGATAAGCTGATGAAATCAGTCCTTCCCTAGGGATGGACACATTACAGGACAAGAAAGGTATTTGCTGAAAGGCCACACAGCAGGGTGAAGATAACCCTGTCCTAGGAGCTGCTAGACTAAGTTCCTGGTTCATCTACTACCTACCAAGCTGTACGATTATATGGCTTCGCTGTACCTTACTCACTTTACTTATTTATTTATAAAGTAAGGTTGGGTGGACTAAAGGATTTCCAAAGTCCCTTTGAATTCTAAATTTCTTACCCTCTTTTGTGTGTGTATGAGAGAGAGAGTGAGAGAGCCAGAGAGAGAGAGAGAGAAGAGAAGAGAAGAGAAGAGAAGAGAAAGGATGAGGGTCATCAAATGGCCAAAGCATTAAAGATGTTAGTTGCACTGCTATTAGAAGACAGGCAGTTAACAGAATCTGACAATGAAAAAAAAGGAGCACTTAGAAGGTTAATGTTCATTTTATGCTTTGCTTCATGATATAAATTTAGGCTTTCATCTGCATTCAACCCTACATAACATCCTATAAGACAAGGGAATGCCGTTTACAGCATGGCATTTCAAATATCCAGATGACAGTCCATTTGGAATAGATTACAACTCTGCTTTCTGTCATCAAGCCTTCTCAGACCCATGTTGCATCCACGTGTAGCCAGGAACCATTTGTTGGTCCAGTTTTCTTTCATTTGGGGGAAAAAGGAAAAACAGAGCAATAGTTTAGTACAGAAATATTTCCTAATATTAGTTTTTCTAACTTTTCTAGATTGAAAACTAAATAAATTATACAAGGATTTGTCAATCATCAACTAAACAAGTAACTCCCATTAATAATGCCACAACAGAAGTGAACCTAAATCTCATCAACACAAAATAGAACCTCCTGAGAAATCGTATCGATCCATGAATTTTACCCCCAATATGTTATAGATATAAGACCAGGAGGCTCACTCAGATAAGTCTAACGAGAAAGGCTTCTTTTTCATTTTCCAACCTCAGTTGAAAAAAAAAATAATGATAATCAGCTTCTTTGAATCATGACATAGTATTAAATGCAAAAGGGACCAATAGTTTTCATTGTCCCCAGTGATATTACATACAGTTTTTGTGTGTGTGCGTGGTTTCTGACAGAGTATCTTAATTAGGCCTTAGAAAGGACAAGTTCATTTCTTAGCCAACTTTGAAAGATGATCTTCCCCACTGAATTCTACTTGAAAATCAATACATACAGTTCTGCCATCCGCAGTTCCCAGAATGATGTCTATAACATGCCATCTCCCACTCACTTGCATCTAGTTTTCATTACCCAAAAATATCTTTGTTCCTCTTTAAGAGCTGCAAAGAAAGATCTTGTCAGATTGCATTGAGAACACTGGGAAATAAAATGTTTCAGAGTGGGAAGTATGCCAGGAGAGGTTGCCCCCTTGGAGCTGGGAAGCCTGAGGATTTCAACATCAATTCTTAGAGACAATGATGGAACCAGGGCCAGCGAAACCATGGCCACATGAACTCTTCTTTGGCAAGCAGCTCCCTCCTACAAACTCCCCTATCTCCCATCAGTGTGCTATTCCTCCAGCTGCTTCTCTACTTCCTTCTTGATTGACCAGGAATCCCACTTTTCCTGCTGTTCCTGAAACTGAAACTGGCCAGTCTTCCTCACCTTAGCAGTGTCTAGCTAATGGAACTATTTTTCAATTCCTACCCAAACTTGCCTAACCTGTGCAGACCCTACTATTCTGTAGACACTAAGAGAGCTAAGCTGTTAAAGTAAGAACTGAAGTGTAAGCATTGGACAGCAGCTCTCGAGAATAGAACCAGAGATCCAAGACAACCCTCCCTAACTCATCTGTGTCAGGCCCTACTGATCAATCCCTGTACCCATCAGTCCCTCTATGCCCAGACACAATCTTACAATCCTAATACTGGATTCCAAGCAGCCACTTCCAGTGGATCAGAGTTGGCCTGAAAGTTGGAAGATGGATCTCTCCCTCTCAGTAAATTTACAAAGACACCCCACCACCTACCTATAGAGCGGACGCTACCTCTGATATACCCCTTATTGATTGAGGACTGTAAGGACATCTGCATATGTTCTCTAATGACAATGCCAGCTTCTTTCATCTTTGACTATTTAATGGCTTGAGGCTTACATCTTTAAGATATTCAACTAAATCTTTTTCATACATTTACGTGCAGTGGGAAAACACAATTAATTACCACTGTTCTTGGATTCCATACTCATACAAATCTTTTTTTTTCACCAAATTATGAAGTTGGAAGCACTTATTCAATTGTATGGTAAACGCATGCAGTGTTCCTCTATAATGAAAAACTGCCCACTAAAAACTCTACTCAGCGAATTTTATTAGTCATATTGAATCTGGGAAACTCTTTTTGACATTGTGTGATCTCACTTGATCTCCAGATCTTTGTAGTGAATTTACATATTTGTTGCACATTGTCCTATGGTGTATAGTCTATGCAAACCTAGCCTCAAAGTCCAAGGAAGTTGAGAAGCCGCCAAAAGACGTATCCAATTTCTCAAAAAGAAACATTTAATACAGACTTACGAACAGAAACCACGTCTCAAGTGGTGGTGAAAGGAGACTAGATCCCCGTGCCATTATCCCCAAGACCCAGGGATTAAATACCATAGGGAAAGAATGTGTAGGACAATTAAAATTGACCCCTCAGGAAAAGCCAAGAATGCTATGTGGATCTGCCTAAGGGCAGGATTTATGGTCTAGGATTTTTTGACCTAAGGGCAGGATTTATGGTAACAGTCAATAAAATAGAAATCTTAGAGGCATTCCCGGAACAGGGATTAATCAGAAGTCAATGTGGTGGATTAGCGTCCAAGATGGAATTGCTCTAGCCTCCACACATGTGCACTATGGACCTACCATATACAAAGTAGCCATTTAAATCAATGATACAAATGGAATCGAAATTATTTGACTTTAGATAAGCAAGCCAATTGTTTGGCATTAGTATAGATGTATCATTTCTTTTTAATGTCTTGGATTTTTGACTTTCTCCCTGTCACCCCACCCCACCTACAAATACCCGTTATGTATCATTTCTTTTTAATGTCTTGTATTTGTGACTTTCTCCCTGTCACCCCACCCCACCTACAAATACCCGTTAATATAGGACTCAAACTATCCTTGTTTTATTTATACCGGGATATTTCACTACAGCTGTCTTCTAAAAACCTGTTAGATGACCAGAATCCCTCATTTATATTCACACAGTGTCCGTCCCTCCTGCATGATTTCAACCCATTTTTCCAAATTGTTTGGCATTCTTCTTCTCCTCCAAATTTCCAAAGTTAGCCCTAGCTTTCTCTCACATGAAAACTGCCTTAAATACCAAGTTACCCTTATTAATAACAAAGTTTAATTCATTCAGTCAACTGGTGCACAATCATTTACACAGTAAAAATTACTAGCCTGACTGCTTACAACATAGCTGATAGGTTCCTGCTCAAGATCCAAACTCTCTGCAAGTTTGGCTTCTACCATAGACTTAGTTCATTTGCCAAGTAATCAAACTTGTATTAATTTTTCTAATTAACTAATTAATTAACTGACTTTAATAGCAGAGGGACAAGGTAATGAGACTTAGCAAATAATTTGGGAACATTAGACCACCATGGATCTACTAATACAAGCTGTGATTTCTCTACTCCCAATGTTGCTCTTCCTTACTAAGAAATCGTAACAATAAAATTTCAAATTCTGTGTTTATTTCATTCACTGTGAGTTGGACCCTAATTTGATCTTTAACAATTGGTTTGGGATTAAAAGTGTCTGAACAACGAGAACTTGGATTTTTCCTACCAGGGACAAGATAATGCTACATACATGGTGACTATTTCTTTTAAATGCACGTTATTTTCCACAAGACAGAAAGTTGTGTGGACATAAACAAACAGCACCCAAAGGAGAACAGGCAAAGGCTGTTTATTCAGAGCCTGCTACAGCAAAAGAGTCAGCCACCATCACTTGTGTTTGGCACAGACTCAAGGACAGGCAGGGGAGCGGGAAATCTTTATAGCGGGGGAAAAAAAAGGAAGGGCTTCAGGTGTGGCCTAATTGGAGGCTGTTACTGTGGGCTGGGGAAGCTGGAAACAGGCTCACTAGAAGCTGGGCATCCTATGGTTGGTTAGAGGTGCATACCTGGCTTTCTGCAGTTGGTCCTCAGTTGGAAGCAGGGACAAATATTAAGGAAGTTGTCAGTTATTAATCAAATTCTAGCCATTTTAGACTGATTGCTACAGGGGTTGTTGTTTGGCTTTGTGAACTGGTTGCTTCAGGTTGCAGGTCTGAGTTCCATTTTTATGTATGGCCTGGCCATTGTTTTGTATATTCTGTCTCTCAACTGACACACCCTGAAGAGTCTCATTTAAATCTGCCAATATTAAAATATCCCTGCTATACTAAAAATAGCACTGCCATCCAATTTGTTATGACAGTATTTTTCTCTGGTTACAAAGCAAAACCTATTCATTGTATGTTATTTTGAAGAAAGAAAGAAAAACACAAAGAAGAAAACAATCACTAAATATTCCACCATGTTTTAAAGACAGCCCTGTTAACATTTTGGAGTATAAAGTTTCACTGCTCTTTCCACATACAAAATTTGCAAAACTAGGATCAAACGGGGCATGATAATCTGTCAACTGTTTTATAAACCAACAATAAGCCAACAATCATGAACATTCTCTGCCTGATCATTTAGCAATTTTTCCTGGCATCATTGTGATGACTATATTATTTCAATGAGTGCACGTGTTAAGGGTTCCTATAATACAGGCAGCACCCTGCAATTTGGGATCTTCATGGTGTTTCTTATTTTTCACTATGATAAAAAAACATTTCACTGAACATTCTTACAGGTAACTCTTAGCACATAGCTCTGAACCTCTAGATTCTCAAGAAAAAAAAAAATGGAAAAGAGTTGGTTGTTGAGAACTAACCAAGAGAGAATAGAATACAGTGGAAAGACCACGAGGGTTGATAGGTGTCTTTGGTTGTACCTATTCCACCATCACCTCTTATGTCACTAAACTCACCTCTTTTGCTAGGCCTCAGTGTCCTCAGGAGAGAAAGGAGAAGGGGCCTCCAAGGATGCAGCAACATTTTGCAATTCTATCAATCCTCCATGAGATCATGGCTGCTGGTGACCTGGGCGGCACCATGCAGGGGCTTCTCCCGGATGGGGTGGGCAGAGCCCGTCAGCCCGGGAGGCCCAGACACCTTGGTGGTGGTCAGATGGTGGCTGCCCTGGTTTCCACTCACAGGCTGATGAAGACATCACAAAGCTCTCAGAAGCCCCATTTTGGGGCCTCTTTAAACTTCAAAGGCTGCAGGGATGCAGCGGGCCTGCAAGCCTCGGGCAAAGCAAGTCACTCTCGAACAGGTGGACTGATCATTGCAGGTTAAGTTCCTGCTGTATGTACAAGTCTCTCTCTCTGGGTACCCTAGATTTTCGTGCTGTTTCCTGTCAAGTTCAAATAAAATTTGTGTTAAACACAAAGTTGCCCAGGCAAAACTGAGCTCTGCATTAGTGTTAGGGAAACAGGCACATGTGAAAGTTGTGTCCAGAAGCAGATCCAGATGGAGGTCCTGAGGCTTGTACAATTCGAGGGTGCCCTTTAGAAAAGAGAATAGAGGCCGGGCGCGGTGGCTCACGCCTGTAATCCTAGCACTCTGGGAGGCCGAGGTGGGCGGATTGTTTGAGCTCAGGAGTTCGAGACTAGCCTGAGCAACAGCGAGACCCTGTCTCTACTAAAAATAGAAAGAAATTATATGGACAGCTAAAATATATATAGAAAAATCTGCCGGGCATGGTGGCGCATGCCTGTAGTCCCAGCTACTTGGGAGGCTGAGGCAGGAGGATCGCTTGAGCCCAGTAGTTTGAGGTTGCTGTGAGCTGGGCTGACGCCACGGCACTCACTCTAGCCCGGGCAACAGAGTGAGACTGTCTCAAAAAAAAAAAAAAAAAGAGAGGAGAATAGAAAGCTACATGTATAATATTAGCTGCAGAGCTTTGGAAGGGGCCTTGCACAGGAGGGCGCTGATATCCAGGTTTGCTCTCAATCTCCCTGCGGGCTTGGTCAACCCTAAATGCTGACACCACTCCCAGAGTTTCTGATTTCAGTAGGTGTGGGGTGGGGCTGAAAATGTGCATTTCTAACAAGTTCCTGGGTGATGCTGCAGCGCAAGGAGAGCGTCCATACTTTGAGAACTACTGATTTATACAATCGGGGGTAGGAGCTCTTTAAGAAAAAGAATACAAATTATTTTTCATATTTTACAAAATCTTACTTAATATCCCACATTTTGCAAGAAAACACAGGATAGTGCAACAGCCCCTCCCAGGGCCATGGAAGGGTCCCAGCAAGTGAAGGGCACAGAGGCTTAAGCTTCGCTTGCTTTGCAGACAGGACACTGCCGGGGAAGACGCTTCACGGCACAGCAGAGCCCTCGGAGGGTGCATTTGTGGGGAAAAGGAGATCATTGTGTCAGGTCTCCTCAAAACAAAACACTTCCCCTTGCCTAGCAAACCAGACACTGCTTGTTTTTATTGCTACCAGGGGGAGATAAGACAGGGTGTGCAAGCTGTTACTGCAGAGCCCGATTAAGAAATTCAGATCTTGGCCTTGCCATGTACTGTGTGACCTTGGTCAAGCTACTACCCTCTCTGTGCATCAGTTTCTTCATCTCAAACATGGAGATGGTAATGGTACCTCCCTGGAAGTATAGTTAGGAGGATTTGGCACCTGGTAATGACTGGCTGCTGTCAGCTGCAGCACTATAACATGGTTTATGGCATTGACTCTAGAAGCTGACGACCTGGGTTCAAATCCTGCCTCCACCACTTCACAGCAGTGCAACCAAAGACAAGTGAAATAACCTCCCTGAGCCTTTATATCTTCATTTGGGAAACAGAAATAACAGCATTTATCCTCCTCAGAGTTTTTTAAGGATTAAATGGCATAATGCCTACAAACGTGCCCAGTGCCTAACACATATTGAGGTTCCATAAATGTTAGCTACCACAACAAAATGTTGTTACTGTTGTTTTCTCATTTAATGATCTTCTATTAATCCTCACTGGATCACAGTAATCCTAACTGGAAAACAAAACTGAATTGAATGTCTCTGTCTCATCAACACCAATCATTACAATTTATCATTCATTTTGACAGGAGATAGTTAAAATAATTCTGTGAAAATGAAGCTCCAGTTGGTCTCTTGGGAGGATGTAGGGCCTAGTTTCTTGGGAGTAAACTGAATTTCCCTTTTAGGTCAAACTACTGATTGGCCTACTCATGCCTATTGAGAGCTTTGTGAGTTTACTAACTTTCGTGTGGTTGGTCTTGAATATGTAGAGCATTAAAACAAGCTGGTGCTGGTGAATGGGAGGAAGAATGTTTCAAGCAGAGTGAACACCATGAACAAAAAATATAGAGGCACAAAAGTGAAAATCAAGGCATATACCTCAAAGAATTGAAAACAGGGACTCAAACAGATATCTGTACACCGTGTTCATAGCAGCATTATTCACTATAGTCAAAAGGTAGTTGCAACCCAAATGTCCATAGACAGAAGAATGGATAAACAAGGTGTGGCACATACACACAGTGGAATACTGTTCACCCTTAGAAAGGAAGGAAATTCTGACACACGCTGTAACATGGATGAACCTTGAGGATATTATGCTAAGTGTAATGAGCCAAAAGAACAAATACTGCATGATTCCACTTACTTGAGGTACCTACAATAGTCAAACTCATAGAGACAGAAAGTAGAATGATGGTCACAAAGATCTGGAAGAGGGAGATATGGAGAGTTACTGTTTAACAGACACAGAGCTTCAGTTTTGCAAGATGAAAAGAGCTTTGGAGATGGATAGTGGTCATGGTTGCACAATAATGTCAATTACCTAATGTCACTGAGCTGTGCACTTAAAAATGATCAAGATGGTAAATTTAATGTTATGTGTATTTCAGCACAGTAAAGAAAAAAAAGGGACAAACCAAAAACCATCACAACTATGCCCTAAGTTAAAACAGCTTCTAACTACTTAGATACATGCACTCTCAAAAATACTATGTATTTATGTTTTACAGAAATTTTTAATGTGCAAATCTGAGCTAGACACAATTAAAATATTAATAAATATCATATTATACCAAAAAAATGAAAATGTGACTCTTCCCCTTAAATTTTTTACTTAACCAGGAACCACATAATTTTAGGGCTCAAAGGCTAAAGGAATTGTAAACTGTCTTTATAGTAAGATACAGTAAGATACAGTAAGATATAGTAAGATACAGTAAAGATAGCAGCTTTAACTGATAGACAAAAACTCCTATCATCCTTGTCAGTGACTTCTGAACTGTACAGCACATGATTTTAATGAATATTGAGTTATTTTTAAATACACTTTCATAAATTTAAAATTTTCCTTATCTTATATTCTTGAAATCCAAGCTCCTCCATGCACTAAATACTGAATAAACACAACTAAAAGACATAACTTCAGAACAGAAGTTAGAAGAGACACAATCTTAAAGAACAAGTCAATCATTTATTAATGACCTACCTATCTTTAGAGGCTAAAAGGCATATCTAAATGGTTTTTTTCTCCTTCCATTTGTATGTTCTGACACTACATCCCTACAACTCTTAATGATCACGGAATTATGTGGGTCTAAGAAAATGCATTTTTCAAATGAATGCAAATGTTTTGTGTTGTGGAAGTCCAGTTTTCCTTTAGAAATCCTGGGCTGTCAGCAAATGTTTAGTATTTGCTGGTCTGTAGCCTTCCTTTGCTCCCCCGTGACTGCAGTAATCCCATCGCCATGCTGTGCGTCTGCAGTCTGCTCCCAGGCACAGAGCCCCCGTTGCTCAAAGTAGCGCACACACATGGGGAGCAGACCTAAAGGTGGCCATGGACCAGCAGGTGCACCTCCCAGATCCCAAGCGTCAGAATCTGGGCAGCCTTCCCCTGATGGCTGGAGGTGGCCTCCCAAATGGCAGGAAACAACCTCAACTCCTACACAGATCTTTAGGTCCTAAAGCCAATCCTGAAAAATTGTCATAGCACTGGACCTCAGAGCACTTGAAGCTGGGAAAAGTGTCAAAATAATTCAATAATTGTCCCACTGAAGAATGGAATAACTTGACCCCATAAGCATATATAGTCCTGACGGAAGGCATGAGTATGAGAAGACACGTGTATAAGAGATGGAATATCCCACTGCACACGTGTCTGTCAAATAGCAAGAAAATCGAAGGCTGGAAAAATATTACCAAACATATTGGAGCCACATAAAACGTGAAGCCTCTTATCAAATACACATTTTTGCTCTTCCAACCTTTCCAGCAAGGACACCCAATCTGTCTTTATACGTAGGCCAAGGTCGATCTGTGAAAATGCGGCTCTGAGTAACAGGGGGAAGTTCCCTGCCATTTTTTTAACAACTGAAAAGAGGCCAACTGTGATATGAGGGAGGAAACATCTAGTAGGGTTGTCACAAATGTCATCACCTGCAAGTCCAGCTCACAGCCCATCCTGGCAGTATTACATGGCTCCCTGTGCCTGAATGTAGGAGGAGTTTAGTTTTGAAAGATGGTTTCACCTTTCAGCCCCAAAGTCTCTAGGGCAACAGGCGCACAGGCAGCTGCAGAGGACCCTCTGAAAAGGTGGATGCCCTCGAATCCCTGAGGAAAGATTTCTCCAGGGCAGTGCTCAAAAGCTTACCTCCTCCCCAACACACAAACACACAGCACACAACACACACCGAGGTAAGTAACCTTCCTGGCAAGGATAGGATGGCAAGAATTAAATGGAGTAAAAAATCAGAGTGTTATGAAAAGCCCTTCTGAAAAGAAGATGCACCTGGAAATCAGTCCAAAGAATCTACTTAGATTTCTGTCCCCTGCAGAGCTTTCAGTGGGGGCTGTCCAGTGCAGCATCTGGTTCTCCACTCATTTCCCCTGTAATTGACACAAAGAGAGGAAAAAGGCACTGTGTTCCTAACTCAATTCTTCTAAGATTTTCATGCTTTGATTCTAGATATCTTTCGCTATTTTTCGATCACACAAAATGGTACTTATTAATGAAATCTCAAATTACACAAAGAGAGATCTGAAGCACAAAAACGCTACTATGCCCCGTGGCATCATGGCTTTGAGTGCAGAATGGCATCTGTGCGCAAGTGAGGAGGACGGGCAACAGCTATGGAAACCAGAGCCAGGGGAGGAGGAAGATGGTGCCCAGAATAAGGGGTGGAGAGCTGCAAAAAGGAAAAATCCCCAGAGAGGAAGATACACGGCATCCCTAAACACACACAGAGAGAGAGAGAGAGAGAGAGAGAGAGAGAGAGAAAGGGAGAGAGAGAGATTACTGGTATCTTAAATGATGCAGCTCATAGCACCATCCTTTTTTGTTATATTGTTAAGTTTTAAAATTGAAGTACGACACATGAACAAATACATATTTTATGCTACCAGCTTAACAAATAAAACCAAGTATTTTTGCAAGATACAAAGTGCTGGGCCTTCAATCCATTATGATCATCCTCTGTATGTTCCTCCTCCTTTCCAGATGGTCCCAATTAAGAGTAAGACCTCCAGTCCTAACAGATGTTAACCAAATAAGCCCAATCTGAGCCCTTAATGAACAAAGTCAGACACATTTACTATACCCAAGAGAAGCAAAAATAAATATAATGTATACACTGGGCCACCTGCGTTAACTTGAGAAGACTAGGGCTTTGACCTGTGGCTGTGATTAGTTTCAACTTTTCCCACGTATCATATCTGTAATTAGCATATCAAAGGCTGTGATAGTGTTTAACACAACCTTAACCTTGGAATTCTTTGCCTCAATTTATTTTTCCTTAAAATTTTTTTTTCCTTAAAATTGTTTGCCGAGACAATTTCCACCTCTAAAATACTTTTCATTGCACCTATTGAAATGGGAAGCATGGCTTTTTAACATTCGAAATCAATAATGATTAGCAACTCAGTGTGCAGCTTGCTCTGTGTCAAGAAAATATGTCGTTTTCCAGCGTTCTCTGCTAGCTGTGACTGGCGTGGCCCACATCGCTTCTGTAACTTGTGCCTCACCCAGTTCCATTTAGGACAGCGTGCAGAATGGACATGCACCCAGGACCCCATCTGAGCCCTGATATTTTCCTGAACAACAGGTGGCAGTAAAGAGACATTCTGCAGGAGCTAATTAAAGAGGTTTTCTGTTTCAGGAGGGGTTGTACAAATGCTGCTTAAAAGAAAGGATTGGATAGCAAAAAACAAAACCTGATTCAAGTTTCTCTGCACACACTGTTCTATTCCTACATATGTCCCACCTAGCTCAGAGATTCGCCGCCCACCGCCCCCTTTCCTTATTTAAAGAACTCACCTTGTGATATAAATACTTTCCTTATTGTGGAGACTTTCGCTTTTGTAATGAACAGACCTCGAAACACCAACTCCCCCCACCCCATGCACACAAACACACACACACACACTGACACATCCAAGAGAGCTTGAGCTTTCAAAAGCACAGATTCCAAAGTGGCAAAGCCAAGGGGTGCTTTGCGAGAAAGCTGCCATATGATGGGAACATTTGGTTTCTGAACTGCCTTAAAATGGTGACCTTTCTTCTATTGCCAAATAAACATTCTGCAAGCTGCACTAGTGTAGAACAAAAGTATCATCCAATAGTTGATCATGCTGATCAAAGAGTTGTCTTTTAGATCCTTTTGTCATTTTGACCAGAAAAGGCATTTGTTTAAATTCTCAGCAGAATCTGGCCCACTTTGCATTAAATGCACATGAAAAAAAAAATCTTTCAGGAGTGCACAGCACACAGCTCTTCTCTGAAAAGACAGAGAGAGAGAGAGAGAGAGAGAGAGAGACGGATTTAATAAAACATCAAGTCCCAGGGGATCTACATGACTAATTTTGTATTAAAAAATGCTGAAGACGTCTGTTCCAGTGGGAGCTGTCCCCAACTATTAGTAATTGCAAACATTAGTCATGAAGGCATGGAAAATACAATCTGTAGCTCATCTAGTACATTTTGCCCAAAAATACAATCTATGGAGCTCGGTATCACCCATTTCGTTGCAGCCTGCCGCCAAGTGATGCAGTCCAATTTGCAAGGCAAATCTGCCAAGTTGCACTGATTCATTGGGTTCTCTGGGCAACTCTCTGGAAGCAGCACCCTCCATACCGAGCAGGATCACGTGACCGATCCTCTTTTTCCTATACTCACTCTATTTAGTGTGTAAGCTCATGAATATGCTCTGCTTCTGGTACTGTGGATTCAAATGAAAGAAAAGGAAACCTTTAAAGGGTGATTCCAGACCTGTGAGTATTTAATAACTCACCCTGCCACTCTGCACTCCTGTTTTGTGATTCCCAGAAACTAGAGGTGATGTTTCCTCACTGATCAACATGAAATATCCCAAGAGATTCTTACAGAGAATGAACACTTTGACGTTTTCCCAACATCCACCATGATCTAGTCACTCACGTCTTCTAAAAATGGCTACTTTGAAGGTCCAAACCTAAATATCCACCTGTACCCAGCGAGTCCTGTGCCAATCCAGAAATCTAGGATTCACCTTTAATTCCTCTCTCTACCTTTCCCCAGTAAATCAAATAATAGCCATTGATCCTGGCCTCAACCTTCTAAATATATCACCTGGCTAAGCAACTTTTCTACTCACCTCTCCAGACTTACTATGGTATCAGTTTCTCTTTGGAACTGTCCCTTCCATCATCCTTCCTCTGTACCTAAATTAAATTCTACATCTGTAATTTTCCATAATCACCTGTGCCCAGCTCTATCACAGCAAAGTCACAACTTAATATAATTAATTGTCTAGTTACGTGTCTGTCTTCTCTAAGAGACCATGAGTTCCTTGGAGAATAAAAGTGTCTTTTCTCACTCTCTTCTCCCTGTGTGCCTAACCCTGGTGTTTGGCAGGTTGATGGAGGGATGGATGTGTCGTGGAGGAACAGTTGGATGCACCACCAAGACGAGGACCCTAGCTGCCCCTTGTTCTGCCAACTTGCTATGGACACAAGTTCAAATCGCATCTACCATGAGGACATTTTTCTGAGCCACATTACTTAAGACAATTCTTAAGAACAAATTATTGTTTTTAAAAATTTAATTTACATTCAAAAACAATAAATCCATGAATACCAGCTCTTGGAGGAAATCTCAAAGCCATAGCTCTAAATAATGAAAGTCTTGTCTTAGGGGCTGGGCCACATTTAAATTCTAAATCAAACTGACTGCTATACCATACCCATTTCCATTTCTTTATGCAGCCACAAATGTAGCTGTGCTATGGTCTGAAAATCCTGGTTTGAGTTATTTTAGGTGGAACACGCCTGCCTAAATAATTACAGGCACTTGATCTACCGAGATTAATGGCCTCCCCTTGGACCTGGAATAATATAAGTCCCAAGAAAAAAGGGTCCAAACTTTCACCAGCAGAAACCATTCATATCTTATCATAGTCTCCTGAGCACTCAACATGTCAGCAAGCATTTCAGGTTGCTGATGTCCACAGGATCCAGGGACAGTTACCAGAAAACATACAGAATATCCAGTTAAATTTGTTCCAGATAAAAAATAAACAATTGTTGTGTATACATATGTACCACGAAATACTTGGGACATAATTTTGCTAAAAAATTACTCATTATTTATCTAAAATTCAAATTTCAATGAGCATCCTATATTTTTATTTACTAATTTCAGCAACCCCAATTCCAGGGTACAGGGCCAGGTTTCTCATCTGAGATTCCTGTGAAAGTAGATAGTTCACTGAAAATTAAAATGAAATTCTATGAT
This sequence comes from Varecia variegata, assembly GCA_028533085.1. NCBI lineage: Eukaryota > Metazoa > Chordata > Mammalia > Primates > Lemuridae > Varecia > Varecia variegata. The sequence goes on from CM052438.1 coordinate 12,386,598, forward strand.
GGTCCTGCCATGTGGAAGATAGTTGTTCTTAGTGCTGTATTCGAGCTGGTTGCCTCTGAGGGAGGTGGTAGGTCTTCCTCTCTCCTAGTCCCAATTCAAAGCCAGCTTGAGCTCATGAACTCCAGATGTGTTGCTGATGTATTCTCCCTGAATCCTCTCAAACCCATCCACTGGAGAATTACTAAAAATGAAAATCATGACACCAGTGCTGTGTACAGCTATGCAAATGGAGAAACCCCAGTGGAATGAAGCCATTGTCCAGAGAAGCCTTTTCTAGAATCATCTTGGGCTTTGTGACAGCATTTCCAGCAATCACACATCAGTGTCCAGACATCTTACATGCCTATTTCTTTTTTGGCTCCAGGTGCAAATATGCAGGGCTCGCAGGAGCGCCAGGCAGAAGAGACCCCCAGGCCAGAAAGTTTAAGGAGACGTGGAGTCCCAGAGCCATGAGAGCATGGAGACAGCACCTGAGTGCGAGTGCCTGCCTTGGTGCTGCGCCCCGTCGTCCTGGCCCTGCAAAAACAGCTTATCTCCTTTTCAACCTGAACGGTTTGAGAGACAAGAACTTGACATTTTTAACCTGTCACATCATAGTCATTGCTGAGTGGGAACAATCCAGATTTATGTGGAAAGAGATTGCAATTTTTAGCAAATGCATGACACAGTCCCTTACAGACAAAGAAGCATAACCATTACTGTGATATCCTTAGCCCGTGAGCGTGTCCCTGTCCTCGCCAAGAGTGAGCACAGTGGAATATGTATGCATTTCCTAGGGCTGCCATAACAAAGCACCACAGACTGGGTGACTTAAACAACAGAAAAGTAGTGTCTTGCCGTTTCGGAGCCCAGAAGTCTAAAATCACAGTGTTCGGTCGGGGTTGGTTCCTTCTGAAGGCTGTGAGGGAGAATCTGTTCCAGGCCTGTCCCCCAGCTTCTGGTGGCTGGCTGGCAGTCGTTGGTGTTCCTTGGCTCATAGACATCTGCCCTCATCTTCACGTGGCATTCTCCTGTGTGCCTGTTTTCTTCCAAATTCCCCTTTATTAGGACATATTGGATTAAGGCCACCTGAATGACCTCATTTTAACTAAATTACCTCTGTAAAGACTATTTCCAAATAAGATCACATTCTGAAGTACCAGGGGCTAGGACTTCCATGCATGATAGGGCACCTGTACACTGATTGGTGAAGGACACACCTGTGGACTCTCAAAGTCCCCTGGACAGGTGACTGTTTCCCTTGTGTTTCATTTCTGTAAGTGCATATCTTTCCACCCTCCCTCCAGCCCCAAACCAACACCTTCTCCCAGTTAGACTGTATATCACACACTGCCTGTATGGACACCCTGGATGTCCTCTCCACACAGGGACAGCCCCTGGACAGCTCAGAACATGGTGACCCATCCTGGCTCTTATGTCCTCTAAGTCATGCTGGACAAGTCCCTTAAATACTCGGCCTTTTTTCTCATTATCCTGTGCCAGCAGAAGTAAGTGGACTTCAAGGACCTTTTCTGCTTTAAATTTCTATTTTTCTACTTGCTTCACTATAAGCATCACTTCAGGGGAAATAGAGTTGAAGCACCAAAGCATCTCAAATCCCAAAGGGCTTCTTTTTTCCCAAAGCAAAGAGCTACAGGTCACAGGTGGAGAATGGTGGGACTCTGTGCCTGTCACCGGACAGAGCCTCCCAAGGAGACTCAGGAGGGATGGCTGGGGGATGAGGTGCAGTCTGGAATGTTCATCTGGGGTCCCTTCCCAGCCATGTGCTCTGTGGCATCTAACACAGGAGGATCAACATTCCAGAAGAGTAGGATGAGGTGTGACTGTGGGGAGGAAACAAACTGGGGGCACGGGGGGCTTATCTGGGTCCTGAAAAATGCCGACGTACCAGAAGAAATCAGCCAATGGTGAGTTTGAGATCTGGTTCTTTCTGGAGCGGCTGTGTGACCTCGGAAAAAAATACTTAACCTCTCTGAACCTCATTTTCTCCATTTATAAAATGGGATCATAACAGCTGCCTCACAAGCTTGTTGGAAGATTAAATATATAACGCCCCACAACCTGGGTTTTCAATTCTCTTTCTGGCATCCCTGAAGAACTTTTAAAATGCGACTCCATCCTAACAGAAATGTCCAAGCAGGGCCATGGGAGAAACAGTGGGAAGGGCTGCGGGAGGGAGGAAAGTGCCAGCAGGGTTTTGCTCATCCCTGGCTGCTGTCCATGGTCGTGAGGCTCTTGGGGACTCCGGAAAAAGGAAGCGAATACAGGTGGCCTGTCGGTTCAGCGAGGACTCCGGGGCCAGGATACGAGATGCTCGTCAAGGGCCCTTTCCAGAGGGGTCACGAGCTGTGCACGACTGAGGCCAAGGATGCTGAGAAGAGCTCTCCGGTTTCCAGCAACAGATGTCACCGAGAGCTGCGCGATTCCCTCAACCCGGAGGCGAAGAGGCGCAGAGCGAGCCCGGCGCCGTGCCCGGCAGCCGCTAGGTGGCGCCGCGCAGCAGGGAAGCGCCGCAGTGCGCGGTCCGTCCGCGCGTCCCTCCGCCTGCCCCTGCGTCCTTGCCGAGCCCACCCCTGCAGAGACGAACGGGCCAGTTTTGATGACCAGACTATTGAATGCATCTACTAGTTTCTCCTTAGTTAAATTGAGATTGGAAGAGCCGGTCAGGAGGGAACCAAAGGATGCAAAATCATTCTAAACCGTGTGGCTCTTGCCTGTGGGTAGAGCCTGAGTTGGACAATGAACTTGTAAAAGGTGAGAATGTAAAAAGGGAGGAGGAGGAGGAGGAGGACGACGATGACGACGACGACTAGCTAAAAAAGTCGTAAGGCAGTTTTTAAGGAAACTCAGCATACCCCCCACCCAGTGACGCAGACATCCCACTCCTGGGGAAGAGAGTTGATGTCAAAAACGTGAACAAGAATGCTCAAAGCAGCTGTATTCGCAGTAGCCCCAAACTGGAAATAATCCAAATGCTTGTCAACAGGAGAATGGATGAGCACATTGTGGTATATTCATACCCTGGTATTATTGTTCTCAGCAATCGAAAGGGATGGGGTGCTGATCAGAGCAACAACATAGCTCTTGGATGAATGAAAGGACCCGGATACAAAAGGCTACATACTCTCTGGTCCCGATTATATGGAAGCGCAGGACAGGCAAACTAGTGGAGAGTGTAGAAAGCAGATCAGTGGTTGCCTCTGGGGGTGTTAATGGCCTGAAAGGGGACACAAGGAATTTTCTGGAGTAGTGGAAATGTGTTACGTGTTTACTTGAGCGGGGGCTATACCTGTGTGTGCAGCTGTAAAAACACATGGAGCTGTACATTTAGACTGGTAAAACTGGTCAAGCTTGTACCATTCCATGATGGCGAGATTTCTCTTATATCCTTTTTAAAGATTTCTCTCAGCAACCTCCTTCTCTAATGTGAAGAATATGGCCTATTTCTGGCATCCGTCCCTCCTGTCCAATTTCTTTTTGTTTTGTTTTGATTAATTTAGCTAAAGACTCATTAGGTTTTTTTTTAAGTGCTTATGCTTCCAATTAATGAATTGTCCAAATCCTCTTCATAAGACTTCCATTTCACTCATTAGAACTTTAATTGTCAATCAGCTGAAATGATTCTTATTGTTTAATCCCATTGCTATTAGGAAGGAGTACCGGAAGTATTTATAATTTATTAGTCACATAAAAATAATGAGGGCTAAATAAAGTTATTTCCCCTGAAGTTATTTTCATGGTACAGAGGCAAAAAGGGCCATGTTTAAGCAAAGCCTCTCTGGGCTTCTCTGGGGAGGATGAGTCTGTCTCTGGGTATCTCTGTGTGCCTTGCTTTTCCTCAGAATCACTCTTTTCCCACCCCCTTCAAGCACTTGGGGTCTTGAGGGATCACTTCCTGTTACCCCATCAAAACCCACTCTTGGAAACGATCTGGCGTTGGACATTACACTTCCTTCCCAATGGGACAGACTCCTGTTACTTTTCCTCCCTGATGTCAGGGGTCCAAGCATAGGAGAAATGGAGTTGCTGTATTCAGAGGCCAGGAGCCAAGAATCTGCAGCGCATGATCAATGACTTCTGATAAGCATCAGTGGATGAGGGGTGCACTGAACAAGATGCCTAGCTGAGGGGACAAGTGGGAGCCAAGCCCAAAGTCACAGACTCTGGAGTCTAGGGTTGGTGCTTTTTCCTCCACCCAAAGAGAGCATTTCTTTGTGCCTGTCACCTACACCCAGAGGGATTGTCTATTTGTAATTTGCACAAGTCACTGCTGAGGCTAACAGTGGCCCTAGATTTGTTTTCTGAATTGCCATCATGATCAACACATCTATTTGCACACCTAGTTGTGAAGAATACAAAGAGCATGTGGACTTCCCACAAAGAATTTCCAGTCTATCCAAGGAGTGTACAATAATGCCAAGAAGCTACATCTTCTCTTTCCTTGGAACATTTCTATTAAGTCTTTCCCCCAAAAGTCCATTTTAAAAAATTGATACATAATATTTTAAACATATTCATGGGGTATATGTGAGTATTTGTTACATACATAGAATGTGTAATGATTAAGTCAGTTTATTTGAGGTATCCATCACCTTGAGTATGTATCATTTCTATGTGTTGGGAACATTTCAAGTTCTCTCTTCTAGCTACTTTGAAATATATAATACGTTGTTGCTAACTGTAGTCACCCAAAGAGGCCTTTTTTGATTCTCCTGTTCAGTTGGGTATCCCTGCAATGTGCTCCAAAGCACCGGTGCTTGTATCAGTTCCCATCATACTTATAACAAATGGTGCCAGAATTTACACACACACATATTTTATATTGCATGTTTTTAAAAAATGTCATCACAATAACTCAGTAAAGGCATAGCCTCAGTTTCCTCATCTATGCAATGGGTATAACAAAGGTCCCTACCTCCAAGGATTGCTATGAAGATTGAACAGAAAATATGCTTTCTTCATTTGTTGAATGCCCCTTCAAAATTCTAGTGATAGCTGAGGAACTGAGGGAAGGACTTCCACTGGTGCACACTAATAACTGAGGTTTAGAAAGAGAGAGAAGTATGCAGATGTCAGGCTGGTCACCAGCCTCAGACCAGGCCCCCCGGCCAGATGGCTTAGGCTCCTGCTGGGGAACATCTGCATCAGGCCACCTCTTCCCCCGTCCCCGCAACCCAGGCCTTCTCCCAGTCACCTCCCCACTTGTTTCTCACTCAAGAGAATAATTATGTAATCATGTGACTTTATTAAAAACTCTAAATTTGCCAAATCTTTTTTTCTTCTTTTTCTTCTTCCGACTTCAACGAGCATCAGAATAAATTTGCCAAATCTTAAGTAGAAAAAAAAAAAAAAGAAAGATTGCAAGGAAAGACATCAAAATGTTTAAAATGATTGCCTTTGAAAAATGAAATCATGGGAAATTTGTTTTCTTCTACTTTTTCTATTCACCCCCCTCCCTTTCTAAACAAGCACCTATTGTTTTCAGAATCAGAAAACTTTAGTGTAATTTAAAAAATCAAACCAGCTTTGTGATACTAGCTGAATAAAAATCTCTACTTCTGTCCTTCCCGCTTTGGCCTAGAAATGGTCCCAGAGCACAGGTCCCAAGCTAAGGTTGGGGCTCTGTTGCATGTAACCACCTTGCAAAGATTAACACATTCACTGCCATGTGAGTTGTATTTGACTCACACTAGTTTTGAGCCTGGGGCCTCATGAAGCAAAACCTGGGCAAAACCCTGTAGTTGGTTTGTGAAAACGTTACTTGTCAATGTTGTTACTGTTATAATTAATATTGACAATTTAATTCTAAAAATGTGGATTAAATGACTAGAAGTCAATAAATTTCATTTTTCTATTTATGTTTACCTTTAAGTTACACTTAAGCCTGACAAATCAAGAAAAACACTTTACCCTTATAAACTATTGTTCAAGTTTTCACATTACTTTTTACATTACTAGTTTCAAGTTTCTAAATTACTTTTTTGTTGAAAAGACACAGAAAACAATGAAAAACAAATTTTTCATTAAATTAAAAGAATCATTATTTTCGAAGTTTTTATTCTATTCCTGTAATAAAACACCATGGCCCCAAGGAAAAAAATTTTTTTCTAGCGTGGCAGTCAATGTGGTAAATGGCGGTGGGGGAGCCAGGCCAGCCCACACGGTCTTTTTAAGATTTTTGTTCTTTATTAGCAAACCTGACTTTATACATTTTATTTGTTTTATCCATTTTATTTTTATTTTGAGGTTTTTTTTTTCTTGGTTTGTTTGTTTTTAAGGTTTCCACTTATTTGAAGGGGAGCTTTTTACCACATAAGGGTTTAAAAAGGATCTGGCTGTCAGGGATAGTTTGGACAATACTTGGCCTGGCAAGGCAAAGGCATGAACAAGGTCAAGGCCACACTCCCAAAGCACAGGGAGAAAGCTCCTCTAGCGGACACCTGCTGTGAGGACCCGGTAGACACCCTTCAGTGGCATCCAAAATGTGCTCTCGGGGTGAGAATGATTAACTGCAGCTCTCCACGTGGGCGCAGCATTCCAGGAGACTGCTGGGCTGAGATGTCCCCTTGCTCATCCCACACCCTCCCTGGCTGTTCCACCAGGTAGAGCTGGCCCTGGAGTTCCAAAGGGCAGAGTGTACATCTGAGGCCTCACACCAGAACTGCCGAATCAGATCTGCACTTTACTAAGTCCGCCCAGGTGGTGCATAGGCACGTTACAGTTTGAAAAGCACCACTGTAAAGAGCTGGCCCCATGCGCATGCACCCACTGGTCATCAAGCTTGTGAGTCCACGAATTATCTTAGTGGGCCCCTCCTACCCTGCAGGAGGAGAGCAGAAGAAATGGTACAGGCCCTATTTTACAAATGAAGAAAGTGACTTAGAAGGGGAAGTGACTAGAACAAGTCATCTACAGAAAAGTACATGACAATTATCTTACAGAAAAAGGATTCCAACTATTTTTACAGTACAAATTCTATGATTCTCATAAAGCAATTGTTTTCAGTCTCAACTCTCTCAGGGATGATTTGGGAAAAGGTTCTGATATTTGTTACGTAAAATATGCTGGAGATCAAGAAGGAACAACCCGGAAATAAAGAGAAACCCACCTCACTACGAAGAGAGCAATCTCTCATTGAATGCCCAGTGCAGTTCCGGCTCCCAATGTTAACAAGATCGAAGCAACCATTCGAGTGCAGTTAAAGTGGCTGCCATAGGAGGGCAGTCTAACACGATTCCTGCAGGAATCAGGGCTGCTCAGGGCTGAGAGGTATAAATTGCCTAAGGCTTCAACATGATCAGCACTCACAGTCCCACCTAGGGAATTCTCTCACTGTGGAAATAGCGCAAAATACAGGGTTGAGAGATACATTCTTAAAAACAGTGATCTCAGTATAATATACAAGAGAGGAAGACTGGAAGCAGCCCAAATGTCCAACAATAAAGAAATAGTCAAGGAAATTATGATTATGTAGAACACTATGCTTGCTTTCATCAAAAATGATAAACAACAAAACAATCATGTTTCATTTTAAATGCTGAATAGAACGTATTACATATGAATATTAAATTTATTTAAATATACAGTTAAAACTAAATTACCATGGGAAATATGGGTAGAAAAGATAAATGTTATAAACCTTGATAATATAAAATATAAAGACTTAATCATAAAACAGGAAATGCAAGTCAGGAAAAATGGCAAGACCTGTTAATTAAAAGGGAAAAAGTCAACCATCTAGAAAGTCATAAGCTATCTCTCAATTCCTTTTTTAAAAAAAAGAAAAAGCAGAATATAAAAGAAAAATGTGTTTTTTTGATTCATGGCATTAAAAACCTACATTAATTAAATAAGGAAAAAAATGAATGACTGAGATATCCAATTCAAGAAGTTAAGAAAAACAATGATAAAATAAACCCATATAACAGATGGAAGAGGATAATTAAGGTGAGAGCAGAAATGAAAAACAGTACTAAATAGAAAGGAAGGAAATGGAGCATTTTCTAGGAAAATACAAGGTACAAAATTGACCCTAGAAGAGGGAGAAAACATAAATAAAGCAATAAAAGTGAAAAAGCAATGACAACAAAAAGGAAATAGAAAATAACTACAGCATTCATGAATAGAGTTGCATCCCTACAATAGAAAATTAATTAGATCATTAATTAGGTTGTTAAGTGTGGAATGTCGATTTCCTTAAGTACTAAGTTTGACAATTGATATCTCTGACATTTCACTTGGACACTTCTTGTTTTATGTTTACCATGACGGTACATCCTCAGTCTTTCAAATGCACAGTTTGGCTTGTGATTATCTTTCAAATTTTTTTTAAAGCAACTTTTGTGAAACCATGGATAAGTCAAAAATTCATGTTATTTTCAAGTATGAGTTCCGGCATGGAACCAATGCAGTGCAGACAGCTCGAAATATCAACGAAGTGTTTGGGAAGGATGTGGCTAATGAACACATAGTACATCAATGGCTTGAGAAGTTTCAGTCTGATGATTTTAATCTTGAAAATGAGCCACGTGGGCAACCTGAGACCAAGGTGGATAATGATGAGCTGAAAGCTGTAGTGGAAGTGAATCCATCTCAACCTATGCATGAATTAGCAGCAAGATTTGATGTTACTATTCCAACAATATTGGCACATTTGAAACAAATGGGCAAGGTAAAGAAGCTGGATAGATGGGTACCACATGAATTAAATGAGCATCAGCAGAGAAATCGTTTCAAAACTTGCCTTTCTTTGCTGTCGTGACATAAACGTGAACCATTTCTACACTGTATTGTTATGTGTGATGAAAAATGGATTCTTTTTGACAAGCACAAGCATTGGGCACAATGGTTAGATAAAGATTAAGTGCCGAAACACCATCTAAAACCAAATATTCGTCAAAAAAAAAGCTAATGATGTCTGTTTGGTGGCCCAGCACTGGTATTATCTACTACAGCTTCATGAAACCTGGTCAATCAATTACAGAGGATGTCTACTCCAACCAATTGGATGAGATGATGAGGATGCTTGCAATTAAGCAGCTGAGATTGATCAATAGAGACAAGCCAATCCTCTTGCAAGGTAACACTGGACCACATGTAGCACAAACAAGGCTGCTCAGACTACAGAGGCTGGACTTGGAAGCTCTCTGTCATCCACCATATTCACCAGACCTTGTACCAATCGACTACCACTTCTTCCAGGCTTTGGACCACTTCTTGCAAGGAAAAGTATTCAATTCTCAACAGCCGTGGAAAACACCTTTTGCAATTTTATCGCCACTCACTCTCCAGGCTTCTTCCCAGCTGGCATAAACAGGCTACCGTTAAGATGGCAAAACCATGTCAATAGTTTAGGTGCATACTTTGATAAGCTGTACTGCTTCTTGTTTGAGATATATATAATAAACTTTTGATTCAAAATTGGACATTTCATATTTAATGACCTAATAGTAAAAGAATAAAGTTGCTTTGAATAAACTGATATTAAAGTAACTTTTTTTAAAAAGAAAAAAAGCAAGGTTCAGAACAGCAAGTGTAGTGTGACCTCCTTTGGGGAAATGTAAATACTAGTGCAGACATATGGATCTACTGTCACTGGAGCAGTAATACTGAAAATCAGGACCCACATTCTCTGGATTTTAATCCCAGCTCGGCAACTTTCTAGCTGTGTGACTGTCAGCAGTTTCCTTAGCTTCTCTGTGCCTCAATTTTCTCATCAATAAAATGGTAACAACAGTGCATCCTAATGCATAGAGGTATAGGGATTAAAGGGGCTAATTCATACAAAGTGCTTCAGAGCAGCGTCTAATCATCATATGATTAATTCATACTAAATATTAGCTGTGATGATTATTTTATACACATATATTTATATATACAGACACTTTTTTTTCCTAAAAGGAAGCGCAAGACAGCATTACCAGCAATTACTTGTCTTGTCCTTGGGAAACTGGGAGAGAAACACAGGGATGGGTGAAGGGTGCTCAAAGACATAGGGAAGAAGACTTTCATTGTCCTCTGTTCCTCTCTGAACTGCTTGCAGTTTCTAGATATCTACATAATCACATAGAACTGTGTGGACAATGGAATTGTGGGACACTTTGGGTTTCATTGTCATCCTTCTCTGTATTTAAAAATATATATCATATTTTTAATGTTATATTCACACTTAGCACAACTATGTAAAACAGATATAAATGAAAAAAGATTAAAAATAAAATCACAAAAATTATCATAATACCTTTTTTGGGGTAAGAAAATTCAGGATCTTATTTTCTCACTTCATTTTTAACAATTCTTTTATATTTGTTTTCAAATATACTAGTTTAAAATGATCTATTCTTACAAAATATGTAAGGGTAAAGTGAAAATACTTTCTGACCTTTTCCATGCCCAGCCTCTCCAGGGTTGTGGGCATCTGTCCAGAACTTTTTCTATGCATTAACATAGATACATATGTAATTGTAGAAATTCGTAATCGTTTATGTTGTTTTTAGCTATATAAATTTTACAATTCATGTATTATTCTGCAATCTGCTCTTTTCAAGTAAAAATACATCTTGGAAAAAGAAATTTCTGTCAGTACACAGATATCTACCTTATCGGTTAATAGCTGCATGGATTTTCCTGATGTGTCTGTGGCAACAGTTTACATAACTGTTTTTCTATTGATGGACATTTAGTTTGTTCCCAAATTATCACTCTTGCCATGAATACCGCAACACACATCCTTCTGCATACTTATTTCTCTTATTTTTCTCTATGTTGTATACCTTTTGTGAGGTGCATTGCCTGTATAGCATGAAATAATTTTCAAACCAACAAGGGTATGGATAAGAACATTAGCTTGCTTTTCAAACCCAAGGACTCTGCAGTGTGGCTCATCCCCTAAATCGTAACATGCAAGGGAGTATCAGAACAACTAAAAGGGAACAGCAAAGCCAAAGAAAACCGCATAAACAATAAAAACTTAACATTTTCCTCAGGAGGTTATAGAAAGTACGGTAATATGTCTGTAGTTTAGCCAAATGCATAGACATCATGGCATTAATTGTCCAGTGGGATGTTTAGGGACAATCTACATTTAATGGAAGCATCATGAAGAACAATCACATACATCTCTTGGAGCAGCTGCCAATGACAGGCTATTGGACTAGATGGATCGAGAGGCAGCCAGGTGCAATCAATCTTATGCTCTTACCAACCAATGACAACCCTGTGCAAAGATCTCCCCATAATTTATTATCTTGTCTCTTTTCTAATAGGTTTACTGTTTCCTGAGAAAAGACGAAGAATCAGTTAAATAAAGTTGATTATTTTAGATAAGAAAAGTGAAACATTCTTTTTCTACCTTCCATTTTTCTTTCTCTGAATTTGCATATAAGCCACAATAAGCCCCATGTCATCTATCATACCCAAGACCCTGCTGGAACAGAAATGGCTGGGGAGAGAAAAAATGTGAAAGACCCTCTCAAGACCTCTCAATGGGGGAAAAATGTTCCTCAGTAAGCTCTCATGTCAGTAAAGCAGAGAGATGGTGATGCTGAGGCTCCCCTGTTAAATATCAGAGCACAACGTGTTTTTTTGTTTAATGGAACTGCAACGTGATCCTCTTCTGAATAGACAGTTTGATTTAGAAGAAAAAAACAAAGAAAGAAAGCAATTTGGCCATTCTTGTTCAAATTGTCACACTCACTGGAGAAGAAAATAAAATGAACACATTCTGCTTAACCCGGTGGTTGCAGAGTAAAATATCTCAATGAGAATATTTAGGAGAGAAAAAATACAAGCACAGATTCTAAAAGACAAGTTCATGGGCTTTACATAAGACTATTTGGAGAAGTATTATGACCAAAAAGAAAGAGTTGACTAAACTTCAAATAGTTATTAGATTTGATGTCTTTATCCGAGTTTTTAGATGGTCTGAAAAAGAAACAATAATGTTGCATTGCTCTGGCAGATTAATCTTAAAATCATGTTTTATCATGTGACCCTTCTATCGAAATCCCACATGATGCTACTGTTCACATTGGCAGCTTTCAAGTTTCTTTCTGGCACTTTCCCGCACAGGAGGAATGGATAGCTCATTAGTGCCTTTTTTCCTCCACACTTTTCTCATTGACTTCTGCCTTTTCCTACCACATTCCTTTTACTGAATTCATTCCATGTACCATGAAAAAATTAAAGCAAAAGATGATAAGGATGCAGCACAGTTTATGAAACACTTATTTGAAAAGCAATCACCAAATTAAGGCCTAATGTATGGCTTTATGTCACACTCAAGCAAGTGTCTTTCTTAAAGTGTTAGTGGATGTTCCTCCTTTACCAAAAGGCCCCAGGATGAAGAGTTCCTGCTTGAACAGAGCCAGATGTTGAACTCCTTCCGCAAGCACTTAGCATTGTTAGTTACAGAGGGACGGCTCATTCAGAATCCACCTTTCCTTTGCCATTTACTGCCAGAGTCTGGAAAAGTAAAATCAACTCCCCCACCTCTGCTACAGTTAGGAATTGCCATGAGACTCAGTTCTGACCTGTGAGGTATAAAGGAAGCCTGCTGGTCTCTTCAGAACCCTACTCCTGTCTGCCTGGAATGCAGAGAAAGCCTGGCTGGGTAGCTGCCATCTTGTGACCACGAAGGAATTGCCAACAGAATTTTGGAAATTTATCCGGGGTGTTGCTGTGCTGCTGAACCAAGGATTTTGGCTGCCTACTTAACTAGGCTTCTTGTAACGTAAGGGAAGCAAACGCCCCACTTAAGTTACCTTAAGGCAGATTTCTGTTACTCACAACCAAATGCAATCCCTAGACTAAATGTTATAGGCTAGAAAGATGATAGTCTAGCTGTAAAGAGTTTATAACATCTTAAGAGAAACAGGTATCTAACGAATTAACTAAAATATCAAACAGAATATAAAAATTTGCAAATTAAAATAAGCTAAGGTCCACGACATGGCAGCAGAAAGAGAAATTTTGTTTCACCAATGGGGCATGAAAAGCCCTCTCAGAAAAGATGGAGAAGACCTTAGAGCTGGGCTTTGCAAAATAAGATTTCTCCCATCCAAAGAGGGCTGGAAACCCCACATTAAGGACACAGCAAGAAGAAAGGAGTGACGGCCAGAGGCACCTGTGATTAGCGACTGTGTTTAGTGGGAATGATGCTCTCGGTCTTACGTCTGATCTTGATACGTTACAAAACAGCTCTCAGCCCTAGCTTCTCCTGAACCACTTCCCACTCCCTTCTTTTCTGTGTTCAGTATCCGTCTCCACTACAAATTCTTTTTCAACAAAAAGCTAGGTACAAGTCATTGGCTGTTGCCCTGCAAAGAAAAAGAAAATACAATAGTTTTCAACAATTGATAATATGAAAATCTAACGATACCTTTTATACTAGGGATTCTCAACCAAAAGTGATTCCCACTCCTCCCTGGCCCTAGATGGGGGGACATTTGGCAATTTCTGGGGACATTTTGTATTGTCACAGTTTGAAGGGGTGGGAGGAGTTGCTATTGAAATCTAGTGAGTAGAGGCCAGGGATGGCGTTAAACAAACTGCAATGAACAGGACAGCTAGACCCCCACAATAAAGAATTATCCAGTTTAAAGTGTCAGTAATGCTGAGGTCAAGAAACCCTGCTTTTATACTATCTGATGGTGACCAGTGGAACTTCCCATGTGTGGCTTCATCTCACCAAATGAGTTCCTCAAAGGGAAATGAGCAAATGTCAGCATTGTCTTGGGAAAAGATCAGTGAGTCACTGTGGGATATGCCATTGTGTTTTCTTTTTAATATTGAACTAAGTAACATTGACTAAAGCTCATAAAAATGTCATTTAATACTTTTAGATTCCCTTGTTTATGGAAATCCCCCTAACAAGATGCTTGGTAATAAACATTTGTTTACTAGGTGAATGAAGAAACAAAGGGCCATCATACAAGGTCCCAAATACACTTCTTTTACAGTGAAGTTTGCTGGGAGGATGATGAAACAAGGCTCTGGTTTATTAGCTGTTCAGAATTTTAAGCCCTTACATGCAACAATAACAAATTCTTAAAAACAACTGAAAAGGCCATGTTTACTATTTCATTCCAAAGATACTCAATGCCAACAATAATAGTGTGTTACAAAAGTAGTTTTCTTAGAAAAACTTTTTTAAAAATCATATTGAACTACAATGGGATTCAGCCTTGGCTAAGAACCGTGTTCAGCTCACAGATGGAATATTGAGAACTGTGCTAAATCACAGATGGTATATTTTTTCCTATATTTCACAAAACAGGCCATTTCTACCACTTTTTTTTTCTTTTACATTTTGCTCTTGGTAATCCTGGATACTGAAAAAAACTAAACCAAAAAGAAACATGGAAACATTTACTTTTAGTGCTGCTTATGATCTTACTCTTTAGTGGATGGATACACCACAGAATATTCTGTGGCGTAATTTACTTTCCAAAAAAAAAACTTAGAGTGTAATTCATTTTAGGTGAGCAATTTGTTTCATGAGCCGTGTATGTTTATTTGGGGTTGCGCTGTTCTTTTATTGAGTGCAATAAAGACACTTCTTATCAATTGATTTGTTGTATCAGCAATGGGCTTCTTTCCAGATTGAAACATGGCAGCTTTTCGGAGGACATTATCCAGCATATAATTTCACCACAGATATGAATCCGGGTTCATTAGGGCCCACTTGCACTGCCTGTTATGACCTAATTTCTAGGATTCCTGCTTGATGGTGGCATTATAGTTCCCTGCGCACAGTGCATAACATGGTTGTCAAATGGATTCTTCCTCTTTGATGGTTCATCACATACACAACTTTGAATTTTGCCAACTTGTATAACAACTGATAAAATCAGAAGTTCAAAAGTTCAGTTCCTACCCCATATGACATGGAAACTTTAGGTACTATAAAGCTTACACCTCTCGTGAGTAATTAATTGCAATGCAGGGAAGGAACTAGAGGTATTATTAATAGATTACCATGTTGATGGTGTGAAAACAATACCAGGAAGCAATTCTTAATCCAGATGTGGATAAGTACATTTGAGCTGTACGTAATGCGAGCCACCAGCCTTCTATCAATCCTGGGTGTGATGAATATTGTCTTTGGGGGCTCAGCTGACTAACTGTGATTCCTAGACCACAGGGCACCTTGCAAGACCTGTTATTAATGCTCTTATGTCAACATATGGTCACAGTTATTTGCACCTTTCCAGAGGGAGAAAATCATGCCTTGAGGACTAAATGATGCTGGTACAGATCTCACAAAAGTACACATCACAATGTCCTGGGGAACATTCGTTTGCACTTCAGTAATGTCATGCATGAAGCAGAACGTAAGTGATATACGCCCACAGAAAGTAGAGCCAAGAGATTTAACAGCTGTGCAAATGGGCTCGAGAACGTAAAATCAGGAAGCTATGTCTTTAGAAAAGTATTTTTTCAAATCCCCAAATATCACATCTGGTTGCATCAAGTTGTCATTATGACATAGTATTTAAGATGATTTAATGGGTTATTGCAGAATAAGAATCTTGGAGTTTATTTAACTACTGTGCATTAACAGAATGTAGCTATTTAAAGGATGTTCTGACAAAGCAGATAAAAAGCTGTTCTTGATGTTGAATGACTTTATTATATACTTTTTTACTGTAGTCAGTATAAATATAGATATTCAAACATAAACAGAATACATAGAAAGACAAGAGTGAAAGTGGAGTTTTGTGATAGAAATTTAGAGCGAGCAGTGTATACCAAAATGTAGGAAACTATCCACCGCTGAAGATGTATGAGCTATATTGACTACTTGTATGAATATGAGGGTGTCACAATACAAATGTGTCACTTATTGACTGTCTTTTATTTGCAAATCCTCAGACTGGGCCTCTGCAAGCAGAGACTGGACTTGGAAACTCTTCGTAATCCACCTTATTCACCAGACCTTACACCAACTGACTACCACTTCTTCCAGGCTTTGGACCACTTCTTGCAAGGAAAAATATTCAATTCTCAACAAGCTGTGGAAAAGGCCTTTTGGATTTTATTGCTACTCACTCTCCAGGCTTCTTCACTGTTGGTATAAACAAGCTACCGTTAAGATGGCAAAACTGTGTCAATAGTTTAGGTACATACTTTAATTAATTGTACTGCTTCTTGTTTGAAACATAATGAACTACACTTTTGATTCAAAATCAGACATTTCTTATATAATGACCTAAAAGAGTTAGAACGGCTTCATACAACTTATTAGGGCCAAAACAAAAATCCAGCATCCCAGTTTCCCAGTTTGTTGCTGAGTCTATCACATCGTCACATCTTTGCTGCCACTCACAGGAGCTGCTGATGTTTGCCAACCTTACATGGCTGTCCAACCTGGCAAAGTATACAAAAGTCTTTCCATTGCCTTTTTTTTTTTTGAGACAGAGTCTCACTTTGTTACCCGGGCTAGAGTACCATGGCGTCAGCCTAGCTCACAGCAACCTCAAACTCCTGGGCTTAAGCAATCCTTCTGCCTCAGCCTCCCGAGTAGCTGGGACTACAGGTATGCGCCACCATGTCCAGCTAATTTTTTTCTCTATATATAATTTTAGCTGTCCAGATCATTTCATTTCTTTTTATTTTTAGTAGAGACAGGGTCTTGCTCTTGCTCAGGCTGGTCTCGAACTCCTGACCTCGAGCAATCCTCCCGCCTCCACCTCCCAGAGTGCTAGGATTGCAGGCATGAGCCACCGCGCCCGGCCTCCATTGCCTTTCTATCCCTAAAGTGAGTGTGTGTTGTCTTGGCATCTTCCCGATCTGCTAAGAACTCCTAATGAGCGGGATTAAATGAACAAACCATCATGGTGAACAGCAAACTTTCCGCAGATTGCAATGGCTACGTAACAATATCTGAAACAAAAGAGAAGTTTAGTCAGTGCTGGAATAGAGGGTTGTTTTCAAGGACATAAGCTCCTCCAGCTCACTGTTTCATCATTCTCAAAGCAGGGCCATGTGCTAGGCAGCAAAATACAAGAAAGGACCCAGAGGAAAAGCAGTTTACACCAACTGCCTTGTAAGAACGGTTTCCAGAAACTTCCACACAACAACACAGCTTACATCCCACTGGCCAAAACTTACACTCCATGGCCACATCTAGCTGCAGAGAATGGAGCAGAAAGTTCAGTTTTATTCTGAGGAATCTTGTACCCAGGAAAAATCCTACCATTATGCAAAAAGAAGACAACAGAACAACATAGTTGCTGTTGATGGTGACATGTGCATTTGCCTATGGACTTTTAACCACTAACAAGATTTTTTTACACACTGTGTCTTTTTTTCACACTGTCTTTCATTAGTCTCAGACTCTAGCATTAAATAGCACATAGGTTTTAACTCTTGAGCCAACATTCATTAATTGGTAATGGCTGCTTGAGAAGGCCATTTGAGACAAAGTGTGGCCTCAGTGAAAAAGAGCTCTATAATCTATTAGTGATATCTGTAACGGGCACAGGAAAAGGGAGTGGGGACAAATACACCTTCTTTTATATTCCTATTCTAATTTGTCATTGACTTTCAAATTAAAGTAATGGTTCTACAAGTCAAGCAGGTTAATAATAACAAATGCTACTAACACTTCTATGGCCCATTACCCAAAACAGTATACGCATGCAGGTACTAATCCATCCTGTCAGCTCTATCATGAGATAATAAAGTATTTTTATGATCCCTAATTTGAATAAGGTTTAAGCAAAGCAATAGTAGACTTTCACTAAGGTCACCTAATAATAAGTAGAAGACCCAGAATTTGAAATTAATTCTTTCAATAACAATAAGATGTTATTTCCACTTCCTGTCCCATACTATTCCTACAGAAAATAAAAAATAAAGAATTAAATTGCTCTATTGGTAGACTTTCTTGGATCTTTAAAATATTTGGGTACAATAAGTTAAAAATAGGAAGAAGAAGGAGCAATTGTACATTATCCTTTTTTTTTTTTTTTTTGAGACAGAGTCTCACTCTGTTGCCTGGGCTAGAGTGCCATGGCATCTGCCTAGCTCACAGCAACCTCAAACTCCTGGGCTCAAGCAATCCTGCTGCTTCAGTCTCCCAAGTAGCTGGGACTACAGGCATGCACCACCATGCCTGGATAATTTTTTCTATATATATATTTTTTAGCTGTCCAAACCATTTCTTTCTATTTTTAATAAAGACGGGGTCTCGCTCTTGCTCAGGCTGGTCTCAAACTCCTGACCTCAAGCGATCCTCCCGCCTCAGCCTCCCAGAGTGCTAGGATTACAGGCATGGGCCACGGCACCCGGCCAATTGTACATTATCTACTGATGATTTTTTCCTCAAGTTTTGGGTCTTCTCTGCTGATGAATTTCCCATGGTTTTCAAGACCAACCGGAAAAGTCATTTGATAAACCCAAAACTCAAACAAAAAATTAACTGAAAGAAAGCTTATTGGAACTGGGTAACAGATACTGACAAAAAATTAGTTTCTAACTGCCTTAAGCCCACAGATGGGCAAACAAATGAGTGAACCACAGTGTGCTAAGAGCTATAATAGAGGCAAGCACAAGGACCCTGATTGGTATAGGAGCTGATTGCTACCATGCCAGGAATGGGGGGCAGAGAGTGTGCCAGAGCCACAATACAGGAGAAGAGATGGATGGGTCTTGAAGAGTAGAGGGGTGATCACGAAGCACACACAGGGGAGAGCCAGCCATGCTGGGAGGACCAGTGTGGCAGCAGGTGCCAGGGCTGGAACTGCAGCATGGCATGGCAGGTTCAGGAAAGGTGGGCAGGGTATGTGCATGACTGGAACATTCAGAGTGAAATGGGGACCAGCAGGGGAGGGAGCCAAGAGGGTGACCCTGAGAAGAGTGTGGGTACCTGAACGAGACTGTGCTTCGTGGATTTTAGCCTGTAGGTACTGGAAAGCCACAGAAAGGGCTTTTAAAGCAGAAGAACAAAATAATCACATTGACCTTTGAGAAAGACCACTGGAGAAGTTGGGCTGGAGTTACCAAGGCCAGAGGCAGTGACACCAGGGAAGAAATGAGCCCAGCTGAAACTGAGAGTATGTCCCCTGAAACCCACACTTTTCAAATCTTGGAACTGTATGTCCCAAATGTGGGACTAAACATGTCTCTGAGAAAAAGCTCTGGGCCTTTCTCCAGGGTCTCAATGAAGCCCATAACAAGAAAGACAATAACAACCAAAGTTTAAAAATATCTGATCTAAGCACAGGCCACTGTAATGGAATAAAAAAAAATAGAGGCAGATGCAAAAGTCTTATCAGAATGGTATATAAAATGAATAGGATTACAAATGCAGGTATTTGCATTTAATTTTTCAAAACCAAAAGAGCAAAAGTCTTAACAATAGGCCAACTATTTTTGGTTCATGTCTCATACACACAAAGTTAAGGGATCCAGGTGTGTACAGGGGGCTTGTCACAGATATCCCAGAATGAACCACATTGTCAATATCCTATCTTTTGGCATCTTCTTGACCTTACAAGTGCTCTCTTATTTGTCGGAGTTTGGTTTGAAAAGTAAATTCCCTATAAATTCAAGTTCCTGATAAAGTGGCTAAAGGAGAATTCTAATAGCTTTTTGTGGGGAGAGAGAAGCGTTAAGAGGCATCAAATCTCAAGGTTCTAGCTATAGAAACTTAAGGATAAAATGGAGCAGTTAATTACAGGGTAACAAAGTAAATATAGAGGAAAAAATCTAGATCAGTTATTCTTAACTGTTTTAGGTGTCACAGAGCCTTTGAGAAGTTGCTGAGCTATATTAATATAAACATTCCCAAAAAACAATCCATACAGTTCTCTTCTTACAAAACCATACATGCAATTTCAAGAGGTTCACAAAACCCTTGGAGTCCAAGAACATCGGTGTGACCCTAGACACCAGCTTAAGACCCCTTAGTCTCAAACATTCTCCTATCCCTCAATGAAAATTTTATTATCATAATGTCTCATCTAAATTAGCCCCACTAATGTTGACTTTATCTGGTTTTCATTGATCCGATTCACTCTGCAATTAATTTCACCTTTCCTGCGTGCATACAACCTCCATCAGCAGTAAAATCACAAAGTCTAAAAGGAGACTTATTCCAATTTTCACTAAATTGAACTGTCACCCAAACAACATACAAGCTCCCAAATGTATTTATAAACCTGGAATAGAAAATTTTGTACTATTCTGTCATTTCATTCCAGATACCCTCAGTGCTGGTATTTGGTCATGAAACCAGGTATTTGAATCCTAGTCTGCTATGTTGTTACGTGTATGTTCTTTAACATTCTTTCTACGACAAAGATCAACACAGTTATTTGGAAATTATATTAACTTTCTTTCAGAGCAAGTCCAAACCCAGCAATAGTCTTGTTTTCTTAATGGACTAGGAAAAATAATTTGAAGGGAAAAAATAATGGCAAATTCTATATTGCTTCTTTTTTCTCCCACATTGCAGTTACTGCAAACCTTTGATTAGACCTCTAAAAGAGACCACACATTCCATAATTTGAAGCAAAAGGTTAATGGTGTTGTTACAACTATTATCCCTTTTAAAATCATTATCCTCTTGTTTTTTATGGCTGTATTACCTTCACCTTTCCATGAACCCACTTTGCCAGCTGTTTCTCTCTGTCATAAAGTTTGCTGAACATCATCATAGGAATAGGATAAATGCCATGTTTTATCAATCAAGCCTAAGGGAATTTGAGGCTTCTTATAACTACAACTGTAAAGGGAGTTTATTACCAGTTTCTGTTTTGATTTGTAAATTGTCCTTAAGTAAAATACACACCTGATGCCAATGTCTAGAATGTTAAAATGCAAGATGGTCTACTACAAAAATCTGCATCATAAAATTTGATAGGTTGACAAATGAGAAAGCTAAAAATTATTGAGGAACACATACAGGTGTGCCTCCTGGGCTAGCCTGCACCTGCCGACATCTCCATCCCTACCCACTCCTAAATTCCATGACCCCTCACTCCATACCAAGCCAGCACTCCAAGGAATATATGAACATAGGACAGGTGCTTTTAAATCCCACAGGGCTACTTAGAATATCTCAACACAGTTCAAATATTGATATAATGAAGATATTATTATTTAATCATAATGCAATAAAATTAAAAATTTACAATATAAGTCCCAACATACCATCATGCCTTGGGGACTAAAAATCACACTCCTAAATTAGAACCATTATGAAATATTTATGACTAAATGACAGCAAATATTAAAATTTGTAGGTTACAAATAAACTAGTATTCAGGAAATTTTGTAGCCTTAATAAGAATTTTAAAGGATTGAAAATAAAGGAATAAAATATTTAATTGAAGCAGACATAAAAAGAGCAAGAAAAATCCAGACAAGGTATTGGACAAGGAATAAGAATAAGGATGAAGTTTAATACATTAAAAAAATAGAGATGAACAACAAAACCAAAATCTAGATCCTGGAGAATATGAGTACTATTAATAAATCTCTAGCAAAATTGATTAAGAAAAAAGCAGGGAAATCACAAATTAGTGTAATTAGGAATGTAAAAAAGCTATAGATAAATTATAACTTAAGTTAATACTATAAACAATTTTGTACTAATACATTAAAATTCATACGAAATGTAAACTTTTCTCAAAACTATTTTAATCACCAAAACTACTCAATAACAAATAAATCCAAATAGATAAGCAACCATCGAATAATTTCAATCAGAAATCAAAAAATATCACTCCCCAACCAATTGCACAGAATAATTGTACCAAATCCACAAAGCCAAAAAAAAAAAAAAAAAAAAAAAAACCTCTGTGTTTTAACAATTTTCAGGATAGAAGAGAGGAAAAACACTCCAACTCATTTTATAACAATGCTACAACCCTATGCCAAATCAGTCAAGGGCAATGCAAAAAGAATTTAAAGACTTAACTCATTTATAAGAACAGGTACAAAAATAGTAAAATAGTACCAAGTCAAGTCCAATAGTGTACAAAAATAATACATCATGAATGAGAAGGATTTATATTAGTAAGGTAAAGATATTTCAAAATTATAAAATTGAGCAACCCTAAAAGTAAAGGACAAAATCATCATTATCTCAACAGATGCAAAACAATTTTAAATAACATTTATTATTATAAAATCTTTTGGAAAAGTTATAATAAAGAGAAACATTCTTAACCCAAAGATGACATCATTCTTAACATCAAAAATTTCAATGAATCCCAATAAATTCTGGAAAAGGGCAAGAATTACTGCTATTGGCGCCACTGTATAATATTATACTAGAAATTCTAGCCCATGAAATGTGATAAGAAAAAGAAGCAAGGAGGCTTAATGAAAGGATTTAAAATAAAATAATTATCTACCTCAAGGGTCTGCAAAATAAGGACCATGGGCCAAATCAGGCTCTCCTGGGCCAAATCCAGCCATACCCATTTGTCTACATATTGTCTATGGCTGTTTTTACCCTAAAAGTCAGGAGGCTGCATGAGCCTCAAAGACAAAAATATTTACCATATGGCCCTTTCAAAAAACATTGGCACACTCCTGTTCTACATAACAAATCAAACAGAATCCACAAACAAGTAAAATGAATAAAAGAATTTAGCACAATTTCTGGGCTCAAGAGCAATGTACAGAAAATCACTAACATCTTTATATACCAGCATAATCAACTTGAGAGCTGTTGCAAAAGAAGTAGGTCTCAGCAGTGGGCTTAAAATATTCAGTAAACCATGCTGTAACAGATGTGCTGTCATCCAGGCTTTATTGTTTGATTTATGGAACACAGAGTATATTTGGCATAATTCTTGAGAGACCTAAGATTTTCAAACTAGTAAATGAGCATTGGCTTCAACTCAAAGTCACCATAAATATTAGCCCCTAACAAGAAAATCAGCCCATCCTTTGAAGCTTTGAAGCCAGGCATTGACTTCTCCTCTCTACCTATGAAAGTTCTAGATGACTCACCTCTTTCAGCCTTCATGGAATTGAAGAGAGTTTCAACCTTGCTCTGGAATAGGCTTTGACTTAAGACAATGTTGTGGCTCGTTTGATCAGAAGACAGAAATAGGAATCCAGACCACCAAAATTTATCAGCAATAAGGTTGTTTTGCTTTCCTACCTTTTGTGTGTTCGCTGGAGTAGCATTTTTAATTTTTTTCAAGAACTTTTCCCTTGCATTTACAACTTGGCTAACTGTTTGGTACAAAAAGCCTAGTTTTAGGACTATCTCAGCTTTCGACATGCCTTCCTTACTAATCTTAATCATTTTTAGTCTTTGATTTAAAGTGAGAGACTCATACTCTTTCTTTCCTTTGAACATTTAGAGGCCCATTGTAGGGTTATGAATTGACCTAATTTCAATATTGTTATGTCTCAGGAAATAGGGAGGCCCAGGGAGAAGAAGAGACATAGGGGAATAGCTGTTCAGTGGAGCAGTCAGCATACACCATTGTAAGTCAAACCATAGTAAGTCAGAGACCATCTGCTGTTTTGCCAGCATTAAATGCATTTTTGACATAAGATTTTTTTAACTTAAGATGGACTTATCAGAACATAACTCCATCATAAGTCAAGAGCATCTGTAAACATTTTTGCATTTTAGTAATTGTTATAGGGAGTAATATATATATCCTTGCCATTTTAGTCTATTAGAGTTAATGTTGTACCACTTCACATAACAGGTAGAATGCTGTAACAGTGTAAGTCCATTTATCCTCTATCCATCATGCTATAGGGGTTTGTTTATTTATTTACTTGAGAAAACGTCTCACTGTGTCCTCCCAGGCTGGAGTACAGTAGCATAATCAAAACTCACTGCAGCCTTGAACTCCAAGGCTCAAGCAATCATTCTGCCCCAGCCTCCTGAGTAGCTAGGACTACATGCATATGCTACCACACCAAACTAATTTTTTTTTAAGTTTTTTGTAGAGATGAGGGTCTCGTCATGTCTCCAGGCTGGTCTTGAACTCCTGCCCTCAACTGATACTCCTGTCTCAGACTCCCAAGTTTCTGGGATTACAGATGTGAGCCACCATACCTGGCTGCTATATATTTAATATATATTACATCTATACATATTTTGCACCTCACAAGACAAAGTTACAATTTCTGCTTTACAGTCATATTTATTTTTTTAAAAAGATTAAAAATAGTCTTATATTCATCCTCACATTGCTAGTGCTTTTCATTCTTTCCCAGTATTCTAAGTTTCTTATTTTTCTTCTTCAAATATAAGACTTTCCTTGAATGTATCCTGTAGTGCAGGTCTGCTGATGAAAGTTCTCATACATTTCTTTTTTCTTAAAAGAATTATTAAACAAATTCTGAATTAACAGTGTTTCTCCCCCTAATACATTAATGACATTGTTCCATTGTCTCCTGGTCTCCATTGTTTCTGATGGAAAGTCAGCTGTCATGCCAATCATTTTTCTCCTATCTATAATGTTTCATTTATCTATGGATACTTTCAAGCTCTTTATCTTTGATCTTGAACAAGTTACTTTGTGAATCTAGACTGAGTTGCTTGAATATGTAAATTTATCTTTCACCAAATGTGAAAAGATATGAGTCATTATTTCTTCAACAACTTTTCATCTCTTTTTTCTCTTTACTCTCTCCTTCTAGGATTCCAGTTACATGAATACTAGATCTTTTCATAGTTCCTCAAACATCTCTGAAGATTTATTCCTTTTCTCTGCTTCTTTTTTCCTCTTTATTCTTCACATTGAATAGTTTCTGTTGGTTAATTTACAAGCTCACCAATTATTTTCTCTGTCTTCTTCATTCTGCTATTAAGCCTATCCAGTGGATTTTCCAGATACTCTATTTTTCAGTTCTAAATTTTCATTATTATAGTTTCCATTTTTATGCTAAGACTTCCTGTATTTTCGATGATTATGAAAAGTGATCTATAATTATTGATTATATACAAGCATTGTACAGCAGCTAAAAATCTCAATTCAATTTTTTAGTGCCAGTTGGACTGCTTAAAAAAGTGAGCCCTAAGCCTGTGTGGTTCAGAGGTTAGCCCAACATTAATAAAGTTTATAAGTTTATATATAGAATTTAGGGCTCTGCCTCTCTGTTTTCCTCATTTTCTGTATTCCCATCTCACTTCCCAGCTTCTGAGGTTGCTCCCAGCTATGTTCTCTGGTTATTCAAGACAGTTTAACTATGGGTTTTCTATGTAAATTTTAAAAAGCTCCCAGCATGTCTCAAACTGGAAACTTCCCTCAAACTAGGAACGCCATAAAATATGGAATGCTCACTCAGTTTCTCTCTGTTCTTCTAAATGTCAATTCTGATACAGTTTCTACCTGCTTTTATGAGCTCTCTTGTGGCTGCACAGAGTTTTAAAAAATATTTTATTGAGAGTTTATAGTGCTGTTCTACAGAACAGATCATGCAATAATGCTACCCCCACCACACCACTATCAGAATAACATCCATAAAACATAATATAAACTGAAACTCATTTGGTAACTAACCTGACTTAAATTCCTATGGAACTTTGACAGTCTTTATCACATTTTACACACACAAAGTATGATGTAAATAATCAAGAAATATTAATGGCTTTGATAATAAAGTACTTATCTAAACCTTGATAGAAATGTTTGGTAATAATCAGTATATTCATGGTATTATACTTTCAAAAATATAGAAAATCAACAATAATGAAACACATCTATACCAAAGTGACACAGACAAGTGATTGAGCAGTTGTATCTATTTCATAGAATGCATTTGAAAAAAATAACATATATAAAAAGAACTAGCCTAGTGTGTAATTTACAATAGGTACATAGTAAACCATGATGTCCTTACCCCATTTGAAAATGATTAGGAAGGCAGTGATATTAGTCAGAATCAGGCAAATGGAGGCATATTTTTAGCTCTTCCTGTCAGATGAAAATGCTTATTTCTTTGGCAAACTGTCCAGTCACAATATATTCAATAACTGTTACGTCTTAGATTCTCAAATTTCCATTGCGCACTTGCTTATTGACTATTTTGGTTATTTCTGGATTTCCCAACAAAACGTGGTATAGATTAATAGATATGTTGAGTTTTATTTTATTTAATATGTAAAGAACAAATAAAGGATGAAAGGTGAAAGGGAAGTGAGAAAAAAGGAAAGCCAATAACTATATTTTAATTTATTATGATAGTCATGTTTACTGAATTCAAACTTATTTTAATTTACTGAGTATTTATATAATGTGCTAAACTCTGAAATAAAAATATAATTTGCCTATATTTTTCACCACAGCCCTGTGAGGAAGATATCATTATTATTTTTAATTTATATGTGAAGAAACTGAGCCTTGGAGAAGTTAGTGACTTTCACAAGTTACACAGCTAGGCATTTGGTGGGGATCCAAACTCAAGCAGTTTAATTCCAGAGCATACTCTCTTAATCCTCACCCTATGAAGTAGGTATTATTCTCGATATTATTAGACATAATATTATTATCTTCATTATCCTAAGATGTGGAAATAGAAGGTTGGAGCTATTTAGTGACTTGACCGAATTCACAAGGCTAGGAAACAGTGGTGCTGGGATTCCAATGAGAATGTTGCTAAAGTCCATATTATTCCTACTGCACCAACTATGATCCAAAACTTGAGTGATGCCAGTAGTGGGAAAATAAAAAACTTTAAATATTAATTATTCAGCAAACATTGTGATTTGGGGTAGAACAGACCTTCAGAAATGTCAATAGACTATACATAATTAATCAATTTATCAAAGTCAAGAATTTAAATATTTAAACATTTCTACCACTGAAATGTAGGTAGCAAACACCACAATCACTAACACTATTGATAATACACTAAATTTCTACCCCTTAGTTGACCTAGTTCTAATAATTTTCTATAAAAAATGCAGGTTGGGGAGTCTCTGCAGAGAAGTTATAGGCAGGGAGGCAACCAGGTTACTGGTTCTCAATCTCCAAAGCTGTTTCCTCCGACATCACATTAACTTTTGATATCGTTGCATTCTATTCTAGGTAAAATTTAATTCTTGGCAATAATAATTCAAAGTAAGTGTCAGCCTGTTATTTTCTTTAAAAAGTAATACATGTTTATTGTATATTTGACAACACTAATATCCATAGATATCTTTTTTTTTTCTTGTGAGAAAGAGTCTCACTCTGTTGCCTGGGCTAGAGTGCTGTGGCGTCAGCCTAGCTCACAGCAACCTCAAACTACTGGGCTCAAGCAATCCTTCTGCCTCAGCCTCCCGAGTAGCTGGGACTACAGGCATGCGCCACCTGCCCAGCTAATTTTTTCTATATATTTTTAGTTGTTCATCTAATTTCTTTCTTTTTTTTTTTTTTTTTTTTTTTTAGTTGAGACGGGGGTCTCACTGTTGCTCATGCTGGTCTCAAACTCCTGAGCTCAAATGACCCATCCACCTCAGCCTCCCACAGTGACATAGATATCTATTTTTGACCATGACTTCTTGGATTGATTTTTATTTTTCTTAAATTGTTAGCTTTGGGAAAATTTTGCATGTAAAAAATACACTGAAAACGCACACATGTGCTCACATCAAATTTGCTTAATTTTATATCTTATTATTACAGGAGTGTGTATACATTTTGGAATTTTGTCTGTTCTACCAACATAGAAGTTATTTTAAGTTTTCTTTTTTAATGTAACATTACAGTTGAAAACAAAATTAATGATTAAAACCCAATTCAAATTATAATTGCATTTTATTATTACTATTATGAATTTATCTTTAAACTAATAAAGATTATAACTTTCATTTTCAAAAGATGCATGTTAATTAATTCAAACAGATTTTAAAAGAAGTTGATTGTGTTTACACTTTTTGCCAATGTAAGCTTAATATTTTCAATTAAATATTTTAATTGGTTCCTCATAGGAGAACTTGAAAGACACAATCATTTTCAAGAACTCGAGACCTCCAAACATCATCTTAAAATTCAATTAGTTTATAATACATTTGAAGAAATTATAGTTTTCAGGACCACTCTTTTGGAAGGCTGAATAAGATAAACAATTAAAATACTGTTACTCTATATAGCCAGTGTGAATGCAGAATTTATGTTTTTTTATTATTAAGAAATATTTCAACATTTTAGGATGTTAAATATAAATAATATAGAGGTATAAGGCATAAAATAATGTTTTAATATTCATAAACCTTCCATAAGGTAAAGAGAACATTAGCAATACTGTTGAAGCCCCCATGTGTAGCATCTCCTTTCTCCTCTATACCAGGCCCCTTTACCTTCCTAAGGGTAACTAGTCTTCTAAAATTTGTGTGCATCATTTCCTTGTTTACTGTCATAGAGTATGAATCCCTAAACAGTATATTATTTATATGTTATATGCCTTTGAGCATCATATAAATGGTATTATGCTGTATGGTTTTACTGCAACTTGCTTTTTTCATTTAACATTATGCTCATAAGACTTATCTATATTGAAACATACATAGCTGTAGTTGAATTTTTTTCATTGCTACACAGGATTCTATTGTATGAATATATCACAATTCATTCATTCTCCTACCAATGTACTTTGTTCATTTTTTAAATGTTGCTGTCAGAAATACTGCTACTATGAACACTTTTGAACACATCTGAGTTCATTTGGCATATCCCTAGGAATACGTTGTAAAGTATATGCATCTCCAATTTTAAAAAATCAATAGCTTTGAGAGTTTTGTAAGACACTAAATACCAGGCGATGAAGAGCAGTGATGCCCTAGGAGATGAGAAATTAAAAAGGTGAGTCCTGTGATTTCCTCAGCTTACTGCCTTAAGAGAGTTTCCAATTCACACAACAGAGAGAAGAAACTTAGGAGGAAACAGCAGATTTCCTGATTTGAGGGGACAGAGCTAAGCATTTAGGGAGACCAAGTTGGCTAGAGCCTACAAAATAAAGTAACAGGGAGGAGAGGGCAGGACAGGCACAGAGTTTGTGGAACTGCAGAGTGTCTCCCTTAAGTACTCAGCTGAGTACTGATCAGTGTATCTCTACGTAAAAAATTCTTAAGGCTGAGGAAAAAATCACTTAGAAGTATTAGAGGCAACAGGTTTCTGCGCTCACACAAGACTGGAAATAATGCCTGTTTTCACTAGCCAGACTGGAAAACCTCATGACTTACAAGACAATGGGTAGAATACTCAGAGGACTTTGCTTCAGTAGTGGGAAATAATTATCCATAACCTGAACATTGCTCTGGTCTCGCATGACAAATCTTAAAAGCAAGATATGAAAGATTCAAACTCTTTCCACATAACTGCGTCACAGAACAGAGCTCAAGAATATCTATAGAAATACAACAACAACAACCACAACAACAAAATCCAGCACCCAAAACAGGTAAAATGACAATGTATGGCACTCAATTAAAAATTATTATGCATGCAAAGAAGCAGAAAAATACAACACATAATAAGAATAAAATCCAACTGAAACCAGTCCATCACTAACATGAATATTGCAATTAGCAAAGACATTAAAATATTTACTATACCTGTATCCTGTATGTTCAAAAAGTTATACTAGCACCTCTTATATTTTCCTGGATAGAGCTTGAGCCCATCCTCCGAAGTGAGGTATCACAAGAACGGAAGACTAGGCACCACATGTCCTCGCCACCAAACTGGCACTGACTGATCAACACTAAGGTGTTCACACAGTAGTAATATTCTTTGTGGGTAGGGGGGTTGGGGGTGAGTAAACTCACAACTAATGGACGCGGTGAATGTTGTTGGGGGGGAAGGGCACATCTCAAATCGTGGTTGGGATGTGGCAAAGTCATAACATGTAACCAAAATGTTTGTACCCCCATAATTTCCTGAAATAAAAAATTTTATTTTTTATTCAATAAATGTATTGAAATTCCTCTGATATATTCAAAATTACTCTTAGATAATGTAAATTCTCTTGTAATCCCTCTCAAAATTTCTATTTTCTACATGAAAAATTCCTACTTGGAGTCCCCAGAGAGAGGTTTTGTTTTTTGAAGTCAGTGTAAAAAATATGTTGGTCTTTAGTACATGCACCTACATATGTTGTGTTTAATGCAAGATTGGAGATAAAACATAAAAAGGAAATTCATTATGACTAATAAAACAAAGTTTTGATTTTGAAACAATGTAGATTTAATGATCAATGGAGTAATTAACAGAATATGAATCATAAACTACTTTAAATTACACTAAAAAAAAAACAAACAACAGCTTTCTTAAATAGCAGTGATAGCCAATGAGAAAATATTGTAGAAATAAAAGAAATGCTATTCACTATAGCAACAAAGTCATAAAATACGTAGGAATAAATAAAACAAAAATGTGGAAGACATACCTGAAGAAAACAATGAAACATTAATAAAGGACATCAAAGAAGATCTGAAATAATAGGGAGCTACGCCATGGTCCAGGACACAATGACTTGCTATTTTAAAGATGCCTGTTTTCCACAAACTGACCATTACAGCCCCCCAAAAAAGTCCCACCAAGATTTTTTTTTTAATTAATAGACTTTATTTTTGGAGCAGTTTTAGGTTTACAGAAAAATTGAGCAGAAAGTAGAATTCCTATTCACTCCCTGTCTGCCCACCCTCAGTTTCCCCTATTATTAATATCTTCCATGGGTATGGTACATTTATTACAATTGATGAACCACAATTGATAAAATATTATTAACTAAAGTTCATAGTTTCTATTAGGCTTCACTCTTTGTGTTGCAGTTTTGTTCTGGTTTGGTTTGGTTTTCACAAATGAAAATGTTATATGTTCACTATTATGGTATCATACAGAATAGTTTTACTTTCCTAAAAATCCTCTATGCCCACCAGAAATTTTAAAATTGGAACTTCACCTGATTCTAAAATCATTTGAAAGAAAAAAAAGTGCATTAAAAACCAACAAAGAGTTTTTGACAAACAGGAACCATCAGGGAAACTTTAGCAAATATTAAAGCATAACACAAAGACATAGAAATTGAAACAGTATTGTGTAAATGCAGAAATATGTAGTTAGATTAATGGTATAGAAGAGAAATTTCAAACTAAGCATATATTTTGGGGAAAAAAGATAGGCATCTCAAATTAGTGACTAAAAGTATATACTAAACATAAAATTAGATTCCTACCTCACATTATGTCCAAAAATTTTATCTATACTTGAATGCCTAAATACAAAACACAATACTTTAAATAAAACTATAGAATATTTAAATAAATATATGACAATATCTGCTATGGTTTGAATGTCTCTCCCAGAATTCATGTATTGGGAACTTAATCCCCAATGCAACAGTATTGGGAGGTGGAGCCCAGTGCCAGGTGTTTAGGTCATGAGGGCTCTGCCCCCATTGATAGATTAATGTCATTCATTATAAAAAGGGCTGGCAGTATTGCACTACTTTTGTGATTAAATATTTTCTAGAAAAAGAAAAACAATGAAGTTTCTTCCATGACTAGTCTCTCTGATCAGAGAAAAAAATGTAGTTAATTCATGCAACTTTTTCTAATAATGGCAGTGGCATTAAACTTCTTAATTTGCATGTTAGTGTTAATAAAAGAAAGTTTACAGTTCATATTAAAAATTGTTTGCGTTTCTAACAAGAAGCCATAGGAAAAATTAAAATATAATCTTGTAAAAAAAAAAAAAGTAAGAAGACTACATCTGGCTTTGCCAATCATCCACCAAATTTAATTTCCATAATTTTTATTTTTCTTTTTAATCTATGCTCAACTCAAAGAAGTTACCTTTTTTCATTGTTTAATTATAGAGCAAAAAATCTAGTCATTGCCTGAACTGTGGATACTGGTTCTTCTCATCATGGCACAGAATTAAACTGACCATATAATTTATTATTAAAACCAAGACTTTCTGATGTTAAAAGTTGGCCCTATCAATAATTACACCAGGACAGCAGACACTAACTAGGACTGTCCTGGGAAAATCACGATGGAAGATAATCCCACGTGTAAAGCTTTTGATGGTCTGCCCTTTTCCTTAGTCTGCTTTCCCACCAGTGATTCCTTAGACCTCAGGTTCTAGGAATTCCAAATTATTTTCAATTTCTAAATTACACCATGCTGCTTGCACTTCCAAGGCTTTGCATAGTGAAAGCCCTCTGACTGAAATGCCACTGAGTGCTTCAGAAACTCCAACTGAGCTTTGAACCCCCAGTTTAGGAGGTGTCTCTTAGAGAAATCAATGTTAACACCCTTCCATTGTTGGCCATTCTCTTTACTTAATCTCGGATCAGTCATTGAGCGTATCTACTGTGCTCTGTGCCACAGGGCTATTCAAGATAAACATGAATTCTATGTGCTGAAGCTTACAATCTGTGAAAACTCTTGACCTTACAAATGCTTCCATTATTATGATTATTTCACTGTGTTACAACTACCCGTCCCAAGCCCTTGCAGAACTGCTAGCCCCTTGAGGACAGGTATTTTAGTTGACCTGTTTGTGTTTGGTAGCATCCTGACTCTCCTTCGGAGAATTAGCCCTTCATCATTGCACAATCTTAGTAGTTGTTTCAGTGAACTGTTTCTGTACTACAAACCATGCCAAAACCAAGTGGCCTAAAACATTAATTTAGCCCACAGGTCTGTGGATGGACTGGAAAATTCTGCTGACCTGGGCTGGCCTGGCTCCCCTTGGGTGATCATCTATGCGTCTGCAGTCACCTGCAGAGTTGACTGGAGGCTGGCTCTTTGTGGTGGTTTTAAAATGTGTCTGAAAATTCTTTCACATAGCTCCCTTCTAAAAGTGGAGCCTAATTCCCCTCCCCTTGATTGCAGCCAAACGTGGAGACTCATTTCTAATAAATACAGTGGGGCAGAGTGAAGGATGGGACTTAAGAGCCACTGCCACTTTCAGCTGGCTCTCTTGGACTGCTTGCTCTGGGAGACTCAGCCATCGTGCTGTTACAATACTTAGGCAACCCGAGAGGCCCTTGTGGGGAATAATCGAGGTCTCCAGCCAATGACCCACGTGCCAGCTACATGAAGGAGTCACCTGGACAGCAAATCCTACCACCTCAGATGATTCCAGTCTGGCCAGCGTCTTACCTGAAACTGAGAGACCCCAAGCCAGAGCTGCTCAGCTAAGCTGCAACTGGATTCCTGACCCTCAGAAACCATCTGAGATAAGAAATGCTGACTATTATTTTAAGCCACTGAGCGTTGGGAGTAACCTGATGAACGATAATGAATAATGGATACACTGGCGGAGATGATCTCAGCTGGGGCATCTCTTCACTGTGGCCTCTAATCTTCCATCATGCTAGTTCAGGCTTATTCTCATGGCTTCGCAGGTATGTATAAGTCA
>CM052438.1:12420441-12432685 GCA_028533085.1 Varecia variegata
CTCAGAAACCATCTGAGATAAGAAATGCTGACTATTATTTTAAGCCACTGAGCGTTGGGAGTAACCTGATGAACGATAATGAATAATGGATACACTGGCGGAGATGATCTCAGCTGGGGCATCTCTTCACTGTGGCCTCTAATCTTCCATCATGCTAGTTCAGGCTTATTCTCATGGCTTCGCAGGTATGTATAAGTCAGGTTCTCCAGGGAAACAGAATCAATAAGATATATATATATGCCACAGTTCGAATGTGTCTCCCAAAAAGCATGTGTTGGAAAGTTAATCCCCAATGCACAATGTTGGGAGGTGAGGCCTAATGAGAGGTGATTAAGCCATGGGGGTGGAGTGAATGAATTAACGAAGTTATTGGAAGAGTGGGTTTGTTATAAAAGGAGGGGTGCCATCCCCTTTTACTCTTTCTCTCCCCGTCTCTTTGCCCTTCCACCATGGGATGACATAGCAAGAAGGCCATCACCAGATGGCAGCCCCTTGATATTAGACTTCCCAGCCTCCAGAACTGTGAGCCAAGACATTTCTGTTCATTATAAATTATAAATTACCCAGTCTCTCACATATTCTGTCATAGCAGCACAACATGGACTAAGACTGTGGGGGGCGGGGCAGGGGGTGAGTGTGTGTGTGTGTGTGTGTGTGTGTGTGTGAGAGAGAGAGAGATTTATTACGGAAATTGGCTTATGTGATTAAGAGGCTGAGAAGACCTTAGCAGCACTGAGTATGTAGCTGCATGGTTTCCCTAGGAAGTATTCCTAATGAGCACTGGTCTCCCTTACAAGAGGTATGAACCAGAAGATGCCACAAACAGAGCACTGCGAGATCCCTCAGAACATTGCTAGCATTTAAAAAATACCTTTTAAAACTCTTTAAGCTTCCTTAAGGACTAATATAATACAAATGCAAAGCACTAGCAATTAACGCGATGACAACTACCCTAAAATGTTATTTTCTACAAAGGCTGAATTGTCTAGCAGCCTTTCCATGTGGCAGTGCTGCTGTCTGCCAGGGCTATCATATGCCAGGAGAGGCCAAAGATTTTGGCAATTGGACCAGATATTCATATTTAGGCTATGAAGGCAACTGTCTCATGCCTCCTGCTTTCCACTGACATATGGCAGCTTCAGGCCGCTGTGCTATTAGCTCATCTATTGCAGTAGAGTTTTACAATCACTCCAGGCATGAAAGACTTAATGAATTCCGATTTCCGCTGGTCATGTTTCCTTACTAATCCACTACACCAATTGGGGATGACAGAAGGTATCAACTCCCTTCTCGGGTATTTAAACTGTGAGCAGCCATCTATATGCAGAAAGAGTGCCCGTGAACTTTGGAGAACTTTGCTTATGCAGACCTGAGAGTGTGGATGCTGCACAATCAGATGCCTCTCGGAGATACTTATCCCGTCTATGTTCAGCAGCTTTTAAAAGAAACTCATTAGCAATTCTTTCTATTCTTTCCAACAGTTTCAATCAGGGACAGGCTTGGGCACCTGGCAATAGACAGTTTGCCATTGTGGTTAAGGGCACAGCCTTTTAACTAAAAAACTGTGTGTTCCAGTCTCAGCTCTACCTCTTACTATCTGGGCGATCTAGGGTGAGTTTCTCCATGGGGAAAATTGTGTCAGAAAATGCCTCACAGGGTTCTTCTGAGAATTAAATGTAACAATATATGTAATCCACTTAGTCCAGAGCTTTGAACATAGGAAGCACTCAAAGGCTAATTGTTACTGCTTTTATTAGAATTTCTAATACTAATACTGCTACTACTGCTATTACTAATTTAACATGCCAGCAGCTTCCAGGGCTGGAATAGCAAAACCCGGGGACATTTAACTCACCAAATCCCAGCAGCAGAGCTAATCCTGGTCCCCATGGGGTTAGAATTAGCCCCCAAGGGCAGCAGTCTGGGAAGGAAGGACAAGACGCTGAGGCTCAGAGTCCGAGGTCAACACCAGACACTGTGAGCATCTCACCTCTATACTCTATCTGGGTTGCATCAGGAGTATCAGAAGCAAAGTCAGACCTCAGAAGAGAGGCAGTAACGCATCTAAGTTTCAGGGCTGGGCTCCAGTCTCAGCAGGGAACTAGAACAGATGCCTTGACTGTGGCAAGAAACAAGACAGCCAGAAAGGCTGCAGGCTGGTGTCCATCTAACAC
Source organism: Varecia variegata (assembly GCA_028533085.1). NCBI lineage: Eukaryota > Metazoa > Chordata > Mammalia > Primates > Lemuridae > Varecia > Varecia variegata. The sequence goes on from CM052438.1 coordinate 12,422,616, forward strand.
CCAGAGCTCCGTCCACACTGCACTGACTTGGGCGGTGGAAACTCCCCTGACCCCTTCAATCAGCAGAAAGGAGTGAGCTGCACTGTGCTACCAAGATTGGCTCTGCAGCAGACTGAAGGCAATGCCCTAATGTGAGCTGTTCCTTGTTTGTAGGTATAAAAGCATCTCTTTTTCTGAGCTGAAGGAAAAAATACAATTGACAAAAAAAAGGGAAATACATAGAGGCCACAGTGATGGCACATCTGGCACAACCAGCGAGTGTTCCAGGAAGGAGCGGGGCTGATTACAGGAGCCAACGTCTGGCAAGTCAGGTACCCAACTCTTCAGCAGATGTAGCCAAAGGACCCTGGCACTGTTGCATTCTATATATTTTTTATATTGGTGGGATTTAACATGAGTCCAAACTGATTCACCATCCCTGGTTTGAAAACAGACTGAAGTTGAGGGGTGCTGAGGGCAGGAAGAAGGTTCCTTATGTCAGAAACAATAAGAGTCTCTCAGAAGTGTGCCAAAGTCTTTTGGTTCATGCGACTGTTCCCATGTAGCCAGAACTAAGTCCATCCCAGCCAAGGGGAGAAGGAGAGTTGGAAGGAGAGGAAACCAGTGAAGAAATCTGAGAAGCAGCAGAAATTTGGAGATGAGGACAGAAAGATTCTCCATTTGACTTTGACTCTTATGACATATTTTGTCATTATTTCCTTCATTGTTTTCTTGTCTTCATTATTAGTTTCACTTCGTCATTTGTAGTTTTGAGAAGATCAAACTCACTCAGCTGTGCTAAGGTGTACCAATGACAGTGACATTCTGTAGGTCAGAATTACAGACGGAAGCTGCTGTTCTCCCCTGGGAACCAGGGACTGGTGGCTGGAGCAGGTAGAGAATGCAGAACAAGAGGAGAAAAATGAAGGTTTGGGGAAGCACTCAGGACCATCCCTCCCTAACCTGTAGGTTTCCTTTCTTAAAAACTGTGTGTGCCTTTGTGTGGACATGAATTTCATGAAGGTGGGTGCTCACTCAGTGGTTCCTAAAAGATTTGGTTTTGGTGGCTTCCTCTGATAATCCTCTGAAAGGGATGAAGCTTCTTCCCCTCTCACCCCAGCCCCCAAATACACAGACCCACACAGCCTCAAAACTTGGCATACTGTTTCAAGTGCTTATGATATCATGGACCTCAGGTTAAGATCTCACACTTAGTGTCTTTCATATACTTTTAGTTCTTTGACACTATAGCTTTAAACACTGACCTTACCATTGTTTCTAAATAAATGTTACCAGGTAGCCTTCAATTGATTGAGAGCAATGAGAACTCACCTTTCAGACAATGAGAGTTTGGAGCCATTGTCTTCACTCTGGACATGTGCATTGGAATTACCTGGAAATCCCAAACATCTGTGTTTTTAAAAGCTCCCCAGGTGATTCTGAAGCCTGGGTACAGTACCACCATTCCAGAGGACTTCTACCCTGAGCTGCATCTGGGTTAAGCAATAATCATCACTCTGCCTTCCCCTGCCAGGTCCCTCTCAGAGGCTATGCTGTATGAGACCTGGTGTTCCCAAGCCTGGGAAGTGTGGGAGGGGGAAGAAGAAGCAATTCTAACCATGTCTTTTTCACTCAGGCATAATTCTATTTAAGTTCTAATCATAAAACCTGAAAAAAACACTAATAAAACCCAAGTCTAACCAACACCTGTCAGTAAGCCACAGATCTTTGCCTCGGGCCCTCCCACCATGTACGGAAGTCCTCTGACCTCTCTCTCAATGCCTTTTACCACTTGTGGTTGTGAAGCTTCAGGTGAGTCACTTGGTGTTTAGTAAACAGGGTCAGTATCACAAAGATGCCTGCCCGTAACTCTACTTCGGACCTGGATGGGTGCATCACTTCCACATGCATTTTAAGAGGAGATGGATTTTTCTAGTCAACACTTAAAGTAAATTACTTCTTTGAAAATCACTGAGAAATAAATTTAAAACTCAAGCGTAGTGGCAACAAATGCAATGAATTATTTCATTGGCAGTCTTAAAGCTCGTCTTGGTAAACAGTTCATTACTTCTAATGGCTTCTTTACTAAAAACTCTCTTAGCTGTTGAATGAATGGTGGCTACATCCTGGTGAATGGTTAGCATCTGGCTTCTCTTTTAGAATGTTCAAATCAGCCACCACTTGGGTGCAGAACCTATCTAGACATGATACTTTGGAAAACAAAAAACAATGTCTCAGCAATAAGGGTTCCTTCAATAAAATGTTAGTTCCTACACCACAACCCACTGTGTTCAGTTTTAAAGAACTTCTGGCTCAGAGTCAAGATTATAATAATTAAACCTCCTTATTAACAATAATTTAAATGCCTCTCTTATGCCAGCCTGAATTCAATGAATAAATGAAAAGGATTATTTCTACCCTGATAGGAAGAGCAGAGGAATATTGGACCCAATACAACTGAGATGTCTTCATTGTTTCCCTAAGTAATCGATGACAATATTGTTGCTTGAGGCAAGAAACCAAGGCTGTATGTCAGAGTCTCCAATGTCTTTGAAAAGCAGTGTCCTGTGATGCTCAATTTCATGAGAGACATCAGCACTTGGTTTTGAGTGAATGTCTTGGATGATTACCTGGGATCTTTATTACATGTCTTTATGGAAACTAGCCTCCCCAAGAACCTCTTTAAGACACACACAAATCCAGTAACTCAAAATCCTGAAATTCTTCACAGGACATAAATGATATCTGAAGCTTCCTTTAAATATTATAATAACAAAATGTGATTTCAATGTGAGCTAATAAAATACACTTCCTCTCTAGATCTCAGTAAGAACACTTTTTCTTTCCCACAGAAAAAAGAAAGATTGCCAGAAATGCCATGATTAACAGCTACAGTTGCATGAAATACACATACATGAACCTACATGTTCTCACTTAATAAGTTATGGTCAGCCTAACTTTGAGGATACTGAGGCTTATAGAGTCCAAGTAGCTTGTCCAGGTCATGCCATCAGGAAGTGGCAGTACCAGGAGACTGCAAACCAGGCCTGTCAAACTCAAAGTGCATCTCCACCATCATCACCTTACCACTACCACCAACAAACACCTCTCTTTACTGAGCACGTTATGTATAGCAGGCGTCTTCCATGCAATATTCCATTTTCCAGGACAAATACACAACAAGGAAGGCATTAGCATCTGAAGCCTAGAGAGAGTAGGCCCTTTCTCAATTTTATGATACATACAAGTGCCAGAAGTAAGGTTTGAACCTAGGAACCAAAGCCCCTTGCTCTTTTCACTGCCCTGGTGACCTTCATGTGCAGCAGAGACCTGCTTCCCACAAACCTCTGAACTACACACAATAACCCCTGCTCATCAGCGTGCAGCCCTGTATCTGATGCTAAGTGCCAACAGTGCCACCATCCTGGCATGTGACATAGGAAGCCGGAAGCCTTCTCTGTCTAGCCTGATATTGTTCCCTTTTAAACCCAAGTGGTTCAAAGGACATTGAGATGTTAAAATTTGGAAGATGTGAATAGATTGATAATTTTCATACCTTTATGCCTTATTTTCCCCATTAGCCTGAAATCTACTTGATCCTTGAAAAAAACCCTTAGGAAGCTTTATACCTGAGCCCTGTATTCTAATAGATCTGAATAAGTGCTGAATAAGTGCCAACAAGTGCTGAGGTACAGTATCTGTATACAAAAAGCAATAGTTTTCCTCTGCACTAGCAGTCCAAAAATGTTAAGGAGAAAACAAAGCCTGTTTAATTCAAAATGTGAAAAAAAGTTATAAAGTAAACCTAACCAGAAATGTGCAAGACTTACATGATGAAGGAAGGTAAAATGTTATTGAAGAACACATAAGCTCTGGGATGGGAAAACTCAATATTTAAAAAATACTCATTCTCCACAATTTAACAGATGAATTCAACATTCTCCCAATGCTATTCCAATCAAATAATCAACCTTTTTGATGAAATTTAATAAGTTAGCCCTAAAGTTTTTGTGAAAGATAAAACATACAAAAATAGCCAAAATAAAACATTTAAAGAACAAAAATAGGGTGATCCTTGGCTCTACTACTTATCAAAACATACTATAGATAAAACTTGAAAAAAGCAAAAAATGTTGTTTTGGTGCAGACACCCACAATATATCAGTACAAGGGAAAATAATTTTAAAATAGTCTGATGGATCTACAGCAATTAATTATGTAATGAAAATGAATGTTACATTCAGGGGATAATAGGAGGATTATTCAATAAATTATTTTAGAGGAATTAGCTATCTTTTGGGGGGAAATAAATATTTTTTCTTCACAAGATGCTCAGATTATTAAAGTGCTTAAGGTAAAAAAAATCACAAGGCCGGGCGTGGTGGCTCGCGCCTGTAATCCTAGCACTCTGGGAGGCCGAGGCGGGCGGATCCTTTGAGCTCAGGAGTTCGAGACCAGCCTGAGCAAGAGCGAGACCCCCTCTCTACTAAAAAATAGAAAGAAATTATATGGCCAGCTAAAAATGTATAAATAAAAAAAAAAATTAGCTGGGCATGGTGGCACATGCCTGTAGTCCCAGCTACTTGGGAGGCTGAGGCAGTAGGATCGCTTAAGCCCAGGAGTTTGAGGTTGCTGTGAGCTAGGCTGACGCCACGGCACTCACTCTAGCCCGGGCAACAGAGTGAGACTCTGTCTCAAAAAAAAAAAAAAAAAAAAAATCACAAAAGTATTAGAAGAAAATATAGATAAAGGCTTTATAATCTTGGAGGAAAGAAGGTCTTTTTATGATTTAAAAAAATGATGCCATAATATAAATGATTAATAAATATGATATTAAATGAATTTACATTTAATTAAACTTAAAAGCATCTGTAAGGCAAAAGACCAAAAATGTTTGTTTCAATACCCAAAATGTATTTAAAAAAATCTATAAATCAATGACAAAAAGGAAAAATAACCAAGTAGGAAAAAAAAGAGCAAGAAAGATCAATTGCCATTCCATAGATGAAACAGGCCATATGAAAATATGCTCAACTTCATTCACATTCCCTCACATTCATAAAAAGGTAAATTTAAACCACAATGAAATACCATCTTTCACCCATTTGATTGGCAGAAATTTCAGACTGTTATATCCAAAGCTGGCAAATTAAAAAAAAATAATCTAATTCACTGTTAGTGAGGATAAAATCTTTTGAGAGCGATTTGGCAGTATTTATTTAGATAAAAATGCCGTACTCTTTGACCCAGCAATTACACTCTTGGGGGCCTATACTAGAAGAAATAATTATGCAGGTATACAAAGAGACTTACGTAAGGGTGTTCAACATGATTATTACTAACAGTATTATCTAAAGTAACCTAAATGCCTATTACTGAGGCTATGATTATGCAAACAATGGCGCAGTCACACCGTGGACTCTTAGGTTACATGTGAAAACTATTAAGCAAACCACATACTTTAAAGTGAAGAAAAACAAGATGCAGAATCCATAAGTAGAGCAAGATTTTCAGTTATGCGTGTGTATATATACAAATATACAAAACTAGATAACATATACATTTATGTAACAAACAAAAATATATCTCCATATGTTCTTAAATGCACATGTGCTTGCAAAGGCATATACTAAACTGGAAACAGTGGATATCACTTCAGACCAACAGAGAAGGGCACTGGTGGTGACAGGATCTAAATGGGACCAAAATATGAGCATGACACTCACCCACACTCACATACTCTTTGCCATAAGTCCACTGGAAAACACAAGGTCTTAATTCTCTGGACCTCAATTCAAAAGGTGATTTTTTAAAGCAGTTATAACTTTTATCATTTTCATGATAGTTTCATTATTTTAATTCAATTAGAATTCTTTGTAAGCCACCAAATATATGCAAGGAGGTATTTTGCAAAATCAATAATAGAGTCAGCTACTGCACAGCAATTTCATCTGAAGCAGACCCTCCTGGGGGCAAAGGGATATTAAAGGGCAATCATGTAGAACAAATAATGTTTGCTCAGAGACGAGCTTTTCTCATTGATTCTGCATTCAATATAGATCTAATTATATTTATTTAAGACCCTTAATTATTACTTATCTTACATGTCTTGATTTCGTGTTTGCTTGTTCAGTTTTAGTAATGGCAATGTAATCTACTATTAGTTCATTTGTGGAAACACTTTCCCCACTCTGCCCATTCTGTTGAAATTGCAATACAACTACATTAAGCATGTGTAAACCGTGAAATAAGAAAACAGGACCTTTTCTGCTACAGAATAAGATATCCAGCCAAAAAAAAAATATCTGTACCGTTATATTAACCAGTGTCTCTCCATTAAAATGTGAAATCAAACAAAAATTTTCTCCAGTGGTTTTTTTTTTTTTTTTTTTTTTTTGGTGGTGTTTTATTTCCCTGTCTCAGTTGCCATCTTCCCTGTACTCTTTCTCCCTTCAAATTTTTCTGCAAGTAAAAAACGCCCATTTTAGCTGTTTCCTCCTCAGCTGTCAGAATCATTTTTAGAAAAAGACAGAGAGTAAATTTAGGCATGTGGATACACAGAGTGTTCTCGCACAGTCTATTTCCAGTAGAGTATCACTGACCCAGAGAGCAGCACCTCAGTGTCAATAGCATATATAGCCATGGTGGGAAAGAACCCACACAAGAATCAGCTAACATCTTTCTACTTATTAAAATACATTCTTCTTCTCCCATTCTTCCTTTTCCTTTTATCCTTCCTCCCTTTCCTTCCTGTTTCATTCCCCTTTAAACTTGGAGGCAGTACAGTGAAAGAGAGGACAGGAAGCCTTTGGTTTGTTATTGGCCCTGCCACTTACTTGCTGTGGAACATGAAGCAAGGCACATTGCCCATCCTTCTGAACTTGGGCTTCTTTTCTATAAAGTCAGGCCTCTATCTCAAGATGTTCCTTCATGGGTTTTTTGTGAGCTTGAATGGGATTGAGTGTGTTGAACATTTGGACTGGAGTTCAGTGGGTGTTTTATAAAAGTTTGGTCCTTGTCCTTCTTTCTAGTGATACTTCCTTTGTAAACTGTATTTCCAATTGTGAAACAGGAATTCAGGTCATAAATGAATCTATAACATCAACAGGCATATAAGTATAGTCCCCCAATTAAAATGTAGGTATGTGAAAACATAAATTAAATTTACAAGATAAAAATTTCTAGGCAATAACAAGATGAATGTGTGCACTATATAAAAAGATAATGAATGAGTATTGGTACTTACGCAGCAGTTTAATTACCTTTATAAGACCCAAAGGATCAGGAAAGATAAGTTAGAACTTTTGGTACTGGACAACATGGAATATAGAACATAACAGCTTATCTCTTCCAGTGATCACAACCAAAATTCTGAAAATAATAATAATAAAAGAAACTACCTGAGCACTGACAATAGCAGATGATTTGGGGAAGGAGGTCAAAACTTGAAGGGCAAACTGTAACAAGAGTGAGTTTTTTGGAGAGTTTTCTGTTTTATCTCCTGGCTTTGAACTAAGGGTGGTCCCAGTGTGGAACTATCAGAGGGTACAAGCAGCAAAAACTCAGCAACAAAACTGTCTTTTGTCTAGAACAGAAGTCCCCAAACTTTTTGGCACCAGGGACTGGTTTCACGGAAGACAATTTTTCCATGGAGTGGGGGTATGGGGGAGGAGATGGTTTCAGGATGATTCAAGCTCATTACATTTGTTGTGCAGTCAAACCTCTCTGCTAATAATAATCTGTATTTGCTGCTACTCCCCAGCGCTAGCATCACTGCCTCAGCTCCACCTCAGATCATGAGGCATTAGATTCTCACAAGGAGCACACAACCTAGATCCCTCACATGCGCAGTTTACAGTAGGGTTCTTGCTCCTATGAGAATTTGACTGGAGGGGGAGCTTATGTAGTGATGCAGGCAATGGGGAGCAGCTGTAAATACAGATGAAGCTTCGCTCTCTCACCTCTTGCTGTACTGCCCAGTTCCTAACAGGCCATAGACTGGTACCTGTCTGCAGCCTGGGAATTGGGGACCACAGGTCTAGAGAACCAGGAAAAGGGATATCTGCAAGTAGGAAAGCTTGGGGAAAACCATTGTTTATTTTTTAATAAAATTTTACTTTGGGCCAGGCACGGTGGCTCACATTTGTAATCCCAGCATCCTGGAAGGCTGAGGCAGGAGGATTGCTTGAGGCCAGACATTCAAGCACAGCCTGAGCAAGAGCAAGACCTTATCTTTACAAAAATAGAAAAAAAAATTAGCCAGGTGTGGTGGTGTAAGCCTATAGTCCCTGCTACTCGGGAGGCTGAGGCAGGAGAATCCCTTGAGCCCAGGAGTTTGAGGTTGCAGTGAGCTGTGATGACACCACCACACTCTAGCCCAGGTGACAGAGTGAGACTCTGTCTCAAAAAAAAATTTACCTTGGAAAAGATTTATACTCACAGAAAAATTGTACAGATAATAGAGAGAGATCTCAGCTGAATAAAAACTAAGATAATTCATTGTCAACAGGCCATCTCTAAGGCAAATGCTAAAGGAAATTCTTCAAACTAAAATGTTACCTGAAGGAACCTGAAACTTCAGGCATAAAGAAAGAGTAACAGAAATGGCAAATATCTGGGTAATTATAATGGACTATTTTTCTTCTCTTGAGTTCTTTCAAATACATATAACTATTGAAAGCAAAAATGTAAACATTGCCTGGTGGAGTTTTCAGTGTATACAGATGTAAGACACGTGACAACTATAACATAAAAAGGGAGGCAGTAATTTCTACAGCAACTGCTAAAGATATATACAAAAATAGAAATAAATAGATACATTTAAATGGATTACTAAAAGATGTTCAAATAATCAAAATTAAGATAAGAAAAGGAGAACAGAGAAACATAAGCACACACACAAATGAAAGCACAATCAAAGCAAATAATAAAATAATTCCTATAAAACTAACTGTATTAGTCCATTTAGGTTACTATAACAAAATACCATAAACTATGTGGCTTATAAACAACAAATATTTATTTCTCACAGTTCAAAGGGACTGGAAATTTCAAGATCAAGGCCCCAGAAGATTTGGTGTCTGGTGAGAGCCCGTCTTAGTCACTTTAGTATTGTTATATCAGAATAAATATCTGAGGCTGGGTAATTTATAAAGAAAAGAGGTTTATTTGGCTCATGATTCTGGTAGCTGAAAAGTCCAAGATCGGGCAGCTGATCTGGTAAGGGACTCAGGCAGCTTCCACGCATGGCAGAAAACAGAGGGGAGCAGATGTGTGCAAAGAGATCACATGGCAAGACAGGAAGTAAGAGAGAGGAACCTAGGAAGCCAGACTTGTTTTAACAACCTGTTTTCATGAGAACTAATCCAGTCCTATGAGAGCAACAACTCACTCCTGCCAGGGGGCAATAATCTATTCATGAGAGACCCACCCTCAACACCCAAAAACCTCCCACTAGGCCTCAGCTCTCAACCCTGCTACATCTGGGATCAAATTTCAATATGAGTTTTGGTAGGGACAAACCATACCTAAGCTATAGTAGCTTGCTTCCTCATAGATGGTAGCTTCTGTGTTCTCACATGATGGAAGGAGTGAAAGATCTCTCTTATGCCTCTTTTTTAAGGGTTCTAACCCCATTCATAAGAGTTCTGCTCTCATAATCTAATCATCTCCCAAAGGCCCCACCTCTTGATACTATCACCTTGGTGTTAGGATTTCAACATATGAATTTGTAGGGGAGGGGCTGGGAACAAACATCCAAATTATAGGACCAACCTTATCAAAGATTACATATTTAAACGGTCTAAAGATGCTAATTAAAACACAGAGATTGTCAGATTGCACTTCAAAAAAACCATATGCTGTTATATTAATGTTAGCTGAACTTGAATATCCATTTTCATGTCTGCACAATAAAAATGAAATTTTATCTGTGAATGAGGCAAATCATGTGTAAAGTACCTTCTCTCTAGTTTCAGAAGTTTATTTTATTTTATTTTTATTTAAATATCCTTTAAATGTCTGGATGGGGCAGCTCTGCTCTATAGCGAACTTGGCCAGACTCACTCAAGCCACTCAAATGGCTCTATGCA
>CM052438.1:12432785-12465691 GCA_028533085.1 Varecia variegata
GAACTTCTTATCAAGTAAATAAGAAATATACTTACTGGGTAAACCACTGTTGGTCACACATTCTGTTACCTGTAGTCAAAACTGACAAGTGAGCAGTCTTCTCTTTCCAAGGACACAATGTCACGTCTGCACTTCTGTCCTTTCATCATTCTGTTAGGGCCATTGTCCTTTTACCCACCTCCCAGCCACTTAATTTGGAGGGAAGAGGATTGGAGAAGAACATCTTCCTGGAGACAATGGAAGTGTACAGCAAGTGGCAGAGTACACTCATTTATTGTACAACCAATAATAAATACTACATGGGTTGGAATTCGCCGTTCAATTAATCAACAAACATTTATTGAGCACTTGTTTTATGCCAGGCTTTGTGTTAGGTACCAGAGGTAAAAAAATAAATAAATGAGAACGAGTTCTGTGTTTCTAGTGGGGATGACGGACATTATGCAAATAAACATATGAGGTCAGATTGTGTTAGGAAGAAAAGTAGGCAGAGTAGGAGCATGTTGTGGGCTACTGTGGACAAAATGATCAGAGAATAACAGCGATTTCAGAACTCTACGCAGAGCTGAATTTGGGGCCTTTTCCACTTGGAGAGGTAATTACGAAACTTAGGACGTGTAAAGCCTTATTGAAGTTCCATATTAATAATCTAAATTCAAAGAGGGCAGTACAACAACCTTTACTTTGGGATACTCTCCTTTCCTTCCTTCCTCCCTCCCTTCCTTCCAAGCTACACCAAGAAAAATTTTTAATCTTATTATGAGATAAGTCCATGATAACAATAACTGTGGAACTTTGCTAAGGGGGAGAACTTGAAAGGTTATACAATGATGGCAAGATAGTGACAGCTATGATATAATCAATGGTGAAAAAAATTTAGAACAGAGAAGGAATGGTTCATTAAAGAAAATGAAACAGGACACGCGGAAGGAGTGGGGGGCGTGGGGGACAAAGTCATTAAGGCAATCGGAAATTTTTGTGGATAGGATACTCAGGCCAGGAAATACTTTAGGGTAGGGCAGAAACAACCTGACTCATGACCTTATTTATAACAGGAAGAAGTAAGAGTTCCCGCCATTCCCACCCAGATCAGTGAGACTGCGGAACCTGTGAGCAGAACGCCTTAGGAGTTGTAACAGGTTTAGAACCACAGCCTTCATTTTTCTTGTCTGTGGCTCTTACCCAGGCTGGGAATTCTGAAACTCAGGAGAGGCGGGGCTCAGGAACCTGGTAGTTAGTAGAGTCCAAGTTGTTCAGGAAAGTTCCAATGTGGCCTGCCCCGAAGGTCTCACCGGGAAACACTGCCGAGTTCTATTTTCCAGGGCATCTATTTCCTCTCCAGTATTGCAGATGTAATCATAAACACAAGCCAGCTGCAGGCACAACTTCTTGTTCTAGCGCGAACCCTGTGACTCCTGCAAACAGTCCTCCCGTTACTAGAAACCCCTCCCCCGTTCGTAACCATAGGAACGGCTGCCACGCCGGGAGCTGAAGGTACCTTGTTCCTCCCCCTCCCTGACAGATATTGTTTCCCACTGTCTGTCCACATGGGCGCACCGCCTCGCTATTGGTCCGTGCCCCAGGACTGTGCCTTGCTCCAGCCAATAAACGACCTGTGCACGTGCACGCTTGCGTCTCCCGATTGGCTAACACTCCCTGATCACGCACTGCCTTCCTGCGCCAGCCCACGCCTGGGAGCGCCAATGACATGACTCAGTGGCCATTTACAACTAATCGGCAAGAAGCAGGGCTCACATCTGGCCAATGGGCGCCCGCCGGGAGTGGGCTGTCCCGGCCCCTTTCCAGTGCCAGCTGGGTTTGTTAAAGCGACAGGGCCCAAGGCGTGCTGGTGCTCCACCAGGTACCTCTCAGGAGCCGCGGCAGCCCTCAGCGTGCGGCCGGCGCCCGTGACAGCGGCGCTGCGGGGCTCGTGACCCCGGCTCCGGGCCTCTGCCGACCTCCGTGGCGGGGCCGCGTCGCCCGGCGGGATGGGCGGCGAGGCGGGGTCCGCGGCGGCCGTGGGCTCCGATGGCCGCGTGAAGAACCTGGGTCTGGTGTTCGAGGACGAGCGCAAGGGCTCTTACTCGAGCGGCGAGACGGTGGCCGGGCACGTGCTGCTGGAGGCTGCTGAGCCGGTGGCCCTGCGAGCGCTGCGCCTGGAGGCCCAGGGCCGCGCCACCGCCGCCTGGGGCCCGAGCGCAGGCGTCAGCGCCGCGACCCCTGCCGCCGCCTCGGAGGTGGAGTACCTGAACGTGCGCCTGAGTCTGCAGGAACCCCCGGCCGGTGAGCGCAGGCGACGGCCTGGGTGTCCCCACCAGGCCGTGGCAGGGCCAGGGAGGGGCTGGGAGGAGGCGCGCCGGCAGGACGCCCACCTGGCAGGTGGGCTCGGGGCGAGCTTAGGGCGGGCTTTTGGAGGTGGGGGCTGCCCCGTGGGCGGCGGGAGCCTCGGTGTGGTCGCAAGTGAGTGGTGGGTAACAATGCCTCCGACCCATCCTCAGGGCAACGGAGAGAGGACGAACCTAGTGTGCGCGGGTCTACCTGGCGCGCTGCCCCTGGCTCACCCGGGCCTGCCCTATACCAGGAGTCCCTGGATCTTCTAGAACAGGGAAGGGTGTGGGCCATTGGTTGCCATGGGCACCTGTGATTGGACAGCGGGGGATCTGGGATCTAGGTCCTGTTCCTTGAGGCCTGAAGAATGGAGGGTGGAACCAGTGTCTTTGAGGTTCCATTCTTGGGGGAGGCCCCAGTGCTTGATGGCTTCCACTCAGACCCATCCGGGCCCTAGATATTGGTTCTTGGTTCATGATGAATTAGCAGAAACTCAGTCTTGGGAAGAGGGAAGTAGTTCCTGAGGGGTAGGAGTTCAAAGGAAGTGTTTCTAAGCTTGACCATCACGCTTGGTTTCCCTCTTCTGGGGAGCAGGACAACTTAGGGAGAGTTCTGTCTCTACCTGATACTGCTGCTTTTTCTTTGCTTTGCATCCTCTTCATCCTCCCTCTTCTTCCCCACCCCCCAAAAGGCCTTTAGAGACAGTGCCGCCAGGGCATTTCTGGATTATCGTTGTTCATTTTTATGAAGTCCAGTTAGTAGTGTAGATTTTCCAAAAGTACCCATGTGGGGACCCACTGCGTGGGTGTTCAATTAATATTAGGTACAAAAATTGATCTCCTTAATCACAAAATTACTAGGAACGGTGGATCTTAGTCTTCTTTCAGTGGATGAAAGCTATTTTACACTTTCACCTTGCTGCCTCATCAGCAAATCAAATCAAATAAGGGTATGCACCCTCCCTCCTTGAAGAGTAAAATGCATTATATCTGTATACCTAACCCTTGCTATGTCTTACACAAAATAGAACGTGCCATTTTGCCTTATCCTACTATGAAGAAGTAGACTGTCCACAGTTAAATCTTCGAAGTTTGTGATAATCCGAGTGATCCCAAAATTGTAGTGAGGAAAACTGTATTTGGAACCAAAGCTTTCTTTTGGATAAATAAGGAACAGTGTGTTAGGTGGCAGTTCTTACCTGCCTCCGAGGCCTTTCATCAGTATGGTGTCCACATCAGCCCATGCATGCCTCCCCAGGTGGTAACAGACCACACAGATTTTCAAGATGGCTGAATGGTGGGTGTAAAGGCCATGGAAGAGAGATTTCTCCAGGACTTTGGACTTTCTGTATCTCTGGGCCCATAACTACTGACTAAATAAATGTAGATCAAAAGCAGTTGAACTTGGGATTAGCAGTGAAAATTTGCTTTGGTAACATCTGGGCTAACAAATAGTTTTTTGATTCACAAGTCAGGTCTCGTTTTTTTCATTCTGATGGAATGGAATGTCTAAACCTAGACTATTTGTAAATCTTCAACTTGCTTTAGAATGTATCATAACAGATATTGGCAACAATTATATTTTACTTAAAATCATAGTCTCTTTTAGATGAGGGGAAAAAAAATCACTCCTAATATATCTATACCTTGGAAGAAGTTAGTAATTTAACATAGTCATAGATTCTCAGAGTCATTTAATTATAAAACCTGGCTGTATTTCAGTCACCTGGAGAGACTTTTAGAAATCTAGATATCTGGGAAATGTGACACTGGGATTTATTTTCAATAACTCTCCCCAGATCATTCTTTGACATTGTTAATCTAATCCAACCTCTTGCTATCATTGTGATTGATTTTCTTCATTTTTTTTTTTTTTTTTGAGGAACTATGGTAGAAAGAAAACAAGATAGAACCAGAGAATTTTTTCAGCTCTTGGTCACCCACCAGCAGTGTGACCTTATGCAAGTCCCTCACCCTTCCTGAGCCCCAGTCTCTACCTCTGTAATGGCTCTCTAGATCCTATGGTTCATGAAAAAGCTTTTAATTATGAACTTTGGCTATAAGACCATTAGCGAATGAAACATCTCCCCGCGACTGAATAGTCCTCAGTGTACAAGACAGAAGTAATGAGCCATGAGAACAGAGGCAGAAATAGGCACATGGTTCAGCATGTGAACCTTATTAATCTGAAACAACAAAAATTAAAAAGAAGGAAAGAAAACAAAGATTTGATTCTTAATACTATAACCCATTTTTATCAGTTTTTCAATTTTTTTTCCTGTTTATGTTTTGAGATGATTGGAAGTCTAATTTTAAATGGTATAGTTTCTGTGTTGATTTGTTTCCCTGTGAAAGGGGCATTTCATCTCTCTCTCTCTTATCCTCATTTAATATCCTGGGCAACTCTGTTCTCCAGACATTCCTGATATGCTCTTCCTCATGCTATTCCCTTCATCTAAACCCCTTCCTACTCATCTCCATTCCAACTCTCAGGTCCTTGAGGTGTCAGGCCCACCCACGTTCCTGTGTGAATGCTCTACGTTCTAGCACTCTGTGGTCATTACTTGTGTGCTTGTCTAGTCCCTTTTCCACCCCCTGGTCTGTTTGAGGATTATCAGCAGTGCCTGAAATCTAAGCAAAACTAAATTTTGAACTCAAATGAAATCCACATTTTTAAACATTTGTAAATACCTGTACTTGGTCATGTTCTGTAATCTAATGATTACAAATTAGAGCTTTACCCAGCTCTCTGAGGAGCATTGGGATTGCCTTGAGCCTTTCACTTGATAGCCATAAAGTTGAGATGCTTCCCTGGCTTCCAGTTCTCCCTCTCTGTTGGGACACTTCTGAGCACACCTAGCCCCTGGGCTCGCCCTAGCACTATCATTTATCATGATCTCCTGCCCCTGTGATTTGTTCTTGTTCACTTTGACTCCAAGTCACCCACCTGTGGAGTTTTTCTATTCAAATGGTCTTAAGTGGCAGCGATGTTACTTTCCCCCTGCCCCCAATGTATTACACATTGAAAATTGAGGATAGATTCAGAAGAACACTTTATGGGCCAATAACGTGTTCCTATTTTCTAAATGTACAAGCAAGGTTGGAATGTTAACTGAATGGTTTAAGTTCATAAAACTCTAGTATTTGAGAAAAACAAAAACCATTTCAGTAGTGATTTCTGCACTTTAAAAATGTTTTAGGCTGGTCCGAAGGTAGAGAGTTACCTCACTTGATTGTTCACAGTCAGTTACAGATTGAACTCCTTGTTCTACTACTTTCCCCTTCCTCACTACTGCACTTGACTAGTCTTAAAAAAAAAAAAAAAAAAGAGTTTTCAATGAATGGGTAATGTGGAAATCTTAATTTTAGTGTCAGGTGCCCAGGCAAATCTCTGACAAAGTTCTCTTTCTGTGCTCCCCCTTCTTCTTATCTATCTGCCCTCTATCCCCCCACAATGAGGAAATTTAGTATTAAATCTTAGCATTCAATGAAGGGAAAGTTTATAAGTATCTCAAGAGAGCCACCCGACCAACAGTGAAACCATGGGGTCTGCTTTGGCTCTGAATGAAACAGATTGTCTATGTACATTCATTAAAGGGTCCAGCGGTGCCGCTGGCACTACACAGTCCCTCCACACCCTGCATTTTGGCCTCCTCACAATCAGTGATAAGCCTCTGCGTGAAATAAAACGGAGCTGGCAACCCAAAGCAGAGCAAAAGGCCATGACTATGCTTGATAAAGCCCTTTCTCTATCCCAGGTTAACCACCAAGAAACTTTATTCATCAGTAGAGCACTAGGGTGAATTTGTCTTGTTGGTTTGCTGTTTTGTAATATAATACCCACTATTAATATTCATAAATTTTTCACTTCCTTATCCATCTCTGCCTAAAGAATACAGAGTGTGATTTTTGTGGTATCTATATTTCTTAAAAGATATCTATCTTTCAATAAATTAATTTTAGGTCCAATTTAATATTGGTATATCATGTTAGTATAATAGAGTGGAGTAAACAATTGTGAATTTTTATACATACAAAAATCTATATACATGTGTACACACGGATATATGTATGTTGGAGCTATGGGCTCTAGCACTTTATGGTAATTGTGTAATTAATTGGTCTATTTGAGAATGGAATTGTGTGTGTATATGTTATTAAAAACTGATTCAATTTTAATTCTCTAAATCTGTTTAATGAACTTTGGGAGCATACTGCATTATATAGCCAGGAAGACCTTCTTTAAAAATATGATTGTAAAATCTCTTGATCTAATACTAACTTTAATTAAAATGAAATGTAATATCTTTTATAGGTGAAGGTATCATTTTATTACAGCCTGGAAAACATGAATTTCCATTTCGCTTTCAACTTCCATCTGAGTAAGTGAAACAATGTAATTTTGTGATTATCTTTCCCTGTGATATGTCTGTCTAAATATATGGGTACCAGGTATCTTCTAACTCTCAAGTATGCCTGTTTATACTGAATAGCATAGTCTCTAGACAGACTTACCCTGCCTACACTTTTTCCCCCCACCCTAAAACATTTAAACCGTGCTTTTCCTGGTTTTGTTTAACTGAAAAATAAATTTATAAATTAATGTCATTGGTTTGTTTCAGACCTTTGGTCACCTCATTTACCGGGAAATATGGAAGTATTCAGTATTGTGTGAGGGCAGTTTTGGAACGGCCCAAGGCACCTGATCAGAGTATAAAGCGGGAACTCCAGGTTGTTAGTCATATCGATGTCAACACACCGGCATTATTAGTAAGTTCTTCCTTTTTCTCTTCCTCCTCCTCCTCTCTTCTTCCTTTCTTCCCTTGCTCCTTCCTTTCAATAGTGTTATCTATATTTAGCCAGTTTAGTGGTAGTCTGTCCTGTCACTTTCTGATGGTTTAGAAAATACAATCTTGTAACCCATAGGCATTCACTACAAATATATGATTCTAGGTTGGGCAAATTACAAATTGTGTGTGTTAATACTATTGATTATGTCCCTGCTGTTCAGGGCTTCTTTTGCCAAAAAGTTACACAGGCTTGAAATGCATTAATAAGGCTTAATAACAATAATGCACACACAGAGAGTGGTTACTTTTACCAGAGCGGCCACATTCACAGGACTGTGATATTCTAAACTCTTCAATAATAGCAGGTTGAGGAACAGTAATTATGGAAGAGTATTAATCATGCTCAGCCTGTTATTGAAGCTTAGGCCATTATGCTATGTATCCTTCCATTTTGCATGTCATTTTCTAACATTAAGTAAGTGCATGCAGCTGCCGCCGAGATCCTTTCACTTATCATTTCCTTATGACAGATTTGGCCACATTAAAGCATTGAACTTCTAATAATCACCAGAAATACTGTAGACTGATAAGAAAGATCAGGCTATAAGTAACAACAGAATAGGCAAGATGGGAGCTAATGAGCTAGATTCTTTTATCTAAACCCATATTATCAAAATAATATAAAATTATACCTTGTACTTTCATGATAGCTACTAAGACCTAATGGTTCTTCATTTAAATATGAATGAATGATTTTTTACTTCATAGAAAATACCGAGATAATTTAAACTTTCCATTATGATACTGATGTGACAAAGATGTATTTTTAGTGTTGGAGGTTTCTTTTTCCAGCCAATGTTTTTAAAAACAAGGAAAAAGCCAGCAGTTAAAAGTTGTTTGACTCCTATTTTCACATGAAAAAGAAATAGAATTTTCTCTAATGTTCACCTTTAGATTGTGAAAAGATAACAAATATGGTGTGGTTGTATGGTCACTTAGGGCCAAAATCATAAAATAGCCAGCACCCAGCTGCCCTGGTTTATAGCTACGACTTTAACAGCTGCTCAAAACTCATTTGAAAATTGGTGAAGCTAAGTGTCTTATATTTGTATAAACTACTTAGAACCAGTGGTTAGATATTTCTAAAGTCTTTATAACCACTGTGGCAATTTATTTTTGCCAAAAACAGATGCTATTTATTTTTTACTATTCTTTCTATAAATAAAGAAAAAATATTGCAGGTAACTTTGGGTTTTATAGGAAGCTTTTGGTGTGTGCAACTTTTAAACTAAGCATTGTAAATCTTGTGTCATTTCTCTTGTTACTATGGAATAGAATACTATAGTGGAGTGGTGTGTTTCATAACCTTTTTAGATCTGTTAACACTGGGTATGTCATTGCACCATTACACAAAATCCCAAAACCATTCCAAATTAAGGACACTTAAAATTTCTGCCTGATGATGTATTTTGAAGAAAGGGGAAAAAAAGGCTCTTTACTTATTCCACTTACTAAATGCCAAAATAAATATAATATTCTGATTATTAATTTTTTATATCATTTCTCCTTTCACATGATCTATATGTAAATCTTAAAAAATAATTCTATCATGTTTGCAGGTACTAGTGAAGCTTTTGATTGCTTTTTTAAGGGATGGTATATCATTTCCTAGAAATATAATAATTTCAGAGTAAAATAGGATGGTGAAATGCCAATTTAAATCTGAAAGTTCACCTTATTTTTCCTAAAAGGGGGATGAGTTTTAACACTTTGTGTTTCAGTACATATCTTGCCTAATATGTCACATGAGGATAAGAAAGGTTGATTTGTGCTTTGGTGGGTAATTTCTTTACAACTATTCTATGAAGAAAGATACAATTTTAAATTCTATGAGTTCTGTAGAGTCGTTTAATTAAGGTCATTTTTTTTATTTGCAATTTTCAAGACCCCTGTATTGAAAACTCAAGAGAAAATGGTTGGCTGTTGGTTTTTCACTTCTGGTCCAGTCTCACTGAGTGCCAAAATTGAAAGAAAGGGATACTGTAATGGTAAGCAAAATGTTTGCAAGTCTAAATGAAAGATTCATTCATTTTATTAGCTAACTTTAAGTGATTTTAAATACTATGTTTTGTAATATATGAAGTATATAGTATTTTAAAACATGACTAGTAATAAAATTTTGTTTTTAATATGAATAGTATTTAAATATTTTTAAATGGATGAACGGGTTCCAATAAAACTCTTGGTATCTCTGACTTAAATACTGTTACTTTAGTAACAAAAGAGTAAAACGAGAGGAGTGGGAAAATGCTAGCATCTTATTTTAATGTTGCAAAAGAATGTCCAGAGTTGTGTTGCTCAAAAGAGAGCTATTGTAATATGAAATGCTGTTACACATTCTGATTCCATGCTGACTTAAGATATACAAATATATGGGGCTAGAATGTAGAACATTAACAAACTTAATAGTCAAGTTGACACTAGAACTATCATTTGCAAAGGGCCCACTTCCCACAGTGGATTTGGGCCCTACTCCAGGGTTCTGGCATGTTGGAAAGGAATGCAGTATGGAATAGTATAGTGTGGATGCATAATGTTGCGAAACTTGCCTGTTCCATCCATTGATTTAGTTGTACCTTAACACTATTAATTTTTTAAAAGCAAAGGCTTTGTTTTCCTGTAGGGCAGATTTTAATTTGATAGGCACTAATGAGTTTGTTAGTGATCTTTTATACTTAAAATAGTACTGAATCATTTAGTTGCATATCTTAATTTATATAGATACTGGTAATTTACATATTTTTGAATTGCTAATGTAATATCTCTATATTAGAAAATGTAATGATATTACATACAATAATTAAAAAATAACATCTACCACAACTGCAGTGAATTTTTGTTTCTCTGACCTAGATTTACAATATGTTTTCCATCAAGGCTTCTCAATTTGTTGAAGTATTGTTGGAACATGTTATGTTTAATTGGTAATGGCCATATTTCACTGGGGTGAGAACTTTTTGAAAAGTCCCTGAATCCACCCTGTTTTTATTTTCTTTTTAGGAGAAGCAATTCCAATCTATGCAGAAATAGAGAATTGTTCCTCTCGTCTGATTGTTCCCAAAGCTGCTATTTTCCAAACCCAGACGTATTTGGCTAGTGGGAAAACAAAGACCGTCCGTCACATGGTCGCCAATGTGCGAGGAAACCACATTGCTTCTGGGAGCACCGACACGTGGAATGGGAAAACTCTAAAAATTCCACCTGTTACTCCATCCATCCTGGATTGCTGCATTATCAGAGTGGACTATTCCTTAGCTGTAAGCAGAGCTCTCTTTAAATTAAAAATATGTAGAGTGGAGCAATAACTGATGTCATGTTACTGTGCAATATGCACTTACCTGGGAAAATGTCACTTTATGTCAGCGTTACCACTAGTTGTGGAATATAGGAAGATTGGCCTTTGTTTTTAATCAAAAACTATCCACCCCCGCCAATGGATGTAATAAGATAACATCAAAGAATTGAGGTGCATCAAGGGGTGCTTGTTACGTTGAAGACATATACTTAATTTTCTACAGTAATTATATAAGCCATGCCAAAGTACAATGAAGTATGTTAAGGCCACAGTTACCTATCTTAGAGCATTCACTGTGTTTTGTGTACTCTCTGTTGTGTTCAGTTAGGACAATTTAAAATTGTAATGGGATGTGGTGGCAGGTAACAAAGAAATTTTCTATCAAAAGAAATTAATCATGCTGTCTGTCTACTGTGAGGTTTAACTTATATTTGTGTCTTTCTCCTTTTTTTTTTTTTTTTTTTTTTTTTTTTTTGGTATATTAGGTATACATTCACATTCCTGGTGCTAAAAAATTGATGATTGAACTGCCTTTAGTGATTGGTACAATTCCATATAATGGTTTTGGCAGCAGAAACTCCAGTGTAGCCAGCCAGTTCAGTATGGATATGAGCTGGTTGACACTGACCCTGCCAGAACAGCCTGAAGGTAAAATATTTTGAAGTTCTTTCATAATGAAGTTTTACATGGCAAGTACCTAAGAACAGGGACATATAAGATAGTAAGTGCTCAAATGTTAACTACTACTGCTATTACAGCCGTCTTTATTCTTCTTATTACCAAAATGTCATAAAACATTATTCTTGGAAAGGGCCTTAAAAGTATTAACTTATCCAGGACACAAAGCTGCTGATGGCAGATTCAGGAATAAAATGTACATCTCCTGATTCTGATTCATAATAAGACAATGAAAAATAGTTGGAAGTATAGAGTGTTCATGTATTTTCCATGGCCACATTTCAGTGATATTTGTTTACCTTGATTATAAAACATACATCTCAAAAGGGTAGAATAAAATCAATATTAGTAGTCATTAAATAAAAATCTATTAAATATTTTGTTGTAATGGGCACAAAAACTTGCTGATTATAGAAAGAAATACCATGTTTTTATCTTCAAATTTAGCTAAATTTCCTAGTTTTGTATAAGTTCACAAGAGAGTAATTTTTGCGTGGATTTCTTAGCTCCAACTTCATTTCTGTTTCAGCACCACCAAATTATGCAGATGTGGTATCAGAGGAAGAATTCTCTAGACACATTCCTCCTTATCCTCAACCCTCTAACTGTGAGGAAGAAGTATGCTGTCCTATGTTTGCCTGCATACAAGAATTCCGGTTCCAACCTCCACCTCTTTATTCAGAGGTAAACAAAGCAAAAGAAAATTAGACTTGTATTGCGCTGCTTACAAATAACCATTTATAGTTGTCTGTTCATTAAAGTGTCTGTTGTCAACTCATAATTTGTAGGAGAAACATAAATTTGTTTTTATAGTGGTGATAGATTATGACTGATCCATTAACCACATTTTCCAGTATTTTCCTTGTGATCTGTGGCATCATATACAGTATTGTGGATTTCCTTTAAGATGTTTTATGTGGCCATTGGAATATGGAGAGCTTAAGTGGCCTACTGGGACTTATTAATAATAGGCTCTGGGCAACTTGGCTTATAACCATCATATAATTAAATAGATACTAGAATCATTTTAGAAAATGCTGCAACAGTAATCTTGGTCTGCTCTTTTTTGCAGGTTGATCCACATCCTAGTGATGTAGAAGAGACCCAGCCTGTTTCCTTCATTCTCTGAATAGATTTCAGAAATCACTGTGTTCATCATCAAATCAGAATGTTCATTCTTTTCTTCTGCCTTTTTGGGAAGGAGGAAGGGAAGATTCACTTAAGAATGTAAATGAACATCAAGACTGAAGGCAACAGAAATTAAAGCATACAAGAACTTTCTAGTGGGCCAACAGGATCTTTGCACAAAATTATATGATGGTCATATGTCCCTTTTAAAAAATGGGATGAAGATGTAAAAAGTCACAGAATGGAACGGAAGTCCTGACGGTGATAGAGTAAGTGAAGGGGTGCCGGTGCCGACCTGAGAGAGAGGAACCTGTAAACAGGGGAAACGCTGCGGGAGCTTCCCACAGTGTTTTTAAAAGTATCCTGAACTTAAGGCAATATGGACTCAGTGGGAGAAGACTTGGTTTTGGAGAGTGTGTAGCAGCACAAGGGTGGGCATGAATAGGAAAATGGCCTACTTTAAATACAAAGAGAGACCCGCAGGTTTCAGGGTCTTCATGATTTCTTACCATATTACCATATTCAGGCCTGAAGTCCTTGAAAGTCTCTTTTCTTGAGATCTTGGTCATATAAGGTCCTAATGAAGTCATACAGTTTTCACTCTTGCAATGGTAGGTTGCAATGTAGCTTATAAATTGGCTGTACAGTACTATGAGACTAAGAAATGGCTTCTTGAAAAACTCAGTTCAAAGGGAAAAGGTGAATTTTAGTATGAAAACACATTTTGTTGAAGGCTGTAATTTTCACCCCCTTTAAGTACTTTAACAGGATATATGTTTGGTTTTCCTTATATCTTATTTACCTAGGAGCACATTAGAGAAAGGGGATTAAAAAAAAAAAAAAAAGCCTTTCTTAAATCTACCTCTCGTGGGCTTATCAGACATGCTTTTAACACTCTAGGTCAGATCAGGCTTCTCCGGAGTTTCTGCTATTTGCAGTAGCAGTCTCGTCCCCCTGTCACTAAATCTGAATCTGGGCCAAGGGAAAAATCCAGAAGGTTGGCATTAAATGGAAGTAAATATATGCATATCAAGGGAATTTCAAAATAAATGCAAAATCAAAAGAGGGTAGGAGCAATGCCATTTTTAAAAAAGACACAAATTTAATTCTTGTTGAGAGACTTTAGCCTACTGATGGGATTCACTGCATTGTACATTGTTACTCCAGTTCTTCAGTAATTCTGTTTAAACTGTGATTTTCTTTATTGTTTTGGTGCAATATTTTATTATCATTTAACCTCAGGATATTCAGACCAACAGGATTGTGTTGCTGCTAAAAGTCTGAGCAGTGTTTTACTGTCTCTGTCTCCCCTCCTATTCATGGTCACATTTTCACTCACTTTTCCTTCCATTTGTTGGTTTTGTGAGCTGAGAACATTTCTGGACACTAAGTGGAAGGGAGATAGGGATTCCCATGCTAGAGATTTTAGACCAGCAAGTACTTTGGTTTTCTCCGTGTTCTATAAGGGTTTGATCTAGAAACCCTGGTGCTTCCCCTACATAATACTGTACTTAATTAAACAGAATGATTAATTTATCTTTGAATCAATCAGTGTATTCACTTAGAAATAGAAAAGTTCTTCTAAGGTT
Organism: Varecia variegata; assembly: GCA_028533085.1. Classification (NCBI taxonomy): domain Eukaryota; kingdom Metazoa; phylum Chordata; class Mammalia; order Primates; family Lemuridae; genus Varecia; species Varecia variegata. Next base: position 12,446,653 of record CM052438.1, read on the forward strand.
AAATTTTATATTTAAAAATTAGTTGGTCATTTGATCAGGGATTTTTCTACAAATGTTAGGTAAATGTATGCTTTTCACCCTTCTGGACATACCTCTGTTCTCTGTAATCATGGAAGCATTATGTATGCACTTCTTCCATTGTAAGCCACTGTCTAAAATCACAATGCAAAGCTGTTAGACCAGTAATTGTGGTACTGGAATTGTCACAAAATTTTATTCCTTGATTTTATTTTAGTGATGTTTTATTTTGCTTTTTTTGTGTGTGTCTTTAAATAGGTATGTATAGTAAAGTGCTGTCTAAACAGTTTCTTTTTTACTTTAGAAAAGATCACCTTCAACTATTTATTGACTTCTAAGTTGTAGTTTACATGCCTTGTCAAGACATTGTCCATCTCCATGATACCAAAACAAAGTGAAAGAAGCAAACTCAAACAGTATGGATGGAGAGAAAGTTTAATTACTTAATGGAATTCTTCACTAGGATTCTTTATCACCTTTATTACAGAAATCATGAAGTGCCCCTGTGAAATTGAAGCAGAGCTAACTTTGTAGTAGTTAAGAGAATAGCTAAAAGGTGTGACTTGCCTTATTGAATTGATAGTGGTATATCTGACCTTAAGCAGTAGGTTGAAACTGCATACTTTTTTATAATCAAGAGAGCATTTTATGAATGTAGAAAATTCTACATTGGAACAGAGAATACCTGGGAATGAAGATAAAAATTTAGCTGCTGTTACTTGCTTGTTTATCCCCTCTTGTTCTTGTTTAGTTTGCAAAAATAAAACTGTGGCCTTAGAATTTTCTTTTTGATGCAAAAATTTTGAAGTTGAAAATGTGCATCTTTTGGCGCACAAAATCATTCCATGGGCAAAACTTTACTTTTTATGTTTTTGTTTTGCACAATAAGAAACTCAATAGGCAGGAGTTATGTTTTTGATAAGTTAACTATGAAAGCTTTTTTTTTATTTTTATTATTAAAAATGTTAACAATTTAACCCACAGGAAAAAAAATAAAGATTGTATTTTGTACTCTTGTTTGAACCCCATGGGTTCCTTTTGTTAATAAAATGATTACATTAATGCTGTGAGTTGCTAGTTTTGTGGTTTGTTTGGTTTTGTTTTTTTTTTATCTTTGAAAGACTGTGATTTAAATTATTCTAGACTTGGGAAATCAATCCAAAAAACAAAATGTCACAGCTAAGATCCTTTTGTCTAAGCATGCTATCACAGGGCAAGGCACAGCCCTAAGGAATCTGAGCTCATGTTTACAGTGGGCTCAGCTTCCCAAGGTAATCAGTTTTTAGCATTCCATGAAGAAAAGCAATTGAGATGAATAAGCAAGCTAAAGCTATATTGGTTGTTAGAGAGCATATTACCATTTATTCCCAAATGATAATGGCCACTCTTTAAAGCCTCCTGAGTTTGAGTGTTTGCTTTGCCAGAATCTCCCCAGTATTGATTTAGCAGATCTAGTGGGCAGTCAAGGGACCCATACTGGGAAACACTGACCTAAGTACACCTCCCCTTTCTACGTAAATGCTGAAGTGGATACAAGTAATATGTTTTGTACAAGGAAAATGTGCTAGTAAGTCATCTCAAGGAAACTGCCCAGAAAATTAAAACCTTAGCTAAAGCAGTAAGAATTAGTCCAGTTAATTTAATCTCCAGTTGATTTTAATATGTGAAATGGTGTTACCTAATAAATAGGTCATTTCTGAGTCCATGTTTATAATTAACCTAAGTTGAAGTATTTGTCTGATGCGGTAAATACTGAGGCAAAATTTGTAAGATCACCATTAAAGTTTCTGTAGTTTATGTTAGAAAGTTGTGGATTATAAAATTTAGAACTAGGCAGGACACTACAAAGAAACTAGATCAAAGTCCTTAAGTTACAAATGAGGATACCAAAACCCAGAGAAGTGTAACCCAAGAGCTTGGCCTGCATTCTCTGTGAGGTCCCTGCTTGCCCTGAAATTTCCTGATTCTGCAATTTTAATAGAAGTGTTGGAAACAGCCATTGCTTTCAGTTACATAGCTTAAGAGTTGCAGACCTGGGATCCTAAGCATATGCTAAATCAGGAGTGTTCAGTGTTTAAAAGCCCAGCCTCCTGCACGGACACCAGTCTTGGACTAAATTGCTTCCTAAGTTTGATTAGTAGCTGGAATCCTTTCTTCAACAGAGGTTTATGTTTTTCACCTCTATATTTTGAAATAATCATAGACTCAAAAGAAGTTGCTATAACAGTACAGAGAGGTCCTTTGTCCCTATCACCCAGTCTCCCCCAGTGTTAACTATAATACGTTAGCAAAACCAGGGCATTGACAACACACACAATTAGCTGGAGTTCAGACCTTTCTTGGATTTCACCAGTTTTTACATGCTCTCATTTTTCTTGTATATGTTTTTGCATATAGTTCTATGATATTTTATCTCAGAGTTTTATGTGTCACCATCAGAATCAAGATACAGACCTGCTGCAGCACCTCAAAGAAACTCCTTTGGGCTGATCTTTTGCAGTCACAGCTGCCACTCTCCTTCTCTCACTCCGTGCCCCCCATCTCTTTTTCACCTCTATAATTTTGTCATTTTGAGAATGCTGGATACATGAAAGCAGTATGTACATTTAGAGATTGGCTTTTTTCAGTCATGATAACACCCCTAAGATCCATGCATGCATCAATAGTTTGTTCCTGGGTATTTCAGCTGAGCTGTTTTAAAAGAAACAATTGACAACTACTTAAAATTTCATTTTGCACCTTGCAAAGAAAATGCCTAAGATTGATATGCACAAGATACCTTTGCAAATATTTTGGTTTTGAGTTTGAGAACTAATTTTATGTAGAAAATATGTAAATGCAGACTTACACAAACTTTTAGGAGCTCATTTTTAGCTTGCCAAGAGTACTTGAAATAGTTTACCTTCAAATATCAAGATACTGCATTATAAATGAGCAAGATACACCAGTGATGAAATTATAGGGCACAGAAAAACTATATTCAGCTATTTATTGTATTGGCTTCTGAATCTGATAAAATTTTAACAAATTATGGAGGAGAAAGACATTTGCCTTGTGTGTTCGCATATTAAATTTTGTGGATTTTTTCTTATTTATTTCCTGCCTCTTCTTTAATTCCCTTCTTTAACAGTCCCACTTCTTAATATCTGATGAGATTCAAAGCCCACTTGGAAGCAGAGAACAGTTTTTAACTACAAAATATGTGTTTATTTTTAATGAAACAATATTATAAAACATGGGCTTGTTAAGATTATCAGATTTTTCTAAACAGGAGAGCTCTTATTTTATAGAAGCCATTACATTGCTAATGTAAGGAGCTTTTCCCAAAAACCATACATGAATCTGGAGGAAGAGGCAAAATGGAAATACATGGTGATAGGAGTGGAGGGTAGATGAAAAGGGTTGCCTAGTGCCAATTTCTGTAATGTCACTGTAACTGAGTTTGCCAGGAACTGTTTCATTGGTGAAACTATTTCTGTGTTCACTGATGGATATTTCATCCCTGCCAAATTTTCAAGGAACCGAGATGTTTTGCATTGACAGGAAGAGACATGATTTAGACAGCATCTCCCACTGGGAACAAGTAAGACATGGATGCTTCACTCATACTTGCAAACAACCCCCCCACACATGCATGAACACACACAGACACACACTTACACACGTGCAGACACATGTGCACACACACTATTATCTCTTGTTCTTTCATCTCCACCCTTTACCTCCAGACCTGGTTCTATTTCAGGTGAGAATGTCAGCTCTGTTACAAAAGGAAGAAACAGACAATAGGTTCCTGCTTCCACAGGAATTTGCTGGATGAGAAGCCTTTTCTGCCAGCTTCTTACCAATCTGCCCCCAGACAGAACAAGACTAATAGAAAGGAGTCAGGGAAATGTTATTAAATGAGTAAACTGAAAGCAGTAGATGCCAGAAATTTTTCTTTTCCTTAAAAAAAAAAAAAAAAAAAGGCCAGAATCCATCTAATTGTCCACATGATAAATGTTCTATACATGATAGCTTGTTTGTATTAGCTATCACTGAAAATATTTGGACTTGCCTAAACTGATTTATTGAGTTGATTCAATAAAGTATAAAGGTTTATGGTTCATAGCTTATTTCAAAACACAGCACACACAAATGCACACATGAGCACACAAGGCGTGTACGCACATACACACGAACACACACACATGCTTCATGTCTTGGCTGGAAATTTCACCCTATGGGCAAGATAACTCATCCAAATTTGCATTGTTTATACACCTGGAAATCAAGAGAGGGCATATTATCACCATCAATTCATCCCACTACTAGAAGAACACAAAGCATGAGCCTTATTTTTAGTAGCCGATAGATCAGTGGGCAGTAAACAGGTAAGGGATAAGGAGGCATTCAACAAAATTCCATATCTCATACCCAAAATCACTGCAGTACAGGAAGCCAGAGGCAAAACCCTAATATTGAACCATAATAGTTCAGGGAACGACGGGTCTGGGAGCATGTGTGAGAACATCTAAGACACTGCACTGAGGATTCACTATTTGAAAGCTTTGCTGCAGATCCATTCTAATACTTCCAAGAGAGCTGAGGTTATGGAAAAACAGCCTAGGAACCTAAATGCTTTTATAATTTTTTTTCTCCTGCCGAAATTAAAACAAGTTTAAGAAGTATGTGGAAGTGTGTGTATGCAGACACATGGAAGAAGTATGATATTTATCTAAAGTCTCTAGTTTCATCTTCCTTAGGAGAGGATAAAGCCAAGTATTCTTTGTAAACCTCCTAAGAGAACCTACATCTACAGAGGTGGATTTAGAAGCAAATCCTGATGTGTGTATTTCATCCTTAATTCAGCCATCTGGCCCTCTTACGTAAATGCAGAATGCTGGGTGCCAGGGGAAACTGTAGCAGCAAACACTACTTTTATCTGACATAACAAAAAACGTTGGTCCCAATGTCAAAAGATAACCCATCTCAAACACTGTGGCTGCAAACACCAACACCTCTTCCTCTGAGAGAGTGGCAAGATCGCATCAGATAAATGCAGTATTTTTAAGATAATCTCATTGTACTTGAAGCCTTTTTAGAACAACCAGCCCCAGAATTGTTCTGTCAAGGACAAAACAAACATAATTCCCTCTGCCAATGGGAAAATGTTTTAAACAGCACCTCCATTGGACAGGGGGATTTCTGATGATCTCAGACTTGCTGCTGAACATAATGTGGAAGTCTTTCTGGGGGAGAACTGAGTTGGTGTGAGCCAGGCAACCTACATGCTAACCTTTCTCCAGCCTTGGCCAGCCGGAGGCACCAGGTCTTTGAACTTCAGCCTTAGCCTGACTGGTTCCAAAACAAACAGTATCTCCGCAGGCTCCAGGGCAGCTGCGAGTGAGAGCTGGAATGTGTTTTATCGCCCCAAGTCTGGTTTGACCCTGGACACCTGAGCACCTGCCTTGCTCCGCCATTGCCTCTCCTTGGCTGTGTGACCCACAGGTGGGACGGGGCCACACTAAGAGAAAGCCTGTCCCAGACAGCAACCTGCTTAGCTCAGACCCAGAGCCTCAACTCCAACACCAGGAATGCCTGGGAAAGGAGGGTCCAAGAAATTCCTTAAATCAGGGAAGAAATCATACATGGGCAAAATGAGAACTCCACATATCAGATAAGTTCACTAAAGTTAAGTAGTCTTTTTTAATAGGCAGGTGTGGGGAGAGTGTGGGTGTTTGATGGATGGTTTTTCGGTTTTTTTTTTTTTTTCTTTGAGCCTATTTTTGTGAAGGAAATTTATACCTTAAAACCTAAACAATCTCAAAGCTGGAGCCTGTCTCCTTCCCCACCCAGGCCCCCGGTCCCCTGCTCAGTGACTCCCTGCCCTTCCCCAGGGGGACCATCTTGTCCTGGCTTGCCCAGGACTTTCTCAGTTTCAGCAGTGAAAGTCTCATACCCCAGCATGCCCTCAATCCAGGCAAATGGCCATGGCTGGTCACCCTCCCCTCTCTCGTCCTGTCTGGGGTGACCTTATTCCCTACACCCAGACACCAGCTTTAGTCCTTCACAGAGTCCTTGTAACCTGCCTCTGAGCTTCCAGCACCAAATTCCTCCTGCTGTCCCTCAATGGCCCCCATTCAGAATATCTTCCCAGAAATGGACAAGGACACAGGGATGAGACCTGAATGCTCAAGCCCCTTCGGCCATCAGCATTTGGACTGTGGCCCCACAGAGGCCAGCTGGATGGCTGGTTCAGTCTCCTCCTGCCCCTATCCCAGTGGCCTCTCCTTCCCCATTCTGCCAGGAAGGCCTAGCCTATCCCGGGCCCACCCACAGGGTCTTCCAGGGACAAAGGCCTGGCTCTGGATCGTGGGTCACACATGCACATACCATCTCCTCCCAGGACTTAAGGTCTGTGTACATATGTATGTGGTCAGAAGCCACAGACGTGCTTTCTCAGGCTGTCTTCTGTTTTTGCTTTCTCTCTCTGACCTACAAAGAAATGAGGAACCAAGAGCTTCTCTCTCTCTCAGGCCTGCAAAGAAACAAGAACCTGATTTCTCAAGAATTGCTGGGTCCCTTTCTTCCTCTTGCAAATCTTTCAACAATGTCCTGAGTCCAGTGAGAGCTGGGCCCTTCTCGCTGTGTAGTCACCACCCTGGGTAATGCCCAGGACCACGTGGTCTGCTCACACATATATGAGCAATAACTGCAAAGTTTGGTGACACAAATATGCTTGAAGGACGTCCAGAGTTCTTCTCTTGAAATGGTCCTCAGAGCCTGTGGCTTAGTCTTCTTATATCTTAACTGGTGAAGAATCTTTATCCTTTATGATTGGAATTGATGCTCTGAGAGTCCCCAAGGTCATTCGGAAACAAGGCTGGAGAGTGAAGCTGAATGCCAGGCCAGGTGGCACTGCTGAGGGGAGGCACAGCGGCGAGGGGAGGGACACATCCGACATGTCATTCCTTATTCCTGCTTCCCCTCCCCCTTTCCTGTTTGTTCCCAGGTACCATCAGCCTGTGGAGATGAATTGAATCCCATTAGAATACCCCCATGTTCCTGACTCTTACCCCGACTTGCTCTTGAAAACAATCTCAGCTTCTTGCCAAGTCCCTCTCCTACTCCCAAGAATGTCCCAGAAGTCCCCATGAAGAAGTCAGTTCTCACTACCCCCTAGCATTGTCTCTGCTGCCCCGAAGTCTTCACAAACCCAGGCTGGGGTTGATTTTTTGCAAAATGGAGAATGACTTCTTTCGTTTTGTATTTTGTTTTTTAGAGCCCCACCCCCCAAATGGCTTCATGGGCCCCACCCTATTGCCTTGTTTCTAGAGAAACTGCTGTTTTCGCTTTTTCATTTGCAGATTTCCCTCTCCATAAGACTCAGGTATGCGACCTTGGGACTGGACTGATGGCAAAATCAGGTGACCCATAATCCTCAGAATCTCAACTCCCTTCTGAAGATGAAAGCCCTGCATCGGGGCCAAACTTGTCATCCCTGGCATCCTCGTACCTGAGGATGAGTCTGCTCCACCCACAGAGGTCCTCAACTGTTTTCCAGGCATCTACATACTTCACTGAGTCCTGGCTCAGAGTCAAGCCAGGGCCCCCTCCACCTGCACCCTGATGGCCAGATAAAAGTAGGGGTGACCACAAGAGAGGCCTGACACCAGCCCTGAGAGTGGCCCCTGCTGCAGACAGCCAGTGGCAGAGGAGCACACCAGGCTGTCCTTACGTTTCTGCCTGAAACATCGAGAGCCTGCAGGCAGGGGCCAGAGGACAGAAATAACCTTGCTAAGGAGGAAGAGCATCTTAGGTCTGGGTCGCTGCCTGATGAGGGCAGGTCCAGGGAAGTCGTAATGGGGGTCCCAAGGTCACTAAGGGAAAGCGAAGGGTCATTTGCCCAGCTGTCAGCAGGAAGGAACTGGGCACTAACATGCCCCTGGGCTTACTTTGAACTTCACCTCGCTTCTCATGTCTGTTCTGTAGCCACTTCACAGGGAAGCCTCTGGGCCCCTGCTTGGACAGAACAGCATTAGGAATGCAGCACTTGCAACAAATCTGGCTGATGCAACTTTTTCCTGTCTCCTTTTCACCTATTTGGTTGGGGTTGAGGGGCTCAGGCTCTCCAATGAGCTCTTCCTATAAAAAGCCTCCATGTGCGCTTGGTGCAGAGACTGAGAAGCCCAGGGAATTTTTATATTTATTACAGACAGAGAAAGCATCCATTCTGTGTGTTTCCATTAACACAGACTGGCAATTAATGTGCTTGGTTCAAAAGCCTTCAAACATTTGTACATCCATTTGCACGTTTAAATGGCTCTGTGTAACAGTCAAGCAGGTGGTTAACTATATGTATATTAAATTCATAGAGAAACTGGTAATTTTCAATTATAATTGTCAGTTCACAGTTTACATGATAAGAATTTTTTGAATAGACCCATTAGCTGATTTAGCTAGCCAGGGTTTTTATAAATCATGGTTTATTTGCTTATTCTACTTATAAAAGAGAAATTTTCAGTATTCTCACATGAATCAATAAATATTTACTTTGGTCTTTATTCTGCTCAAATGCCAAGTTTGACAATGGATGAAATATCATTGGGTTTTCTTAAACAGCTGTTTGAATGAGGCTGTTTTATTAGTTGTTCTGTTTAGTATTATTACTCAGATAATGGTTTAAAAGTTTTATTCATTTGCTATTAATTTGGTTTTTTTATAAATAAAATCAAAATAGGGCTGAATCGCAGTTCCTTATAATTTTACAATGTATTGTACTTTCCTGGTAATATGTTTTGACAATAGAAACTTCCAAGCCAATGAAAAGCTGTTCCATTTTTCTAAATGATATCCTCTAAAGCAAAACTCTGAAATATATAGCTCTAACTTGTGCATAATAAAATTTGATGATTTTGTTACTGTGGATAATATTTCTCTTTCCTAGGCAACAGAAATAATTTAAAAGCCTCTCATTTGGCTTTTACAGCACAAAAGGCAATATGAGACACCACATCTATGGAGCAGAATACTGAACTGGTGATGAGAAGAGAAATGCCACTCTGAAAAATACCTTCAACATTCCCAACTCTTGTCATTCCCTAGGTCTGTTCCTGGATTTCTTCTTTTAAAAAATGGCCAAGCAGGAACTTTTCATCACCTAGGCATAGAAAAAACTCTAATTGAGGATTTCAGGTAGTTTCTAAAAAGTTGGAACCCAAAATGATCTCCTTGTAGTCCATTGTATCTGCTGCTGGGTACTGCAACCACCCTTGACACCCTTCCTCCTCCGTCCTTTCTGTCTCAGCCATCTGGGGACAAACTCTTTAAATCAGTGGTCCCCAACCTTTTTGGCACCAGGGACCAATTGTTTTCATGGAAGACAATTTTTCCACAGACCAGGAAGTGGGAGATGGTTTCAGGATGATTCAAGTGCATTACATTTATTGTGCACTTTATTTCTATTATTATTACATTGTAACATATAATGAAATAATTATACAACTCACCATAGGTTGGGGACCCCTGCTTTAAATGAGGTAAGAAATAGGAACAGTTTCCTTTAGTCCTTCAACCTGTTTTCTATGCATCCAACCAGATATTTCTCCACTAAAGTGAAGGCCTTAGTGACTGAACATGGCCAGCCTCAACCTCCATGACTGACACCTTCAAGATGCTCACTCAGAGGAAAGACTTGGAGAAAAATCTCTCTGGGTTACTCAGTTACAGATGAACAGATAAAGAAAGAGAACAGAAAGAAACATTTCATCTCAGATTTTTTTTAAATTAATTAATGTATTTTTTTGAGACAGAGTCTCATTCTGTCGTCCTGCGTACAGTACCATGGCGTCAGCCCAGCCCACAGCAACCTCAAACTCCTGGGCTCAAGAGATCGTTCTGCCTCAGCCTCCTGAGTAGCTGGGACTACAGGCACATGCCACCACACCCAGCTAATTTTTTCTATTATTAGTAGAAATGGGGTCTCGCTCTTGCTCAGGACGGTCTCAAACTCCTGAGCTCAAGCGATCCTCCCTCCTCAGCCTCCCAGAGTGCTAGGATTACAGGCGTGAGCCACTGCACCTGGCCTCAGATTTTTGAGAAATGTTGCAAATCATTTTGCACTCCATAATGAGCTACCAGGTATTTCAAAGAAACATAAACCTTTTATTATTGTCATTTAAAAGTAATCCTATGATGGCTCTCTCCTGTTAGCCCCTCAATAAAACCTTCATTGTGAGTGATGTAAAGCTCTGAGTCTGACTCAGGGTTGATTGCTTACTCTACTTGCAAAGATGTAAATGATCACAAGGGTTCTCTCTTCATTTGAGTCTATTGGTGTTATCAGATGAGACATTATAGGAAAAAGTGCAATGCTATTCTCAAAACACATGTTTACAAGCAACTGAAGAACATTTCCTGGAAATAAAGATAAGAAATTTGTCCTTCAACAGAGAAAAACAGATCAAGTTGGAGAATTATCTAAGAGGCAACTCCAAACAGAATGAGATATTTGTCTGTAATTCCTGGCTACCCAAGTTAAACAACCTCAGGCATGTCACTCAGCTCATCTGAGCCTCAGTCTTCTTGTCTGAAGAATGGGAATAATAATATGATCTCAGTGGTTGTTTAGAGAAATAATGGAGTAACGTCCATTAATCCTAGATCCCCTATAGTGGGAGTTCAATAAATGTTAGATGAATCTGGAAAAGTTACATCATTCAGTTACTTCAACAATACGAGGAGTTAAATTTCATCTCAGGGAGAATTAACATCTAGATCCCTCCTCTGGACATTCCTGATCTGCCCCACTACTCAGCTCCCATAACTAATCCTCTCTTCTTCCCACACTGCGGTTCTGAGGGGTTCTAGGTGGCCACTACATGGGACCCTGGTGACAGACATCTACTAAGAAATCTGCCAGCAACCAGCCAAAGCAGTACTGCTTAGGAGAGAAGGTGAGGGAGGAAAACTTGGGAAGAGCTCCTGTTTTTTTTATTAATATTTCTATAAAAGTCTCCAGCACTCACCATCAAAGGTCAATGCACTGCCAGCAAGTGATACGCTACTAGTGTCGGGTAGAAAAGAAGAAAAAATAGCACAATGGTCACCTTACAGGTGGAAGTTACTGCAGGCAAAATTAGAGATTTTTAAATAACAGTTTTAATAATGTAACCACATTTTCAGGTTTGGATATCACCTTAAATATGATTCTGTGTAGATCAACAAAAGCCCTACCCCATTCCTTTTAAGCTTATTGCTAGAATGTTCTGGAAATAAACATCTAGTCAATCCTTAGCATCCATCAATCATAGGCATTACATTTTAAAAAAATTTTTAAAACTATGAAGTATTTCTAATTGAGAAAATAAGAATAAAATAAAAACACAAATTCACCACCCAGTGTTTTAACCACCCAGTTCTTGCTTAATCTCCTTTAAATGTTTCTAAATGTAGAAATAAAACTTTTCAGATAAAGCCAAAGATCTGGTTGCAGCTCTCTTGTTCCCTTCCTCTCTCATTCCTTCCCAGGGGAGACCATGGTACCAACATCATATGACCCAACCTTGTCCACGTTTTACAATCTTAGTATGTCACCCCCTCCAGAAAAAATATAGGGTATGGTCATGTGCACATGTGCGTGTGTGTGTTCACACTGTACATAAATACTGTCATACTTCTAAAAGTACCCTTTATCATTTTCTGCTATGTTTTCCAGTTTTATCTATGTTGACAAAGGTAGATAAGATTCATCTTTCTCACTGTTTTTGTATTTCATTGTAGGAATCTATCATGATCAATTTGAAACATTTTTTGAGACTCCTACTTTCTTTCATCCTCACCAATACTTCGTACTTACAGAGTTTTCAATTTTATGAAATGTCCCTTATTATTTTAGTTTGTATTTCCATAATTACTAGTGAGGTTGAACAACATTTCCTATGTTTATTGGCCATGTAAGTTTTATCTTTTGTGAAATCTTCTGTTTCTACCCTTTGCCCATTTTTATAACTAGGTCTTTTTTTCTTACTGATTCATATGATTCTTCATGTATTCTGTATCCTAATCCTCTTATCAGTTGCATGTGCTCAAATATCTTATTGAAGGAACATTTTTAATTTTTTAAAAATTTCAGATAGATGCATCAGCTAACATGCTCCTTTTAGGCCCTGAAACAGAAATTTCTATTGCTAGCATACTTGTTTCTTTATTTATTTTTGCTTATCATTTTATTTATTTATTTATTTTAGCTTCTTTATTTCTTTATTTATTTCAGCATATTACAGGGGTACAAATGTTTAGGTTACATATATTGCCTTTGTCCCACCCAAGTCAGAGCTTCAAATGTGTCATACTCATTTATTAATATATTATGTATTCATTCACTAATTCATTTCACAAATATTTTCAGTACTACATACCATGGGCAATCAACTGTGTCAGGCTTTGGGACAAAATAAAGATGCATAAGATGTCTACTTTCCAACTGGGCTTACAATAACAACACAGATACTAAAATACATGGTAGAATGTAATGCGGGCCATATCAGAGAGTCCAGCTGAGAGAGCATGTGCTTTTGGATATTTCATGATAAAAATGGCATGAGAACCTGACTTAGAAAGTTGAGTAGAGGTTGGACAGCAAGAATAGGGTTCATGATATTTAGCTGGAGGAGGTTTCATGAGCAATTATTAATCCAGTTTTTGGAGCAAACAATTTACATGACTTATCTCCTTTTAGCCTAAAGACAATTCTATGAAGTGGTCTTTTCAAGTATCAGAGGGCTAGGGAAACTTGGCAAAGTTCTCAAAATTAGTTAGTGCTGGGATTTCAGGTAAAATCCAGATTTCATTGACTTCATAGCGTTGCTCTTAACACATCGCTATGCCACCTCCTAAGGGCTCAAGGGTTTGAATGAGAGGGACACACAGGCCATGGCAACAGGCTGGTCAGTAGAGCCCATGTGCCCCTTGCTGCCTGAGCACACCAGAAGCTACAACTGCAAAGAAAGAGTGGCTGAGATGGCAAGAGACTCAAGGCCACCCCGAAGAGTGTGAACTTCATCTGGGGGCCTGCAGAGAGCTGCCCATTAGACCTCCCGAGAACAAAGGCAAGGTGACTCTTTGCCAGAGCAGCCATGCCTGAGTGATAGAAAGTGTTAACACTATGACCTGGGGAGGGGGATAGGCTGAAAAAGTAGAACAACTGTTTTATTTTCTGCTTGAGAAGATGAAAGTTTAGAAAGCACGAAGCCTGGATACATAATTGCATTGCACAGATGAGAGAGCCAGTAGAACTCTATAACTTCTCCATAAATATTTGTTGAATGAGTACATAAAGGAAGAAAGAATAAAAGTAAACACATAACATGGGTAATTGTCCCAAGGAAGGTCACTTCACCAAAGGGAAAAGCAGATAAGGCCACTATTGTTTTCTTTTAAAACTTGGTTTGTCATGAGTGTTTACCTTTCCAGCCTTGAGAAAGAAAGGAGTTTTAAAAGAAATGTAGCTGCATTGTGTAATAGGGTTAAAGGGCCATATCTTTCACTTTCTATTCTTACAGGTTTGAGCCTCTTCCCATATATCCTCAGTGCACTGAACAGAGCTGTCCTTCACCTCCAGCGGGGGTTTCCACGCTGACATAAGGTGACCTAACAGATGATTGAAACTGGTTTACTCATGTTGTGGAGAAGGAAACCAGGGTCTAGGAATTCAGAAATTTGCCCCAAGTCACTGTGCACATTCATCCTATCTGGTCATTTCCTACTGCTCATGTTAGAGTTTACCTTTAGTTCTTTAGTGTTGAGATCCACTGAATGTACATATGTTGAGAAAAAAGAAGCAAATATGAATTAGTGTCTTATAGATCTTAGGCACTGACACTTCCTAAAAGAAATAGAATATGAAGCAGAAGTGGTGGTTGTGTAACACAGGGCAGAGAATTGGACTGATTGTGTCAAGGAGTCATTCAACAATCCTTCCCATCTATTTAGCCCCTGGGAGGTAATAAAGCCCCTCCAGTGCATTGTCTCAACTGGCCCTCACAGGGTGCCTGCCTACAGACATCCCACCCCTTTACAAATAAAACTGAAGAAGTGTCCAGAGAGTGAATGTCCCCCAGATAGTAGATGTCCCACAAACAGTGGAAGTCCCGCATAGTGGATGTCCCACATATAGTGAATGCTTAAAGATAGTGAATGTCCCACAGATAGAGGATGTCCCACAAACAGAGAATAACCCATATATGGTTGTTGTCCCAAAGACAGTGAATGCCCCCACACATAGTGGATGTCCCAAAGATAGTTAATGCCCCACAGGCAGTGAATATCCCATAGACAGTGAATGTCCCACAGATAGTGAATGTGGAGCCAAAGTTTACACCCAATTCTTGTGCTTCCAATTAATGTCTTCCCAACATTTTACAGGTAGGAAAACTCAGATTTATAGAGAGGAGCTTAGACATCACCTCACAGCCCAGTGACTCACCTAATTACGCAATTTTTTTTTTTTTTTATCTGAGGCAGGGACTCGCTCTGTCACCAGGCTGGAGTACAGTGGTGCCATCATATCATCAGAGTTCACTGTAACCTCAAACTCCTGGGCTCAAGCAATCCTCTCTGCCTCAGCTACCTGAATAGCTAGAACTACAGGTGTGTGTCACCAGGCCAACTAATTTTTCTATTTTTTGTAGAGATGGGGTCTTGCTCTTGTTCAGATTGGTCTTGAACTCCTGACCTCAAGTGATTCTGCTGCCTTGGCCTTCCAAAGTGCTAGGATTACAGGCATGAGCTACCAGGCCTTTTTTAAAAAATGCCAGTGCATGCCTGTAAGGTTGAAAAGTAAGGTCTTGGAATCTGATAGGAAGGGGGAAATCTGTTCATGGAGCTCAAAAATACTCCCAATGTATTCATTATCCTTTACATTAAATCATCTGAAAATTACTTTCACACAAAGAATCTCCCTTAATCCTTGGAATGATACAATGAGGTAAAAACAATTATTCCCAATTTATAAAAAAGGAAACTGAGGTTCAGAGTGGTTATGTAACTAGAGTGATATAAACTCAAAGAAAGAGATACACCATGTGACATAACTTGCATGATTTCCTAGAAATGCTAATGAGAATGCTCTGATAACTGCTATCTCCCAACTAGATCATGAAAGGAGGCAACTCCTCTAATGCATCTTTGCCTCCCTAGAGCCTAACACTGAGTTCAGGAAACGTTTCGTGAATGAATGAATGATCCTATTTGTTATATCCCTGGCCAATCTTTAAAAGCTGTTCCTTTATTGTAAAGTTTTTGGTTGATCCTCGAGAGTTTCTTCTCAGGATGAAGAGCTTCACTCCCAGCAAATGATTTGCTGTCAGACTAGTATCCAAGGAACCTCTTCCCTCTTTCCCACATGCAGCCCAGTTTGGCAATATCTAATCTCTCAAAACATCTCATGTTGCATCTCAGAGACATGTCCTCCCTTGAGACGTGAACACACAACTAAGGCAGGCCACCAGAATGTTCTAATACTATGACAGGTGGACAATTAGGTGAGTCACTGGGCTATGAGGTGATGTCTAAGCTCCTCTGTCAGGACACCAAGTCCCGGGTGGGTGGTAGTTATGTATAACCGAGAATCAGCTGCAAGATAACATCTCAGCTTGCCTGCAAGAAACCCCTTCCTGTGGGATGGGTCCATGACTGCTTCTGCATGTGAAACCTGGAGAAGGAGGGAGATATGGTCTCAGTTCCGCCCTCCAGGTGTGCACAGGGACCATTCATGAAGGCAGCAAGGTGCTCCCGAAAGACCCTCCCTCATGAGGGACTCCGGAGCTGGAGCCCAACACCCAGGCTTAGTTCTGCCAATTTTCAGCCTTATCACTTTGGCAAGTGGTAGCACTTTTCCGAGCCTCAGTTTCCACATATGCTAAAAAATGGGGAGATGGATTATAATTCTATTGTCATCATTGAGTTGTGAAATTTAAAGGAAAGATCCCGTATAGAAAGGCTTATAGCCCAGTTCCTGAAACATTATATTCTTTTGACAAATGCCGCTCATTATTATGGTACTTTAAATTCTTAAAACCATTTCTTTAAATGAAATGGATTGTAGGGTAAGATCTGCTAGTTGTCTCCTAGACAACATTAAATAGTGTGTGCTAAATATTTTTGTTCTTCACAGGCTCATAAAATCTGAGCTCTAGGAGTGAACCCTCAGAGGACACTCTCCCTTTACACAAGAGGAAGCAGAGGCTCAGAGAGCTGTCACTGTCCAGGGTCACATCGGTGACCCAGCGGGATGAGAAGTCAGGTCTCCTCATGCCTCACCACCCCTCACTCTACTTCATCCTTTTCTCTTCCCATGGTTCACACTGTCTCTTTAGTGTCCAAATAAATACCTTTTGGGAACCTAAAAACTTGGTTGCTAGCAATGACAATTGTCAAAGAATAATTTTAATGGCTCTTCGATCCTTACATTTTAAAAATATTCTTATCTTATAAATCTAAGAAGTAAACTCTTTAAAAGTTTTAGTGTAGATTTCTAGTGGGCAAAGCATAAGAAATTATGAAATGAGGACATTTTCAGTAATGTTTGGGGGGACCAAAACAACCTAGAGAATGCTCCCATGTCTTAACTTTCCACTGAGAGGTCTTGTTCAGTGAGATTTTAATCCAATATTTCAAACCAAAGAGTTTCATGACTTGATGACATTAGGGGAGGGGACTGCTCTGAAGAGGTCCTTCAGTGAGACAGATGTGAGCGTTAGAACATTTGGGTGCCATGCTCCTCTTTCAGACTGTAGTATGACGTGAAGCACAGCCATCCTGCAAAGAGGAGACTCGGCAATAGACCTCGGGACTTGCAGGTCCTCTGATCTTGCATGGACATAGTGTCTGCACGGGGACAGGAGCTATGCTTGACTTTTTACCACTGCAGTTATACAGCCTGAAGCAGTGTTGTCAGACAGTGGGTGGTCAAAAACACTTGCTGCTGCTGCTGTTGTGACTTAGAGGCAAGTTTTAGAATAGAAGACATTTATTAAATGTTTGGTCTCATCATAGAGTTCAGCAGGTCAACAAGAACAATGACAGCAACAGCAACACAAACAGAACACTCTTGGGCCACCAGGACTGTGCGCTGTTCTCTATTCTCCAGGCTGCTGAGTTTGTTTTTCTGCCTTCGCAGCTCTCTGTAGCGTAATTGTTTAGGTGTGCCACTCCAGCCTGTTTCTGGGTGTCACACTATCTTCTAGGAATTCACAATAAACAAGTTTTGGAAGGACGCCAGCTTGTTCTCGGACTTCCTTTTCTCTCAGAATTCAGGTCAGTTTCTATCTCCAGATCCTCCTATCACTGGTTACTGGATTTCGGCTTTGGTTTTCTCCATGGGACACCACACAAACATTGTAATTGGGTCGCCCTCTGATTGAAATCACTTCTGTGTCATTGTGAAAGGTGATCAGCTTGCCTTTCACAACAGAAGGGATTGGTGTGGAATCAGGAAACCTGAGCAAACTTCCCACTGGGGAGGGGTTAAGTCTTTAAAAAGGAAAATGAAGAAGCAGAACTCAATGTGCAATAGCACAGTGTTTACATGACATTTGGATTCTATTAATAATTTTTTTAAAAAATGTATCTGTTGATGTCACAGTGATTTTGTCTTTATGTTCATGGAGAAAGTTGATCCTGTGGTCAAGATGGTCGGGAGAAACCTCTCAGGTTCAGTCCCCAGACAGGGTGGGAGATAAGGTGTGAAAGAAATAAATGGGGGTTTCTAGATGCTTAAAGGGTGACCTTGTCTTCAAGCTTCCAGACAACGGTGTTCCGGTTTTATCACCTCCCGTCTCACTGCTGAGCCCCCACCCTCCCTGGCTGGAGGCTGAATGTGTTGGAATGAAGTTATTCTCATGGCCCCTGGAACCCAGGTCCTCATTCAAAAATATTTACTGAGTGCCTTGTGTGTACCAGCTACTGTTCTAATTGCTGCAGGGACCAAAACAACCATGGAGCACACAGCCTCTAGGGGGGAAACAGACAATAAATAAAGGAACAAATAAATAAATGAGGTAATCGCAAGCGGGCTGATATTATGAAGAAAATACACAGGCGGAGGGAAGGGGAGTGGCTGGTTGAGGGTGGTCTCCTTTGAGGAGGACCAGGGAAGGCTGTTGGAAAAGGACAGCACTTGAGCTGAAATGGGATGATGACAGCCACCAGAGGGCCAGCAGGGACAGTATTCCTGGCAAGTAAAGCAGGCCCAAAGTTTTGAGATGGGAAAGAGCCCGGCAGAGTGCAGCGGGCAAAGGAAATGAGGAGGAAGGGAACCCGCAGAGAGGCATGAAGCCCACCCGTCACGCAGCCTGGCCCTGCACATTAGGAGGGCCCTGTGTTCCTCTAACTCAGGACAACTCCTAGAATTTGTCTGTTAGGGCTATCTCTGATGTGTCATACACTATGACTAGCAGGTAAGGTCTTAATGAGAGAAAAAAAAAACAAAATTAAATTAAATCTAGGAATTTCTTAGTGCTGTTTTGTTGTCTATAAAATTAAAAATTATTTGAACCCCAAAATAGTAACAATCCTTCTTAAAGCTGATGGATCCTAAAATCCTGGTGAGTCCCTAAGTCTAGATGCCTGACTAAAGTTAGTAGAATACAACGCTGAGTCTGGAATAAAAGAACTTGACATTTTTTAATGCTTCTTTAAAGTGGCAGGATGGTGTCATAGGAAAACATGAGCTTGGCCATGTTCTGCCCCTTAATTGCTGTGTGACCTTGAATAAATTAATCAACCTCTCTGAGTTTGTTTCCACTCTGTAAAATCTTCACATGCTGATTCTGGGGATTCCGTGAGATAATAGTGGAGGCTTGGCTAACATTAGCTTCAGCTCCTCCTTCCTGTTTCCTTCCCCTGCCGTGTAGACAACAGGTGAGTGAACCTCAAAGAGAAGACAGAGGTTATTTAACAAAGAGGAAGAGGTGAAAATGAGGGCAGGGATTTTGTCCATGCCCAGAGCTGTACCTGGAATATAGCATTTGTTCAATAA
>CM052438.1:12466191-12522372 GCA_028533085.1 Varecia variegata
TTTGGCTCTGCACAATGACTAGTGGTTTCTAAAAGCTAAAGTTTAAGAATTGGCTGGCATGTAAGTTATTCTGCAGCAGGGCTTTCCGGGAATTCCCAAAGTGCTCCGAGCGCTGGCAGCAGGGCTGGATTAATGGGAAATTTTCCATCCAATCTGCTGGGAAGTTGTCCAGGTCCATATGCCTGGAACAGTTTGGGAGGCTTGGTGATCACATCCGTCCCATAACACACACAATTTGCCTGCAACTTAAAAACCAATTTCTACCACTCCCCAAATAATCCGCCACCGATTTCTACCTAGCCTGTTCACTCTACGACGTATAATAGAATTTAATGGGCAACTGCTCTTTGTTGAGCTGAATAAGACAACATAATTACACTCAGCCCAGGGCCACACTGGGAAAGCTAGAGACACAGATTTATTGCTCTTAATGAAACCCCGAGAGAGGTGTCTGGAAAATTCTTTTAGGAAAGAGTGACTTTGACAGTAAGCAGCTTCTTGATATTTTATGGCAGACAATGTGTGTGATGTAGTGTGGTGTGTGTGCTGTGTGGTGTGTGGTGTGGTGTGCGTGGTGTGCGTTGTGTCTAGTGTATGTGATGTGTGTGTGATGTGGTGTATGGTGTGAGTATGGTGTGCGGTATGTGTGTGGTGTGTGTGGTGTGTGTGTGTGGTGAGCATGGCGTGTGCACATGCACACGTGTGCATTGTGCACTAATGCCTGATGGTTAGGGGCACAGGCATGGTTTCCTTGCTACTCTCCAGGGCGGGCGTCCTTTGGGCTGGTGATGCGGTTGCTGCTCACACCCGAAGCTGTCCACTGACCCTGCCTATTGCGGTCTGCACACCGGTTGCTCTGGGCAACTCCCTGGGCGCCACACCAGCCCTCACTGCCCATCCGCTGGGAAGCAGAAGACAGAGGAGCAGGGGAGGTGGGGAAGAACAGAGGGACAAAGGGTCACTATTGCCCTGCCGCACTCGGGCGCAGTCTGTGGAAGACTCTGGCCGCAGCCCACACTAGAGGCTGTTTACCACGGCCGCTGCGGCTGCTGAAAGGCTCTGTGTGTCCCGAGCCGGCGTGTGCAGCAGCCAGCTCCCACCCAGTGCCCTGCACAGCCAGAAGGCACAGCAGACCACAGAGCATGGAGCAAAAGGAAACCATCTATCAGTGAGCAGAGGGTCAGAGGAAATAAAGCTCCCGTGTCTTGCTCCCGCTCTCACAAAGCCAGAAGGACAGTCCCCTGCCCTGTGCTCAGGACTGGCTCTGGTTCCAGCGAAGCTGCCAGTCTTCTCAAACTCACCTCCAGGCCCTGCCCCACTTGACCTCATGGTGAGGTCGAGGGCTGTGCAAGCCGAAGGGATAGACTTGTTGACAGGGATCTGATCGGTGTGTTGCCATGGGAATCAGGAACCGTATGAGCTCAACAAACATTCCACGAGTCTTTCCTAAGTGTCAGACACCGAATTAAGTGCCAGGTACTCAGGAATAAATAAGACAAGTTCTCTGCCCAAGAGGATTCCACAGTTTCATCCAGAAGGTGGACGCATAATCTGGAGATTAGTGCTAATGTAGAGAACAGTGCCCCGGTGCCTGAGGATAAACCCAGGAATTTATCCCCAGGAGATAAATTTAACATACTGGAGAGTACCAAGTCTGAATTCATACCTGCAAGAGGAGTAAGAACCCGCCGGGCAGTGGCAGGTGACAGGAGGACCCCAGGCAGAGGCAGGACTGGAGACAAAGGCCTGAGAACCCAGAGCTGCAGGCGTGAGCAGGAGCTTGGGCAGCCTGGCCTTACCGGAGCACAGTACCGAGTGGACAGATGAGGGGCAGGGGTGTCCACAGACAGGTCAGAACAGACAGAGGTGTGGCAGATTTGCCATTCAGGGTACGTGTGAGACCAAATGTGGCAGGTAGGAAGACCAACTGGAGCATATGGGAACATTCTCAGTGACAAAGTCACAAATCTGCTTGGGTTCACCTGGATACAATGGGACTTCAGACTGCAAGCACTGATGCATCCATTTGAATGTTTCTAGAACAAGGGATCAAGTGAGGGATTGTCCCCACTGCCCTGGGGAAGAAACTCCCCGAGGGGCATGACACATGACACTCAGTACCCTGCAATTGTACAGAATCCAGACACCTCCATGACTCACCCGCAAAGGTTGGTTCATCTCGTGTGTGGCAGAGAATGGTCTGCTCACAGGGCACAGGCACTGTCCACTCAGCACAGGCAGAGAGTTTATTTTGAACCCAGGGTGAAGGCTGACCTCAGGAGAGGATGAATCGCGTTTTACAGTCATGGCGGTATCGCCACGAAGTGAGAGGAGTCAAAGGACTCCTCAGTAGATGGCTCTCAGGTGCCTGAAGGATCCCTCTGGAAAAGGTAAACTAGGAGGTTTCCTTCTCTTCCTCCATGTGTCCACCCTTCTCTCATTTTTAGATGCCTGAGTGTTGGTCCCAATGCTTAAAGAGTGGTACGTGTCATCAGCTGGTGCGGTGGCCTTACTCTGAGCCCTTCTTTTCAACCAGTTGTTCTCTGTGCTCCTCAAACTACTCTAGAATCCCCTGTAACTCCTCCTCCCGCCACAACTCTGACCTTATCTTCCAGTCCCTGTTCTTACCGCTCAGTCAAAAGGAGGCCAGATTTTCTGTTCCTCTTTTCCCTCTTCTTTTTTTTTCCTCCAAATTGATTCTGGTGGAAAATGAACATGGAACAAGAGATAAGTGTTTACAATCACATCAACCAGGTCCACAGGACACAAGGAAAACTCCAGTGTTTGGTCAAGTTGATAAAAAAAGAGGAGTCTACAGCACTTTATCTAAAGCACTCCGCCTTCCTCCAGGGAAACAACCACAGCAATCGCTTGAATTGTAGACCTGACCCAGAAAGTCATTGATTCATCAGTGTAGCTCAATTGGCTGGTGCCATAGGTACACGGGCCAAACCTCCCTGCTTAGTGAGAATGTTCCTCTTTGTCCTTTGATTTCTCAGTGACATTCAACAGGAGACCAAGAGGGCTTGATTATGTGAGACACTGAGTACTTTCAGAGAGGCAAGCAGTCCCAGGGATTACGGCCAGGACAGACTGGGAGTGGGGAGGAATTAGTCACCAAACATGCTGCCATTAAAAATCCTTCAGGGAGCCTCCTGTCATCATGGCTAAGTGGTGATTTCCTGCTTGCCAGCCACATCCCTACCCTGGGCTTTGCCAACCAGCATTTGGGTGTTAGTATCAGAGTATTAAAGAGCCAGGTATTTTCCAGTCATTGAATCTTGAATTTAGGCCTTTGTTTGATTTTAAAAATCAGTACAGAATTTGAAAAATCAAAAATCAAATTATCACATTTTTTGAGCTTTTGAGCATGCAGTGTCTTCTCCTTGTGATATGGAATGTACAAGAAAGCTGGGCGTAGGTGGCTCCATAAGATATCATAATCACAGTTAAAATCACTAACACTTTCTAGGCTCCTGCATTCGTCCACCATCATCCAGGGGTTTGTATTTATTAACTCTTTTGACCCTCATCACAGCCCTGCAACAATGATACTATTGTTTTCCCCACTTTGTAGACAGGGAAACAGTTATAGAGACGTTAAGGAGTTTGCTCAGGCTACACCTTCAGCCGTGGAGGGCAGGGATTCAAAACCCCACGGTGAAGTCTCAGCCAGTGTTGGTTTTTCTGCTGCCTCTGCCATTCACCAGGTGTCACCTTGAGAAAAGTGCTCCATTGTCTAAATTTTTATTTCCTTATTGACATTGTTGGTTAATTAAATTTCCTTCATTGGTCAGTTGTCAGGATTGGAGGGGTCCACACAAGTAAAGGCCCTGGCACAGGGATGGCACCCCAATGTTGGTCTCCTAATACATTAGCTGTCACTATACTGTCATTGTTTCCAGCTGGCCTCTCCAATGCACCTGAGTCATTGTTAAGGTAAATCACTGAGGTGACTCCTGGCTGCCAGACAGCTGGGAGCCACACAGCCGGTCACCAATCAGTCCCTCTCCCCCTAGGGTTTGCCTCTGTGACTTCCAATCCAGGCATGTATGAAACCTCTGTCCACAGCCTACCTGGCACCTATCAGGGGTTACGCCATCCTCTCGCTATGCATAAGTGTCAGTGGGCCTGGGGTACAACTGCCTGCCCTTTTGAGGGGCTCTTTAAAAAAAAACCTAAAAGAAATACTGGTTATATTCCAAAGGTTATGTTTTCAGTTAGATGGTCTCAAAATTCAACCCCTAACTTTAATAAATTCTTTATTTCAGTTTCAGCTGCTCTGAAATGACTCTCCTCATGGAATTTCTGGCTAAGCCTATATTTTAAGTAAATCTAGGCACCCAATACCCTCCAAATTTAGTGAGAATTCATCCAGCCATTTGTATATGATGATAAAATATTTATGTATATAAATAAGTTATTTATATAAATATGTAAGATAAGTACCTTACAATTTTTCTCAGTAGGATTAGCAGAAATGAACACAGGGAAATGGCAGCAGAGCCTTGTTATAAAATCCCATAATGAAGTTTATAAAGACCTGACATTAGTTCTTCCAACTACAATTGTTTTTTAAAAAGATCTTTTTTCCCATAGGCATATTTTTCTTCTCATTTTATTTCACTGCAATTATCTGTACTCCACTCTCTTTACCAGACCTCCTCTTGTTAGTGGATCTCAATGCACTGTGAGAAGAAGCAGGAACGAGTGCATTTCCAAACCATGAACTTTGGAAGAAATTGACAAGCAAGGGACCAAGTAACAGCAATATAAAAATTAAAAGATAAATGAAACCCATAGAGAAATGGCTCCGTGCTTGTCTGCCTAAAAGGGAGTCAATCTCACTTTGAATCAAATCACTCATTTTCTTCAATATTTTAAAAAGTAAAAATTTAAAATATAGACAAATTCAAAGAAGCAAAACCATCTACATTTCCAACTTGCTGTTTACATCCTGGCCTATTTTAAACTTTCTTCCGACTATTTGCAAAAATTTTAAAGAAAAGTTATGCTTTTTATTTAAACAAATATACATCATTAAAAGAATTCAAACAGTATGAAGAATACAGGTATAAAGATTAAAGTGAAAAAAAAAAAAAAAAAACTCCTTTTCCTAGAATTGGCTCCCGCTAATCCTAAGGAAGTTGTTCAGCACGTTAGCAAAGGGCAGGGCCAGTCAGGAGCCAGACTGACTGCTTTAGGTCTCCCCTGGTCCACTCACATATGTCCATGGGTAGGACACAACTGTGCCCTGGTTTTCTCATCCGAAAATGAAGATGATGAGGACAGTGCCTATACTACAGGGTTGAGAATACGTGAGCTAACCCGTGTGAAATACCTAGAATGTATTTGACATACTGTAAATGTTAAATATCATTACTATTTTTCATGCTATTATTACTACAGATATCTTTCTATGCATTTACAGAACAGAAAGGATGGACAGCTAGTCAGAAAAACTGTTATAACTATTAGACCATTCTATAGATCTATTTTTATTTAATTTTTTTATTCAATTTTATCTGAATTCAAATTGACTTTGAAAATAAAAAGACTAACTACAAGAGACACTTCACTTTGAAATAAATGCCTCTTTACCACAGGAAGTATTATTTCCAAAAAAATCTTTCTAAAATATCAAAAATGAAGATTAAGAAAAATAAAAGTTAGAGCCATTAAAAAAAATCTTCCTGTTTCAGTTTTAGATAGGGGCTATTACCAATTCTTCCAAGATCCAACTGTTATTTTAGAACATTTTTAAATGATTTTTAAATGATTTCAGAACATTTTAAATGTTTGTAATATGATCTGTACCTATAATTTTTATAATTATTAATAATTATTTTATGTTTAAATGGATTAAATCCTCACTACAAAGTCATTTCATACATTTTATACTATTCTGTTTTCTTTAGTTTTTAAAAACTGTTTAGTTGTATGGCACTGATACAGAGGTATTTGTTGTTTGTGTTATTTGTTTTTTAATTTCCAAAAAGGATCACAGATATTCTGAATTGTTTCGTGTTTAACAATGTCTTCTCATTACCTTTAGGTTTTAACGGCACCTTGACTATGAATAACATTTGGGGGTGATTCTTTTTTGCTTAGGAATCCATATGTTTATGGTGAAAATTATCAGTGTGGAAAAATCTGAGGCCAGCTAACGATTTTTCTTTGTAGGAGGGACGTTTGCTTTTCTGGATTTTGCTTGTCTGGATTCATAATCAAAATGTATTTATAAAACTCCATAGCTTAAGTAGCATATGGCTCAGTATTAAGAGTTTTGGAACAAATTTTTAAACTATGGTACGGTTATTTGATCTTTATAGAAGGAAATTTTTCTTGTTTTGAATATTGAACATATTCTTTTCATTTGTAGGGGTTTTCGTTTTTGTTTGAGAGACATGAGACAAGTACCTTATGTTGAATTATTTGTGAGCACCCAGTAGTTTCTCTCCTATATTAATCTCTTTGCCCGTATCGTGTGCAGTCTCTGCCATTTTATTTGGTCTTTTCCCGACATCGCTAATTTTATTTTCATCCTCTTCTTGGTTCTTTGATGTTTCTACTTTATATATTTTTAAAATTCCATTTTCTTACTAAGGTATTATTAACATCACCGTTTTAATGCAGAGTTCTGCATGTTGACGAGCAGTCCTGTAACTACCACCACAATCAAGGTATTGAAAACCCATCATCTCCAAAATACTTGCCCGTGGCCCTTTGTAGGTAGATTGCTCCCCACCTGCAGGCCCTGGCAACCACCGGTCTGTCTCTGTAGTTTTGCCTTTTCAAGTGTGTTATATACATGGAATCATATGGTACGTAGACCTTGGCTTCTTTAATTTAGTGTAACACGTTTGAGATTCGTCCATGTTTTTGCAGGTGTCAGTAGCTTGTTCCTGTCTATTGCTGAATACTATTGCATTTTATGGATTTATTATTTATATTTATTTTATGGATGTACCACAGGGTACTTATTCATCCTCCACTTGAGGAACATTTGAGTCATTTCCAATTTTGAGTGATTACAAATAAAGTTTCTGTGAATATTTGGCTATGAGTTTTTGTGGGAACACAGGTTTCATTTCACTTGGGTAAATCTTGTCCATTTAAAAATTGGATTGTTTGTTTTCCTACTCAGTTTTAAATGTTCTCTACCTGTTCTAGACATAAGGTTTTTTTTATTGGATAAGTGATTTACAAGCACTTTCTTTCAGTCTGTGGCTGTCTTTACATCTTAAAAATCTAATTTATATTTGAGCTCAGTAATGACTTTGTTTTGGCTTACATCCTGAGGTCTGCAAGTTCTCTTTTTTATTTAACTGCATCTTACCATTTTATCTTGAGCTAATCTGAATTTTCATTCTTACTAAACTGCATTATATAGGACATTGTTATGAACTGATTCAATAAATAAATAAATAGCACTATAACATAAATCCATTGCTAATAATTTCTTCCCATTTCATATTTTCTTCTAGGTTGGCTTCCTCTTATTTTGTACACCATGTCCTCTGCCCCCCACCCCCACACACATAGTCCCTTTGCACCTAAAGGAGGTTGATTGGTTGTTAAACATTGCATTTTCCATCTGGCTCTTGTTTGCCCAGCTCTGATCAGGCATTCTGTTTCCTCTGATAAAGTCCGGATTACTGTCTTCTCACTGAGCTGTAATTTTCAGATGAGCAGGTAACTCATCGTCCACTCACTTTTTTCTACGCCCAAAAAATGTTAGAGGTTCAGGAAATGCTCAACAAATGCTTCCTTTTTTCTTTTCCTTTCTTTCTTCTTTTTTAAAAAGAATGCCTGCATTCTTCTCTCCCTCCAAACATTTGTTAAATATTCTCTGCCAAGACTTATTTTATCTGGTTGCAGTGGCAGTAGAGGGTGGTCCCACTCTGGGGGAATACCCCCAATTCCTTGTGTAGCTGCCATGTCCTCTCTTTGGGTAAAGAGAGTCACTGCCATGTTGCTCACTTTCCCTGTGTCATGCCTGTCTCCCCAGCAGCCATGGGGAGATATCTCTCTCAGATAAAGAAAATCTGAAGAGATCCTCTCTTTGGAGGTGGGTTACATGGTGTAAATTTTCAGGGCTCTGACAACTCAGCTCCATGGCTTCCGAGGGCTGGAGAGGACCAGTAGGAACCAGCCCTGCTGAGGTCTCTCTGCCCTCCCCAAGATCACCCATTTCTTTCCTTGGACATCAAGCTTTGGACTTTGTGGTTCTGGCTTAAGTTTTTCTTCATTTGTTCAGTGTTGGCAAAAACCTCATGATGATTTTTTTAGTGTTCTTTTGTACCTTTTATTAGACTTGGGGAAGGAAAGTATGGTGGTGCAATTTTGATTCACTCGCTACTTCTACACATTTTATTTTCTGGTGAATTTCCTCCTCCAGAAAGCGCTGACTCCCCAGCAATGTAAATGTCCCTTCTCTGCACTCCCAAAGAGCTGAGATTAACTACTAAGTCCAATCCAGTGGTCAAAATATTAAATACATCTGGATACTTGCTGGAAATAGCCACGGAGCTAACTCCCCTCAAGTGACCGTGGAATCCTTCCCCACGGTCCTGCTGCCCTGGCTTCTGTCCCCGGAAACTCCCCTCTGCATCTACTCTTTACAGCTGTTTGATGTCTGGGTCACTGTGGGGCTTCCAGGGCCCTGCAGCAGTACTGCCGGTCCCTGATGGGTGTGCACACATTGGCTGGTACCCAAGTGAAACCATGTGTTAAACATTTCCAACATCACCCCGACCTGTGCTTACCTCTCCCATGACATTTTTTTACACAATCCTGTAGTTGCCTCTTTACCTGTCTGTCTTCTCACTGTCCGAAATACAAGTTCCTCGATGGTAACACTTCAAATAGAAGACATTTATTTAGCCTCTTTTATGTGCTATACTCATCTCTCATTTAATCTTTCCCCAAATATAGCAAAGTTAATGTCATCACCCCATTTTACAGATGGAGAACCCGAGGCTCAGTGAGTTTTGGCCACTTGTGCAAGATTATGTTGCTAATAAGAGTCAAAAATAGGATTTAAATTCTGCCATGTCACATCAATTGTCTGGGCCAGATATTTTCAGTGGAATATTTTTATAATTAGTGCTGTGGAATAGGAGCACTTTGTAAATAGGAACAGGAGCCTATGTAAAACCTCCTGCTCAGAGCCTCCTGAATTCTGAGATTGGTATTTGTCAGAGGTTCTGCAGGAGGGCTTCTCTCCCACTCGTAGGGGCTTATGTATTCTCAGCTTTGCTATGTTTTGTGGTCCATCTTTTTTTGTGCCTTATAGCTTCCTCACTGTTCCCATCTGTAAGTAGCAATTTTACCAAATTTACCAAAGATGAATATATTTAATCTGTAAATTTTTTCTTAAAATTATTAGCACCTTATTGCATTAATTTACATTTTCTGTATTACTAGTGAGGCTAAGCAAAATTACCACTGTTTAATATTTGTCTTTTTTTCTTTGAATTTCCTATTCATATCCTTTGCTCATTTTTCTATTGGGTTGTCATTTTATTGATTTATAAGTGCCCTATGTCTATTATGGATATTAATCAGTTGCAACCAATCAGTTGGCCTAACTATGCCCCAGACCATTGCTGTTGTTTTACCTTATTCATTAGATTTTTGAGAGTCCAGAAGTTGTAAGTATTTTTGTAGTTACTCTACCAGTTTTCCCCTGTAGTCTGAAATAAATGAAGATTAAAAAAGTATTCTTCCAAATTTTCTCCTAAAATTGTTATAGTTTGGGCTTTCATATTTAGATATTTATTCCATCAGTATCTTTCTTTGTGGAAATATGTGTGTATATATGTGTGAGAGAGAGAAAAAGAGAGACAGAAAGAGAGAGATACTGATGTTTGAATTTATGTTCTAATTTGTTCCAACACCCTATACATATTGCTTAGAAAAAAAAAATAAGACTTTCACCTGAAAACTTAGGACTTTCTTATAAGACAGTTTCTTAATGTAGCTAAACACCAAAAACTTTATTTAGTCATAAGCAGTCTGTAATTAATGACAGTTTTTATCTATATCCAGTATCGAATTATCTTTTTAAAACTTGACTTATTGCATTGGCCAGGGCTCAGTACAATGTTAACCAGCAGCACTGATAGTGTACCTTTGACTTACTCATCAAGAGTGGGAAGGCTTCTGTTATCTCATCAGTCCATGTGATATTTGCTGTAGCTCACTAATTAATAACCTTCGCCCAGTTAAGAGAATTCCATTCTATTCCTGTAAGCACTGTCAGTTCAGAGAGCCCTAATCCTAGCTGACTATTAATGTAGACATCTACATTGGCCTCTCTGAAAATGGGAAAATAGAACAGCTCTCCCATAACCCTTCAATTAATTGCCTATGTAAAACCTCCTGCTCAGAGCCTCCTGAATTCTGAGATTGGTATTTGTCAGAGGTTCTGCAGGAGGGCTTCTCTCCCCTCGTAGGGGCTTATGTATTCTCAGCTTTGCTATGTTTTGTGGTCCATCTTTTTTTGTGCCTGATAGCTTCCTCACTGTTCCCATCTGCAGGTAGCAAATCTCACAGCTTTCCAATGTGGCTGTGTGTTTATTTTTACTCCTGGGTTGCTTCTGTGACAAATGGTGGAATATGATATAACTGTTTTGTATCTTTTTTAATCTAACAATGTATCCTAGAGATTGCCCTATCTAAGTAATGTATCTTAGGGATGTAAGTACATAACAGCCACTTTTTTCTTTTTAATGGCTACATGGTATTCCCTTGTATAGCTGTTTCATAATTTGTAAGACCAGTCTCCTATTGAGAGATCACTCTTAGGTTTCCTCCAATATTTTGCTATTACAAACAATCCTGCAACAAACATCCTTGAGTAAACATCATTTCACATACATAGAAGTTTATTTGCAAGAAAAAAAATCTATAATGGAATTTCTAGGACAAAGATATATACATTTTTAATTTTGAAAGATATTTCCAGACCATCATCCTTACAAGTCACATCGGTTTATAATGCTTATCCATGAACTTTCCTCATTTTTCCCTTTTGGGTAGTTTGTCTTTATATTATTAATTTATGAAATATGAGTATTTGGAAATTAGCTATTTATGGGTCTTATGAATTACAAATATTCCCCCATATTTTTTAATGTTCTCACTATTTTTTAGCTATGTGAAATTATTTCTATTGGTATGAGGTTGAATTTATCAACATTTTCATGTTGGGTTTCTTGCTTTTGTGTCATACTCTAGAAGGTTTTATATACCCCAAGATTGCTTCAAAATTTCTTCTGTAGTTTCTTTTAGAACCTTTATGATTTTAGCCTTTAAATTTTAACAAATCTAGACTTTACTGTAATATAAAGTACAAAGCACAAATTCAACATTTTCTTATCCTCACAGGGACACTTAGTTGCCCCCAATACATTTATTTTGCACACTTATAAGCCTTTTTAACCAGCCCCTCCCTCATCCTCGCGCTCCTCATTCATGGAAGTTCTTAGACAACCCACCTCCTCTTCCTTAATACAGTGCCTACTAATTAGTTCCATGTGTGAATGGCCTAGAGGAATCATTCCTGCATACTCAATGTGTCCTTGTCTCCAGAACAGATCCTATCAGCATAAAACATGGCAAAATTGCCATTGCCTATTAAAAAAATAAACAAATTTAAATTAACTGTGCCACCCCCCCATACTTCTCTGATTGTCAGCTCACCTGTACACATGACTCCTTGAAAGAGTTGTCTGTACATGCTGTCTTCAATTCTTCTCTTCTGACTATACTCTGCCCACTCCCAGCTTCATCAAAACAGAGCTCATCAATCATCAATGACCTCCATGGGCTACTGGTCTCCCATGGTCAAGTCTCAGTCCCTATGTTTGTTACTTGATTGAGCAATTTGACAACATCCATCTTTCTTGTAGGAATGCATTTTTACCTGATTTCAGGGCATATTCTTCTTAGCTCTCTTTTCACCTGCTGTTCCTTCTCCATCTCCTTTCCAAGTTTCTTCTTGGAGATCTCATCTAGTCTCCTGGTTTTAAACAGCATTTAAACGCTGATTCTAAGCCTAATGTCTCCATCCCAAACCTCAACACTCAACAGCAGACTCATGCATAATTGTCCATTCGACATCTCTACTTTGCTGTCTAATTAGACATCTCAAATTAACACTTCCAAAAACAAATATCTCCTTCCAGCTACCAAATCTGCTTCTTTCATTACTCCTCCACCTAAATAAATGCCAACCTCATCCTGGCAGTTGTCCAGGAAAAAGGCTTGGAGCCATCCTTGGCTTTTGTCCTTGACTCATATCATGTGTTCAATCAGTCAACAATCCTATTGTGCCTACCCTCAAAATACATTCAAAACCTGACCACGTCTCACCATCACCCTCCTCGTCCTAGGCCCTGGTCTCCAAACTGGTTCCCTGCATCTACCATCCCCCACAGCCACAGTGTGGTCCTCTATAAACGCAAGTAACATCCTGTCACCGCTCTGTGAATGGCTCCCTCCAGTGGTCCCCATGCAACTCAATTGGCCTCTAAGACTCTCTAGGACCTAACTGCCCACATCTCTGATCTCACCTCCTACTATTCTCCCTCTGCACCTACCACACTGGCCTTCTCTGTGTGCCTTGAATATGTCAGACACCTCCTGCAGCACTGCTTTTGCTCTTGCAGTTTCCTTATCCTGGAATACTCTCCCCAGGTAGCCACGTGGCTTGCTCCTTCAGTTCCCTTGTGCACACATCCCCTGATTTCTGTTTAATGTCTCCTGATCTGAGTGGCCTTCCCTGACAACCCTCTGGAAAGGAGCAGCCTCCTCCCCAGGCTGGCTACCTGCTTCCTGGTTCACCTCTCTCCACAGCGCCTGTCTCCCTCTGTAATTCCTCCTGTCTGAGTTCTCTGACTCCATGCCCTCCATATGAGCTTCATGAGAGTAGGACTTCCACAGCTGAAATCCTTGTACCTAAAGAGTGCCTGACACAGAGCAGGCGCTCATAAATACGTGCTGAATAAGTAAAGGAATTCTGCCCAGTGTGCATGTGGTATCCATCCTGCCTTTGAAGGCACATCAAGTAGATGAGTCAAAGGGACTCGCCTCTCATAGGTCAGTTAAGGGAGCTCTGCACTGGAACAAATAAAATGTGGTTCTAGTTCTACATTTGGTACTAATCAGGTGAAGGCCTTGGCTAAGTCCATTTATTGAGTGTCTTAGTTTCCTTGCCAGAAGATAGATTTCATCCTACTGTCAGAACTAGTTCACCAGGATTTGGTTAGAAAGGGTGGGAGAATATACATTATAAAAGCATTCTTATCAACTCTCCCTGACCCTAACCCTCCTTCTGGTCTCACTGCCTTGTGAATAGTGCCTGTTCTCTTCCAGGCACTAGAGCCAGCAACCCAGATGCCCTTCTATACGCCTCTCCAACACCCAACTAGTCACTGCTAGATGCTACTTCCTTCATTTCTCTCAATTCCATTCACCTCTCCCTTTCTCTAATACCTGTATCTTAGAGCAGCCCACGTGTGTGTAGATTGCTGAGATAGCTCCCTAATTGGCCTCCCAGCCTCCAGTGTGGCTTGCTTTCAACTGATTCTTCACCTGCAGTGCAACTCTGTCCAAGTCTGTCCCTTCCTTAGAATCCATCAAATGTTCTTGCCTTCGGGTCAGGTCCAATCTCCGTGGATGAGTGCCCAAGGGCCTCCATGAGACCATAGCTTTCTCTCTGCTCATGTCCTGCTCATGTCCTGCCCTCATTACTCACGTTCCTCAAAACCCGTGGTGCAGCTCCAGGCCTCAGTTCATTTGCAGGTACCACCCTCTCTTTCCAAAACAGCCCAGATCTTCCCTGCCTCCCTCTGACGCTGCACCTCTGTTCTCCCACAGCCCTTGTGTTTCCTTCTCCTGTAGCACTTTCTAAGCTGTACTGTTTAGTGTCCACTTTCTCAAACTAGACTCTGAGAGGAAATGGCTCTTTCTACTCCCAGCCCTGCCACTAACAATTGTGATTACTCGATAAATGTAAAATGGGCCAGTGAAGGTGTGGAAGTACTTTGAAATGTTTATAAAACACTAAATTGGTATCATTAAGGTCTTGTTATAGCAGTGTGGGAAACTTACAGGAAGAAAAGTGCCTGGAAAAGACCAGAGATTGTGCATTTACTGCTGTGCCTTGGATGCTTTCAGCCAAAGTCACATTGCACATTTTGTACTTACTACCTTGTTCATTCCATGACTACCCCTTTGCCAACATATCTCCAGAATGCTGTCTGCAAATCAGGAAAATGGTTATTCAGCTTATTTTGGGAGGCCAAACAGAAGCTCATTTCAATTTCACCATTCAAATAAACATCCTACCTACTGGACTTTGATTCCAGCTGGAAATGGACCAGGTAGCTATGTATTCGCTCATGTTTGCAAGAGAGGAAGTTGCTGGCCTTGTCATTTATTCCTTTAGGTCAGCCAAGGGCCAGGAAGTCAAAGAACCAGGGCAAATTTACATTATACTCTGAGCACATATCTGGGAAAAGCAAATACCAGAAGAAAACCTTGTGACCCTAAGAGCAATTCAAAGCACAGATTTCTGAAAAGAGCCTTGCAATTTGGTTTCCTTCCAACAGAGCAACACATTAAGTTGGGTCATTAACCCAAATGAAAGGTTTCAGATTTATTTCATTGGCAGATGGAAATTAAGTTGTATAAACCCAACCAGCACAGGCTAGAGTATATTTAATGTCATTTATTTTTAATTACACAAGTAATACATGAATATATTGTCACTATAAAAATTGAAACAACACAGATAAAGTTAAAGTCTCTCTTGGCCAGACACTACATTCATTTCCCCTCCCTGGGAGTTAACACTGCAATCAACTTGAAGTATGTCATGAGACACATGCACACATACATGCATCACACACACACACACACACACACACACACATACACACACACCCCAAGATATCAAACATGAGGTATTTTATCTTAGCTTTGGCTAAGGCCCCAAGATAATATATCATTACTTTACTCTTAATTCCTAAACCACATCAAGGGCCCAAAAGGACTTTGAGAAGGACATTAGGTGGAGGGGTTTTGATGGAAGCTGTCTGCCCTCCACAGAGATGTGTTTTTGTTCACCTCAAACCAAGGAAAAAGCTTCAATAGGACAATATTGAGAACTTGATACACGTCCCTGATATGGTTATATTTTGCATCTCTTTCTGTATGACTTTTGCATTTCATTTTTGTTTCTCATGTAATCCCTTTTCTGCTCTCAAAGTTTGAAATATATTCTTTTTTTTAATGTTTTTATGATGTTTTGTTTAGGCATTTGTCTAGAATGTTCCTTTCATGGTGTGCGCCAGTGAGCTAGGTTCACTTTTTCCCAAAGGGATAACAAATTAAACCAACACAGTTTATTAAGTAGCCTTTCATTACACTCTGGTTTGAAAAGCCACCTTTATTGTATACTAAAGTTTCTTTAACTGTTCACTGGCTGCTTTCTGAATTGTGTCTGCAGGATTGATCAGCTTGTCTATTTCTTTATGGGTGTATTTATTACAATTCAATTGTGCTTCCCTTTATGGCAGTAGAGAACAGCACATGAGTAACGTTATAGCTAATGTAGTTATCATTGTGTGTTTTCCAGACCATGCCAGGCAACGGTAAAACCTGGATCATGATGATGACAGCACCAGGTACCAGGCTCAGCTGCCATCCACGAAGACAGGTCCCAGTCTTGCTCTCACCCCAGACTACTTTGTTTATAATTCTGAACTTCTCTATAAAAGCACTTACCCTCTGCTTCAGAGGAACTATTTGTCTAATGAAGACATTTGCCACTTTTCGATCTTTCTTTAGCATCCCTAGGAGATGCCTGATGGTACATGTATGAGGCTAACACAGTGCACGCATGCCTACATCCCTGGCCCTCTGACCCTGTCCTGCCATGTGGCAGCTCCTTCTGAGGACTCCTCCTTACTTGCTGAATATCCTCTGGAGGGATCAGTGACCTGGCCCTTTCATTTTTTCCTCCCTCTTTTTTGCATCACTGTCTCCTTTGAACCAGGCATAGGATGATGGTACTCCAAGGAGAGACCCTAAGAGGGACAGATACAGTGTGATACTCCTACAGCCATGGCCTGATCTCCAACAGACAGCCCCTCACGGGCCTAGACACCTCACCATCCAGAAGAATCTAGGAATCTAGGGTGTCCACAGCTTCAGTTCTCATAGCTGAGACCTCTGCTTTAGGCCATAAAGTATACTAGGACGCAAGCAGTGGTTTACTCATCTCTGTAGTGGAGGTAATGCTACCCTCTTTACAAGGCTTTCATGAAGATTAAAGGCATCATATGTGCTTAGCTCATTGGAAGGGCTCAGTAGGTGCCACTTATCTTTTCTTCCTCCTAAATTAGGCTGCCACCCAGAGGAAGCACTGTCTCTCCACTGGAGCTTCATCTACTGTAGTCACTGTGCTAATCACAAGGCTCTTTCTATATTGCCTTTTATTGGTTTCTGGACTTTCATTTTCTTCTGTATAGAAAGACTTTTGTTTTCAGAAAATAGATATTTAAACCACAATATTCTGGACTTTGGCTTAATTAGACCAATCATCTCTTGATTGTCTGAAACTGAATCAGGAACACCCAAGGGGGCTGGCCCTGGATATAATTCACAGCTTCATTTAATTATAACCATCAAAGTTAATGAGAGTCATAAACTGTTTCATAACATGCCAATGGGCAGCAGGACTGGAGGTGAACCTGGACATCTCATAATAAAACTGACGCACCAGAAAAGACAAAACTAAATAAAAGCCTCTTCTTATGGAGAAAAAGACAATGAAGCCTGTGTGTAATTTGGTGAAATTTTCACACTTGGTAGAATAACTCTAAGTTAAAGGAAACAATGGGGTTATGAGCTTTATTTCTGGTAAAATTTTTGTTTCAGGCCAGATAAGCAATTTTGTTGGTTTATTGCTAATACATAAAGAGAGCTTTTAGTTATTTTATCTTACCTGCTTCTAAAAATGCTTTGAAGACTACTTGAAGTCAAGTCATGTAGACAAGAAAGCATTATATCAAAAGGTAGAAAGAAAGTTTAGAAAGAAGATGAAAGAGAAATAACTGTGCCAAAAACTGGTCAACATATATTAACAGTCCCCATATTGGGACTTCTCTATATATACCTGTATGTGCTTGCGTGCACGTGCTCACGTATGTGTGTGTTTGTGTATAGTATTCGATAAATGTTATGTATGTGACCTGTTTTTAAAGTTCTGCTCTTGGACTCTTAAAATACTATCATAGACTTTTTTAAAAGTTGAGATCAAATTCACACAACATAAAATTAACAATTTTAAAGTGGCATTTAGTACAATCACAGTGTTGTACAACAATCAGTGTTATCTCGTTCCAAAACATTTTCATTCCCTCAAAAGGAAAGCCTTCATCCATTAAACAGTCCCCATCTCTCTCTCTGCCCAGCCCCTGGCAACCCCTAATCTGCTTTCTGTCACTCTGGATTTGCCTATTCTAGATGTTTCGTGTAAATGGAATCATACATTACTCATTGTATTGGCTTCTTTCTCTTAGCGTGATGTTTTTCAGTTTCATCCACATTGTAGCAGGTATCAATATTTCATTCCATTTTTAAGGCTGTGAAATATTCTGTTGTGAATATATGTGCCAAATTTTATCTATTCACTCATTGATAGACATTTGTATTGTTTCTACTTCTTGGCTATTGTAAATAATGCTTCTATGAACGTGGTGTACAAATATCTGTTTAAAACTCTGATTTCAATTGTTTTGGATGTATATACCTAGAAGTGGAATTGCTAAATCATATAGTAATTCTACGTTCAGCATTTCAGAAATGGTTTTTCTTACTCTGAATGGAAAAATTACAAATGCAAACTATGGAAAAAACAAACTGTTTTCCTCTTCTCTCACACTATAGCAATCAACACAGAAGGCTTTTGTGACCAAATATGTGTGGAGTCTCCCGTACACACCAAGAAAGCCATCAGGTTTGCAATGGACCCCAGCTAAGCATCCTCTAATTCAATTCAATTCTGATACTATCTACCCAGAATTAGCACAGATCCCACAGGTGAGGGCTTGGTCCCACAGGGCTGCCCCTCACTTCAGGTGCCAATAACAAGCACAGGTTGTTTTACCTGCTTCTGACAGACTGGCTATTAATCAGGGTTCCCATCACCCTCTCCTTGAGTTTGAATAATTTTCTGGGGCATCTCACAGAACTGGGGGCAACACTTACATTTACTGGCTTATTATAAAGAATATTACAAAGAATCCAGATGGAGAGATGCATAGGATGAGGTATGAGGGAAGGGGTGCAGAGCTTCCATGCTCTCCAGCAACCTCTAAGTGTTGAGCTATCCAGAAGTTTCCCAAACCCAATCCTTTTGGGTGTCTATAGAGGATTCATTACATTGGCATGACTGATTAAACCATTGGCCATTGGTGATCAACTCACCCTTCAGCTCCTCTCACCTCCCCAGAGGTTTGGGGTTGCGGCTGATACTACCAGCCTACTAATCATTTCCTGGTCCTCCCAGTGACCAGTCACCATCCTGAGCTACCTAGGGCTGCCAGCCACTGGTCAACTCAGTAGCATACAAAAAGTCATCACTTTGGAGATTCTCAGGATTTTAGAAGTCATATGTCAGGAAACAGGGACGAAGATCAGATATATATTTTACAATCTCACACCCACCATAAATGTTGAATAGGCAATTAGTCATAAATCCAAAGCATGGGAAAACAGAAGTTCACAAGTCAATGTTTGTCACTTACACACACACACAGGCTGCCATCTGCCATTCCAAATGCCGGTGATGGTGACAAGCCCACCTGGTGTTATAAGTAAAGATAAAAGGATGTGGACGCTCTATTCCACTATAATTTTTTTCTCTCCCAGGCACACATGATGCCAAACTTGAACTTTCCATGATGGAGGCCATGTACTGGCTTTCTCTGCTGCCTCAAGTTCAGCCAAAATCAGACACTAACACCCTTCCTTGCTTCCTACTAGGGGATGAACTATCCAGCATGCTGTATGGGAGACTGATGTGGTCCCCAGGATCATTCCAAATGGAAGCCTTCTAGCTACGCAGAAACTTAACGAGAAATGGTGGGGGTTTCTGGGTCAAGGGTTCCAGATTGGCAGGTGACCTCACCCTCAGAGCTGAGTTCCCCATGCAGGCTGCATGCCAGGTCTGGGGTTCAGACAGAGGTTACTGTGAAGCAAGCAGAAGAGGGATGTATTGGGGAGTCCTGGAGAGGCTGCTGAGGCCCCCACAATAGGACCCTAACTTTGCTGACTCAGGGAGCATTTCAATTACAATAAACATCCTTTCAGTTGATATATTTGAGAGTTTCTTTCAGCAGACACATTAGTGACAAAATGAAAATCACACAGTGTTGAGGGAAGAGAATTGGTCAAACACAAAATGCTTGTCCTTCTTAAGCAGGGGTCCACAGCTGGAGAAAAAGCTTAAGGTATTAGAGTTAGACCCCTCCCTGGGCCAGCATGATAGAGCAGCTGGGTATGTCCAGTGGCCAGAAGTCACTAATACATCCCTACCCCTCCCTTTTCCCATTTCTTGTATAGCTATCTCCCTACTCCGCAGACATCTTGAGAAAAGTAGACTCTCCCTCAAAAAAGGTTGCTGATACCTCACTAAGAAAGACTAAAGGAAGTTGAGTCATTTTAGAAGATCTCATTATGATTAAGAACCTTGGCCTTAGTTTCCCAAATATATTTTTTTGTATATTGGCAAGTAAGTTTTGAAATGTAAATATTATGGATGTGAGAGATATCATCCTACTCTTTTTTACATAAATGCAAGTTCTCACCTTTCTTAAAAAAAACAAAAGCATGTGCAGATAGAGGTGTTTTCTGGATCTCAGAATATACCACCAGAGAAAAATAATTAGAGTTAAAGTTTGATGGAACTAGTTATTTAAATCAAGTGTCCTTCCTCTGACTTCCAAGCACTACATAGATTCACAGTAGAGAAGCCGGTCTTGCAGCTTTTGCAACACTGGCCAGCCCATTTCACAGGGCCTGGCCTAGTTTTTATAGTGGATGATGCAGGTGAACGTCAGTGCTCGGGAGCCACGACTCCATTGTTCTCTTCTGTTGGGAAAACCCCTGAAGCGTAGCCTAAAAATATGCAAAGTGGAATCTGTTTCTGACTGAGTCATTCTTTTGTTGAGTCCAGGAAACTAAAGAGAACAACATCATTCTGTGCTGAAAATTATACATCATACATCAGGAAGCTGTGATTTGCTGATAATGTGAAGGCAACTGATCACCATATTAACATGATGTGGTTACAGGGACGCACAAGAGAGAGGGCTGAGGCTATCTGGGGTATACAGGTGTGCTGCGAGGACCCAGCAATGGACCCTAGAGACTTCACAGATCCCCCCAGGAGAGCAAATGACAGAGAATATGACCACTTGCGTGAGCTATCACATGGGAACTACATCTCCATTTTGAGTCTCCTGACATGCCGTCCAGACTATTTTACTTTGCCACATGCATCATTTTATGAGAAGGTGATGGTTTTTCTTTTTCTCAAATCTCATAAAATTGGGAGGTCCTGAAGAGGGAGGCAGGGAGATTTCCTCAGGCACAGGGATTTTTCCTCAGGCAAAAACAGGGAACCTTAACACATTTCTCCTCACCCACTCCTTATTGATATAAGCTAAAGAAGGCTCGTGCCAGCTACTGATGGCTGATTGTGTGCAAATCTTTTCAACTCTCCGTGAGTAATATCACGGTAGTCACTGGAGATTGGCCATAGAGTATTTATACAAGGGTGTGAACTAAAATAAAGTCCTAGCCCCCCACTCCACACAGGCTGACTGAATGGAACCCCTGTTGGCCAAGGGGACCCGAGAGAAA
This sequence comes from Varecia variegata, assembly GCA_028533085.1. NCBI lineage: Eukaryota > Metazoa > Chordata > Mammalia > Primates > Lemuridae > Varecia > Varecia variegata. The sequence goes on from CM052438.1 coordinate 12,487,135, forward strand.
TCTTAGAACTGAGTTCCCAGCCATGACAGGAAGGGAGGTCAGACATGCATTTTTCATTTTTGTACCATATACCACTTTTAAAGGTTCTTTTCTTTTCTTTTGATTTCAGAGCTGCTCATCTCCCTACTTGCTTGCCTCTTCTCTAGAAAATCATTGTGCTTTGAAAATCTGACCTAAATGATCTTTTCTGCCCTTGGGCAATTGCTAAAGGACAGTGAACTCATTATCAATCACAAAAATGAAACCAAAACTGCCAGAAAACTGTTCTCTGAGCTCACAACTTGTGTATGGGTCACTGTGTGGACACAGGCTGTACTACCTTGTATTTGGTCAAAAATAGCCCACTTTATTTTTTCAGCCATTGTAGAGAGTAGCAAGGTGATTTCTAAGCATGCTTTCCATTTATCTTGCAAGACAGCACGGAGCTGACTGCTCTGGCAGGCCTGCACCAGATGGGGAGAGAGAACCTTTAGCCTAAATCACACTATTTACTTCTGAATTATGTGCAATAGAGCCTGGTGATCATGTGGGAATGAGCAGTTCCATTACAAGAATTTTTAATCTTCTATCTTTAATCTCAAATTTAATTTCAAATTAAAAAATTTCAAGAGAAACCTTTTAAAAATTATTTTATACTTTCCTGCTTTGGTAAGCAGAGTAAATTAAATCTAATGAATTTACTTTGATGAATGCCAATTCCAATTATTTTTCTCCACTCCAAGTGATGCTAATGTGATACACAGCCTTACACCATGCAACCCCAAATGCCTCACCTTTCACTTATTTTCTGCATGCATCCCCTCCATCACTGTTAGCAAGACACTTCATACTCTGCCTTAGTCAGTTCAGGCTGCCATAACAAGATACCACAGACTGGGTGACTTAAACAACAGAAATCTTTTTTTTCACAGTTCTGGGGGTTGGGAAGTCCAAGATCAAGATACCAGCAGATTTACTGTTTCCTGAGGGCTCACTGGTGGACAGAGTGAGCTCTACTTTCTTTCTCTCTTACAAAGACACTAATCCCATCATGGGAGCTACACTGTCATGACCACATCAAAAACTACCTCCCGAATGGCCCACCTCCTAATACTATCCCATCGGGGTTTAAGCTTTCAGCATACGCATTTCGGGGGGATGCAAACATGCAGTCTACAACACGCTGCCTACAGAGGCAAGGTGTTATGTTCTTGCTTCCTTTAAAATTATCCATTTTTTATATTTTTTTAATTGTGACAACAGAGGATCAACTCATCAATATTATTTCAAAAGTATGAGTAAAGAAGTTCTGAGTAAAGCTATAAAGCTGTATTGTTGCTGTTGTTTTCCCTGTATATTCTCATCTATATTTTTAATCTGCTCTGGTCAGAATTTTTTTTTTAATTGACTGTTTTGGGGTCATGCTCTAGCCAATTGAAGCATAGAAGAAATGAACTCCAAACATGAGATATCCACCTATCTTTTAAATATAGATTTCATTGTTGTTTTTCTCTTACTTTTCATTTTTACTGAAATAAAACATATGTTCTTCAATGGAAAAATTATGTCACATATTTTATATCCTCTAGTGTTCTAAACAAAGAGCAGATACTTGATAAAAAACAGTTAACTGGAAATTCATAGAACTCTAAGGTTCTTAATAACTGCAGAGGCCAGAAATAAAGCCATGAATAATAAATAAAAGACACAAGAATGCATAACAGTATGCTGAAATATCAAATCAGTAGGAGAAACTATAACCACTAAAACCTTGGTCTTTAAATCTTTTGTTTGGGGAGTCCCTACCAAGAACTCTGAAAACACTGAACACTGAAACACCACTGAAACACCACATATTCAGTGACACATATTGACTTATAAAATGTGTCATTGTAAGCTTAAAAAATTACAGAGAATATGTTTTTCCATGTATTGTAAATATTCACTTTTAAAAATAAAGCTGATCCTTCATTTTAAGTGTATCCAAGGGAATCTAGATACCATGGTGATTAGATACCTCCATAATTCATTTTCAAAGTCCACAACCCAGTTCTTCTTTTAACAAACACAAATTTTATTTAATTTCTTTTCCTCCTCAAACTCTTTTTTGTATGCCACTCACCTGACATAATTTTATTTCTTCTGGGTTAACTTATCATTACAGTTATTGATAGTACCTAATTGATAGGTAACTATTCCTCATAAAATTATACTGCAGATGTATACTTAGAGAGATGAGAATTTTCCATTTTTTATGTATTCATGGATGATTATCACATATCACTCACTGAGATAGGATTTGCTATAAGTACTATTTTCATTTTTTACTTTGATAAATGTACCTACTGAATAAATGTCATTTATATGAACAAGTAGATAGGAATAAAATGAGTACTATTATAGCAATGTCAGTCATTTTTAAAAACTCTGAAACATATGCCCAAAATTATCTGGTAATCCATCTTCAAAAATCATGTTAATGACCTACCAGCTCTCAACTCAATGAGATGCTCCTTTAAAACTGTTGAAAGCAATGGACTAGAATCAACCTACTTGGAAAAGGATGTGTTACCCAGACATTTTCTTTCTCAACACCAATAGTTTATAGTTTCCATGTTTGGTGCCCCTGAGTTTTTGCCATGTTGGACTCATGCAGCATGGTATGATTCCAGATGGGTGAAGGGTGACTGTCCTCTTATAAAGTGAGAGGAGGGTGATTTTGAAGGAGGAGGTAGGAGAAGAGTAGCAGGAGAGAGTCATAGTCACAGGCAGGTCACCTTGCAGAAAGTGCACATTGCAAGGTTGATGGTTTTTAACACATTGAATGCCTCACTAGAAAACAAAATTTTTCTTGGGGCTCCAAACTTTTAGTATGAAAATAGAATAGAAAATTAAATCAAAAACAAAATGATCCCTTCTAATTTAATGAAAAATTTGTTATTTTCTGTGTGTTAGTTATATGCAATTAAACTGTCAATATTAACTGTAACAATAAGAACATCAATAAGTAAGATTTTCACAACCCAACTGCTGGGTTTTGCCCAGGGGATCACCCACCACGTATCATGTACAGTACAGCATGGCAGCATGAGTTTCCTGTGCACCACATGGCTCCCAAGGTGAAGAGACATGTGAGTTATATATGCTTCATGAGGCCCCAGGCTCAAAACTAGCATGAGTTAAATACAACTCATATGGCAGTTAATGTGTTAAAAATAATGCCTACCTCTCTTTGAAAGTCCAAGTGTAGTCCCAGCAAGAAGATCCGTGAACTAGAAGCTCTGGAAAAAGCTTCATGGTGGAGTCTTGAGCTGAGCCCAGCGAATGGGTGAAACTTAGGGAAGCAGGGAAGAGTTGGGAGCATCGCCTACCTGCTAGGCACAGACTGAGCCAAGGCCTTGGCTGTGTGATGTCCCGGTGGAAGACTCCTAGAGCGCAGTGGCCTAGACAGGCCCACTGCTCAACCCTTTGGCTGTATAATTCCCATCACAGAGTCTGCAGTGAAAGACGATATCACCATGACTCTAGATCAGAGATTAAAAAAAACAAAATTCAAGCGTTTATAGGAACCTGGTAGGTTACATAAAGCAGAGCAGCTGCCGGGAGTATGTCACAGTACATGGTGTGCACCTTGGAAATTTGTCCCATCCAAAGGGGCCAGCCTTTGCTCAGAAACAGTGGGAAGGTGGATACAGTGTTGCAGGTCTTCCAAGTTTTTCAAGAGAAATGGAAATCTGGATTTGAAGGTAAATCTTCCCCAATGGGAAAGATACAACATATTTGTGGGCTATATCTGTCCTGTGGGCCAATCAAGCCATAATATCACAAAGCATCCAAAGCAAGTGCCCATCAATGCATGAGTGTATAAATAAAACGTGGTATATGTATACCATGGAGTTCTACTCAGCCACATAAAACAATGGTGAACTAGCACCTCTTGTATTATCCTGGATGGAGCTGGAGCCCATTCTTCTAAGTGAAGTATCACAGGAATGGAAAAACAAGCACCACATATACACACTATCAAATTGGTACTAACTGATCAACACTTATGTGCACGTATAGTAGTAACATTCATTGAGTGTCAGGCAGGTTTGGGGGGAGAAGGGGATGGGTATATGCACACCTAATGGGTGTGGTGCACACCGTCTGGGGGATGGACACGCTTGCAGCTCTGACTTGGGTGTTGCAAAGGCAATTATGTAACCTAAATATTTGCACCCCCCCCCAATATTCTGAAATTTAAAAAATGATATTAGAACATCAAAAAATTTAATTTAAAAAATAGAATGACAAAAAAAAAAAACCTGAACTATTCTGCCCTATATAAGGGCAGATGCCCAGAACAAAGCAGATGTTCAGTCACCATTTGTCAGCTGAATGGAAGCCCACCTTTATAAGGCCCTCCTTGATGTCCTTCCAGTCCAGAGGTGCCTGGAGATTCACACTCTCAAGAGTAGAGTCCAAAGCCATGACACCAAGTGTCTTCTGCCTCGGCTGATTCTGTTTTCCTTTCTCTGCAATCACGCCCACCTCCAGCTCTCTGGAGGAGCTTGTTCTCAGCCTTTCCTGTTCCAACATTTCCATTTATCTGTTTGTTTCTTTCTTACTGTTTTTTGCCCCTGCCTTGGATTCCCTTACGTATTTATTTTATCCTGATGTACTCTATGGATTTTGTAAGGCTGCTTGAATCCTTTTTGGAATGAGGTAGGATATAAAGAAATAAAAGTACTATCTCTGGAGTCCACCTCTTCCCCTACCAGAGCTTTCAGGCCTTGGGCCTGCGGGGGACGCCACTTAATAAATTCCTGATTGTGTGTATCCTGAAGGTAATGGAGCTTCCAAAGGTGCAGAACAAACCGCCGGAGAGTTGTTTAAGCACTAGGAAAATCTGGCTCGATACGTTATTCCGATCTATATTTATGTTCATGGCTTACAAAGCACCCCAGGGCCCTTTGGGATAAGAGAAGCTGCGTGAATCTAAGAAAATATTATTAAGTAGATTTATTTTGGGTTGCTAAAGAGTGTGAGGCCCTCTGGAGAACCACTGGAGGAGAATGAATTATTTTCTGCAATCTCCAACGCTTGTCTTTTTAAGAGTCTCTCACCGAACCACTGGCGCCCACCCTAATAGTTCCAGCTAATCTTGTTGCTATAGTTACAACAATTAATTATATGCTTAACTAGCCTTACTAGTACATTGCAGCAATTCAATTAAAATCTGATTTTATTCTTCCTGTACTTTCAGGGTTTTTTTCAGCCTCCAGCTCTGAAAACTGCCCATAATTTGGATTGAAAGAGTCCCAGAGGCTGTTCAGCCCATTTCCCAGTGGCAACTTTGTGTAGAACGTGACAGGACAGGGCACTGTTGCCCTGACATAGACCTTGGTATGAGAGCTAAACTGTTTGGGAGACTGAACTCAACAGCTGAGCCAATCATAAAACTGATACCCAGTGGGTGTAAGACTGATATGAAGAGATTATTTTTCCTTCTTAATTTTAATAATGTATTTAAATTGGAAAGGGGATACACAGGTTTGACATCTAGAGACACTCCCCACAGCCCCAGCAGCTGTGCCATATGGCGGGACGTACCTCTCCTGGGCAGCCTGGAGACCAGCAGGGACTTACGAGGCCGTAAGATCGACTGAAGCTCCAAAGTGCACCAAGATTGTTGTTGGTCTCCAGGGGCCTGATGAAAACACATCGGTTGGAAACGCTAGATTATTGCCTCTTCTGCTGGCTACCAATGTCAGAGTAAAAGCCCAACACCTTCATTTCCCAGGAGGAAAACAGAGTTTTAGAGAGGTCTTGTTCAAATGTGCATCACTTTTGAGGACAGAGCTGGTGGTAAAACTGATTCCGGTAAACCTCTATAGATCCTCCAATTGAAAAGAACGATTCCAAAATCATTGCAACTTTTTCCTTTTTTATTTTTTAAACAAAAGTCATTCTATTTATGTAATCGATACTATCCTTTCCTGATATTAATATATCTCCATATTTTAAATTGTCCCTCTTTTTTTCTTTGCCGCATAATGACGACAACTAACACTGATGAATTTCTATGCGCCAAGTACTGTGCTAAGTGATTTTCCCACATTATTTGATTTTGCAGAAGTGGCAACCGAGGTTCTCAGTGCTGAAGGATTCACCCAAGGGCACTGAGCTAGTGGCAGGGCCACTATCACATCCGACCTGCCTGGCTCCCAGGTGAGCTCTGACTCTCCTTCACCTGCCTGTGACACATTCCTCCCTGGCCATCCTATCGCCGCTACAAACTCACAGGGCCCTGAAATCTCAGAGTTCTTCAACTCCTCATCTCCCTCATCTCCAACTCCCTACAAATAATCACTCACTGGCATTGTAGCACCCTCCTCGACCTGCCCTCTCGCACCTCTGTGGGTCATTGCAGAAGTGTGTCCCAACCAGACTGCTCCTGGGACCAGAGGAGCACTCTGGCTCATGGCCAAGGGCTAGTTCTATGAACCAGCCCTTGGCCGTGAGCCAGAGTGTGGGTTTGACAAGAAATTACAATGCACATGAACTTCCTCTCCAGCTTTCCACACTGCTGTGGTTTCACAGTGCTGTGTATTCCTGTCTGTCACCCCTGGGGGGGCTCAGGGTTTCTGCGCCATCCTCAGCAGGGCAGGTGTTCAGAGGAGACACTCCTTCCGACCTTCCCGGATACTGGCCTTCTTCTCTGGACCATTATTGCATCTCATCCCCTCCAGGAAACATGACCTTCTGTGACCACTGGGACAAGGCATCTGCCCACATCCTCTGGAGCTATACCCTGTTCCTAGTACAAAGTCAGCACGTGGTAGGCATTAAATATATTTAATTTCTAAATTCAATTTTGCTTCTGTAAAATGAGATTTTTTTTCTGGAGACATCCACCAATTGAAAGGAAGGATTCCAAAATGTGTGTAGATGGACAAGAGGGGAAATATTTGCATAAACACACACAAAAGAGGGATACTCTGCTTGATACTGTATTTGGATTTTCCCAGTGCCTGGCACAATGTAATCTATGAGATATTAACTGAGTATCTAGTATTTGCAAGGCATTGTGTTAGGTGCAAATTTTATTTATACCTTAAGTACTCATTAAATAGCCAAATGAACAGGTGAATGAGAAAATGAATTGATTTATTTATTCATTTATTTATCCATCTTAGGAACCACAGTTGGCTCTGAGAGTAAAGCAAATTTTCATTGTTCATGTATTCCACAAATATTTAACAAATGTCTCACATGTGCCAGGCACCACACTGGCCCCTGAGAATACGAAGATGAACAATATTGTGGATACAGAATCCCTAGGGGAGGAGCTCAAGACCAGTGATGGGGCAGGCAGGTGCTGGGAGGCCAGTGAGCTACAGCAGTCCTGCTGGGTCCTCACACAGGGAAAGCCTGGGGACTCTGAAGCTGGAAGGCTCTCCCTTTGGGGGTCTTCCAACCTGCTGATCCCACCATGGGTGGCCCTCCACTTGACTCATTATGAAACTATGACTTCCCGGTTTTATGAAAACCACAGCTCCTCACAGTTCGGTGACAAAAAGACCCTTCCAGGAGCCATGAGCATCTCTTAATCTGTTCAACTTAATCCACAGAGGTGACAAGGACAGCCCATCACCATCCCTCTGGGTGTCTCTGGGAAAGGTAGATAGAGTATCTGCCCAGGCAAACCAGATCATGTTGGTCACATCAATGTTGTCCTCAGCCACTGCAGATGTCACAGAGGGGCTCCAGAACCCCACATTTGGTTTTTACTAATGCATGGTCACATAGGAACAGATTTGATCTCACCAGCTCTACTAAAGGAAAATAAAACGAGGAAAATGCTCCAGGGACAGCTATTCCTTATGCAAACACCATGGCAATGCTGTCATCACAGGAGCTATCTATCTAGGCCAAAGCCATACAGAAAAGAGGACAACTGTGGTGTGCTTGTGCCCTCACCCCCCAGGGTACAGCAGCCTGGGGACACAAATCGGGTCACAGGCAGACTATAGTATTTTCCTGCCTCCTCCCTGGATGCTACTGAAGAACTTGCCGCACCTTCAAATTCCTCTCCAGCCAGCTCTTGGGGTGCCAGGAGGTGTCTCAGCTGAGGTGAACTCATCCTTGAGCTCACCTCTGGCCCTCCTTAGTGTCATTGTTGGGGTGGGCCCTGTGCTGGCACCTCCCGAGGATATCAGGCAGGCCAGACACAAGGATATCCCCCTGGCAGCAAGTCTGGCTGATGTGTCTTGTGACCTGGAATGTCCCTTGGTCTAACACTGAGTCCAAGTTGGGAACTGACGCTGTACCTCATTTGTGCTCCTCTCTCTGGGGCATGAACCCAAAACCAAGCTCCTGTTTGCTCCCAGGGTCTTAGAAGTGGGGTAAAGCTCTTCCTTCAGCCTTTTCTCTCTTCATACACCCATAACCCCTCCAGTGCTCCCCCCAGGTGCTAAGGGATGCTCCCCAGCTCTAATGGCCTTCTCCCTGGCCATCCACCCTGATCTTGAGCCAAGTGTGCTTGAATCCATCAGCCTATGCCTCTGCACTCCTGCTTCCCATATCGTGGGTTCTTTCTCCCTAGATTTCCACATAATTAAGTCCCTGGGAGGTCATCCCCTCATCCCCTACACCTGTTGAATCCCTGGGTGAACACATCCTTGTAACTTTTGATTTAAAGAGAATCATTTTAAGCAAAGCCCTGCAGTTGGATGGTTTGAGGGAACTTCCATTCGCTTACTCAACTTTTTACACGGAGAGTTACCTGCATGGGCTTCACGGAGGGCTTGGCCCCTTTGCAAAGATGTGGGTCAGAGGCTGATGCTGGACTGAATGAAAGGTACTGCTATGGACTGAATCGTGTCCCCCTCAAAGTCATATGCTGAAACCTAATCCCCATTATCACTATATTTGGGGCAAGGAATTAATTAAGATTAAATGAGGTCATAAGAGTGGAGCCCTAATCTGATAGGATTGGTGTTTTTATGAGAAGAGAGGAAAACATCAGAGAGCTCACTCTCTCTCTCTCTCTACCACGTGAGGACACAGCAGAAAGGTGGCTGTCTACAAGCCAGGAAGCGGCCCCTCCCCAGAAACCAAATCAGCCAGAACCTTGATCTTGGACTCCCCAGCCTCTAGAACTGTGAGAAAATAAATGACTGCCATTTAAGCGTCCCCCCCCCCCCCCGCCCCCGGTCTACGGTATTTTGTTATGGCAGCCCAAGCTGACTAAGACAGGTACAGGTGCAGATTGCTGCTTAGAAAGTTGGCAACATTTACAGACCATCTAAAGGGCCCCAGGCTGTGCTGGGCACAGTCATTTGCACTGTTTATTTAATCCTCACAGCAACCTCCAAGATCTGCATTAGTATTCCCAGTTTACACAGGGAACCCAGGACCCATGAGGCTTAGACATCGGCCCAAATGGCAGAGCCAGTGCTCAGACTTAGGTCTGGAAGATTCCAAATGCCAGAATGAGGAGGAAGGGGCCAAATGTCAGGAAGGTTCACTGGCTCACAGAAGGGGTCTGGGATGGTTCACTTTCCACTTGCTCATTGCTCTTGTTGCCTGGGGCAGTCCTGGAGATCTAGTGCTCTCACTGCCAGCCCCGAAGGCAGTGGGGCACTGGGGCTTGGGTTATGTATCTCAGTGACCAGAGAGCTCCTCACCTTCCTCATCAGATGATGAGCTAGACCAGGAACCTCACTCTCACCCTCCCACCCCTTGGCAGTAGCCCTTGATTTCTGCACACCTCTGGCAGCATTTTCTTGAACTCCTAGGCCATCTGGCCTTTACATTCCTATCAAACCCTATCCCTGCCTCTAGTAACTTAAGTCTGGGGCATGCATGACATATGACAGTAGCTGTGTCTTTAGGGTGTGGCAGGCATGGAGACGCACCATCCGGATCACCCTTCAGGAAAAGACTCTCAACCAGCAAGGACAGCAGTGAACTGAGAGCTTCCAGCTCCTTCAAGGTCTACCTCAGCTTTTGAGCCGAGGCCTTGGTATTCTTGGGCTGCCTTCAAAAAAGAGCAAGAATGGAAGAGCAGGAGACTGAGGGCAGTTACCGCAATTAAAAGCCGCCATCTCTTGCCCAATTTCTAGAACTGAGCTAGTTTTCAGGACTTACTTATTGAAGAGCTATCTGGGTGTCTTTGGAGAAAGACTGCAGCACCATGGCAAAAATCTACTATAATTGTTCCTCAGTCCTTCTCCCTTACTAGAGTGGTAGTGCATGGAGAAAAGGGAATTTCCACACATTCTGAGGACTACTGGGCACAGGTCCAGGTTGACATGGCTTCCCAGAGACCTGAAGTATCATCATGCTTCTAGCCAGGGTGGAGGCTGATACAGAGGTCAGGTAACAAATGGAATGCCGGCTACAGTGCAGGTTACACTATGTCCACTGGGTCCACAGACCCACCTGATGGGCACTTCCCCAGTTCCAATTGTATAATTGAAATTGACATACATGGTGGTTGGCTGAATCCCTACCTTGGGTCCTAGGCCTGTGGAACAAGAGCTGTCAGAGCAGAGACGAGCAGGTGGTCCTGGCCAGGACAGTAAGTCAAACATGGTTTCACACCCAGGGGAGGAGAGATAGCAGATGCTAGTGTCATCTCCTTTTAATCTACCAATCTGCAGTCTGCCCCTGAAGAAGCCAGGTAGATCCTGGAGAATGATTGTGGATAACCTTTTTTTTTTTTTTTTTTGAAACAGAATCTCACTCTATCACCTGGGCTAGAGTGCCGTGGCGTCAGCTTAGCTCACTGCAACCTCAAACTCTTGGGCTCAAGCCATCCTCCTGCCTCAGCCTCCCAAATAGCTGGGACTACAGGCACGAGCCACCGCACTCAGGTAGTTTTTCTATTTTTAGTAGAGACAGGGTCTCGCTCTTGCTCAGGCTGGTCTTGAACTCGTGAGCTTAAGCAATCCTCCCACCTTGGCCTCCCAGAGTGCTAGGATTACAGACATGAGCTACCCTGGCCTGGCCAATACCCTTGAGCTCACCAAGTAGTAGCCTCATATACATGGAAAGTGGCCACTGATGTGGCAAATTTATTCTTTTCTATCTTACTCAAGAAAGGATCAGAAACAGTTTACATTTACCTGGAATAGGTAACAACATATGTTTACAGCGTATCCCCCAGGACTATAGTAACACTTTTTGTCCCTCTATCATAATATCATATGAAAAATATGGACCTTATGGACATCCCAGAGAACACCGCATTAATTTATCACATCCATGACATCTTGCTAATGCAGCAGGTGAACAAGAAGTGGCCATGACACAGGAGACATTGGTAAGACACATGTGCTACAGTGATGGGTGATAAACAGTATGAAAATTCAGGCACCTGGAACTTCAGAGATGCACTGCAAATACTGATGCTAAATACCATCAAGAGAAATGAGAGGGTGACTTGGAAACAATATCAGTGAAATTTATTTAGATTGAAACACCAACAGATACACTGAATCTATAGATCAAAGTGGAGATGGTAAACATCTGTACAATATTGAGTGTGAATGTTCTCATCCACAAATGTGGATGTTAATTGGCTAGGGCTGCCATAACAAAGTGTCACGGACTGGGTGGCTTAAACAAAAGAAATCTATTTCCTCAGAGTTCTGGAGACTAGAAGTCTGAGATCAAGGTTTCAATAGAGTTGGTTTCTTCTAAGGCTTCTCTTCTTGGGCTGTAGTTGGCTACTTTTTCCCTGTGTCTTCACATTGTCTTCCTTTGTACCTGTTTGTGTTCATATTTCCTCTTTTTATAAGAGCACCAATTATTTTGAATGAAGACTCACTATAATGGCCTTATTTTAACTTAATTACCTCTTTAAAGGCCCCCATTTCCAAACATAATCACATTCTGAAATACTGCAGATTAGGACTTCAACTTAAGCATTTTAGGGAAGGACAATGCAGCCCATAACCATGGAATATCCCTCTGTTTATTCATGTCTTCTTTATCTCAATATTTCACAGTGTTTAATGTCAAGATCATGCCTTTCTTTTGTTAGATTTCTTCCTAGGTATTTGACAGTTTTGATGCTCTTGTAATTGGTATCATTTTTAATGCCATTTTCTATTTACTTGCTGCTGGTATGTTGAAGCATCATTGAATTTCATACAATTGGCTTTTTATTCAGTGATCTTGTTAAAGTTATTTGTTAATTGCAATAGTTATTTATAAATCCCTTTAGATTTTTCTACTTTACAACCATATGGTCTGGAAATAATGTTATTTTATTTCTTCATTTTCAGTCCTTATACTTTTTATTTATTTTCTTGCCTTATTGCACTGGCTTGGAAAATCTGTACAATAGTGAATGGAAATGATAATAACAAGCCCTGCCTCATTTCCAGTCTCTGAGGAAATGCCTCATATGTAGCTCTACAAAATACAAAATTTTTACTACGATTTCTTTGAGCTGCTTCTTATCAGCTTAAGGAATTTTTTTGCTATTTCTTGTTTGCTGAGCATTCTTATCATCAATGGGTAATAAATTTTATCAAATGTTGATTCTATACCTGTTGAGATCATCATATCTTTTTGTTCCTATTCTGTCAATGTGGTAAAATATACTGGTTAATATTCCAATATTGAATGAATCTTACATACCTGAAATGGACCAAAATTCAAAGTGACATATTTTCCTTTTTGCATACTGCTGGACTCATGTTACTAAGATTTTATTTATAATTTTTGTATTTGTTTCCTTGAGAAACAATAATTTGGTTTGTAATTTTCCTTTTTTGTAAATATTCTTGTTATATTTTGGTTTCAAGAAAATGCTGGCCACATAAAACAAGAATACACATGTTCTCTGTTTTTTTGGTTTTCTTTCTTGAGTTTTTTCTGGAGGAGTTTGTGTAATATTGATATTATTTTTACTTTAAATATTTAGAAGAATTTACCAGTGTAGTCAACCGTGGCTTTTAGAAACTTTGTTAATTATAGATTTAATTTATTTAAAAATTATTTTATTTATTTAATAGATAGAGGATGATTTATATTTTAGAAATTTTCTTGTTTTCATTTTGGTAAGTTATGTTTTTCCATTTCACTTATATTTTAAAATTTATTGAAATAAAGTTGTTCACAATATCTTCTCATTTACTTAATGTCTGAAGGATATATAGCAATTCCTCTTAATCACTCTGCTAAGGGTTTAGTTATTCGAAGAACCAACTTTATGTTTTGTTGATATTTTTGTATTATACGTTTGTTCTATATTTGACTAATTTCTGCTATCAAGATTATTATCTCCTTTCTGCTTTCTTTGGGTTTAACTTAGTATTCTTTTTAACTCTCTGCTATAGGTAAACTCAAGAAAATCAACATATGATTAATTTTCAGCTTATCTTTGTTTCTGATAATGAATGTATGCTTTTAAGCATGCTTTTAGCTGCCTCTCTCCCATTTTCATGTGTCATATTTTCATATAATTAAAATATTTTAAAATTTCCATTATTATTTTGTCTTTGTTCATGGATTAGACATAGATTGCTTAATTTTCAAACATTTGATGATTTCCTAGTAAACATTGATTTCTAGCTTTATTTCACTGCATAATTTTAATATGTGAAATTCTTGTTAAGATTCATGGCCCAGCATATGGCCAATTTTGCTAAATATTCTATGCACTTCTGAAATTATGTGAATTCTGAAGTTAATTGTACAGTTATTAAATCATATTGTTCAAATTTTATATACCCTAAATTAAATGTTATTGTTTATTTGTTCACCAGTTATTCAGAATATGTTAAAATCAGGCAATATGGCTGTGAGTTTATTTCTTCTTTTAAATTTTAAATCTGGAACTTTTGCTTTATAGAATATGTTTTGATGCTAAATTTCTGACAAATTGATTCTTTATTATTATGAAATTTCTCTCTTTATCTCCAGCAATGCCTCTTAACTTAAAGTCTATTTTGTCTTGTAGAACTACCCCAGCTTCCTTACTATTAGTGTTTGCACTTTCAGTTCTTTTATGTCCTTATATCTAAGGTGTTTTGTTGTCTTTCGGTTTTTTTTTTTGTCTTATTTTTTATTCATCTTGAGAGGTGTTTTTTTTTAAATGACATATTTAGTTCATTTACATTTAACATAATTGCTTATATAGTTGGATTTTATCTATTATCTGTTACTTGTCACACTTGTTCTGTATTCCTTTTATGCCTTTCTTGCAACTTTTTGAACTAATATAGCATTTTAAAATTATTTTCCAGTTCCTTCTCTCTTGCCCTGTTAGTTATAATTTCTTTTATCTCCCTTTAATGGTTACACAGTGATTACAACATACATTTTTGATTTATTAGATTCTAATAAAACTTGGTACTTAGATCACTTCCCAGGTAATAAGAAAAACTTCACAAATTTTAATTCCATTACCTTGTTTCCATCTTTTTGTGTTGTTTTATATATTACTTTTCATGTATTTTAAATCATTATTGTTCTACATAGTCAATATTCATTTAGATTTACCCACATATTTACATTTTCCATTTATCTTTATTTTTTCTTGCATTTCCATGTTTTCATTTGAGATAGGTCTCCTTCTATCTTAGGAAGCACTTTAGTATTCCTTTCAGTGTGTGGCTGAAGGCAACAATTGTTTTAATTTTGGTTGGTCTGAAAAATGTCCTTACTTTTCCTGCATCCTTAAAGAATTTTTATTCTGGATAGGATTCTAGGTTGACAATTGTATTCAGAAAATTTATTCAGTAATATTTATCTTGAAGCTAAAATCTGGAATTACTTGACTAAGTAATTCCAAGGAAATCTGTGTAAATAAGTTAAAATGTAGATAAAGCAGTAAGTACAAACAAATGCATTGCATCATTATTCGTAATAGTGAAAAACTGGAAACAAACATAAAATGTAACATTTAGGCAATGGTTAAGTAAATTATAGCACATCCACAACAATGCAATATTGTGAAACATTACAATGATGTTTATGAAGAATTTCTAGTGAGAAAAGCATTTACATTATTACTATACATGGGAAAAACAAAATGCACAGTTCAATATATCATGTGATTTTAGCCAAATAACAAAGCTAAAGCCTAAAAGGGAATATACACAACTCAGTTAACTCTGCTTATCTATAGGTAAAAGTGTTATGGGTCATTATTTTTATGTAATTGGAATAAATGATTTCCATATGTAACTACAGAAGCCTCACTTTTCTTCTCCTTTTCCATTTAAAATTGTAAATGGAATTAATGGTAAAAATTGTAGCTAAGTAAAAGGACATTTAATTTATGGGTTTAACATTGTCATAGTTGTCTTCCACACAGAATTTTCCATGAAAGGAAAACACAAAATGTGACAGAGAGACCCATTTACACTGTCACGAATTGTTCCAAGTCTCAAATCACTGAGAAAAACTTACCTACCCAGACGCCTACTGTGGACTGAATGTTTGTGTCCCCCCCACCAAAGTAAATATGTTGAAATCCTAATCCCCAATGTGATAGTGTTAGGAGGTAGTGTCTTTTGGAGATAACTAGGTCCTCAGGGTGGAGCCCTCATGAATGGGATTAGTGCTCTTTTAATACATTGCCACACTAGAAAAAAAATTTTTTTCCTTGGGGCCACGGTGTTTTATTATGAAAATAGAATAAAAACCTCAAAAACAAAACGATCCTTTCTAATTTAATAAAAAAATTGTTATTTTTTATTGTTTTCTGTGCATGACTTACATGCAACTTGAAAAATAGTTCTCATGGCTCCCAAAGTGAAGAGGCATGTGAGTTACACATGCTTCATGAGGCCCCGGGCTCAAAACTAGCGCCAGTTACATACAACTCACATGGCAGTAATGTGTTAAAAGAAACCTCAGAGAGCTGCCTTGCCCCTTCCACCATGCGAGGACACAATGACAAGATGGCATCTGTGAACCAGGAAGTGAGCCCTCACCAGACACTGAATCTGCCGGCGCCTTGATCTTGGACTTCCAAGCCTCCAGAACAGTGACAAATAAATTTCCATTGCTAATAAGCCACCCAGTTTATGGCATTTTGTTATAGAAGCCTGAATGGACTAAGACAATGGCATAAACACATGATCTCTAACCATAAATCTTTATGTTGAAAATTGCATCCCACACACATCATCTGGAGTTAAAAGAATAGTATCTGCCACCCTTCATACATAGTACTAATCAATTCCCAAACCTCATTAGGGGTGGTAATAATGCTTCCCCAACAGGAATTAATTTTATGCTAATCATATATGTCAGCGACTCTCACAGCTGCTTCACAGAAGCAAGGATTTTGCAAATTAGTTGCTTTCTTATTTGGGAAAGGTGTGGGGTGGGCCAGGAGCAAAGGCATCATTGGAACTCACATAATGTTTTTAGACTTGTTAATTAGCCTAGCAGTCTCGTTTTATCATTTCATCAGAAGATGGTTTGGGGCTTCAGCAGTCCTGAGGTCATCAATTCTGACTCAGCTGATTAACACTAGGCTTGTCAGATAATTGGAAAGGTCAAAAAACAGTGTCTAGTCTTTCTCCTAAAGCTAAAATTATTGTCAGAAAAATTTCCAAGAGATATTCCAGCCCTTGTAGGAAGGAGCTTAGGAATTAGGTAGATCTTAACTTAGATCCTTGGTCCCTGCTGTCTTGCTATGTGGCCCTGAGAAAAGAACTTATCTTTGTGAACCGAAGTTTCCTTCTCTGTGAAAATGAACATGAAAATGCCTCCCCATAGGAAAAGACAAGACGATGCACTGTACAGCACACACTGGGGGAACAACAAATGTTCATTTATTCAAATCTTCTTTCAACTCTTACTAGAAAACCTTGCCTATTTGGGAAGATCCAGACTCAACTTCGAAATTGATTGAACATTTTTCACCCTAAAGGTAATGCCGGTTTGGCTGCTTTCTGCTTAAAAGAGGAATGGGATTTGCCTTTGCTTTGTTGGTGAAATAAAAGTGAAAATAAAAGAGGAATGTGACACAGCCATGGGGGGTCAGGTGTGGGAAAGGTGGAAATGGTAGAGGGAGCAAGGCAAACACAATGGATTGATTATCCGGGAGTCAGGAAAAGCACAAAAACCTGAAAAGGAGTCCCATAGGGAGATGATAACGGTTAGATTTATTAATTCATGTAACTAACATTTATTGAGCACCTGCTATGCTATAGGCACAGGGTTTGATGCAGAGGAGACAGTGTGGGGTAAGACAAGCCCTGCACTTTCTTCAGACAGCCTATACTCCGGTGGGCATGGAGACAGCACAGTAAGGTCTGTGACACTGAATGATTTGGTGGCTATGGTGACACTGGGCTGATCCCACCACCACCACCCTTGGGTCACTCTGTTTCAGGTTGCCCACTTTCCACCAGCAATGCTCACTGGGTAAGCCAAGACCGTCTGGGCAGGGAGGCAGCAGCATGGCACTGTGCAGACAGACACTAGATTTTTTATTCTTCTGTGATCCCAGTCTTTGGAGTTGGAGGTGTTGCTACCTTCTCCCAAGACACAGGCAGTCATTACAGATGTGCACAGGTGTAACGAGTCCCCTCCACATACTTAACAATCACTGGAGAGCCATTGAGATGAGCAGCTTCTGTTGGGAAAGAACCCTTCCCTGGGGAAGGCTAGCTTGCCGGTATGTCTAATCCAGACTTTACCTGAGCATGTCTTCTCTTGCCTCCCCCTCCATCCCCCTCAAACTCTAATACGGCCATGCCAGGGTGGTTCCTGAGTGCCTCCTGGGTGCTCAGCATCAACTGAAGGCTGTGGAGAGTTGGAAGAAGCATCGTGCACTTCTTCCTGGGATGGCAGGCCACACAGAGAAGGGAGGCATATCAGATCACACTCGACCATGGTGAAGACCTTGCTAATTTAAGAATAGAAAGATAAATAGTCCTCTCATGCATCCTTTCATTCACTCCACAAGTATTTTGTGAGTGCCCATTATGTGCCAGGCACAGTACTAGATGCTGGAGGCACATTAGTGAGTGGAAGTTGTCCTGGCTCCCACACTCATTGAGTTCCAAACCAGTGAGGAAGGAAGACCTTAAGCAAATCGAACCATAAATTAAATGTGACAAGCATGACTGGTACTATGCAGGAAAGACACAGAATATCATCAAAGGGGGATTTTACTGGTCAGGGAGGGCGTCCCTAAAGAAGTGATCTAAAGATGAGTAGGAGTTGAGCAAACGAAGAGGGGAGAAGACAGAAGAAACGGTGTTCGCAAAGGCCCTTGGCAGGAGAAAGCATGGTGTGCAAAAGGGGTAGAAAAAACCCAGGTCAACTGCAGTGGGGAGAAAGGCAGGGATGAGGGAGAAGTGGTGCCAGGTGAGGCTGCAGAGGTGGGGAGGTCTATGGTGGGACCTTCAAGGATCTTGACATCAAACCAAACCCAGCTTCTGAACTCACCCGATTTATAAACATTAATTATCGTGTTTTTAAGCTTTTTAATTATGATTTTTATTTTGAGATATTTGTAGATTCACAAATGCTTATAAGAAATAATACATAGAGATTGCCTGCACCATTCACTCCATTTCCCCCAATGGTAACATCTTGTAAAACCATAGTACAATATCCCAACCAGGATATTGACATTGATACAGTCAAGACAGAATATTGCCATCCCCACAATGATCTCTCATGTTGCCCTTCCCACACCACCTTCCCTCCAGCCCCCAATCCCTCCTTATCCCATTAAGCTATTCTTCATTTCTTTAATTTTGTTATTTAAGAATGTATATAAATGGAATCCTATAGTATTAATAAGTAAACTTTTGGTGTTAGCTTTTTTCACTCAACTAATCTTTGGAGACTCATCCAGGTGTCGTATGTATCAATAGTTTCTTTCTTTTTTATTTCTAAGTAGTATTCCATGGTGTGGATTTGCCACATTTTTTTTTAACCATTCATCCATTTAAGGACATCTGGACTGTTTTCAGTTTGGGGCTACTATAAATAAAGCTTCTATAAACATTTATGTGCAGGTTTCTGTGTGAACATAAGTCTTCATTTCTCTAGGATAAATGTCCAGGAGTACAATTATTGGGTCATATGGTAGTTGCATATTTAGTTTCATAGGATATTGCCAAACTATTGTCCAGAGTATCTATGCAATTTTGCATTTCCATCAATAATATAAGAGTGATCCAGTTTCTTCATATCTTCTCCAGCATTTGATGTTCTCACTATTTTTTATTTTATCTATTCTGGTAGGAGTGTCATGATACTTCCTTGTAGATTTGATTTGTATTTCCCAAATAGTTAATGATTGAACATTTTCTGATGTGCTTATTTGCTTGTATGTCCTCTTTGGTGAAATATCTCTATGTCTTTCATCCATGTTCTAATTGAATTGTTTCCTTTTTCCCTTGAGTTTTGAGAGTTCTATGTATATTCTGGATGTTAGTCCTTTATTGGACACACAGCTTGTAAATATCTTCTCTCCCAATCTGTAGCTTGTCTTTTCATCTTCTTTAATAGGGCCTTTCACAGAGCAAAAGTTTAAAATTTTGATGAAGTCCAATTTATTAACTTTTCCTTTCATGGGTCATGTTTTTGGGGTCAAGTTTAAGAACATTTTGCCTAGTCCTGGCTTCCAAAGATTTTATTCCTTTTTTTAAGTTTTATAGTTTTACCTTTTGACTTTCTCTGTGATTCATTTTGAGTTAATTTTTGGATAATATGTGAGACTTAGGTTGAGATTCTTTCAGTTTATTTGACTTATTTTCTATGGAGGTGCAATTGCTCTAGCACCATTTGTTGAATTGCTATTGTACTTTTATCAAACATCATTTGGGCATATGTGTATAAGGCAATCTGGGGTTCTCTATTCTGTTAAATTTACCTATGTGTCTTTCTTTCCACCTGTACCACATAGTCTTGATTACTGTAGCTATATAATGTATTAAAATCCAGTAGACTTATACTTTCCACTTTATTATTTTTCAATATTGTGTTAGTTGTTATATAGTTCCTTTGCCTTTCTATAAAAATTTTAGAATAATCTTGTCTATAACTACAAAAAATCTTGCTAGGATTTTTAAAAAATTTGATACATATTTGTACATATTTATGGGGTACAGGTGATATTTTGTTACATGCATAGAATGTGAAATGCTCAAGTCACCTTGAGCATTTATCATTTCTATGTGTTGGGAACATTTCACATCCTCTCTTTTAGCTATTTTAAAATATACAGTACATTTTTGTTAACTATAGTCACCCTACTCTGCTATAGAACATTAGAACTTCTTATTTCCATCTAACTGTATGTTTGCACACATTAATCTCTTCATCCTCCCGCACCCCCATGCACACATACCTTTCCAAGTCATTCTACTCTCTACCTCCATGAGATCAACTTTTTCAGCACCCACCTACGAGTGAGAACGTGTGATATTTGACTTTCTGTGACTGGTTTATTTCACCTAACCTGATGACCTCTAGTTCCATCCATATTTCTGTAAATGACAGAATTTTTATTATTTTAATGGCCTAATAGTATTCCACTGTATATACACACACACACACACACACACATATATATATATATATATATATACATATATCCCATTTTCTTTATTCATCATCCACTGATGGACACTTAGGTTGATTCCCTATCTTTGCTATTGTGAATAGTGCTGAAATAAACATGGGAGTACAGGTATTCCCTTGAAATACTGATTTACTTCTTTTTTTTTTTTTGGATAAATATGCAGTAGTGTATATTCAAGGTTATTATTGATACATGAGGACTTATTTCTGTCATGTTGTTATTTTTTTCTGTATATTTTGTTTTTGTTCCTTTCTTCTTCTCTTATTATCATTGCAGTTTGTTGATTTTCTGTAGTGGTAACATTTGAGTTCTTTCTCTTCATGTGTGTGTTTACACTTTCATGTGTTTTCATGATGGCAGATATTGTCCTTTTGCTTCCAGATGTAGGGCTCCCTTAATTATTTCTTGAAAGGCCAGCCTAGTTGTGATGAATTCTCTCAGCTTTTGCTTGCCTGGGAAAGAATTTATTTCTCCTTTGCTTATGAAGGATAACAGTGCTTTATCTGTGTCCCACAAATTTTAATTTTTGTATTTTCATTTATCTTCCATCATATTTTCTTAGCTCCCTTGAAACTTCCTGCTTGCCCCATGGGTTATTTAGAAGTGGATTGTTTAGTATTCAATTGTTTGTATATTTGTCTGTTATTGGTTTCTAGCTTGATTTCCTAGTGGTCAAAGAACATACTCTATATGATTTCATGTCTTTTAAATTTGTTGAGGTTTTATGACTCAGGATATGTTCAAACATGTAATATTTTCTGTGAGCTCTTGAAAAGAATGTGTTGAGTTTTTCATCAGTTTTTGTTTCACATATTTTGCAGTTCCATTGTTTGGTGCATTTACATTTAAGATTGCTATGTCTTCTTAGTGATTTGACACTTTTACCATTCCATAACATTCTTCTCTTCTCTGGCACTTTTCCTTCCACTGAGGTCTACTTTATCTAATATTAATATAGCCATTTCTCCTTTCCTTTGACTAATGTTTGCATGATATATCTTCTTAATCTTTTTACTTCAACTTGCCTATGTCATTCTATTTGAAGTGACTTTTTCACAGACAGAATATAGTTGGGTCATGTTTTCTAATTCACTTATGCCAATCTCTGTCTTTTAGTTGTTGTATTTACACCATTTACATTTAATGTAATTAATGATATGTTCAAGATTAAATCTTCCAGTTTTATTTTTTGTGTTCTCTTTAATATCTCTGCTCTTCATTTTTTCTGGGTTTTTTTCCTGAATTTCTGTGGGTTACTTGAATAATTTTTATAATTCAACTTTGATTTACCTAGACTGTTTTTAGTATATCTTTTTGTATATCTTTTTAAATCATTGCTCTAGGTGTTATATTATATATGAATAACTTAACACAGTCATTTTATCAGTTCCAGGGAAGTGTATAACACATTCCTTTATGTCTTTTTGCCTTCCTCCATTTATAATATAATGGTCTTAAGTATTTTTTCTACATACATTTAGAGCCATATCAGACAATTATAATTTTTGTTTCAAACCAGGAAACATAATTTAGAAAACTCAAGAGAAGGAAATATTATAATATTTACTCATATTTTTGCTTATTGTATTTTTTCATTCTTCCTGATATTCAAAGTTTCCTACTTTTATTATTTCCATTCTGTTTAGAGAACTTATTGTAGTCATTCCTTTAGAGTAGGTCTGCTGGCGATAAATTCTCTGTCTTCTTTCTGAGAATGTTTTAATTTTCCTTTCATTCCTGAAGGATAGTTCAAATGAGTATATGATGATGGGTTGACAATTCTATTCTTTCAGCATCTGAAAAATATTGTGCTGTTTCTTTCTGGCCTCCATAGTTTCTGATTAGAAATCCACTGTCATTTTAATTGCTTTCCCCTATACGTAAGGTGCTGTTTTTCTTTGGCTGGTTTCAATATTTTTCTTTGCCTTTAGGTTTCAGATATTTAATTATTATGTATAGTGGTGTGGATTTGGAGAGGTTATAATTTTATGGGTCTTTTTTCAGCTTTTTGGATCTGTAGGTTTATGTCTTTTGCCAAATTTGAAGAGTTTTCAACCATTATTTCTTGGAGTACTTGTTAAACCCTGCCATCTTTCTCTGCTCCTTTCTGGACTTCTATAACTCACTGCTTGGTCTTTTGTTACAAATGTAGTGCTTAGACTTTCACCCTCATGAGACTGTAATGAGATACCCCAACAGCTCCACCACAATGGCATCAGAAAAGACCAAATAGAGATCCAGCATCTTCATTCCCACTAGTCCTGAGCTTTTCATCCCACCACAGTATCAGTGAAGACCACAGAGAGAGATAGAACTTCTATCTCCACTCATCACTGGTGAGGAGCACTTTCTACCTTGGGTGTCATGGAGACCAAGTGGACAACCTGTACGTTTATTCCACCTAACAATAACAAAATGGCACCAACCCTTTCCTGCCACAGTGGTGTCATAGAAAGCCATACAAAGCAGAAGACTTAAATAAAATTCATTTTAGAACATAATCCCAAATGCTCATCTTTCAATAAGAATTTACTAGTCATACAAAAACCAGAAGAATATTTAACCAGATGAAAAAGGTGATCAATAGATGCCAACATCAAGATGACAGAGATGTTGGAATTATCTAACAAATATTTCTTTTTCTTTTTTTTTTTTTGTTTTGTGTTCACAGCATCAAAACATAAAAATATTTCTTTTTCTAACAAAGATTTTTAAGCAGCCATAATTTCAATGAGCAATTAGGAACATGCTTGAAACAAATAAAAAAAAGAGAAAGTCTTGGCAAAGAAATAGAAGACTTGAAGAACAACCAAATGAATACTATAGCACTGAAAAATGCACCCAGCCTTTGCTCGTGTGGTTAAGAGTGAAGCCATAGTTTTTTTCTCTGGTGTTTGGGTGGAGTAGAGTGGTTATTGTCTGAAAGTTTTCTGCCCTGCTGGGCTTCCCTGTTCCTGGTACCTTGGCTAGAGAGAGAAGGCTTTTCTTGGGGCTGTTTTTTTCTGTGCCCATTGGCATTTCTGGGTTACTGGCATCTTCAGTTCCAATTAAGAAATGTATTAAATGTAAGGCAAGAAGAAAAATCCAGGGAACTCATCCCCATGTCATTCCTCAGATGCTGAAGTTCTTAGCAGGTCTACATTTTTCCTCCACTTTTCAGAGTCATTGAAGTTTGTTTTATATATAACATTCAAAATATTTAGTAGACTTATAAGAGGAATAGGAAAAGTACATGTACTTCATCTTCTCCTGTATCATGTTCTTTGGACTGGAACATCATTGACAGTGAGACCTGAGGAGCTTTCAACATCAATATGAGCTCCTTTAGTTTTACATATGAAGAAACGGGCTAGAGAGACTGAAGGTTTATCCCAGTTACACAGCTGGTTATTGTTGGAGCTGTAACCAGAAGCCAGGTGACTTTATGTCTTGCCAGAATTCTATTATCTTTAAATCATACCCTGAGGGGTCCCTTCACCACCAGACATGTTTGTGATGTGAACAAAACCTCTGTGCTGACCTCGGCAACTCCTGTGAGGTCAGACCAAGGTGAACTGACTTCCTGGTACCAAGCTCTAAGCAGCCAAACCAAGTTTGTCTATGCTCAGCCTGAGATGTCACTGGGGAGAGTCTTGGGTTGGAAGAACTTTGGAGGGGAAAAAAAGGAATTAACTGTTTATTTGTCTAGAACAAGAGAAAAATAGCTTCAACATGCCCTGTGTCTCCACCAGTTTTAAGGATCTGGTAGTTGGTGATCACTTTACTGGTCACAGATGGCAGAGACAGAAAATTAGAGATATTTGTCTCGCCCTATAGAGAGGTTAGGTAAAGTTTTTCTCTTTCAATTTGTGTTCTTTTTTCTGTGGTCAAGGTTTTCAATATTCTAGTGAAATCCTCTTGGCTATTTTTATGCTGACCGCAGCCTAAACCACGGGAAGATGTGGGAAATGTTGCTGGGATGGATTTCTCAATAACCTTTCCTGAAATTAGCATGCAGTCTTGTTGGAGTGAGCATTTAAAATTATTTCTGCATTAATCCAAACAAGCTCCCTTGATGTCTGGCACTGGGCTCCAATCACCCCTGAGGACACCGTGTCCCCCAGGACTTTTGACACCTGGAGATCTGAGGAGCCAGGTTTTCATGTAAATTTTCAAAAAAAATTAATCCAAACAAAATGTCAATGCCAAAACTTTTAAAGATGCAAATTTGCTGTCCCCCAAAGTAGGGTTTCAGAGGACCAAAGAAAGATGCAAAGATCAGTTGTTCCTTCTTTACAGACTCGGAGAACCACAGAGTTCGGAGGGTCGGGGGGGGGGCGATTTCAACTCCCAAACCGGGTGTGAGGAAGGAGCAGGAGCCCTTGCCCTTATTACATATGCAGTGACTCCGCCCACTTATGGCGCGGTGTGAATTTCTTCTCACCTCTCCTGTCCCTCCCTTAGTCCAGCAGATAACCAGCCTGTTCCCACAGCCCCCAGGGAGGAAATGGACAGGAAAAGCCAGAGCCCTTCCATGGTGCTCCCCAAGGGAGAATGCGGAGACATTCAGAATAGCAGTGTCCTGACCTTGACTTTTTATGGAAATCCATAAAGAGTATATTTCCATGAAGCTTGTCCAGAAACAGAGGGGGTAGGGTAGGGGCAGGGGATGTGAGGGGCAGAGCCCGGTTTCTTCCCTAAACGTGCAGGCAAAAGAAAGGGTCACTGAGGGTTTTTCTGTGCACACAGGGCCTCAGGCACCTTAGAAAAGTCACCGTGTTCCAAGCATGGTCTGGAGTAACAGAGACTCTGGGCTGGAAGGCACTTGGCAGAACCTGAGAGCAGACAGCTCTGCCTTACCTGCTGATTCCACAGTCCTAGTGCCATTTTGGAAGGGGTGGCCCTAAAAAGGGTGAGAGGTTAACATAGAAATTGTTATTTGAGAAAATGCTGTGATATTTGTTACTTCCCCCCTGGGTTTGTGGCCTGTGATTCGTACCACCGGGGACTTTGCAGTGCAGTCACAATGATCCTGACAGCATCCTGTGATGAGGAAAGTCAGATTCACAGAAGCTGCGTGCTGACCCTGAGGTCCCACGGCCAGTGGGCAGAAGAGCAGGAACTGTAGCCAAATCGGACTGTGACCTACCCGTTGCATTCCTGCACAGTGGCCCTTATTAAGAAACCCTTATTTTCTGCCAAGGTAAACCATTACCTCTTGGAGAGCTCCATAGATGCAGAGACATGCTCAAGGGATATGAGTGAAAAAATTCACTGGGTTTCCACCTTCAAGAAATAGAGATAGCTGCTTCTCTCAAGCCCCTGATCCTTTGCATTGGAGAAGAGGGACGGTGTCTCTTTAACAACCTGCTCATCGCCTCTGCTCATTTCAACTCATCTGCATTTGCATGTGAAAATTACCATCTCAGCTCCCAAATTGATGTTTGCAAGTGCAAGGAGAGAGGCCCCTCTCTTTGAAACTCAAGAAGACATTGCTATAAAAAATAATTATTATTTCCATTCTGATGCTCACCCTCTGGCCTCCCGTACCTCACACATCAGAGTGTGCCAACGAGAAAGCACACACCCCTGCAAGCATTCATTTTATCTTAAGCATGGGGTCTAAGAGAGAAGCAGGTATTGCTTACCTCTGATTTAGTCAGGCAAAACCTATACCCTGCAACTTAATTTCTCATGTTTTCTTGTTTCGTGTCACTTTCCAGTATCAGCTGTAATCTGATTTCATAGCTTACAGAACCATTTTGCAGGCACTGAGACTCTTGTTTTTCTCTGTAGATTGAGATAAGAATGTCAGCACAAGGTGCAGGAAGAACTTGGCGAAAGTCACTAACACAGTAGTCCGCTGATGTATGCAGGTGCGGGAGGCGGCTCCCCCCAGGTGCCCAGAACACCCTTCAGGAGAAACTGCTGCGGACCACCCTGCAGGCTCCAGAGAGGCCAGGTCCTGCCTCCCTGACAGCAGGACCTCAGACACTGCTGTGTGGCTGCACAGTGTCAGGAAGCTTTGTTTTCCTCCCTAGTGACTGGTCAAGTACCCGCAGCTTCCTTGCCAAGGGCTGGCTCTCCCAGCCTGGCTCTCCTGACCCACAAATACCTCTGGATTTCCCCCAGGCAAACAGAGAGGCGGGGACTGATGTGCTAGCACCACCGGCCCTCACATTGGAGTTTACAAAAATGGATTTTAACCTCATCAGTACACATTTTCAGATTTAATTCTAACAACATGAACACTAAGTAGATATAGCTATCCCCATTTGAAATGTGGGAAACCAAGGCTCAAGGAGTAATTTTCTCAAGATTCCCAGCCAGTAGGGTATGAAGACAGTCTTTGCCAACTCCCCCGGATGCTGTGACTAGGGAAGCTGCCCAGTTGATGAATCAGTCTGCTTAAATAAATTCTTCAAGAGGAAGCAAGGAGTGTTCGTGCATTCACTCCACACCCCACAACTTCTCAAAGCAGGGCCAGAGGGCACTGAAGGCCCCATCCTGTCTCCCTTTCTGCCAAAGTGTCTGAAAAATCACAGAGCACCAAAGAAAGGAGAACGAGCACCTCTACACAAGGAGACAGCACTGAAGCTAAACAAAGCGTAGTTTATTTATACCATTACAAGTGGATCTAGTACTCTCCTACCTTCCTTAACTTCTTTGACTTGAAAAGGAGAGACTCAGAGTCACGAACCAGAGGGGTCTTTGTCTGGAACAAGGCTCTCTCTCAGCATCCAGACCATGTAGCCAACAGCCTCTTGGCCATGTTAGACCAATTCATTGGGAGGCCATTCGACTGAGGCAGCTCCAGCACCCCGGGTCCCCGTGTAAGCAAACCAAAACCCAACTCAGTGGAAACAGTAAAACTAACCCTAAGCTTAACCAGTCAGAAACTGCCAACCAACCTCTAACTAGGGAATGATTCCAATAAGGCTATGGCTCTTCTTTAACCAAGCACATAGTTCATTTGCCTGGCCTCCACGTTCACCCTATAAAAGCCTTCACCTCATTTGCCCTTGGTAGAACCTTCCAACTGCGTGCAGTCTGGAGTTGCCCAACTTATGAATCTGTCTGCTTAAATCAATTCTTTAAAATTTTAACGCACCTCAGTTTGTCTTTCAACAGCCACCAAGAGGAATTCAGAAAGAATCTGGCTTTGCAAGGCAGCAACACACTTCAACAACCACAAAACAGGAGCAGCTGGGCACCTGTTAGGCCAAAGCATTGTCAGCTGTGTGGGACTACAGAGACCAGTAGCCACACAGAATGCCAGCGATGCCTGGACTCCCCTAAAAGCATTTCCACAGGTGGAGCGTTTTTTCTTTTTTTGATTCTAGTAATGCTTCCGATAAGTTTGCTGAGCAGAAATAATTCCCCCCAATTAATACGTGAAAAAACCGAGGCTTGGGGAGTTCACATAAATAGGAGACCAGATATCATTCAGTCAGTGATCCCTACAGGGCAGACTTCATGCTGTGCCCATTTCCATGAATAATCTTTTAATCCTCACAACAGTCCTATGGTGTCCACCTTGAAGAGGAAAATCTTGGAGGTGGCAGGATTGGATCCCACACTCAGGTGTTCTGGCATCAGGTCCAGAGCTGTGTCTACAGCTCACCAAACACCGAAACCTCATCCCCAAGCCTCCTGGAGACCCTTGGATGGAACACAAGCCTATGTCCTTTATATGCATGTCAGGTCCCCAAAATGGACAAGGTGACACAGTATGTTAAGTGGGGTGTTTCAAAGAAGGAAAGTGTGAGTCTGCATGCTAGTTTGGGAAAGTCTATCCCCAGAAGATATATGTTTAGGGCTTGGACACCAAGGAGTTTTGAGGATGGACAATATGTAAAAATATTCAGAGGTGGTGGGAGGTAAGACTTCCCACTGAGCTGAATTTTTCATGAATCTTTTTATCCAATATATACTAAGTTTTGTTTTACAGACAAGGCCTTCAGAAGTTGATTTGAATCTCTCAAAATAATCTGCAGGTAGAGCGTGCACAGCAACCGCCTCAGAACCTGCGGAGGAAGTGCAAGATGATAGTTCTGATACAACCGTTTCATTCAGCATAATAGGAAATAAAGTGGCACAGATACGGCACAGAGTAAGTACCAAGCGTTACTCACACTCTTCAAATGATCAAAATTACATTCATTGTCTCATGTCTCAGGGCAAAATAACTCACTAAAGAAAAGCTGCTGAATGTGAAGTGGGAGGAACAGGTGCTTGATGGAAGGAAATGAGATTCACTGCGCTCTGCATCTTAAAGACATGAACCCACCTGACCAAGGGATGTCTGTGCATTGGCTCCAGAGCACCTCGAAGTCCCTGGAGGATGATGCGAGGCTGGTTTGGATCTCCATCCTTGACAACAGGGCCTGCTGCAACCAGGGTGGTTAACCCACTAATCCTGGAGATGCCGGTGGAAGTTTCCATGGGGCATCACACTTCTTTGTTCTTCAACCTGACACTGGGGATCACTGAGTTACCTAAATGAGATGTCTTCTGGCAAGACACACCATCTGCCTTGTGTGTGGCTGGTGTGAAGATGTGAATTTCCCCAACCCACCCAATGCCTCTCATTTCTCAGATAGAAATCACAGTCCCTGCCTGAAACCGCCCGGGAGCCCTGCCCTCAGGCATTCCCTGTGAAGGGCGGCACCACTGTGCTCTGGTCAAGGAAGGGCTCCATATGGAGACAAATGCTGTATTGCATCTATGGCCTCACAAGGGAGTCTCTAAATTTCCAACAGTCCTAAAGGGCAGAATGTAAGGTCACAGAAGATGGTGACTCAAGGCCAATGTCATGCAAGTACCAAATCTTCCCTGCCCTATAGCCTTGAGCTCTAGGCCTGTCCTTAAGTCTCACCCCTTGTAAGATTTACTTGGAGCCTAAAATCATGGAATGTCTCAGGCATCCTGCATGAAGACCAACAGAGCATGCCAAAGAAGACACCATTTCTTTAAACCAAACCTATGAAGGAAGACCTGGGATAAATTACTTGATGTTCTAGCTAAGGAATTATGTTCAAAGGGAGGAAACCAGTCACCAGCCAACTTCAGGCCCTTCAGAAGCCATCCACCAGCTTGGGTACCCAAGTGTGCCCAAATAAGCACCAACCCCAAGAGGTGCTGCTCCACTGCCAAAAGGCTCTGTGGCTCAATTCATTTGAGATCCACTCTCCAGTTTAACCTCCTCCTGAAGATTCACAGTGTGTAAATGCATTGTAAAGGCTCTGGGAAGTCACAAAGTACATAAATTGACTCTTTTTGCAATCTTCTTGGATTTTGAGAGTGAGGTACATTTCTGTGGTTGTCGAAGGGTCAGGTCAAATAAAAGAGTGGTCTGCCCCCATCCTAGGCTTTGGTGTTGCAGACCTTGTGTCTAAGGTCAAGTTCAAGTGTTTTTGTATTTAAAAAAATTAATTGCCCCAAGAAGTAGAATGGGACTCTAGGATTTGGAGCAGCAGGCCCTAAGGAAAGGAGATTGTCCAAACTGGAAGAGACCCATGGTTTGGAGTTGCTGCCCTGAAAAGGGGTAGGCTCTCGGTGAGGAGCTGGTGGACATACAGGGAAGGGCCCTGTGCATCTGCAGCTGAACTCCAGGCAGAATCAGATGGGCAAGCTGGCTGGAAATGGCCATTTACCCCATCACCACCACCACCACCACAAGGGGCCAGCTTGGAACCATAGCATAACAGTGGAATTCATTGTACACCAGTTACAGAAATCCCTCCTCAGGTGTCCCAATAGGTATGAACTCCCTGCAACCTTCCCATGGTGGGTGGGTAGGAGGACAATGACCCTTGAATAATTTTTCTTAATTTTCCTGTATTTATAGGACATAACTACCACACATAATGAGACTCCAGTGTGTGTGGGGGGGGGGGTATTCTGTTTGGTGACTTGCATTTTGCTTATCAATGAGTCATAAGAATTTTTCTAGGACATTAAATAATCCTAAAATTATTTGTTTTGAAAATGTATTGTCTTTTTGCATTTTTTCTGTCAATTATCTGTACATGTCCTTTGTTCATTGTTTTATTAATATAAGGTTGCATGCCATATTGATTTGTGAGAGCTCTTTTTTATTATGATACTATTGTTTAATATGAAAGTTATTATGTTTTCTAATGGCTTAATATATAATCAGTTTTTTAAATGCTCCTTATGTTACTAAAAGCTCATCATTTGTCCCTCAGGCAACATCAAAAGAAGGAGGAGAAGGAAAGAGAAGTTTATCAATCTGCTGGCAAATGAGGAGGTTGGCAGACTCCTGTCTTAAAGTACCAATGTCCTCCCTGAAATTATTTTAAATGCTCAATTCATGTGGTAAATTACTATGACAAAAGTGGGTGAGTGTATTTAAAATTTTTACTTCAGGTCAAAACAGTGAAGAAATTAATGAGAGAAAATCTAGCTGTCTGTGTGTGAAGTCAAGTATCTAGGTATTTCAAACATGAAATGAAGAGAAGCCAAATGAAGTTTTTACTTTTTGTTCAGATGTTTGGCAGGATGGTGATATTCTGCTCTATTTGAGATCGTGTTTATTTGGTTACTAGCACAACCTCTTTCATCAACTTACTTATAGTGGGAAGGAAAGGAGGTAAAGAACTTGGGAAAAGTGCAAAGTCAATCCTAGTAAGCACTTCCTAACAAGTCATATGCAGAAAACAAGTTCCAAAGAGTGCTTTGCTGGTGTTATTCCTGGGGTGCAGTTTGAATCTGCAATCACTGTGAGATTCAAGTGTAAGGAAAGCCTTATTACTCTGTTTCCATAAATAGAATTAAATCTGATTCTGAAGCCCTGTTAAAATATTCTTTTTTATTTATTTTTATTTCAGGATATTATGAGAGTACAAAGATTTTGGTTATATATTCAACAAGGCATAGACTGGGACAAAATATTTGCAAAGCACATATCTGATAAAGACTTAGATCCAAAATATATAAAAAGTCTCTCCACACTCAATAATAGGAATATAAAGCAAAACTCATTTTAAACTGGCCAAAAAATTACTATATGAACAGACCCTCCAAAAAAGAGCTATAAATGGCAAATACATATAAAAAAATACTCAATATCATGAAGGAAATACAAATTAAAACCACAATAAGACACCACTATATGCCATTAGAACGGCTGATTTTTCTTAATGAGAATATTTATAGCTGGTGAACACCTGGGGCAACTGGAACTCTCCTAGATGGTACTTAGAACTGGTAGGCACACAAAATGGTGCAGCTACTTTAGAAAATAGCTTGGTGGTTTTTTATAAAAGTAAACCTCTACCTGCCATATGACCTAGGTATTTACTCTAGAGAAATGAAAACATACATCCACACACAGACCTATATGCTAATGTTCACAGAAGCTTGATTTGGAATTGCCACAAATCCAATCTAAATGTCCTTTAACTGGTGAATGAACAAACAAACTTTGGTATAGTGAGGCAATAAAATGTTACTTTAGAAAAAATAAACAGAAAAGAACTAATGATACTGAAACAACATGAATGATTCTCAAAGCCTTAAAGGAAAGGCTTCATGCTGTCTGATGCCATTTATACAGCATTCTCCAAAAGGAAAAACTATAGGGACAGAAAACAGATCAGTGGTAACCAGGGGCTGGGAAGGGAAGAAGGGAAATGACCACAAAGAGACAAAAGGAAACTTTTTAGGGTGATACAGTGATTGTTATAAAACTGTATACATTTGTCAAAATGCACAAAAATGAACACTAAAAAAGAGATAATTTTACTGTATGTAAATGATTCCTCAATAAACCTGGTATCTCAAGTTTACGGGAGGAAGCATGGCTATCTGAACTCCGTTTTCTGAAGAGAGAAGAAAGGATAATGAAAAACTCAGTCAATTCTGCCACGGACTCCCTGGGAACATGCCCAGCCGTCTCCCTTCAAAGGTGCAAAAGTCTGTACAGATTCAGACAGAGCCCTGGTTTGACTATGTTGCGTATGGAGAAAAGCATTTAATATCATTATCCACCCCAAATGCTAAGTGACAATGTGATCTTTCCCCATTGGGCAGAGAGATTTCAAGTATAAATGTGATCTTAATTAGATGCTTCTCTTTCCAACCTGGTTATGAAGACAGTTTCATCGAGGTCAGAAGGAGATGGAAGAATTTGATTAAAGTCAGTCACTGGGAAAATAGCATTAGAGTAGATGTAGAGCCTAAAAAGGATATGAAGGGTACACTTTTATAACCTTGTCCATTGCATTGACAATTATGCTCTCAATTTCTATTTTGGCATTTCTATTTTGACTTTTCAGTATATTCATGATATATTACAAAAACAGTCCGTTTGAATGACATTCAATTTTAAAATATGAGCTTAAAAAAACACAAACCTATTCAGGCACCCTGCTAAGTTGCTTTGTCTCCAGTAATCCTGAATTACTAGCAGCTCTTGACTATTGGTTTCATTACTCTGACAGCTGCAATAACATGTTCATGGCTTGCGTCTGTCTTGACTGTTTGGGGTTAGGAAAAGAATGGGCAGGTTATGCATGGTATTTTCTAAATTAACTAGAGCTCTGCATTTGTCTACAGGCCTATAAGGTTGAGTCCATAGGGTTGGTACCTGAGGAGGTGGCAGGCACGAGCCGAAGGTTCCACTTGGGTAGGTGCTATTGTCATGAGGAGCCAGGTGTCAACCCTCGTAATGTAAAGGAATAAAATTATTTAATCTTTTAGGACAGATTAAATGAATTCATTCTACCCTGAAACAGATAAATTAGTACATAGGGTACAAAAAGTAATCCCTTCGATAAGCATGCTCTATCTGCCTCATGGCTGTGAAATCAGAGAGCAAGTTTGACACTGATTATTAACATCTTAAAGTTGTTAAAAAAAAAAACAGGAAGTTGTTGGTGGTGATGAAAATCACAATGTCACGGGTATTTCAGAAGGCTTCCTCAGAAAGCAGCAGTCTTCCAAGAAACAGCCAAGGGAGGGGTTGTGCCTGCCAGATGAGGAACCGTAGCAGACCAAGGGGCTTATGTCCTATTCCTTAGAACTTGAACCTCCTGGACCGTCAGGGTAACCAGAACATCTTTCCTTTACTCCACTTAGAAAAGAAAAGATAAGTCCCAATAAAGCAAGTTACCCTGAGCTCCTGGGGTGGGTGAATTGAAGCCAGGAGACTGACTCCCTAAAATAGCACTGAAATGACAGAAAAGAAATTTGTTTTTAAAAAATGGCAAGGGCAGAAAGAAGAAGGAAGGAAGCAATAGTGGAGAAGAGACAGCAATACATTTTTGGAATCTGGAAGCTGGATGGAGTGTGCAACGTGGCCCAGCAGAGCCCTGGGACCTTGGACAGAAGCGCAGGCACCCAGTTTGGGGGTGGGGGTGGGAGCACAGCAGTTCTCCTCCCCTCTGACCCTTCCTGAGAGCTCAGGGACTAAAGACACCCTGCATGGGTGGGTAAAAGGGTCTGCACCCAGGAGGGTGCATTTGAGCCTGAAATGGAGGGGACGAGAACGCCCACCCAACACCACCCAGCAACTGCTGCCCTCCAGTGCCTACAGGCCCTGAGTGATCATTCTAGAAAAACTAAAACAAAGGGGCCCTGGGGCTCAGGGAAATGGATAAGCAGTATAAGACAGCGCATGGAAAACATGTGCAGACAGGAAAGGGAGCAGACACACCTGGGATTCCCTCCTCCAAAAGGCTTTGTGGTATTTAACTTTCTTTTTTTTTTATTTGGTTAACATTTATGAAAAGCGTCATCATGTGTCAGCAGTGGGGCTGCCTGGAGAACAAGGCTGTTTAGGTTATGAAATACTTGACAGAGACAACAACACAGACACAATGTATGTCAGAGTTATGAAGCATGGTTGTAAAACAAATACCCCCGACTGGACCACCCAACTTCAGAAAAAGACCATGACCAATATAGGTGGAACCTCCATGGGTCCCCCTGACTGCAGCCCTCACCCTGATCCAGAGAGAACCACTGTTCCCTGTTTGTGCTTATCCTTCTCTTCCTTTTTTTTTAAAGAATTTTTTCAGATCTGTGTTTATTCCTAAACAATATACCGTTTGGCTTTGCTTGTTTTTACCTTGATAAAAGTGGTACCATCTTACCTTGCTGACTCTGAAGTTCTGGGACTCATTGCTGCTCATCATTACATGTTAGTGGCAGCTGTGGATCATTTATTTCCACAGTTGTATAATATCCCACTGAGTGAATATACTCAATTTTTATTTATCCACTTTCCTATGGATAGACATTTAGGTTATTCTCATTTTGGCTACTACAAAGGCTGCTAAAAACATCCTCCTGTACATGCTTTCTTAGTAGCCAAAGGCAGGAGTTTCTCTAGGGCTACAGTCCCCAACCCCCAGGCCATGGACTGGTACCTGTCCATGGCCTGTTAGGAACTGGGCTGCACAGCAGGAGGTGAGTGGCCAGTGAGCAAGCAGAGCATCATCTGTATTTACAGCTGCTCCCCATCACTCGCATCACCGCCTGAGCTCCTCCTCCCCCCGCCCCCACCCCCACCCCATCCGTGGAAAAATCGTCTTCCATGAAACTGGTCCCTGGTACCAAAAAGGTTGAGGATTGCGCTAGGGTATTCAGAGAACCAATGGGTCATAGGATTTACTTATGTTCAAATTTATAAAATAATGTTTTCCAAAGTACTTATATCAATTCACACTCTGCCAATGGCATATGTG
>CM052438.1:12522872-12549113 GCA_028533085.1 Varecia variegata
TAACAAAGTCTCAACATCATAAAGACATCAATTCTACCCAAAGCAGTCCATAGATTGAGTTCACTCCAGTCAAAATCCCACCTGGTTTTTTGATGTATGTTACCTTATAATTCACCTTCCTATTTGAGTCAGTGATTATTTTGTGCAAAAATGAGCATGGAATGGAATAAGCAGCCTCCCGCCCACCTGCAGTGGTGGAGCAAGTGGGCTGGGGAGTCACATGGATGCAGGTCCTGTGGTCACCAGCTCTGCACTTGAGCAAAGTACTTCACAAAGCATCCATTTCCTTATTTGTGTTGGAGGTAAGAATGCCTAATTATCGCTTTACTAAGCAAGATAACATATATAAACACCTCCAGAGTCAGTAGCACATAGTAGGCACTCAGTTAATGCAGACTGCCTTCTTCCCTATACTTCCTTGGCCCTCACTGGTCTCCCCAGAATCATAGGGTGATTTCCTGAGCCCAAAGGTCCAGCCCCTGTTAGAAAGGGAGGTTCCCAGGGGCCCCGCCCTCGGCTGGCTGCCCTGCAGGTCTCTTGGGGAGTGGGCTGCACACACCTGCAGGGCCTGGGTGCCTGGACATGGAGGCGGTGAATGGGTGGGCAGGGCCAACAGGCCCACGCCATCCCACCCCAATCCACAGCCACGGAGAGTGATTAGTAATAATATTAACGATCATGATGGAGATGGGCAATAATAAATAAACAATAAAAAGGCTCTTTGTTGTAAAAGCACTTGGCAAAGTCAAAATAGCCTCTGGCTAAGAATAGCGATTGCTATATTTACACATTTGACAGCCCAAGGCACAGAGGCTCAGAAGGGCCAAGTGGGTTTCTTGTGCAGGGTCACGTGGGTGCCAAGCGGTAGAGGCAGGATGAAAGGCAAGCAGTCTGCCTCCATCAAGGCTCCACTCCCCACTGCTGCCCCCCTTGCTGGGCCACTCCTGTCTTTACACCACCTCATTGCTGGTAGCTGTCCTTTGCTCCATGCTGTGGACAGTCCTGCCCATGGGACGCTGCCAACTGGTCTCTCCACCATGACCAAATCTCCACGCTGCCTCTGCCCTGTGGGGTCGTGCGGACATAAAGTCTGTACTTCCTATTCAGACCTGAGCTCTTCCCTTCAGTATAGACACACTCTACAGCCTGGCCTCAAATCCCCCTTCAGAACACCTGGTAGGAACTGACCCTCTTTCCCCTGCCGCCCACCAGCCCAGTCTTCCGATCCATGGACTTTGAGACCCATCCAGGGCTCACACAGCCCATTCTCAGCTGAGCCTATACAGGCCAGACCTTTGCCAGGTGTGAGCATGATCAGCATGTGGCCTTCCTATCGGTATGATATTGTGGTTCAGCACAGGGCATGTGTCCCACAGACTAGAGAAAATAGCACTAACGATTAACCAAGATAGGTGTATATAAAGTATTCAGCACAACATTTTACAATAACCTTCAACGTCAGCCTTCAATGTGAACACCATTGGGGCTTCTAGACATTGGCACCTATCTCACTCCATGCATTAACTCACAATTACCTACTAAGCAATTATTTACTGTCATTCGAAGGCAGAGTGTACTAGTGTACCTCAACTGTGGGCCTCATCTCTGTCATTCACTGTCACCTTCAGTCATTCATTCTCTTCCTGGCCTTTCTATCTGCAAAACGGGTGATCAGTGGTCGCCAAGGGCCCCTCCCGGTCAAACACGTCTTTCTATAAGCTTTCCAATTATTCATCTAGTTCAATTAACAAATATTGATTAAATGATGCTCCAGGGCCTGCCAAAAGTAGAAATTCTCTTCATCTCTGTGCTAGAATGTGATTGAAATCTACTTTTGCATCATATGGAATGGAAAATGCAGAGCATTGAGCCACAGAGCACAGCCCGAAGGCCTTGACTGTCTCTTTTTTCCCTTTGAACATTATGCCAGGGAGTACCCAGCCCTTTCCCAGGCCCAGAGGCAGAACTACCAAGAAGCTGATGAAAGGTAAACTTCAGTTCCCTCATTTGCATGACAAACCCCCTTTCCATGGTCTGGGGAGGGGTTCTAGCAGTGTATGCCCACGGTCATATGCTTTTGTCCAATTTTCAAAAGTAAGATATTTTAACTGCAATCAGTTAAGGCTGGGTCTCTTCCCACTGAGGGCCCCTTCGTCACGTTTTCCATCATGTCAGGTGGCAGAAGAGTGGCCCTGAGACTTTTGGGGTCCAGCTAAGGGCCAGTTGAGTTGGCGATACATTTAGTTTGACTTTAGTAGAATATGTGCATGTAGTTCACAGTGACTTCCTTGTAGAGTTCAGTTATTAAATGGCTGTCCTGGTGTAGGAATGGTTTCTAGGAACACTTCTACCACCCACCATGTGGACTTACCTAGCACTGTGACTTCAAGATGCAGGGCCAGAGATCGTGCCCTGATATGGTCATGTGCTAGTGTCCCCAACACCAGAAGCATGTGATTAGTAGAGCAGAAAAAAATAAGTACAGAAACTAGTCTGTGGAATATTTTTCCAAATCTCACAACTCGTCTATGACATCTAAAAGAAACTTGATAGAGATATTCCAAAATTTGGCAACAATCTTAAGCCTTTGCCTGACATTGCCAGTGATTTTTATCTGTGTCCTAAGAGTAGTAGGTTGGGAAGCTAAAAGAAACTTCTCAAATTATAAATAACATTGAAAAATGTTTAATTAACTGTGACAGAGTAAAGACTGAATTATCTTGCTATTTTCTCTATAAAAAGCAATATCAAAAAATTGCCATCAAACAAGATGCAGACAAAAGATCAAATATATATAATAGAGTATGCCAGGCAGATAATTAATAAAATCTGTTATGTTATTTTGTCATATTTGTGGTTTTTGTCAAATTTAATATTGTGTAGCTTGTGCTTTGTTTTCTATTCTACATACTCTCTTTCATATCTAATTTTATTAATTCGTAATTTATAGGCTATTCTTACAAAGGAAGCTTTGATTGCACAAGATCAAGACCCCACACAACCAGGATCTGCCCCCTGCCTGTACCTGAACATGAAAATCTTCAGTTTTCTGAATGGCCTTTGGCCCCAGCGTGGACATCACTCAGAGGGCAGTGGAGGGGACAGCAGAGGGGCAGCCACCATGCAGTCAACAGTCACTCCTAGGAGATACAAGCAAGCCAAACACGGGGTGAGTTTGGGCCTGATCTGACCACTTCTATTGTCTCCGTGAGGCCAGACACAACAGGCCCAGGAGATACCCAGACAATGCTCTCTTACCTCATTTGGGGCAAGTAATAGACAAGATACAGCACACACACACACACACACACACACACACACACTGAGCAAGCAGGGCCCATCCAAAAGGCCTCAGCGGGGAACTCTGCAGACAATCCTCCCTCCTCCTCTTCTGCTGCCTCCCAGCCCACCTCTGGCAAAGGTTCCGGAGGTTCTGGGAATCCTACCGGCTTCCTTTAAGAAAAGAATTTGTCGAATGAAACAGGGAGAAGATTTGCCCCCTGGAATTGGGAGGATAACACTTGGTAGGAGAGATGAGAATGGTGTTTCTGGAACGCTCTGAACGATGCTTGTGGAATCCACACAAAAGATGGAAATGAAGTCTGGGCCCTGCACTTAGTTTTCTTTGACCAGAACGGTTTTTATCTTTTCATTTGCACAAGCTCCAGTTCTGCCGAGAAGTCACCACTCTGTATTCCTGATCCTGGGCCACCATGAGTACTAACATTACCAGCCGGGATGCAGAAAGTATTTGAAATTGCATATGGGCCACTTGAGTCCTCAAGGACTTGTTATGCTGCAGCCAGAGAGGACACAAACACATCACTGCCTCCCTGCCCTCACCCTCAGACTTTCAGACCATTTGCTCGTTTCCAGGACCCTCTGCCCTAAAGGTGGCCCAGCCGGGCTGCCCTGCAGGCCCTCTGGAAGTTGAACTTGAGGCTCCGGTGGCAGGCTGCACAAGGAGCTCATTGCTGGCACGCCTCCAGACAGCATCCATCAACCCCTGCTCTGATTCACGTCAAGGTGACACACACCCATTAGAGCTGGTGAGGTACTTAAGAGGCGGGACCTTTGGCTCATTAAGCAGCTCCCCGCAGGACCACATACCTGACAGAAGAGCTAAACAACTCAGAGGATAAAGACTGCCCATCATCTCTAGCTTGCTGGGAAAACAACCATTCCTGTGCATCACTATTCAGAGGTGCTGCTTTCTGCCCTTCCCCCGCACCCCTGCATCCATCAGTCTTCCTTACAGAAATGATTATAGATAAATGGACAGTGAAAATCACAACTTCCCCGGGCATCTCTAATTCCCTGTTGCAGTTTTCACCTGAAGCGTGCAGGGTGCTTTGTCTTCAGAGGGGCTGTGTCTGCAGGCTGCTCGTGCACTTCCCAGTGGGAAACAGGAACGGAGCCTGCCTGTGTCCTGCTAACTTTTCCTGCTAACTCCTTCCAACATGCAAGTCTTTAGCCTCACCTCAGAGGGAATGTTAGACACTATTTAAAAAAAAAGAAAAGAAAAGAACTCAACATCAAAACCACCAGCCTGTCTTTTCGCTGCTAGGCAAGGCCCACCTCTGGCTCCAAGAATGAAGATTAATGCTAGATTTCAGTTCTTGGTACCTTGCATCTTTCCTGATTCCTAGAAAAATTAGTGAAAAAAAAAAAGCTGAGATAGACAAGAAGTTTCTTTGGGCTTCTGCTGAAAAGATATTTGTTTAATACACATAAGTTTTTTACAAACCTTTCTTTTGTTAC
Source organism: Varecia variegata (assembly GCA_028533085.1). Taxonomy (NCBI): domain Eukaryota; kingdom Metazoa; phylum Chordata; class Mammalia; order Primates; family Lemuridae; genus Varecia; species Varecia variegata. Next base: position 12,527,634 of record CM052438.1, read on the forward strand.
ATGCACTGAACACCTACCATGTGTCAGGCCATATGCTGACCACTCTGCACACATTATCTTCTTCAATCCTTGCAATAACCCTTGAATTAAGTAGTGAGCTAGTAAGAAAGAGGCAGGAGGGGCCAGGGACCCATTTTTCTCAGATTTCACTTCTGTGCTGTTCTTGGTGCAAAATTTTAAGAATTGCAGGGACCTGCCCATGAGAGCCTTTCCAGGGTTTCCAAGCCCCAGAAGGACACCTCCGATGGGCCATATAGGAACACAGCCAGCAGCTGGCTGTGGGAGGGGAAATGGGGGGACTACTTAGCAGTCTCCCCACCTCTTGGCAGGAATGATAAAAAGGAAAATTAAAGCTATAAAGGCTTAGATAGTCCCAGGCTAAGAAAAGATGAGAAAACAGAGTATATTAATATTAATGGGAAGATAATGCCTGAATCTGGGAGGTGTAGCTCATGCTCCTGGCAAAACCTAGACAAGTTCACATTGTATCTTTTGGGGAAATGATCTTTCAATGTTGGAAACTACAACCAATACACAGGAATACAAAATTACAGAGGATACTGTAAGAAGCACCCATGAACTTCCCCTCCACAAATGAACAAGTCTTATTTCCACTTCTAAAAATAACAGGTTTACTACTTCTAAGAAACTAAGAAAGGGGCCTTCTAACAAATGTTTTCGGTGGTGCCACCTGGTGGATTCATCCCAAAAGTGCAATCTGCTCTTGCTCTCAAACGGACTTGAGAGGACGAATTCTAGCACATAATGAGACATCCCGCCCACTTATTTTTCCCATGGCTTTCCTTTATTTTCTCTCTGGGTGTCCGCAGCCTCCTTTCCTTTCCACTACAACTGACTGATCCTTGAAGTTCCCCATTTCGTCTCATAGCCTCTCTACCACATTAGAGCAATTTTATAGCAAGATTTACAACAATGTCAGGAATAAAGAAAACCGTTATAAAATAGTCATGGACAACATTATAAACTGGCAATAAAATTGGCCATCATGCACAGCTGGTATTTATGGAGGCCACCTGTCCCATTTTTAGCTACCCCATTTGCTGTGCTTTGAAAGACCTTTTACTGGCCTCCTTCTCCTCTACAGGTCTTCAGAACTGATGATAAGTTCCAGAATGTGCTGAGCCCTCACACTGGGCTAGCCTTGCTCATCCATGTCGCTATCACCATGCCCAGAGGCCAACCCTTGCTTCTGAGTCTTTGAATTTTGCCCAAACCCGAATATCAGATGGAAGAAAAGTTTCACCCAAACCCCCATGCAGCCGCAAGATGCACTTAAATCTGAATACACATACCCATCTAAAAAATTGTAAAAATAGTCAAGGAGTTATGTACTGTTCACCCAAAGTGGGAAAAATACTAGAGTCATAATTTGTAGGAGAGGTTCCCATTTAATGATCACCTTCTAAGTATAAGCTGAAAATTTTACATATTTTATCTCTAATCCTTGCAACAACTTTCAAGATTGGTTGAATCAATCATTCATTATCTCTGTGACTTCAGGAAATAATTCTACCAACCTCAGTTTAGAAGGTGGCCCATCAACTATGCAGGATTGTAAAGAAAATTCAGAGTAATCATAACAATAGGCAAGAGTCAACAAATGCTTATTCTGTGTTAAGCATCCCTATGAGAACTCCCCACATATTAACTCATTTTCCAGAGTCACAACTAAGCTACAAGGTGAATATTATTAATATGCCCAGTTCATTAAAAAAAGCCGATACCTAGACAAGTTAAGTAACTTGCCAAAGGCCACAACTAGTAAGTGGCGAGGCCAAGATGTGAACACTAAAAGTCATATTACAGAGCACTGTGTTCTTTCAACAGACAGATGTGACTATTATTTGGATGATTGATTTAAGAAAACATCACAGAGTGAAGTCAGCATAAATGGTGGAGTAAAGGCTGCCAAAAATTGTTCTTCTCCATAGAAGCAATGAGAACGTTGACAAAAATGGTCAGAATCAACTTTCTCCAGAGCTCTAGAAATTAACCAAAAGCTTGCAGCAACTCAGGAAGCATTTATTTAAGAAAAACAGCCAAATCTCAGTAATAACCATAAGTTTTGTGGTATTTTACCTTGCCCCTGTCCCTCACTCTCCTGCCCTGCTATAGTCTCGAAAAATAACAACCCACATTCCTAGGGCAGCCTTGGAGCCACCAGAGGGAGCAGGATGGAGCTTTTGTAAAGCCTCCTTCCCAAAAATTTGTCCTTATCTGAACTGTCCGTTCAGACATGTCTGGGAGTTCCCTGGAAAACTCCACTTGCAAGGCTGTCTGTACGTGACCTGACTTGGAGATTTATTGGTTCCAGGCATTTGAGGAAATCTCTGTGTGATCATTAGCTAACAACTAAGCTAACCAAGTAGAGACTTCAACGGCCACAAATGACAAAGAATACAGACTTTATAGTATTAGTTCAGAAAAGTTACTAAATATACAAAAACAGCTACAAATAACAGCAACAATATATTCTGGTGAGGGCAGAGTATCTGATTTCAAAGGATGCCACATTATATTATTTTAAACAGCCAGTTATCAACAGAAGTTACAATGCATGTAAAGAAACAAGAAAGTGTGGCTTTAAATAGGAAATTGACTAAGCAATAGAAAGTGTTCCTTGAGAAAGCACAGACTGTGGACTTAATAGAAAAAAAACTTTTTATCAGCCATTGTAAGTGTGCTCCAAGAGCTAAAGGAAACCGTGTCTAAGGAACTAAAGGAAAGTATGAAAACCATGTTTGACCAAACAGAGATATTCACAAAGGTATGGAAATTATATATTTTTTGAAAAACCAATAGAAATTCCGGAGTTGAAAAGTACAATAATCAAAATGAAAAAAATCACTATAGGGGCTGAGCAGCAAATTTGAAGAAGCAGAAGAGAGTGCCAGCAAACTGGTCAATGGATATTATCCAGCTTGAAGAACAGAAAGAAAGTAAAATGAAGAAAATGAACACAGCCTCAGAAGCCTTTGGAACACCATCAACAAAACAACAGGCGTAAGAAGAATCTCAGAAAGAGGGGAGAGAAAGAAAGGGACAGAAAGAATATTCAAAGAAATAATGACCCAAAACTTCCCAAATTTGATGGAAGGCATTAATCTACACGTCCAAGAAGCTCAACAAAGTCCAAGTAGAATAAACTCAAAGAGAGGCACGGCCAGACATATCATAATCAAACTGTTGAAAGACAAAGACAGAGAGAGAATCTTGAAAGCATAAGAGACAGGCAAGTTACATTCAAGGATCCCCGGTAAGACTAAGAGCTTATTTCTGATCAGAAACCATAGATGTCAGAAGATATTGGATGACGTATTCAAAGTGCTGACAGAAAAGAAGAAAAACACTGTCAACGAATTATTTGTATCCAGCAATATTATCCTTCAAAAATGAAGAAGAAATTACAACATTTTCAGAGAGATTAAAACTAAAAGAATCTCTATCGCTAGACCTGCCTTACAAAGATTTATTTTTTATTTTTAAAGACAGAGTCTCACTCTTTTGCTCAGGCTGGAGTGCAGTGTCATCATCAGAGTTCACTGCAACTTTGAACTCCAGGGCTCAAGCAATTCATCCATCTCAGCCTCCCAAGTAGCTAGGACTACAGGTGTTTGTCACTTCACCCAGCTAATTTTTAAATTTTTTGTAGAGATAGTTCTCACTATGTTGCCCAGGCTTCTCTCAAACTCCTAGTCTCAAGTGATCCTCTTGGTTCGGCCTCCCAGAGTACTCGATTACAAGTATAAGCCACCACACCTGGCCTAAGAAATCCTTTAGACTGAAATGAAAGGACAATAGCTCATATTCAGATGAAAAAATAAACATACTATAAAGGTAACAACAAAGGTTAATATAAAATAGAGTGTAAGATAGCATATAAACAGAGTTTAAGAGTCTTGTTTATAATTCTTTGTTTATCCTATCTGATTTAAAAGGAAACTGCATCAAGAAATAATTATAAATCTGTGTTGATGGGCATACAATGTATAAAGATGTAGAGGTGATGGATATGCTAATTACCATGATTTGATCATTATACATTGTATATATGTATCAAGATATCACTGTATATCCCATAAACATGTATAATTAATACATTTCAACCAAAATAAAAGGGAAAAAAGATGCAATTTCCATGGTAATAGCAGCACAAAGGAGGGGGGATGGAGTGAAGCTATAAATATTTATTTACAAAGTGTTTGTATACTCTTATAATTAAGTTGATATTGATACAAAGTAGATTGGAGCAAGTCAACACATTAATTATAATCCACAAGGCAATCACTAAGAAAATAACTCAAAAATATATAATAAAAGAAACACTAAAGAATTAAAATAAAATGCTAGAAAATATTTATTTAACTAAAAAGAAGATAGTAATGGAAACAAAAAAGGCATAGGATATATGGAATATAAATATTAATAGTAAAACCACAGATGTAAATCCTACATATAAGACATGAATATAAAATAAATTCACCAATTAAAAGCAGAGCTTGGCAGAATGGATTTTTAAAAGTACATGACCCTGTTCAATAACCTAAACAACTACTTTAAAAAACAAGAAATCAAAGAGCATACAAAACCCAAAGCAAGAAGAAGGAAAGAAATAACAAATAGTAGGGCAGGAATAAATAGAGAATGGAAAAACAACAGAAAAAAATCAACAAAATGAAAATTTGGTTCATTGAAAAATTGGTAAAACTTTAGTTAGGCTGACCAAGAAGAAAAAAGAGAGAAGATTCAAATTATAAAATCAGGAAAGAGAAGATGCTATTACCAACCTTCCAGAAATAAAAAGAATTATAGGAAATACTATGAAAAATTGTACGCCAACAAATTAGACAACCTAGATGAAGGTAACAAATTCCTAGGAAGATGAACTACAAAAACTCACTGAAAAAGAAATAGAAAATTCGAATAGGCTTATGACAAGTAACGAGATTGAATTACTGATCAAAAAACTTCTCACAAAGAAAAGCACAGAACCAGACACGTTTAATAGCGAATTCTACCAAATATTTTTAAAAGAATTAACACTAATCCTTCACAGACTCTTCCAAAAAAGAAAGGAACATTTCCCAACTTATTCTATGATGTCAGTATTACACTGATGCCAAAACCAAACAAAGACATCACAGGAATATTACAGACCAGTATCTCTTATAAATATGCATGCAAAAATCCTCAACAAAATACTAACAAACCAAATCCAATGACACATTAAAAGGATTATATGCTATGAACAAGTGGGATATAGTTCATATATGCAAGGGTAGTTCAGTATATGAAAGTCAACATTATGCACGTCATTAATAGAACAAAGAACAAATGACATGATCATCTCAATAGATGCAGGGGGTGGAAACTGACAAAATATAACAACCTTTCACAGTAAAAATATTCAACAAACTAGGAATAGAAGTGAACTTCCTCAACTTGATATATGAAAAACCAATATTAATATTACATAATGATGAAAGACTGAAAGATTTTCCCCTAAGATGAAGAACAAGACAGGGATGTCTGCTCTTACCACTTTTATGCAGCATTCTACTGGAGACTCTAGCCAGGTCTATTTATGAAAGAAAAAGAAATGAAAGGAATCCAGATTGAAAAGGAAGACTTACAACTATATTTATTAACAGATGGCATTATCTTGAATATAGAAAATCCTAAGAAATCCACAAAAATCTATGAGCGCTAATAAACATATTCAGTGTGTTTGTAAGATACAAGATCAAACTATAAAAATTAATTGTATTTCTATACACTAACCAAGAGCAATCCTAAATGCAATTAAGAAAACAACACTGCAATAACATAAAAAGGAATAAAATACTTATGAATTAAACAAAAGAAGTAAAAAACTTGTATCCTGAAAACTACAAAGCATTGTTGAAATAAATTAAAGACCTACGTTTCCTCCAAGTCCAGTTCAAGTGTAACTAACCTCTTTTGTAAAGTCATCCATGGTAAGTCGTCTCCTCTTGGCTGCGTGTTCTTCCTGAGCTCTTGTCACACAGGTAGCTTTACCTGGCATCATGTTGGGCACGATTTATTTTTTTAAAAAATGCACTGAAACCCCCTATGTAAAGAGTACCCTGGCAGACTGAGTTGGTAATGTATCTACTGGCCGAAGATCTGCCCTCTATTATTTTATTCTCTAGTAGGGGAGGTAACATAATTATCCATGAAAGTCATTTAAACAAATTCCCCCAGAAGTTCACATGCGGGACAGAAGTTTCCTCCTGGAGGGACCATGGGAGTGCTGGCTGGAGACAGGAACACGGGTCAGGCCGTGGAGGAACCTGTTTCAGCCTCCTCTCGTGCATCCTTCACAACAGACGCTAAAGTGATCCTTCTGGAGTGTGATTGGACCACTCTGCTGCTGGGATCCCTTCATGGTTCTCCACGGCCCCGGATGCATTTCCCACAAAGTGTCCCAACACAGCCGTTCCCCAGACAATGAGCGCTCGGCCGCCCTGCGTGAAGCAGCCCCCAGAGACGCCAAGTCCCCATCGCCACTCACAGCGCTGTGCTCTCCGGGAAAAGAGCCTGCCTGACTTCATCGACCCCTGCTTTTTCCCAAGTGCATTTTACCGCAGGAGCCTTTTATTCCCGCTAAGATCACCTGTACACCCCTAGGTGCTGGTGCGGACTAACTGGGAACGGCTGACCCGCGGGGTAATGCCAGCTCCCCTTCATGGCATCAGCCACCACTAGAAGCTGGTCCCGGGCAGTCACACAGCACCATCCCCCGCCACACGGAGTGACTCCACGCTCCTTCAAGGCTGCACGCACCTGCCTGCCCAGCCCAGCGGCTGCCCTTGACTTTGTCGCCACCTCCCCCGTCTTCTCCCAGAGGAGCCCCCGCGCCCACTCCTGCGGAACCTCCTGCCAGGTCCCCCAGGTAGAGCTGACCTGCCTCCCCGGAACCGCCCGGGGACGCCCTTGGACTTCATTAGTTCTGTTCTGCTTATTCACTCGGCTTTGGTCAGAGGTTTCAGAATCAATTTCTCCTGTTAAAACGGGAGCTTTTGAGGGAAAAGATGATGACCTTCTCTCTTGTTTTATCCTAGTGCTGACAGAGTTGATGCTCAGCAAACGTTTGAGTGAATGAATGAAGGATAAATAGGGTCCTTTCAGAGGTAAGCAAATGCTCTATCTCAATTGCGTTCGATTGTCAGGTGTCCCAAAACGAAGCACGTCAGATCCTGTGGTTGAGGCCACGTCTGTATTCCTTGGGGATCCAGGAAGCAAGTAAGTAGGTGAAGCTGGAAAAGGGTGGCAGGCAGGAAGCCTGTGTATCCCAGTCTTTCCCCAAGGTGTGGGCCCTGGCTCTGGGGCAGGTGGGCTACGCACAGCAGGTGCCCTGATAGCCCCACCTCCCTGCTCTCACAGCAGGGCACGCATTTCTCCTGGATGAGGGGGATGGAGGGGCTGCTCCTGGCCTCTGCCTCATTCTTCTCCCCACCCACCGTCTCCCCTCTCACACTCTTCCTCCCCGTCTGCAGGGCGGCATACACTACATGCGGCCTCCCAAATCCAGATCCACCTGGCCACACAGGACCGTCTCCTCCCACGCACCACGTGCCAATGTCCTCGGCTATGAAGCTCCACCTCTCACCCACCCATCCTCCTGTTACCCACGTGTCCCTCTTCCTCCTCGCCCCACCCCCCCCATGGACTCAGTGTCTCTATGGCTCCCATAGACACGCCCCCAACCCATGCTCCCAACATGTGACACCACCTTCCTCTAAGGCCCCCGCCTACAGCCCACCTACCCCGCACACACAGAGGTGGAACCCAGGTAAGATTCTTCCCCTAAGGCCCTGCCAATCAGCACTGGCTCAGTTAAGCCAGTTACATGGTCCCCACATTTGAAATATTTGTGGATCTGTGTCTGAGTGAGTTTATTATTAGCTCAGGTCTCAACCCGACAGTGGACAGCCTTACCCAAGTGCTTTGGGACTCCTTACTGGATTTGACAGGGGGAACCAAGAGCTATCTTTAGCTACTAGAAAAGATCAAGCCATTATCCCCCTTGCCTAATTTAGAAGAATAAAGTCACAGCAGGTGAAAATCAAGAAAATGATGTCCAAATAGACTCCTCATAGGATCTGTCCCCAGCTCCTGGGGCTCTTTAAAATGTGCCATGAGATAAACAGAACTAGGTTCCTTCGGGCATCACCGACGCTTGCTCAGATGTGTCCAGTCTGTAAGAGTCCATGGAGGAGAGTTAGTAAGGGTGGGAGGCCATCGTGCAGGGGCTGCAGGAAGCCATGCTGCAGCAACAGCAGGCCAGGGGGGTCTTCGGCCTTTAGGAGGAGCCCCCTTGCCTTTGAACTGGAGCCTCTTCCTTCTCTTTAGCCAGCAACTCTGATGGAAACAGGCCATTCCATTGGCAGGGAACTGTCCACACCTGGCCGCCTCCTGTCCCTGATCTGAGCAAAGGTGAGTTTATCATTAGCTCAGGTTTCAACCCAACAGTGGACAGCCTTACCCAAATGCTTTGAGACCCCCTACTGGATTTGACAGGAAGACCAAGAGCTATTTTTAACTACTAGAAAAGATCAAGCCTCCTACAACAACAAATGCTGCATCAGGGCAACCTCAAGGCACCACCCAGGCCCCTGCCCCTCATGACAACCCCAAAGCCTGGGTGCCCTTTGGAAAATGCCTGAGGCTGCACAGCAGTATTTAGACCCAATTCACTTACAGGCACATCCCTGGAGGTAAACCATCACGTCTTTAAAACTCTTAGTGCAAGAGAAAGAAACTTAGAAATCATGTAATAGAATGAATCCCAAAGGGTGGCGCCTATATAACCATGGAAAGTGAGATAACTTCAGCAGTGATGTGACGTAAATTAAATTAACATTAAACAGAAAAGAAATTAAATGAAGTAGTGAGAAACATTTTGAATCTTGCTTATTAGGACAAGAAGAAAGTTCCATTTTGGTGGTACTGTTTCTGGAACACTCCTGCACCACACTCTAATCTTCCTCTTCAACAAATAGGCACAGAGTCTCAGGCTCTGAGCTTCTAGCAAGTAACTACATCTGACCAGAACTTAAGAATATTTTCTTGTTTTTATTTTACTTGGGTGTCCTTTTAACCTTCTCTTTATGGCAAATAGTAATAGTTATCTAATTATGGGTGTGGTATAAATAAACAGAAGCTTACAGGGAGAATTAACTGGAAGAAATCATATTGAGTAAATCACACGAGTGTGATGCAGACACTGGCATTGGGGAGGGGACATATACCATGGTCGTGGATATGGCTACATTGCAGATGGGTTATAGGAATGAATGAAGTTTGGGAAACGTTGGTGAAGTAAACCAAAGATGAGAAAATCAAATCAGAGTGGGACCAAGAACTTTACTCCATGGAGGAAGAATGGCCCCCTTAAGCCCAGACACACAGCACAAATTAGGTTTTACTTTCATTAACAGGATATAATCTAGAGGAGACACTGCTAGCTTCCCCTACAATGTCTGTCTTTCTCTTCCCCTCAGCTACTCAACTGCAATGTCTGGTTGGATGAAATGCTATTCAGACAAAACACCCCACTCTCCAGTCTCCTTCCACATTAGTTGTGGCAGATGACTAAGTTCTAGTCAACAAGATGAAAACAGAGATGTTCTGTGCAACTTCCAGGAAACCTCCTCACAAGAAAGACATAGGCCCTCTTTTTTGCCCTTCTGTCTTCTTGCTCCCTGGTACCAAAATGTGATGGCTGGAGCCATGGGAGCCATCTTGGGCCATGAGGATGAGACCACATGTAGAAAAGCTGGAAGCAGCCTGGGAAGCTGTTGACTTTGTGGACCTGCTGCACCTGTATGTGAGAGAAATATCTGGATTGTGTTTAAGCCCTTTTGATGTAGGCTTTTGGTCTCCTATGTGCCACCAAATCTAATTTAAACTGATATATATTAAATATATAACCTTTGCCTCATCCAGCAGAATTCTTTATCATGTACAAAGGCCTATAACATCCACTGCCTTGTTAGATCATCACAATGACCTTGAGAGATATGCATGCAAAATCCTTTTTTTTTAGCAGCAGATGAAAAGACTCTAAGACTCTAAGGCCCACAGCTGGCACTAGGCCAGAGGGGTTGGAGAGGACTAGGACTTCTAGTCTGGAGCCCACATTTGCTCTCTGCATCCAGCAGCCCCGAGTCAGCAAGATTCATCCTCGACATGACTGTTCCACAGCCCTTGAGACAATCTACTCAGGAAATCCCCCACCTCAAGTAGTATCTGCATTCTCCAAGCAGCATCCTTGGGTTTACTTAGCAGAGAAGTATATTCAATATCAAATGAAGCAACCCCCCCACCACACAGTTGCCCCCTCTTGACACACAGGCCTCCCCTGAGTCGTAGTGTAAAGCTATGCCTTCTGATTTCATTAAATGTTAGAATAAGAAAGTACCAAGAGCAGCCTCTGCACCATTTGTTTTTTACAAATCCACAGTGGCCACTTGCTTACCAGCCACCAAGGTCATGGATACTGCTATGCTTTGCTTCCTGGACCAGTGAACATAATCCCTGTAGCAACATTTCAGGATGCGTGGGGTGCCTCTGCTTGCTGGTGCTGGACCTGATCAGCCCAGTGATTGCACACTCTGGACAGAACAAGAGACCCGAAGCCCCTGTGTGGCTCCTCTGGCCAGCATACCAGGCGTGGAGGTGCATTGAACACTTTTGCTGTTGAGCTTAATGAAGCAATGGGAAGTTTGCAGATTGTCAAGTGAGACTAAATTCCAGGCAAAACTTTAAAACTAAAAGAGCTTCACTCAAAGCAGATTCATGCAAGACAAAGCAGCCTGAGCAGAAGTCAAACCAAACTGAGGCGGTCTGAGCTGCAGAATGGCAGGCCCATGAGCAGTGCTGTAGTGAAAGCACCATATGTCATCAAGGACCACAGTCTCAAAGCAAGGGAGCCTCCTGGACGTGACTTTAAGAGCTGGGATGAATTAGCAGCATATGCGGGGCCAGGTATTAATCCTCCTAATGGACTCCATATTGTTCCCTTCCTCATTAGGGTTCTTTACCCGGTTTGTGGCCTCTACATTTTAAGAGAGATGTCAAGATGTGGCGATGGTCCAGGGAAAAGCAATAAAAATGATTAAAGGGCAGGAAAATAGGTCTTAGAAAAGGTGAATGGAGAATTAGAGACTGGAGAAGACAAGGCCACGGGCAACTCTAACCACAGCCTTTGCCTGAGCAAGGTCAGAAGCACCCGAGCCCCAGAAAACTCACTCCACACCCCGGCTGCATCCAATGAAACCAAATGTCTAGGCATTTGGAAATAGTATCTTTTAAAGCTTTTTAAAATTGTTCCATCCAGCCTGTGTTGTGCTAACCCTGCCTGAGTTTAAATCAAGCACAGACATTTGGCTCCAGAAACATATCTCTGCCATGTGTTGGCCCCTGGTTTGGGGTTTTAGCAAATGAAATTAACAAAGGGACTTATTGAGTCTAAAATATTAAATAAAAAGAGCATGAAAGAGACATCAGAATTCCCAGATATCTTACAGAACTGGCCACAGAGGGGTCTCAAGAAAGGAGTGGAAGAAAGGTGAAGAGGTGGACTTTTTGAGGGCCACCTGTGGTTATGAGCTGTCTTAGGTGGGCTCAGCCACCATGGATGAGGAAGCCGTGGTGCCGTCCACAAGGGGTTCCAAGTGAGCTCAACCATGTGGAGTGAGAAGTGTTGGGAGGGAACCCGAGGCACCGTGCTAAAGGCATGAAGATGAGGAGCACCTAACTCCTGTGCAGGGATTCTCTCAGTTTGGTCCAGTGAGCTATTTGCCTTCTCGCCCTGAGTTCTTCGAAGTCGAGTCCCTTGCCCCTGGTTACACTGTACATAGGGAGTAAAATGCCAGCTTGAGGGCCATGTTCCATAGCAACACAGCCAGGAAGAATTTGAGAAAGCAATTCTGAAAATATCCCATTTTATCCATTTAATGCATCATCCCCTCTTAGCTACATAAAGAGAAACTAAGGTCATAGTAACCAACCAGAGAGCACTTACTAAAAACCAACCTTGGCCGGGCGCGGTGGCTCACGCCTGTAATCCTAGCACTCTGGGAGGCTGAGGTGGGTGGATCGCTCGAGGTCAGGAGTTCGAGACCAGCCTGAGCAAGAGCGAGACCCTGTCTCTACTAAAAATGGAAGGAGATTATCTGGCCAACTAAAAATATATATATATACAAAAATTAGCCGGGCATGGTGGTGCATGCCTGTAGTCCCAGCTACTTGGGAGGCTGAGGCAGTAGGATCGCTTAAGCCCAGGAGTTTGAGGTTGCTGTGAGCTAGGCTGATGCCACGGCACTCACTCTAGCCCGGGCAACAGAGCCAGACTCTGTCTCAAAAAAAATAATAAAAAAAAATATATAAAAAAATAAAAACCAACCTTGTGTGAAACCGTGGACATGCTCCTGAAGAAATCAGGACCTGTGACCCCAAGTGATTAGGATCCCCCAGAGGAGAATCAGACATGGATGGATAGTCATGGACACTCGTGGTTCTGAGGCATCACAGAGAGTCTGCATCGCCTACCTCCTCCCCTACACCCTGTTTTGCAGGGTCCATCTGGCGCCCAGAGAAGTGAAGTAACCCAGCCCATACCAGAGCTACTGAGGAAGGAGCCTGGGCTCCAGCTATGCCTTTGACTCCAAGTCCAGGGCACTCTGCAGCAGCCAGAACAGCAGGCTACAGATGGCAGGGACCCAGGAAGGGTGCCACTCATGAGATAGGAGAGGACTGTTTCCACTCAGAGAAGCCATAGTGGCTCTGGGGGAAGAAAAACCAGAGGTGAAGAAGAAAAATTATTACACTGAGCTGGGGAACACCACAGGTAAGGAGGCAAGACAATCTCAAATGTAAAAATCTTTCCCTCCTGCCCCGCACATGTTAGAGTTAGTCATCAGCACCATCAATAGGTGCCTTTCGAGTAACAGCCATGACAAAAGCTGCTATGAGGCTGATAAATCACTTACACAGGAATACACAGCTGCAATCTCATGGGCTTGCTGTCACTAAGACATGATAAGAACCCAATAATTCAATGTTCAAATCAAAAGATGTTAATAACACACTACTACAACACTGGGAATAATGCTATATTGACTTTGAAGTGGAGTCAGGAAATTTAAAGCAGCAGAAAAGGAGGAAAAACCTTCCCTGCAGAATAATTCTCATCCATTTCTAGAGCATCCCACAAGTCCCTTTGCAACAGGCCCCAGTGTCTGCCTGCCTAATGGCCACGCCCTTTTTCCTTGGTAACATAACCCTGGCTTTGTATCTGGGCCATGCACAAACTCCCTTGTAATTGGGGGTATCTATGTGACCCACTTCTTATCAATGAGACTTATGAAAAAATCCTCCAGTTTGGAGGGCAACTCCAGGTGCACTGCACAAGACTTGCCCACTAATGGACTTCCCTCACCACTGTCCATCAAGGTCACCCCTGTGTGGGGCCTAATACAGCAGCAGTCCATTTTCACCTGGCACCTACACTGCGAACCAACCCATCTGAGAAGCGAGTCAGCATTCTGCCTCATCTGATGTCTGTTCCCAGGGAAACCCCATGCAACCGTGAGTGTGAGCTCAAGGAGATTCAGGGCTATGACAGTGGTGGGTGACAGCGGTGGGAGCCTGGGCCAGCTGCACATGCAGCTTCCTTGTGCCGCCTGGGCTTGCGTGTGCACAGTCCCAGGTGCACCACTTCCAACTTATAACTCTGTGGGTCAGACCGAATCCAGTTCATTGTGGGGAGTGCTGGCCACATGGCCACTTGGATGCCCAGTGGTAGCTGCTCCATCCATCTGTAATAGGGCCAATAGCATGTCAGGAGCTCTTTTCAAATGGTCACTAATTCTCTAAGACAGATGCCAGGGCCTTGCTCCAGAACAGTAAGATTCTACATTGTCTCCTGGGTCTTCCATAAACTCTGTATGTATCTATTCCCACCACCGTTACCATAGGGGCTGTGCAGTGGCTTGAACCATGGCCTCAGCTGCTACAGCCCTTTCCTGCTCTAAGCTCCACTCGGAGCTGACAGCCTTCCAAGCCACTCAGTAAGTGGGCTAGAGTGGTATTTCCAAGTGTGGGACATGCTGCCTCCAGGACCCAAAGAGGCCTAGCAAGGATTGTGCCCCTTTCTTGGTGGCAGGAAGGACAAGATGCAATAATTTGTCTTTTACTTTGGAGGGGTTGTCACATTATGCCTATGCCCACTGGACTGCTAAAAACCTTACTAATTTGGCAAGCTCTTGAATTCGTATAGGTTTGCTCCTACCTGCTGGAGTTCGTGTGTCTTACCAGGCCTTCCGTGTGCCTTCTTTCTTATCCCGTCCAATTAGCACTATGCCGTTGGTATTGTGGGCCAACATGATGCTCTGTGGTTTGGGCGCATTCAGAATACACCGTGACAGAAGATGGGAAAGTTAACATAGCTCTGAGGCAAGACTGCTGTCCTGGGCTGCTTCTGGTCCTCCTTCCTCATAGGAATGGAAAAAAAATCCACTCACCAGATCAAAGGCCTCATACCATGCACTTGAGGCCATGTTAATCTGCTTTAGCAATGATACTGTATCTGGCACAGCAGGGGCAATAGGGGCTATTGTTTGAGTTTGTGGCAATCAACAGGATTATTAGGGTCAGAGAGGTGAATTACATGGATATATGGTAGGAAATGACCACCCTTGCATAGCCCTAAATTTCTACCATTCCCCCTGAAATGTGAGTGCTGTTTTTGACTTGCTGTGTTGGCAAGGGGTTGGGGTTTTAACAGTCCACTCATCTCCCATGTGATAGCCCTTACCCCACAGATCAAGGGACCAGTGTGGGGGTTCCTCCCACTATCAAGGATGTCCATTCCAGTGATATATTCAGGGACTGGGGCAATAACCACCTGGTTGTCCCAGGGGTCTAATGGACCCATTTTGAGGCAGATCTGCCACAGAGTGCATTTATCACCTGGCCCGCACTCGCACATAGGGTCACAATGACACTCCAAGTTCTCAGTATCAATGTCAATTAGACCCTGTGTCCAACAGCCATTGAAATATCTGGGTAGTTCCCTTTGTTTGGTATCTAGTTCCTGCGTTAGTGGCTGTGGAGCCCTTAGGGGAGCTCTGGGGGGCACATCACCCCCTGCACCTGCTGCACCATTACAAGGTCCTTTGTCCTAGAGACCCAGCCCATCCTGCAGTTGCTGAGGCTCCAGTCAGATAACTTGTTCACAAGTTCATAACTTGTTCATCTATGAACAGAAAATGGGAAAGGAAGGCATCCCGAGTTTTTACTGGGGAAGCTTCCCTCAGCCTTCTGGTAATCATACATTACTTCCCTCTATCGTAGAGACCAAGCAGGGCCCTTGCAGGGTTTTCCTCTCTCTTGCCTTAAGGGACACCATGTTCCATTAACCACCTCCTCAGCCCTCTGCGTGTTCAGCCATCCCTGACTCCACTCTGCCCTTGCCGGGCACTAGAAGAGTTGAGTGCATCTTGTTCTTACGGTTAAGCACCACCGCCTGGCTCAGCGCTACCAGGAAGCCCATTTCTGGAACAGTGTCTGTCATCAGCCTTGGCCTACAGAAGACAGCCACTATGGGGCTTGCCAAAAATGCTTCTGCCCTCTCTCCAGGGCACTCCTCAGTCCTTTGTCAGTGGAATGTGCTCCAGGTTGTTTTTTGGAACCTGTAGGGTCGTGGGCCCCTGGGGCACTTGTTATATACTAAGTATATCCACTCTAGGATTCCTGCTTCTCTGAGCCTTTTGATCCCTCCTGTCTTCACTATCGTGGCATTTCTAGCATTTCTACTTCACTTAGGATATGCCTTTGCTTTCCCCAAGCTTCCAAAAAACACATGCTAGCTATGTATTAACACCATCCCCCAGGTTCCCACCCAGAATGCTAATCCTGTATCATGGGCAAGTGCTTCCCCATCAATAACCATTCCTGTACCAATTTTATGTTCTACACCAACCCGGCATCTGAGGATCCATTGCCGCATAAACTCTCCTGAGTTCTGCTGGTTCAAGTTGACTGGACCCTGCAGCTCCTTCATGGTATATCCCTTTCCTCCCTCTGCAGGCACAGCCCTTAGCCAGCCAGCTTAAGCTGTGACTGAACCCTACTCATTGGTCTGGGGGCCAGAAAAGGAGGTGGAGGGTGGAGGGGACATTTTATACTGCAAGACCTTTAAGTAAGACTTAAACAGGGAAGAGTGGGCCTGTTCTACAAGTCCCAAGCATTCAGGGGAATCCGGAAATTTAGGATTTTTGAGTATATCAACCCAGATGTCCCCATCCCACGTCTCAGGTTTCCCCCCCTAACCTAACTGGGATCCTGACTTTTGCATAAAGACCTGTTTTCTCAGTGGCTCCTCTCCTCTCATAAACAACTTGCAGGTCTAACTCCAGGCTTTTTCTTCCT
The DNA here is from genome assembly GCA_028533085.1 of Varecia variegata. Classification (NCBI taxonomy): domain Eukaryota; kingdom Metazoa; phylum Chordata; class Mammalia; order Primates; family Lemuridae; genus Varecia; species Varecia variegata. The sequence continues at coordinate 12,544,116 of CM052438.1, forward strand.
TCTGGCTGGAGCAACTAAATCTCTTTAAAGGCTGCCGAGGAGGCCCTCTGGTTTCCACACTTAGCCTTAAATTGGTGATTAGTCACCCTCAGCCTTTCATTGTCTTGCTCCAGTGCATGGATAGTCCCATCAATAGCCATCCCACCCCTTAGTCCTCGTGATTACTAACGTTGAAAGTCTGTCCAAAGTTTTAAATGCCTTAGATTTTGTGCCCACTGTGCATTCCCCTCCTGTGGCAGCCCTGCCCAGCCCCCCACCTGCGAGAGCTCTGCCAGTGCTGCACTACCCCAGGGCTGCGGCATTCAGGACCCCACCTGCCTCCAGGGATGGGGTCACTACCAGCTGGATAGTGGGGCTCCAGCTCCAAAACCTCATTCTAGAATCTGCTTCCTTAGCCCACTGCTGGCACCAAACGCTATCGGTCAGATTCTCCAGGAGACCGACTTTGAGATGGAGAATCAGGTACAGGGGCTTTGGGGCAGAGGGAAGAGGGGGCAGTTGCACCAAAGTCCTCAGAGGATCTCAGGGAGCTGCGAGGCTGAAGCTGAGTTGTCCTCAACTGAGGAGAAATTGCCAGGCCTTTGCACCCCTTCACCAACCAGTTTTTGGATGCAAACTGCCCCCCCGGAGGCGCTGTGGCCTGCCTTGGGTGAGCCCAGCTCCCTCCAGACAGGACAAGACAGCTCCTGCAGAGGCACCCGCTGTGAGGGGTCCTCAGGCAGCACCCCGGCAGCTGGGGCAAGGAGCACCTTGGTCTTAACGGGAAATTCAGGCAACGCATGACAGCAGCCACTACAGCATCCAAATCTAAAAGAATTTGATGAAGCATACAAAATCCCACGCCACGGGATGAAAATAAGTAAAGAAGATCAGAGCTATGGGGAGATGAGGAAAGAAGAATAAAATAAAATCACATTTATCACGAAGAATTCACTACACAGGTGCTACATATCTATTAAACACCAGCCACAAACATGATTCTAAGATTCCAGGGACAAGAGGCAAATGTGATCATTTCCAAGAGCCACAGAATCCACACGACAAAATCATCCTAATCTCCAAGAGTATGACTGTTTTTCTTGATACCCAGGTCTGACAGGTGTTTCTTCTCTGGTTCCTGATAGAGTGCAGGCCTCGTGAAGTGGACAGGAACAGGAGCAACATCCCTGTGGCCAATAGGACAGTGAGAATGTCAGGTCACTTCTTAGAACATACCTAGAATCTCAGCTCCAAAGAGCAGCAGCTCAGCAAGTTGAAAAGTCCAGCCTTACTGTACGTGAAACTCCTCCCAGGCAATTCCATCATAGGTCTCACTTGCACAGCGAAATGTATGAAAACATTCTCAGAACACCTGTCTATCTGTTGGTAAATTTTTAAAAAGTGGGTACAATAATGGCAATAATCTATTGCATTTTGGAAACATTTGTTCAGCAAATAGTCTTTTAAAAAAGCAAATCATTTTCATTTGTGTGTAAGGCTGGTGATAAATTAAGCCTTTCATGCCCATAGAAAACTTTTTTTTGTTTGTTTTATTTCCAAATCTCTCCCTGTCGACATTCAGAGAGACATATTTATGGAGAAAGCAAAACAGATGATCTGGCCGAGTTGCTGAGGGAGGGCCACATCTGTCTCCAAGTACCGTAAGCCACTTACCCAGGAGAAATCTTCCCGCCCCAGAAACATTACAACGCCAGGCTTCTGAGCCTCCTCCCCCAACAACCTGCGTTCCCACCTTCCCTTTCCTCCCAGAGATGCTCACCTTGGTCTCAGACACTCTCGCAGCCCCCAGCATCTCCTGACCTCTGTTCCTCTTGCCTCTTGAAATTCTCCAGAGCTCACCTGCTTGCGTCGGCTCTTCCCTCAAGATGTGAACATACCTACGATTCTTTCCAGTTGGAGAAGATCAAGCTCCTTCTCTTCAAGCATTATTCTCCCAATATTTTGCTGCTTTCCAAATTGATATTTTCCTGCTTTTGAAGGACTCAGACCTCCCCCATGAATCCAAGCATAAATGGTGACATTTAAAACATTTTCCACTCATCTGCCCTCCCACCTTAAAGTGGTGTCACATAAACAGCACTCCAGAGACAAGCCAGGGCCCTGCCACTCCCAGTGTGCTCTCTGGGAAGCAAGACCCAGCCCTGCTTGTTCCACTTAAGTCAACAGAAGAGCTACCCCCAGGCTGAAGTCCTTCCCTGGCCACCACACCCAGGAATCCAAACGGAATGCAAAGTGCTGTTGAATGGGAGAGCCCAGAGATCATCTGCAGGCGTTATGGGGGGCAGGGGGCAGGCACAGTCGGGGAAAGATCATGGTCTTGGACTCAGCGGACTCAGACAAAACCGATTTCAAAGTCTCTCTTATCTTTGTCTTTCTGGGCTTCACTTTTCTAATCTGTTAACAAAGATAATAGGGCCTACCCTTCAACTTTGTTGTTAGGATTCATAGAAACCTGTCTTCTTGGTTTGGTTCTTACTTTAGCGAACTGTGAGACAAAGATTCAGGTGCAAGCAGTTTAATTGGAGATAAATCTGCACTGGTTTGCTAGTGCTGTAATAGCAAAGTACCACAGACAGGGGGCCTCGTACACAGAAATCTGCTGCCTTGCAGTTCTGGAGGCTAGAAGTCCAAGGTCAAGGTGTCCACAGAGTTGGTTTCTTCTGATGCCTCTCTCCTTAGCTTGCAGATGGCCACCTTCTCTCTGTGTCTTCATGTGGTTGTCCCTGTGTATCTTTTTATGTCCAAATTTCCTCTTCTTATAAGTACACCAGTTATAGTGGATTAGGGCTCTCCCAAATGACCTCATTTTAATTTAATTACCTCTGCAAAGACCCTATCTCCAAACACAGTCGCATTTTGGAGCACTGGGGATTAGGACTTCAACATATGAATTTGGGGGGACACAATTCAGCCCTTAACAGCTCCCCAATACTTCCCCCCCCAAAAAGCAGTCATAGGCAGTGTTGAAATTAGACAGGGAAGAGAAGGTAGACACTAAAGTGTGTGCTATGGAGTCAGTTACTGCTGTCCACACCTGGGACTCAATCCCACTGCAGAATATTAAGAGACAAGAAGTCTATAATATGCCTAAAAATCATCCCAACTCCCTGTTCCTCATTGGTTGAGGGTGGTGTTTCCATGTGGGAATTGCTTTCCGAAATTTCTCAGGAAGTTTATATATCCTAAATCTAAAATCCCAAGAAAAATGAGAATTCAGGAAAACAAACAGAAGAGAGCATTATGAATTTTAACAATCAACAAAGAGCCCTCACTGTTTCAAACAAACCTGCTGAGTCAGCTGAGAGCAAGAGCAGGAAGGGCTGACATGCAGAGTGCAAGGTCAAGGCCTCATTTTCAGGAACCAGGACAGGAGCGTGCAGCAGAGGAATGTCACAATCGAATCAATCTTGCTCGTAGTGTGGCCATGTGACAAGGGTGCATTTCTGGTACTGTCTGCTCCTAACGTCATTCTTGCAACTACAACAAATATTAAAAAGTTTATGTGCTGCATGTGCCTTATTCAATCCTATGAATGTTATTGGTGTTCCAAGAAATAACAAGTTTAGGAAGCAATTAAATGAGTTCCTAAACTGGCCACTTTGACTTGTGATTCTGTGTAATGTTGTTAACCGTGCTAGCATGTTGACTATCACATTACACAAATTCTACCACATAATATTCACTATTGTTTTCCAGCATCTGAATATTTGCTATAGGCTATGATTCTTTGTAAATACAACTAAAATACTTTTTAAAAATCCTATTAAAACACTAAACTACTTTCCCTCCATAAATAAAATTATAGTACATAATAATTAATGATTTTAGGAGTTCCCAGGAATTCTGATTCCTCACCCGGAATCCCTAAGATAAATATTTGTCAGGAATTTAGAAATGCTAATTGTGGGGTGTGCCCAGGGCTGTTAACCCCCTGGCAGGCAGCTCACCCTGTGGCCAAGTCTAGACCTGCTGCAGGAGGCAGATGGAAGTGCCCTGAGCTGGGCTCCGGTGTTCTCAGGGAGCAGCTCTGGGTGAGTATGGGGACCCCGGAGGGATGAGGCAGGATACCAGCAGCAGCATCGAATACAAGTGCCTAAGAGAGCGCCTGGCACAGTGTATCAGGACAGTGCTGGACAGTGCTCCATCACAGCGGGGTGTCACCATGGGGGTCACGGGCACATCCTTCCCCTTAGGATCTCCTCATATTGTTCCCTAGCCTGTCCCTGTTCTGATGGGTTGACAGTTCCCCACGCCTGTGCCAACCGCATCCACCAATCTGCCAACCTGCTTCAGCGTGATAATTCTGCTGACTCTAGGCTATTTCATCCTTAAATACCATGCAAGGATGCTTCACCTTAGCCTGCTCAAGGAAGTCCTGCAGCCCCAGCCAGAAATGGTCCTCTCCTCCTCATTTTTTGCTCCCAAATAAATCTTTCCAATCTAGTGTTCACAATGGGGTCTTCAATCTCTAGCATAGGAAACCCCCTTCCCACTTGTAAAATCACATTCCCAGGGCAAAGGACCTCATGAGACCTAGGGCTGGCATTTCAGAAACTTGTCCAGGTGCTGCCTGACCCTTTGAAAGGGACTTTGGTGGGAGACATTCCCTGAAGCAAGGAATTGCATGCTTTTCATGTGCTTACAGATCCCCCAGGAGGGTTTTTAGAGGAGGATTCCCAGGGCACACCCCCAGCAATGCTGATTTAGAAGGTTTGGAATATTTTTAGCATTTTATCCAGCTGCATTCGTGGTTCCAAGACAGGTGGCCAGGAAGCTGCGTTTAGAGAAATGACCCTCTGTGTGGCCCACCCTTGGCAGTGCCTTCCTTTGCTCTTGGAGAAATCAGCAGCCACCACCCACTGTGCCTCTCAGCCCTTCCTCTACCCTCCCACCGCCAGCTCAGTCAACACAGCTTTTACTTACCTGCGACAGGCTTTTCCCAATCACATGGATAATTTTGCTACCGATCTTTATCATTAAAATCTTATCGTGGCCGGG
>CM052438.1:12549213-12609643 GCA_028533085.1 Varecia variegata
GAATTATTAAACTATAATACAAGAGTAGCTGTGAATGTGAAATGAGAACTCTAAGGGCACCCAAGAAAGGCAAATCTCTCCAGGGCTGGGGTTCAGAACTCATAGGAGAAGGTATGGTTGCAGCCGACAGGATGATGGAGAAGTTCACCTGGAGGCCCAAGGCAGAGCTGGAGCACAGCTGGCAGCAGGGCTGATTCTGTGACTCAACAATGTCAGAGCACTGAGTCAGCACCACTGATGATTTTTTTTGTTTGTTTTTTTGGTTTTTTTTTTTTTTTTTTGGTGCCTTTCTCCTCTTAGTCACAAGATGGCTACAGGAACTCAAGGCATTAGATCTTCACATAATATCACTCAAAACAGACAGGATAAGAGCAAAAACCACCTTCTTTTTGTGCTGTTCTCTTTCTTTAGGAGGAAGAATTTTACCCAGAAAACCCCAACTGATTTCCCATGACATCTCGTTAGCAATGATTGGGAGGTCACAAGCTCACCTGTACACCGATCGCTGGCCAAGGGTATGGCTTTGTCGTGACTGGCTGACACTAATAGTGATTCAGGCCTGGGCCAGGGGCACATTTAGTCCAAACCAAAGCAGAGATCTGTTAGTAAGAAAGACCAGCCTGAGCAAGAGTGAGACCCCGTCTCTACTAAAAATAGAAAGAAATTATCTGGCCAACCAAAAACATATATATAGAAAAAATCAGCCGGGCATGGTGGCACATGCCTGTAGTCCCAGCTACTTGGGAGGCTGAGGCAGTAGGATCGCTTAAGCCCAGGAGTTTGAGGTTGCTGTGAGCTAGGCTGACGCCACAGCACTCACTCTAGCCCGGGCAACAGAGCGAGACTCTGTCTCAAAAAAAAAAAAAAAAAAGAAAGAAAAGAATCAGCTGACAGGAGGCAGCCAGCAAGGCGCAGCACGCATTGTATCACACCGCCTCCTCTCCTTTCTAGGTTGCAGAAGTGTGAGAAGAGAAATTATGTGTGGAAAGTCAATGCCATAGTTTAAAAGCAGAGTTTTCAATTGGATGAAAATCCTGCTGTCAGAAATTAGAAAAGAATCTCCCTTCTGGAATCCAGACAGGAATCCCCAACGTGCTGTAAAGAGTTGCTCGGAGAAGGGCTATGAACTGGATGCTTTAGTAAGTTTTTTAAAAAATAATATTCAGTTCTCCCATGAGTTCCAATAACTGTCCCCAAAGACAAGGATGAAAGGCAGGAGAGACCATAATCCATGAGTTCAAGAGGAGCTCTCTTGCCTTCCTCTACACTGTCCTTCCTGGGGGGTTCCTTAATTCCTCTGAGACCAGAATCACCACCATCTACCTGTGCGACTAGTGAAGGAACAGCTCCAGAGAATCAGGTCCTTGCTTTCCTGTGTTGGGAGGGCTGGCTCCTAGAGTGTCTCCATCGTTCCCAGGGGAGACTGCAGCAGAAGACTTGGCCTCTCCACCCCTTCTCACGTGTACTTTATTCCTTGGCTTCTTTTCCTTACAGAACTCGCTCCTTCTCCCCTTGTTTCCTCTTTCTCATTAGCATCGGTCATTAGCATTTTCCCTTCAGTTCTGAAATACTGCTCTCCTCTCCAGCCAGAGGCCCCCTGCAGCATGAGCGATGACATTGGTGTCCCTTTTACCCAGCAGGACGTTGGCACTGGCCCTTCTCATTGCCTCGGCCTGACACGTCGTGGGGTGTCATCTCACAACACTCTTGCAGCTGACTATCTATTTACATGGTGACCCAGGGACCTGCTCATAATTAGGAACCCTGCAGCCATCATTCACAGGATGTTGGCAGAGACAAAGCAATTTAGGCAAAAAGCAAGGATTTTGAAGTCAAGCAAATCTGGGCTGCCAGTCCCAGTTCTGCCTCTTACTGATTATGGGTATGGTAGATTAAAGACAATTGAAATTCTTTACTACTCCTCCATTAACAGATTGAGTCCAGTTTCCCTCCCATCAGATGTGGGCTGGCTTGAGTGATTTGCTTGGTTAACAGGATATGGCAGGGGTGACAATGTGAAACTTCTGGGGCCAGGTCATAAGAAATCTTGCAGACTTTTGCAACTTCCACCTGGGGGAACCAGCCATCATGCAAGAAGTCTGATTTCCCTGACACCACCGTACCATCAGGGAGTACAAGCTGTAGGGAGCGAGAGGGAGGTCAGGCCGGCCCAAGAGTGTGAGTGAGAAAAGTGAACTTGGACATTCCAACCCCAGCAAATGTGACATGAAGAACAACCAAGGAATCGAGCAGGCAGCCAGAACCAAGCCACAAGACGAGTTGTCTCAGCCACCTCCAGTCGTTTGAGCCAAACTTGCTGGGGTCTCTGTCACTGTGGAGCAGAGACCAGCCACCCCACTGGGCTCTGTCTGAATTCCTGACCCACAGACTCCTGAGCACAACAGAGTGGTTGCTGTTTTACGCAGCTCAGTTTGGGGCCTAAGTTTTGCTGCAGTAGATAATTAGAACAAGGTGCACTGCGCAAATCCTCAACCTTTCTGAGCCTCCATTTCCTCATCTATAAAATGGGGCCAAGAATAGCACCTATATTACCTGTATTACCTATCTCACATGGATTAAGTAAAACAATGGCCCTCAAAGAGCAACCCTGTTTAGTATAGGATGGGCGTTGATTTAGCATTGGTCCCGTGACATAAGAAAAGAATTTATTCTAGGCAGCTACGTGTTAAGCTCCTAATTAGGAGCTGTTAGTGATGGCTGGTAATGCTCTTATATCCTTGGGCGCTGACTTGAAACCAAGAGAGTTGTTCACGAGTGTCTCCTGCCATGCTGAGCACCAGCCCAGGCTAGGCTGCCCAGGAAGATCACTCTGCTTATAAAAGCCATCCATGCTCAACTGGAACATGAGATCCACTGTGAGATTTAGGGTCTATGGCAACAATTATAGAGATACAGGAGGTGCGGAGGGTGACAACATGTATAAAATGTCATTATCTATGACTTCAAATTCCATAATACTTATTATTGTGATGATTAATTTTATGTGTTGATTTGGCTGGGCCATGGTGCCCAGATATTTGGTCAAACTTTATTCTTTATGTTTCTGTGAGGGTGTTTATTTGATGAGATTAACATTTAAATTGGTGGACTTTGAGGAAAGCAGATTGCTCTCCATAACGTGGGTGGGCGTCATCCAATCATCTGAAGGCCTGAATAGAACAAAGGCTGACCACCCCCAAGCAAGGAGGAAGTGTGCCAGCAGATGGCCCTCACACTTGAACTGCAGCATCAGCTCTTCCCTTGGTTTCCAGCCTGCTGGCCTGCCCTGCAAATTTTGCACTCCATAATTGCATGAGCAATATGTACATATAATGTTCCTATATACTATATAATGTGTGTATACATATAATGTATATATATAACGTATGTGTATGCGCGCACACACACACACACACACACGCACATCCTATTGGTTCTGTTTCTCTGGAGAAATCTAATATAATTATCAATCCTCAACATCTGATTGCAAGGTAGAGCATGTCTCATCATGGGTGAAATGTGTGAATTCATGAACAACTCTTTGATTTCAAGTTATCTCCCCAACTGCAGAACTCAAGAGGTCTTTAGAGGTCTCTGAGCCCAACCTTGCCATTTTCTTGTTATTTGGTAGGAAAATTGTTTGTGGATAAACATCATTTCTTTTTGACAGGATAATAAGCCTGTTGCACTAGGGAATAAGTGAGGTTTGTCTGCAGGGCAGGAGAAGAAAAAGGATGGTCTTTTATTCACTCATTCATTCTACAAAGATTGAAAGTACCTACTGTGTGCTGGGCACTGGGCTAGACACTGAAAATATGGAGGTAATGAAGCAAGCACCTCCACCCTCCTGGAGCTTGCGTTGGAGAAGACATGGGCTGGAAACAGGGTGGATGGGCGATTGATAACAAGATGAGCAGCCATCCCCAGGCAGGAATGACTGAGTCTGTGCCATCTCAAATTGGGCCACTACTTTTATTTTCACCCTTTCTTGTTTTATTAATTTTATTTTTATTTGGCTTATGACATGTGCTCTTCATATGTGTGATGACTAAAGCTGAAAGGAATTGGGGAAAGTGTATGATAACTGCTCACAGATGCCCACAGACATGAACACGCTAAAACAATGGCACTGGCGTCTTCGTATGAAATTTAGCAGGGCTAAATCCTGCACGTAAAAACCCCTGCTCTAAGAAAATAGCCACAGAAGGAAGAAAGCTGGCTTAATAGCAGCCTGTGCACAATAACTTATAAGAGAGTCAGAAAATAAGCTCAACAATGGCATGCAGCCACCAAATATTATCGTCATGTTGGAGTCGTTGACAGAGATCTATTTTCATACGGGACTTGGGTTCTGTGGTGTCATGCTGTCTCTGGTTTTCCTTTTACGTTGCTGCTTTTACGTTCAGTGAGTGAAATGGTCAGACTTGTGTTTTCTAGATATTTCTCTTCTGGAAGCAGAGAGGTGGGGTTAAAGTCTGGTGTTTTCTAGATATTTGTGTTTTCTAGATATTTCTCTTCTGGAAGCAGAGAGGTGGGGTTAAAGTCTGGTAGACAAGTTAGGATTTTGTTGCCATGATCCTGGGATGGATGCCAAGGAGCTGAACCAGGGCAGCTGCAGTGGGGAAGGACAGGAAAGCGTGGGCTGAGGGGCTCTGTGGGAGGAGGAATTACTGTCCACTAAATAAACAACTGATTGACTGTCAGAAGTGAAGGGAAAGGACAAATACCAGTTTTCTGGCTGGTGACTGGTGGTGGTGCAACCACTGAAATGAGAAATACAGGAGAAAAGGTGGAGGTTTCAGGCAGAGACTGGAGGTTTAGTTGTGGAGGTATCGATTTGTGGAGTTGTGGATGTGATATGCCCATGGGACAGGCAAGTGCATTAGAGGCTGGGGCTCAGGGATGGGGCATGACCTGGGATGTGGAACCATCACCAGCTGGGCAGTAGCTGAAGCCATGGTGGGTGAGCATGGGAGAAAGTAAGCAGGATCGGCCTTAGGACAGACTTTGGAGGACAGCAACGAAGGCAGAGACGTAAAAGGAAACAATGGAATCGTGTGATCACGTTGGGTTTGAGGAAGATCATCTGGGAGGGGTTTCTAGTACAGAGACAGAATAGGATGAGGTTAAAGGGCAGAAGAGCTGGATGAAGAAGGGGGCTGTTGAGATGCCCAGGTAAGAAATGACAATGTCTCAACCAGGGTAAAAGAGAACAAGGGACAGATTCTTACAGCTTCTTACAGTTTAGAATCAATAAAGGCAGAGGATGAAATATGACTCTTGCAGACTTCAGTTTTGACCGAATTTGTGGCTCACCCTTTGAAGAAGTCATAAGCATATTTCTGTATACGTGTCAAAAACATTAAGACATTTCGCAATTTTTACAACTCAGCCTGAATAAAACATGTTGGCTTTAAAGGCCTAACGTGCCACCAAAAAAAAAAAAAAATTCTATCTTTTGATGCATTAAAACAGATTATAATGTAACTAACTCTCTTCTCCAGTTTCCAGTTTTCCTAACCTTATCACTGCTTTGCAGGGTGAGACGTCTCTAGTAAGTCACCCATTTCTCAGCCTGGAGATACACGAGGCGGACGGTAATCGATGCTGCATAACTGATAAGTGTAATCACAGAATGGAGAAAGGAGTCCCGTTAGACCATTAGTGGAGTCACCTCATTAGCATTTATTATAGCCAACAAGATCATGCTCCCCACCTCCTATTTATTAATGGGTTAATCGAGGTCCATTGGCCTGCATATATCATTGTTTAGCAACTTTCTATAAAACACAGCTCATTTTCATCATTGACAAAAGTCCTGCCAATGACAATAAAGTTGCTTTGCTGACAGAGGTCTCATGTTTCTTTAAGGCAGTAGGCATGGGAAGACCCATGAGGCTGGGGTTCTAGGCCCAGTGCATAGCCGGACAGTCAGGTGCCAGGCAGGGCAGAGTGCTCCAGGTTCATCTCCTGCAGGACACCCAACCAGTCATGGTTAAGCCCCGTATAGAGGCTACACTCATCTGCCATCCCAGCTGACCTTGCAGATCTGAAATATAAGCTTGTATTGGAATTTACCCCCATGGTCTCCTCTTAGAAGAAAAGACCAAAACACCAATAGCATATATTACTGGTATCCACCCATATCCCCTCAGCTCTTACTTACCAGATGGTATATGCACAGGGATTCTTACTATAAGCGCCTTTGATTCTCTGCTTAGGGCTCTTTCTGGCCACAGAGCTTGTTACCTGATTGTCCTCAATCTCCTTCTTACTAATAGAACTTGTTTTGGCCGGGGTGGTGGGGTGGGGAATGTGTCTAGCTCTAGGGAGGAATGGAAATGCCGGGAAGTTAATATCCGTCCCTATGAGCATCTCTCAACAATCCTGGATGGGAGTTGGAGAAAAAATAGCCCAGTTCTCTCACCCCTTGGGTGGGACAGCTCTGAGGCATGTTCTACACAGTCTCCCAGAGCTAACAGTAGATGAACCCCTGCTGCCCACAGTGGCAATTTGCTTATTAAGGCATCCTGCACTGGCTTCCTTCCCTTCCCTGTCTTACCTGCAGTTAGAGGGGGGACATAGAGGTCCTGTGCCAAGGAAATACCTTGTGCTTCCTGAGTTCTCTTCCTAAATGAACAATTTACATCCAAACCCTTATCTCAAGATCTTCTTCTGGAGAAGCACAAAAAAAGACTAGAGCTATGAAGAATTTTCCATTGACTTCAGATCATTTCCTGCCCTACAGTTTTTCCTCCCTAAATATCTCACAAATGTTTCCTCTTCTCTACCAATCTACTGTATGTTTCTAAGTTTAGAACCTCATCCCTTTTCACTGTGAAACAGCAATGGCTTCTTAACTCATCTTCCTCTTCTAGTGCCCCTTCCCATTTATCTACTCTACTGTTCCCGGAGTGATTTCTGTAAATTTCACATCTTGTCATTTCACTGGTTCAATCTTTCAAAATGTTCCCACTGACTGTGGGAAGACCTTCAGACCCTACAGGCTGTAACACCCTCCTTGATTTGGCCACATCCTCCATGTCCAGCCCATGATACTCCCAGATACATATGCTGGAGCCACATTGCCTCTGCCGAACCCTCTGTTTTTCCCCTATTGATGCATGCTCTCTCATGATCCCACTGGCCATTGTCCATGGAGAGCTGCCCTCCTACATTGTTTTAGAAAGCTTTGCCTTTCTCTTGTGGCCATGTAGGTTTGAGCCATGAATGTTGAGCATTTGTTTGGTCTTTTGGTGCTAAACCTAGGGAAGGATTCAGCTGCAAAGTGTCCAGCTGAATGACACAAAATGCTGAGTGTGCCCATGGAGAATATCAGTACGGATTTCACCAGACAAGCATTTCTCAACAAGGTCAAAGTTCACAGTGGCAGGCTGTCAGGACCCCCCTGATAATGTCTACTGAGGTCATAGTAGCAGGAGAAAGATGACCTTTGGGAAAGAGTTGTAAAATGCTTTGATGGGTGAGGGTCTTTCCCTCTATGATTTCTTTAAAAACAAGGTAGGAAGGATCCATCCCTTGCTCCCAGACTGTGGAAGACTTGACAATATCAACAAAATTACAATAAGACTTTGTAATGAGGCAAGTCTTGTTTCTGTTTTTCTAACTCCAGAATCTGAGAATCATGGTTCTGAACAGGGAATCCTGATTGCGTATTTTGCATGCATAGGTGCACACATACATGCACACATGCACATTTCTCTTCACTGAATCATCACAATAACTTGTTGAGGTACTCGCTTCAATGTCCTTGCCTCTGAAATGGGGGAAAAAGCAGTACTCATCTCACTGGAGTTATTTTGAAGATTAAATAAATTAAAACATATGAAACACTTAGAACAACATCAAGCAATAAGGACTATAGCTTACCCCTTTTATTTTTTATCATCATCATCATCATCAACAAAAACATCCCAAATTTAAGAAGAAGGAAACTGATACATAGAGAATTAAGTAATTTGACCAAAATCATAGAGCTGGTAAGTGTCAGAACAGGAATTAACACCCGCGCTCATGCCTGTCTGCTACATTGTCTCTCCCATCATAACTGAACTTGAAGCTCCCACAAGTGCAATGGCCTCCCAGGCCTCTGTACCGTTGCATGTGCTATTCCTCTGTCTAGCAAATTTGTCCTGATCCTTTAAGACAGATTTTCTGTGTTCCCGCAGAACTACGGCATCTGATTGATTACTGGAATATGAACACTTTTCAAGTCCTTCCCTGCTCCTTCTTAATTATCTTTCTATTCCCAGAACATAGAATAGTACCTGGCATATGGTTAATGTCTAAATACACATTGAATAAATGTGTATATGACTATATAAATATATGAATATGTTGGCTTCATCCAAGAGAATGAGACAAAAATTTGTTTTGCTTAGGAACTTTGATTGATCCCTCCAAAAGCCTCAGGATTAAACTACTCCAATGCTCACAATTTACCTCATGGCTGAGCTGTAGAGTGTTCAGAGCCAGGAGTAGGATGGGCAGGTGGTAATAGGGGAAGGTGTTTGGGGCCAATCCTTCTGGAAGACTCTACAACAGATGATTTCTGCAAAAGAAAAGCAGTCTTATATTTCATTCATTCATTCATTCATTCATGTGTTTATTCAATAAATATTTATATCTCCTTGTACAGTTAAATCCTCTTATAACATCTCTGGCATTTCTATCATAGTTGTAGTAAAAGCTTGGTGGAAAAAATAACAGATGCAGACTTTGGAGTAATTTAAGACATAGAATCAAGTCCTCAGGTAAATCATTTAACCTCCTTAAACCTCAGCTTCTGAATAACAGCATCCATCTACTGGGGGCCTACGAAATGGTGCTGGGGTCTTTGCACACCAGCTCTTTAATCTTCACAAGCTTCAAGACCTACTCAACTCTCAAAGGATATTTGTATGGGGACTAGAGATAATGAACTGGGGACACTTAGAACCAATCCCGGCAGGTAGTCTCCTACACGTTAAAAGGAACATCAATCAGAAGAATTGGATCTCAACATCTTACAAGCTCATGCATGGTTGCTTGAGGTCAGAGTTCAATGAGAGCATTCAATGAGGGGTTCAGGGGACTCATCAGGAGGGGATTCCAGGCAGCAGAAATTCTCACAAACCCAAAGTGGGCAATGCCACAGTGCTCATCGGTCCTGGGCAGAGAGAAGACCCAGACAGGCACAGCAGGTATAGGGTCTAAGGCTCAGGTCTACCCCTTACCCACCAGCACAAGAGGCCCAGAGAGAGGTATCCCATGTGCCACGAGGAAAAGCAACTAAGCCTTAAGCACTGACTATGTGCCAGGCACTGGGGAAGATGTAATACATACATTACGTTACATTTCATTCTCTTAACTACCCTGTGAATCCGAGTTTATCACTTTACAGGGAGGACCCTGAAGTTCAGAGAAGTGAGGAGCTTGCGTAAGTCACACAGCTAATAAGCAATGATGCTGGGAGTCAAACCTAGCTCTGACTCCAGGACACACACGTTTTCCACTGCACCAAGTTGTCTCCCAAATGCTAAACCGATCAGTTAGCATTTGGGACAGGCCCCCATCCCAAACACGGCATTTATTGTCTGTCAACTGGGAGATGGTGTGCATTCAAAAGTGATAGCCATAACGGTCATTGTTGTTTTGTACAATCTTAATAATAATATTATTATGCCCCATCATGCTGAGTTATATAAATGTACTCAAGCTTCCAGAACTTAACTAAAACTCATTTCCCAACAATGAAGGCTAAGATAATACTAAAGATGACCTCACCTTCAATGGCTGCCCCAGGGATAAGCCCCGTTGGAACATCTCTCCTGCAAAGATGCACAAGATTATATTTTACGAGTAAAACGGTGAGCCATGATCCTGCAGTTATAGGACCACATGTGTGAGTGATCACTGTTGTAGATCTGAGCTTTAGTTAAGGCTCTACAAGTTATACAACATTACAGGCCTCCAGAGGCTCAGGTTTCTAACCTCCCTTGACTGCAGACAAGCCACAGGCTCACGGGATGAAGATGATTTATCTGACAGCAGACAGAGCCAGCCCTGCCTTGCCTTCAGGTTGGGGTGGGCTAGCATAAGCCAACAGTGTCTTGTCAGGCATTTTCAGTGCTGAGTGTCGTCTGGGGAACATCCACATCTATGAGAATGTGAGATCCAAGCAGACTTTGCCATCTTTTCGCTGCTCCTAGAAGCTAGCAGGGGGCAGGCCTATGGTGGGCCCGCAGTGAATACTGTTGGGATGAGTAAATGGGAACCATTATTGAGTGCCACCATGTGCTAGAGCATCAAGGATATAGACAAGACTGAGTTGGAAGATGGATCTATCCCTATTCTCCTGGAACTCCCAGTCAAGTGGGGGTAACATAGAAGAGAAGCAGGCGATTCTATTGCTGTCGTATCAGTACTACAAGAAGAAGTCATCCCAGGGGGTGGCTCTGAAAGAACAGAGAAAGGACCCCCACAGCCCCAAGAGGTCAGGAAAGTCTCTGGAGAAGATGAGGTCCCACCTTAGAGGGCAAGTATAAGTCAGCCAGGCCAAGAAGTAGGGGAAGACATTCCAGGCAGCAGCAAAGGAACAAAATCACAGAAGCTATTCTCCAACTGACTAAGGAATTTTTAATAATGATGTAAGAAAGTCATTATTAAAATATAAATCTTTACACCTATCCTTCCTCTCACAGTTACCAAAATTCCAGATGTTGCTCCACTGTCTTCTACCATTTATGATTGGAGGAATTAAAATAAGTCTATCACCAACTAAAAAAAAAAATCACAGAAGCTCAGAAAAATTCAAGTGGCTCACACAGGCTGCAGCACAGTGCGTGAAACAGAGAAGCCAGAGATGAGACTGGTGACATACAGAGAAGCCGGATCCCAATGGACCTCACTGTGTCCTACACAGAAAGTTTTTTTTACCTGGAGTGATACTTCTCAGTGAGCTCTCTGGAAGACCAGTGCTTTGAGATGCTCGGCAAGGACGAGTCTCTGTGCTCAAACAGATTTGGGAAACAGTATGTTCTAATCCCCTCCCTATAATGCACATTACACTTCAGAGGGCCTGAGGAGGCAGCCTGCATTGAAGAACCCCCCTCCCCACGAAGCTGAACACCCTCATGATGCTGAACCGCCAACCCCATGGCACAGTCCAAACTCAGGAGGAAGGCATCTGACCACAGACACCTTATACAGTATTCTCCCTGCAACCCTTGTAGAGGGGCCCTGAATACACATCAGAAAATGTTCCCTAGATGTATTCAGGTGTGATTGAAATGTTTTAAGCAAATGAGTGGGCTTATTTTTCATTATTTATACTTTAGAAATTATCATTGGCAACAGCTGAGAATGATGAATTAGAAGGGGATCTCCTTTTGGTAATGGTGAACTCTGTAATCCTGATCAAACTTCTCTCCGAAGATATGTAGGAAAAAGTGGACAAAATAAAATGACAACAAGGTATCTTCTTGAAAACATTAGAGAGCTACCAAGGCAGTAGAGCATCACAGACCAGGCTGGAAACCCAGTGAGGTGAAGCAATATTTGGAAGCACTTTTCCCTGGGGTAGGGGGAGGTGGGCAAGGAGGCACCTACTGACGTCAGCCAAGGCTGGGAGGCTGAAAATTAGCCATTCATGTGGGGAAAAAAGAAATTTGACCCCTACCTCATAACACATACAAAAATTCCACATGAATTATAGATCTAAATGTGAAAAACAATACAGTAATTAATCTTAATGACTTCAGGGTAGGGAAATGTTTCTTAAAAAGAAGAAAAGGCACTGGTCCATTAAGAAGAGGTTGTTATTTGACTGCATTAAAATCAAGAACTTCTGTTCATTAAAAGACACCATTAAGAAGAGGAGAGACAGTAAAAAGATACTTGCAACACAGGTAACTGACAGAGGGCTTGTAACCAGAATAAATAAAGAACTTTTGCAAATAAATAAAAAAAAAAAGATAGTCAAACCAATAGGAAAAAAAATGTATCACAGGAATTCCAAAAGAAAGGATATTCAAATGGACAATAAACAAATTGTCAACTTCATGAGTAATCAGGCAACTGTAAATTAAAACTACAATAAAATACCACTCACATCACCAAAATGACTAAAATTGGAAAGACTGACAAAACCAAGTGCTTCAAGGCCCTGTTTGTCTCCCAGCCCCCCTCCTGCCACTGTCCCTCTTGCTGTCTGAGCCGCAGCCACACTGATTGTAATTCTCTGAATGTTCTGAGTTCCCTCTTCTAGACCTTTGCACGGACTTTTCACCTTGCCTTGAACATCCCCCACCCTCTTTCCCCCAGCAACTTCCTCCCATCCTTTGGGCTTCATCTTATCTGTGACCGTCTCTTGCTTTTTGTTCCCCTAGGCCCTGTGCTTCCAGCAGCATTGCGCACCACACCATAGTGGTTGACAAGGACCCATCTTTCCCACCAGGTTTGTCACTGTCCATCTGCCTTGCTAACCGCCACACGCCCTGCACCAGGCACAATGTCTGGAACACAGGAGGTTCTCAGTGATCTTTGTTGAGTGAATGAATGAATGAATTCACAAAAGCTGAATATTTATGGATAAAATGGCCTCCCCACCTAACCTGTAACTCCTCCTAAGCAAGAGACCTCTTCTCATAAGCATCTGTAGTTCCTTGGGGGTGGGAGTAGGGTGAGGTAGAGCTCTCTTCCCTCCTGAGTCATAAACTATTTCATTATCGGCTCACCCAGCCGCTCACTCATTCCACTGTCTTGCTTATCCTGGAGGAGTCTCTCGTCCACTCACTTTCTGTTCCCAACTTTGGAAATGATCGTACCAGGTATTGACCTTCCCTTATATGCCACCCCAAAGGTGTTTATAATCTCTTTTTAAACACTTAACCCTTTTTATAAACATAAAAACTCAATACTCTACCTCCAAGATGCTCAAATGTCCTTTGTGTCCCACCAGTTAAGAAGCTTAAAATTTGCATTAATATTATCAGTAACATAAATCTGAATATATTTTTCCACAGTGTACATGCACCACCCCATTCTGACATGTGCCTCCTGGAAGAAGCATGCTCCTTCTCTCCCTTCCCTCTTACCAATATGGAGAGTCCCTTCTTGTGGCCATTTTCAGCAGGAGGCCAGCTTAGGTCTTTTCCTGACGCAGCAAGATTGCAGGGGAATTTAGACAGCAGCGGTCCAAAAAGATTTGATGTTCCCCCAGATGTGTTGATTTTGCATGTCCTCCTGAAAGCATGGGCTCCTCCCAGTGACCCTCCCTGTGCATCCACTCAAAGCAAGGTGGTCACCTCTGTGATCTGGCCAAGTCAAGCGTCCGTGCCAGTGTGGAGAACACATACATATCTACAAGGCTCAGTAAAGCAAGGTATGCTGGTTTACGACTTTCTAGGTCATAATCCTTTGGTTTGAGATCATTGCTGTAGATTCAAGTACCTGACAACTGCAATAGAATTTTTAGCAGAGGTTTAGTCATACATCTGGAATCAGATTAGCTTCACAATTTGATACGGTGAGGACTGCTTCAAAGGTAGCTGCAGTTTCATAAAATAAAGGCTTCTGGCTGTAGGCATTTCTTGTGGGCATGCTCCACAGAGCTCAGGAATGCACCCTTGGGAGACAGCAGGCAGTCTGGATTTCTTCCACCAGGTCAGAGAGTCAATGTCACAGCTAGAATCTGCACCTGGGGCAGGACAACTGGAACCAGCCCCAGGAGAAGGGGGCAGATTGCCAGTGCATGAAGGTAAAGGATTTCTGCCTTGGATATTCATTGCTCATTTTTCTTGCAAAAATGCCTGGCTTTGCTTTTCCCATCCAGGCTTTCCCCACTGGGTGAGAATGAGGCCAGCTACTGACCAGACCTCCTCACCTTCTTCCCTCACCTCTGTCCCCTGGAGGTGAGGAGCAAGGCCTCTGGCCTCTGCCATGTGGGACAGCCAGTTCCATGCCATCAGTTCTGAAATGGGAAATTTTTTAAATAGCAAAGGGAAAGATTTACTGAAAGGCATAAAGGACCCAGGATGGGACATGTGTGTATAGGGCTTCCCTTTTCTGGGGCCCACAACACTGTTCCCACCACCCTCCACCCTCATGATAACGTGCCTCTGTCCCTGGTCCTCTTCAGCACAGAAATCAGGTCTCCTCTTGGATGTTGCATTTTCCCAAAAGTAGATTGTGTTAGTCAGGGTTCTCCAGAGAAGCAAAACCAATAGGATATGCAGAGACATGGAAGAGGAGATTTAATATGGGAATTGGCTCACGTGGTCATAGAAGCTGAGAATTCCCAAGATCTTCCATCTATTTCAGGAAAATCCTGGGCATAGAAAAACCGCCCTCCAAACTCCAGGAGACCAAAGAAATTACCCAGACCAACCCAGCCTGGTGAGTTAGATGAGCTTATTAGAGGTTACTTACACAGGGCTCTCATTCCTAGGCAAGATAGGAATCCTCTGGGCACTCACGCCTGGGCAGCAGCAGGAGTAAGATCCACACTGCCAGCTTGTTTGTGGAGCCTCAGATTTCTTTCTTTCTGGAAAGTGATACAGAGTGTTCTTTCTCTTTCTCTCTCTCTCTCTCTCTCTCTCTTTCTCCCTATCATTGTATATTTACATACAATACAGGTTAAGCATGCATGGTAGTTCCAATTAGTCCAGGACTTTAGTATTACAAGGAACTAAAGGAGACTAAGGCAACTAAGGCAGCTTAAAACAGTTCAAACTGGTCTTAAGACTTATCATCTATGAAAAAGGAGCTATTTAATAATAGCCTTTGTGTTTTGTATTTCTTTCAGCTGTTTGGTTTTGATCTATATCTTTAAGCTCAAAAGAAATCTGCATGAATTCTGTTAAACATTAAAAGCCAGCG
Organism: Varecia variegata; assembly: GCA_028533085.1. Classification (NCBI taxonomy): domain Eukaryota; kingdom Metazoa; phylum Chordata; class Mammalia; order Primates; family Lemuridae; genus Varecia; species Varecia variegata. Next base: position 12,564,094 of record CM052438.1, read on the forward strand.
GTGGGGAACTTGTATTTTTCCCTCACCATCTGCAAGCTGGAGGCTCAGGAAAGCCAGTGGTGTGATTCAGACCTGAGAACCAGGAAGGCCATTGGTTTCAGTGTGAAGGCCAGAGAATCAAAAGATCCAGTGTGCAAGGACAGAAGAAGATGGATGTCCTGGCTCCAGAAGACAGAGAGAATTCATCCTTCCTCCACCTTCTTGTTATATTCAAGCCCGCAACAAATTAGATGATGTCCACCCACACTGGTGTGGGTGGGTCTTCTTTACTCAGTCTACTGATCCAAACACTCATCTCTTCCAGAAGCACCCTCACAGACACACCCAGAAATATTATTTTACCAGCTATCTGGGCATCCCTTAGCCCAGGCAAGTTAAAACATAAAATTAACCATCACATAAACCCTGAGATAAGAATGTGGGTGCAAGTGTTTTTTAGGGGAGTGACCCCAGGAAACACTATAGGGAAGAGGAGAATGAGGCAGGGAAGGGAGCAGACAGGATTACCACTGCAGGCAACCAGGGTTGAGCCTACTCTTGACCACCTGGAGCCAGTGTAGACAGGTGCTTGAACTGTCCCATTGAGGGCTGAGAAAGCTAGGGTGTTCATTCATCAACTGCTATCCCTCACCAGCTGGGGGTCGCTCCTGATATGTGGGTTTCCTGGCACTGGTGCTACACCCTCCCATCCCTCAAGCCCAGAGAAAGTGCTCAGGCTAATAGATGCAGAAAGCCATGGTAGCCTGTAAGGGAAAGGTCTGCAGGGACCTGGGGTCTTTCAAGGACAGATGGGCAGGACATCAAGGTGCCTGTTCCACTCCCTGTGTCTTTGTAGTGCCCCTGCTTTGCCTTTGTGGGGGTCTGGCACATAGAAAAACTAATATATTAATATTAAGTTTGAAAAACTGAAGGCTGGGAGGAGGTGGAAAAACCCGATGAAGCCCTCCATGCCTGCGCCATAAAGCTGGGCTTAGTTCTCTCAGCTCAAATGCTCCCAGTGCACTCAACAAACAGGAAATGGATGAAAAGCCCCTGTGCCTGGGAGGCCTGGCCACGTCTGCACTTCAGACTCCTGCCCCTTCACAGGTGAGCAGCAAGACAGCATCGTCACACCATCCAGCGGACACGTGCTCCCTGCCTGGGGGCTCTCCACTCTGGTGCCCCCAGAACCAGCTCATACCCCTGAGCTTCACAGTCAGTCGCGTTGGGTGCATTTCACAACTCCTGGTCTTTTCAAAGTCCAACCGCACAAACGTCCATTTCTGGTAGTGCCACCTCTCTCCAGCAAGCTCCCCTGGCGTCTCCTCTGGCTAGAAGCTCTTCCGGAAGTCATATGTCATTTCGCCACGGAGTATTTTTGAAGTCTGAGTCTGAGAATGAAGACGGAGGAGTTGCCTGTGCTGTGGGAAGAAAAACACATGAATCTGTAAAGTTGAGGTCCATTAACGTTTCAAGAAAATTTTTGTATTTTTCAGTATGTTTTGTAGATTATATGTACACATAATATTCCTTCAGAGGTGTGAGTTCTGAAATATTTCAGATATTTAAATGTACACTCTAAGAATTTTATTTTAAAAAAAGAAAGGAATGAAGTGGCGCCACGAACACTACCAGGTAAAACTTTAAAAAGGAGCCTCAGCTAACAGGAAGCACAGAACCAGGACAGAGGGGGCACACAGCCGGGGCTCAAGCAGGGCGTTGGGGGTTCTTTGGATAATACGGAAAACTGAAAAGGAGAAACAGATTGAGAGAGGAAGTATCAGAGCATCTGCAAGTAAAAAAGAAGAAAGTGGATGAAAGATCCAGGAAGGGAAGTGGAAAAAGAAATGAGAGGTTAAACCATGAGGAAGTCTGAGATCACACTCAGCATTTTCTTTCGCCTCTTCAAGCAGAGTTGGATGTAAAATATCTGCAGCAATAGGTAGAATAATGCAGGAACTTGTCAATATGTCCCCTTACATGGCAAAGGGATTTTGCAGATGTGATTAAGTTTAAGGACCTTGAAATGGGGAGAGTGTACGGAATTATTCAGGTAGACACGCTCTAGATCTACACCTGAGAATAAAAGTGCAGGACATTTTTGGCTGTGGCGAGAGAGAGATGGCAGTCAGAGAAGGATTCAGCAACCCCTTGCTGGTTCGGACGCATGCCCTAGGTGCAAGGACCAGAGAGAGGTCTCGGTGAGCTGGAAAGGCAAGGAGACATTGTCCCTTTGAGCCTCCATTAAGGAACGCAGCTCTGCCGACACCTTAATTTTAGCCCAGTGTGACCCAGGTGGGACTTCCACCCTCCAGAACTGTAAGGGAATACATTTGTGTTCCTTTAAGCCACTGAGCGCGTGGTAATTTGTTACAGCAGCAAAAGAAAAAACGAATACACCCAGGGACTTCAAAAATGGGAAATTATCAAATATTGCTCTCCAACTCTCTGGTAGTCTGCCTGTAATCGGTTTCCCATTTAGGTTGGAATTGTTCTTCCTCTCTGCGGAACAGAGGATGGCTGCTCACAAGGCTCATTAATATGCATAAAGGGTGGCATAATTAGTTGCCACAGGTAACCCTTCTCTGGCTGTGTGAACTGAGTTAATGTGCAAATGCATGCTGCACGGGTGAGCAGAGCAGTGTGAGTAAAAGTCCCCGTTTCATGAAAGGAAATATTTGAATAATATGCAAATGAACTGGATGTTATTAGCAGGATGTCAGGTTTGACAGTCTGTGTTATTGTGAAAATAAATGAGTTTTGACACAAATAACTTAGGTATGCATTGAATTTTTTAAAGCAAATCTTGTAACGAGATGTTATGTATTGTGCTGTAGGTTTATAAAGATTTTGATGGCTACTAAAAGAAAAACATGGCGAAGGATCGTTTGTTAATGTATTCATTAAGCCGCTCTAAGGTGTAACAATAATTACTTTCCTCCAAAATGTACACTGTTCCTCTTGCATATTTAATTGACTCTGGCAACCCGTATTTAAGACAATGAGGGGAATTGCCAGCAATACGAAGACAGAAATAAAGAGAAATCAAATCGCCATCATTGGCATCAGAAATGTTGTGCTGTGCATTTTAACTCCTGGGAATATTTTCTCTGGATAGTCAATCTGCCTAATGAAATTTCTCTGGCCCGTTCCATTTTCTTTCTTTCGGGCCTTTCTCCTTTTGAATTTTTTCTTGTCTTTAGGGGCCCAGTTAACAGTCAGAACCCAGTGTTGAGGTCAGCACTTCCTGGCAATGGGCAGTGGCCAGGGGCTCACTGTCGTCCTGGCATTTGCCCTTGAGAGGCAAAGGAGACAGGCAGCCAGGAAACAGCTCTGCCTAAGGAAAAACATCTGCTGGAGAAGCTCCCGGGCCAAGTTCACAGGCTCGGAGGAGAAGGCTACCAGCTGGCCTTGTCCATCCTCTGGGGTGTGGGGGGAAGAGCTGACAGGTCGGGACACTCCCCTGGCTGAGCCGATGACTGACCATCCTCCCACCCGGCACAGACTTCCAGGTGTTTCCTGTGCAGAAGAGGCAGGGACCTCAATGAGACCAAGCTCTGGGACAGCTTCATTCCCACAGGAATAAAGTTTTGTTTGTAGTCAGCCAGCTAGGAGGTTTGGGGCACAGGGTGGACTCTGGGAGTAGGAGGCAGACACCAACATCCTGAGGCCCAGATGTGACAGGTTTACAGGTATTTAACACCTGTAGATCCCGCATTGCACACATGATTTGCATTCTCAGTTCCCCTCCTGTCCTGTCAAGGAAACATGGGTAGGCTCCTGGGGTCCAGATGAAAAATAGCTTCACCTGGAACCAGGGAGGCAAGCTCCTCTTCACCTGCAGAATTCAGACCACTTAACTGTTCTCACCCAGGGCCTGGGGAGAACAAAGCCCAGAAACTTGGAAGCCCCTTGAAAAGTCTGGAGATGCCCCTGGGATATCTTAAATATAATGATTGATGCTACAAGAGATCGCTGGAGTTGGGCAAACTTCCTCCACTCTCCAGAGTAGGAATACAGAGCTGAAAACAACACAATTCCTGCCCTCAGTGGACTTATGGGCTAATATAGGAGACAGATATACAGAAAGATAATTAAAGACAACATGCAAAGGCCTGGGATAGCTATGTGCATAGGACACCCAAAGCACAAAAAGGGGCCACTGACCGTCATCCAGGCAGCTCACCAAAGACTTCAGTTATCCCCTGCAGGGCACATGGACGGAGTCTTATCGCTCACTTTGCAATGAAGTGTGAGCAGAAGTACCAAATGTCACTCCATAGCAGAAGCCTAAGAGCAGTGCTTGCCTCAGTAATCCTGAAAGCACAGAGATGGAGCCCCAACAGCTGGGCTGAGCAGGGACAGCAGAGGACAGAACCTACAGCCTACCAGCAAAGGACATGTACCGTAAGCTTGAGCAAAATGTACATCTTCATTGTTTGAAGACACTGGGAATGTTTGTTATCAAGCATAACCTAGCCGATGCTGACTGATACAGGCACCAAATCTAACCAAGGGGCTGAGTTGTGGGGCACCCATGAGCGAAGGGGCTCCCACACTGGACCCATAGGTGTTCATTCTTTTATTATTCTTTCAACCATACATATACTTTTCTACATTTCTTTATATACATTTACATTAATGTATATTTTTATTGTATATATTTAATGTATATTTTTAAAAATCTCATGGCATTCATTATTGTAGAATGTGAAGTAGGAAGAACAAAAGATTCATTTAAAAGATTCTGGGAAATAGGAAGCGTGCAGGGCTACATTTTTAAAGCAAGATTTGTTGACATAAAAAAATCAAACAAATGCCAAATTATATACTGTTTGGTTTAGAAGTCAAATGAATACTAGCATTTAGATTTACATTGTAGCATCAAAATAGATATTTTTAAAAGAAACTTTTTATATCCTCATATATGGAGTTCTTTCAAAAAATCAACTGTACTTTCCCACTATTTTTGAATTTTGATTTTAAATGATGAGTTAGGAAAGGATTTGAGGTGTTATTTTGAGCATGTCTCAAACATCACCTTGTAGTCACATAGCAAATGCCATAAATGGCCTCAATTTACAGATTGGATGATTGCCAGGTGAATTATCTTGTTTGTATATCAATAAGAATAATAATTACAGTAAACTGAAATGTTTAAAATATGTTTAAGTTCATAAGTTAATAATAATATCAATTTAAAAAATACTCATTGGCTCACCTTTTGACAATATAGCTAAATTATTATTTTGAAAACAGGCAAGCAAAGAGAAAGAATCCCACACTTATCTGGCCTTTCCCATAAAACTGTACCACTGGGTAAACTAGTAATTAATAAGGGGAAATGTCTCCTTACAGAAGTATTCCAGCTAATAAATGAAGAGGAAGGACAGGATGAAAATATCAGCATTTTAATACCCAACGCAATAAAGTATGAAGACAATGACCAGCCATGGGCAGTTAACATTCTGGAAAGAGAGCCAGCCAGAAACAGGTGCCTCCGGATAGAAGCACCAATGTGAACTGTGAATCAGTCTGGCAACAAACAAACAAATAAAACCTGAATCTTAATTGCCTAAATTGTTAACTATGAGTTTGCAGGAAATACAGCCAGGACAACATATAAAGGATACTTTGAGGATGCAATCAGACCGATCCAGACTGGAAAATTCTACAGGACAAACAATGTAATTTTTTCATTAAATTACTACAATGAGAAAGAGAGAGTGCCATGGAGTAAAAAAGAATTAATAGCATAAAAACAATTGCAGTGAGGATGTAATTCCCATCATAATTCAAACAAAGACACTAAAAAAACTATGAGGCCATCTGGGATATCTGAACAGTGACTGAATTGTTAATAATATTGGGAGGATTTAGGTAAGGTAATGGGGTTATAGCTATGTTTCTAAAAAAGATTTACCTTTTAGAGATACGTGGTCCAAGACTACAGATGACATAAGCTGATATCTAGGACTTGCTTCAAAATAACTCAGAGAGGTGGAAGTGGGTGGAAGTGGGTCTAAGATGGAACAAGACTGGTCATCAGTAAACAACTGTGCAAGCTGGTGGTGGGGACACAAGTATATGCTACGTCATCCTCTTCACTTTTATACTTCTTAAATATTGCATAAGGAAAAATTTTTAAACACTGCCTCAAATAAAAGGAGAAACAATATATGTATTATGTCTGATAAACAAAGCATTTCTAATATTAATCAAAAGTATCTCTTACCTATAAATGAGAAAAAGAACAACTTAACATAAAAACACTTAAAAGAATGTGAGCATACTTCATGAAAAAGAAATATGGATGGCCAACACGTATCCAAAAAAGGTGTAATATTTAAATTTAATATTTAATTAAATATTTAAACAAATATTTAAAGAAATGCATGGAGTGAGCATAATTATGGAGATGAAGGTGGAAGAGTAATTGTGAGGCCTCCCTGAGACCAGAGAGAGAGCTATGGGGATTGGCATCCAAACAAGTCTCTTGCGATACATTACATACTAATCTTTTAAATATTGAGATAATTGTGTGTGCGTATGTATGTATGTATATAAACAAAGCCAAGAGGATAACTTTGAACAGAAGTATGCATTTGTAGACAATCTTATTTTATTGAACAAATAACTATGTGATAAAATTAGGCCAATAATTTTAATTTATAAAAAAGAAAGCTCTTCAGAATTATTTTAAAGATACAATGATACAGTATCCTGGCATTCTGACTAGGATTCCAGTTCTAAATCTATAGGTAAAAATAAAACAACCTTAAAAACAACATAAACGGGATTGGCCCTGCAAGGGACAACTCCCCAGTACGTGGAGGATCACTGAGCAGTGACTAAAGATGTTTGAGGCCCACTCAGTGGGCAAAACACCAATAACCCATCTACCCCCCTGACACTGTCAATCCCACTCCCAGTGGAATATGCACTAGATAAGTAGAATGTCATAATATAATATTTTATAATATAACATAATATAATATGACATCTGCTTAAGCAGTTTGGATACAGATTACTCACAGTCCAACCACAGTACAAGTCTTGAAGTCTAGTTATTGGAAAATTATATCCCAAAAATACTATTGGTACAAACATACCCCACTGTATATCATGGAGTTCAACAGAATACACAAGAAACTAAATTGATAGATCCAACACAATTCAAGCAAATTACAATTAAAAGTAAAAAGTAGCATCAACTGAAAATGAGAACAACTTAATACAACACATATAATGCAAGTTTTTCCCAAATGGGGGGAATTTTAACTATCTGAGAATACACACATAGGAGGAGTTTGAGTTATTTCACAATGTTATACTTTACATGTTGATTGGCAATATCCTTTTTTTCTTTTTAATAGTAAAACTTGGAAGTCTTTCCCTGGTGGTTCATATGTGTCTACCACACCCTTTGTAACAACACCCAGACGTCTTAGTGAACTAGAGCCTTCAGAAACCTCACATGACATGCTGATTTTAACTTATGAGCACCAAACTTTAGTAACTCTTAGAGTCTTTAATCACACATAAAACAGTGGAAATCAAAGAAAGGACTGTCATTTTTGGAGCAATTGCTCCCTGTTTGGAGAACCTGATGAGATGGGTAGCTTATTTTGATGCTTAAAACTATTATATAATTTAAAATATCAAGAACTATTAAAATACTGGTTGCATATATGAATAAGTATAAGTTTTAAGTTTAAAGATGTAGAACAAAAATAGTATATCCATACTGATTATAAATATCATTCCACATGCTTATAAAATTTTATTTAAATATGAGCTCCTTGTACTATGTTGGCCGCCTAGTTCAACAGATTGAATCATGAAGAGATTTATCATTTGTCTGATGTATCTGGGGGTAAAAAAAGGAAAAAAATTATGATCCCCTTGAGGGAAAAAGCCATACCTTCTTCCATCGAATGTCCCTGGTTCCAAGCACAGGCAAAACGAAAAGGTAGCAGATAATTAATGGTCTGTTCACTTACCTATATTTTTAGCAAGTGTGCCAGGCACCGTTGTAGGCAAAGAGGACTCCAGGGTGAACCAGGCAGGTGCGGTTCCTGACTCCGAAGAGCTCACTTTATAGTTTTAGGTAATAGACAATGGAAAAGAATGAAAAATAGACAAATAAGAAATTTTAGATTGTGTCAACTGTGATAAAAAGCAATGTATCACATAGTACAATGACTATGAGAAGATTTTTTTGTTTTGTATGGCACCACACTTTTTTTAATTTAATTTGTTTTATTTCAGAGTATTATGGAGGTACAAATGCTTTGGTTACATAAATTGCCTTTGCACCACCCGAGAAGATTTTTTTATATAGGGCAGCGGTCCCCAACCTTTTTGGTGCCAGGGACTGTTTTCATGGAAGAAAATTTTTCCATTGATGGGGGTGGGGATGGGGATGGTTTCAGAATGATTCAAGCGCATTTCATTTACTGTGCAGTTTATTTCTCTTGTGATTACACTGTAATATATAATATATATGGTTTTTGGCCATACTTCTGTCTTCTTTTGAAAAATTTCTATTCATGTCCTTTGCCCACTTTTTGATAGGGTTGTTTGATTATTTCTTGCTGATTTTCCTGAGTTCTAAATAGATCTAGTTATCAGCATGTGCAGCATGCGAGATTTTTTTCCATTCTGTGGATTGTCTGTTTGCTCTCATGACAGTTTCTTTGGTTGTGCAGAAGCTTTTTAATTTAATCAGGTCCCATTTATTTATTTTTGTTGTTGCTGTGATTGCCCTTGGGGTCTTCTTCATAAATTCTTTGCCTAGGCCAATGTCTATAAGAGTTTTTCCCACATTTTCTTCTAGAAAACTGGATAGCCACATGTAGAAGACTGAAACAAGACCCGCACCTTTCACCTCTCACAAAAATCAAATCATGGTGGATAACAGACTTAAACCTAAGGTGTGAAACTATTAGAATTCTAGTTGATCATTTTAATCACAACCTGCAAAACATTGTATAGTTCAGGTGACATTTTTCGGCTAGCCAGCATGTCTCTATGGATGACACAGTGCGTAGACTCACATTCAGAAGTGACCTCCTTGACCCAAGTAGTGAAACCAGAAAGCCATCTAGTCATGGCAGCTGCTCCTTCCATGCATATACCAACACAAGTGACCAATTCAGTTTTCCTGATATGTAATCATTCAAACACTTGAATAGTTCTGCAGCTGTGGTGTTGGTTGGCCACAAAAGTGCACATAACATATCCTCATGCACATCCTTCTGAAAAATATATTCCACAAAAACAAGCATTGTTGCTTTGTTGTTAACATCGGTAGACTCGTCAACCTGGATTGCATACCACAGTGACTCATTAATCCTAACAATCGTGCCTCAATATCCTCTGCTATTTCATCAGTTTATCTCATTATGGTGCTAGCCAAAAGAGGAACATGTGCCACTTTTTGAACTGCAACCTCTCCTAAAAGTTCACAGCAAATGTCCTTAGCAGCAGGCAGGATCAACTCTTCAATAATGAAGAGCTTCTCAGCTTTAGCAATGCGGTTAGCCACCAAGAGAGATGGTATCAGTGCAGACACATTTGATGAAGTGGTGGCCTTTGATAATTGTTTCTGTTCTTCATGTTCACTTTTTTTTTTCTTTCGAAAAACTCGAAAGGCTTGTCTTTTAATGCAGGGTGTTTGGTCTCCATGTGGCAAAGCAGTTTTGAAGGTTTCATGGCTTCGCTGGATAGCAGTTGCCACATATTATGCAAAGCAGGCTTGGAGAATGTGAATTACCTGTTGCAATAAACCCATAATTTAAGTAGGACTCTTGGTATTTTCTTTTAAATGCAGCTTTCATTTTGTTGGTAGTCTTAGAGTCTTCTCCTGTCTCATCATTGGGTCTTTTCCCCTTTTCAAAGAAGCTCTCCAGTGGTGGTGTTTTTTATTCATTTTTGGTAGGGTTAGCTTGTGGGCTTACCAAAACTGTGACTGCGACAGGTGTGCAGTGTGGAAGAGAGACATGGAGAGAAGTGGTAAATAAAATAATGGGCAGTCCATGAGTGGATTAAAATAAGTGGATTCTGACTTAAAGCCTGCCACCAGATGCAGCTGTACAATTGAAGTAAGATGCTCATTTGCTACTATAAAGCCTGCTACTATATGCAGCTTAACTGTCACTCGCCACTCACTGATAGGGTTTTGGTTGTTTTTTTTTTTTTTTTTTTTTTTTTTTGAGTCTCACTTTGTTGCCCAGGCTAGAGTGAGTGCCGTGGCGTCAGCCTAGCTCACAGCAACCTCAAACTCCTGGCCTCAAGCGATCCTACTGCCTCAGCCTCCCGAGTAGCTGGGACTACAGGCATGTGCCACCATGCCCGCCTAATTTTTTCTATATATATTTTAGTTGTCCATATAATTTCTTTCTATTTTTAGTAGAGACGGGGTCTCACTCTTGCTCAGGTTAGTCTCGAACTCCTGACCTCGAGTGATCCACCCGCCTCGGCCTCCCAGAGTGCTAGGATTACAGGCGTGAGCCACCGCGCCTGGCCTGGGTTTTGATATGAGTCTTCAAGCAACTGATTTATTATAGTGTCTGTGCAGTCAAACCTCTCTGCTAATGATAATCTCTTTGCAGCCACTCCCCAGCACTAGCATCACCACCTCACCTCTACTTCAGATCATCAGGCATTAGATTCTCATAAGGAGCAAGCTGGATCCCTTGCATGCACAGTTTACGGTAGGGTTTGTGCTCTTATGAGAATCTAGGGCCACCACTGATCTGACAGGAGGCGGAACTCAGGCAGTGATGCAAGTGATGGGGAGCGGCTGTAAATACAGATGAAGCTTCGCTCACTTGCCAGTTGCTCACCTCCTGCTGTGCAGCCCAGTTCCTAACAGGCCAGGAATTGGTACCAATCCACAGCCCAATGGTTGGAGACCACAGAGCTAGAAAGAAGAACCAATCATGTCTCCCAGGTGGCATTTATTTGGCCTGAGGTTTAAACCAAGTCTTGCTCTTTAAAACTGCAGCCAAACATTTGCTAAGTAGTAGACAGGCCTATGTTCACCAGTCACTCACAATATATAGGTCTTAAATGAATACTTGTTATCAATATAATCTGAAAAGTATCCAGATGTAGCAGCATCATTGCATCCAATGCAAAGAGAAGTGTCAAGATGATAAAAGCAAAGCATAAGCTCTTACATCAAGTAGAAGAGAATATAATATCTTTTATCTTGCAGATAATTGTAATTGCCAGCTGGATACTTAATGCCTTCAGGTTGGTAGATATTTGACTCTCAGAAGTAAAAGAGGATTAAGCTCAATGTTTCACTGAAGGTTTTCATATGGGCCTTGCGCTGTCAGGTCTGCGAGAGAAGGAGTTAACAGGGATCCGAGGCAAAGGAAAACCTTAGGATTTACCTCCACTGAACGTATGCAGGATGTCTTAGGTAAATTCCAGTAGGAAAGGAACAAAGGAAAATACGGGGAGAGTATTATTCAGGGTTCTCCAGAGAAACAGAACCAGTGGGAGACAGAGATATGTCTATATGAGGACATTTATTATGGGAATTGGCTCATGCAATTAGGGAGACCAAGAAGTCCCACGATCTACTGTCTGCAAACTGGAGACCCAGGAGAGCCAATGGTATAATTCCGTCTGAGCCCAAATGCCTGATAACCAGGGAAGGGTCTGAAAGCCCAAGAACCAGGAGCTCTGATGTGTGAAGACAGGGGAAATCGGATGCCCCAGCTCAAGCAGGGAGTGTGAATTCGCCCTTCCTCTGCCTTTTCCCCTACGAGCACCCTCAGAGGATTCAATAAAACCTACCCACATTGGCGCGGGTGATCTTTACTCCATCTACTGATTCCCATACTAATCTTTCCTAAAAACACCTTCAAAGACACATCCAGGAATAACATTTTTACCAGCTATCTGGCGTCACTTAGCCCAGTCAAGCTGACACCCACAATTAACCATCAGAGGGAGTGTTCGCCACTCCACGTCCTCAGGTTTGGAGAGTTGTGCTCCGTGGTCCCTGACACCTTGAGTACATGATGCTGATAATGTAGCTTGGCTCCTCAGTGTGTGTCTTCACACCATCCTGTTCCAAAAGGAAGCCACAGTTCTCAGTTTTCGGGTTCCCCAGAAAGCCCGCAGGGGTGGGCTGAAGCACAGAGTTATGACGGGAGCTTCCACCAGGACCAGGCGCCAGCAGCCTGTGCACAAAGCCCCGTGAACCGCAGTGACAGGCTCATTTAGAAACAAATTAGGGGTTAAGTAAAAAGTGCAGGATGGAGGCAAAACTGACTTTCCCTTTCCCCTTCTGTCGGTTAGCATTAGAAAGTGCCCATGAGCAGCGTGTGTCAAGAATATGAACGTGAGATGTCATTTTCGCTGCCTCTAATTGAAGCCAGGATAAATGGAGTGGAAAGGCAGCGTCTAATCCAATCAAAACATGAAAAAGGTATTTTGACATGTAAATTACAAACTTCCTGTGTATTTTGTCTCCCCAATTACACCCTCCCCTGTCATGTTTTTTTAAATTATATCTTAATCTCCCAGTCTCCTAATAATTATGTCATCATTCTTGGGCCCTGAACACTGTGTAATGGTATTTTATGGGATATGCCATTCATTATTAACTAAACTCACTCCCTGTCCCCAGCGATACCATATCTCACGGTGTTCAAATATGCCTAGTGTCAGCTCCTGCTTTGTAAATGCTATAGCAGTTTCACTCTTTGCTTCATGGTTACATGGGAATGAGTTTGTGAAGCACTTTTGGACAGTTGATTCGACTCATCAGTATATTTATGTGGGGATAACTGACAGGTTTTTTTTTTTTTCACAATGGAATGGGAGATTCGTTTAAAATATAAATCTCTCATCACTGGGACTCACTGAAATAGTGCCACACTCAGAAATTTTAACTGCTGCTCTTAAAGAAATAGCCAATATTGAGATCACACAATTGAGACCACAAAAAGAAGCCCAATAGTAAAGAAAAATGTTGATTTGATATGCACAGAGTGGTTATACTGCAGCGGTGAGAGGCATTGGTATATGCGTTGCTTAACAACAGAGATGTATTCTGAGAAATGCATCAGTAGGCGATTTCATCATTGTGCGAACATCACAGAGTGTACTTACACAAACCTGGATGGTACAACCTACTACACACCTAGGCTGTGTGGTATGGCCTGTTGCTCCTCGGCTACAGACCTACGCAGCATGTTACTGCACTGAATAGTGTAGGCAGTTGTAACACAATGGTAAGTATTTACATATCTAAACATAGACAAGGTACAGGAAAAATACAGCATTAAATTTGATGGGACCACCATTGTATATGTGGTTGTCATTGACAGAAACACCATTATGCAGCACATGACTTTAATACTACAAACAGTTTCTAAGCAAAAGCTTAAATACCACCCAGCCTAGGCCCCAAATTTACAGGTTAAAAAAAAAAAAAAAGACATGACAGCAACTCTATTCATTGGAGGCAGAAACAGAATACTGTTTTTGGATATTTAAAACAAAAGTATATTTAAAGAATATTTAAAGTCAAAAATCCTGAATTTGTGTCCTTGTTCTACCACTCTTTAGCCCTCTGACCTCAATTTCTCTTTTTTAAAAAAATGAGCAAAATAATGTACCTCCTAGGGTTAAAATGAGGCAACTGAGGTGTGTTTTACAAGGTGCCTGGCATGTGGAAGGTGTTGAACAACCAGCAGAGCCATAGATTTTTTTCATTGAAATCAGGTCTGAATGACACAATTCACATGAATCAGGTTAAACAGTGAGACTGTAGGACGAGGGTGCTGAAGACGGTCAAAGTGTGTGGACGGGTTACTCGGCCACATAAGTTACCACAGTGAATCCTTTGTCTGAATCCAGTATCCAGCCCTCAATCACTGGGAGAGAAGCAGCAGGGCCCCTGGGGCGGTCTTGCCCATCCACCTGTACAGGTGTGGAAGGGAGGTTTTGGATCCCACAGGCAGTCAGCGGCAGCTCCAAACATGTGTTGGATAATGAGCAAAGTTCTGAACAACATCCTTACAGGAAATCAAGCAGCAAGGTTCAAGGAGTTCTCATCATGCCCTCAGAAAAGGCCAGGGTCGGCTGTACCAGGTCTGGTTCCCTACAATTTTGCCCACGGCCCAAGGAAGCAACCTTCTGATGGCCTTGTCTTCATGTACAGTCATGAGCCACATAAGGATGTTTTGGCCAATGACAAACCACATACACAATGGTGGTCCCATAAGATTATAATGGGGTTGGAATTTCCTATCACCTAGTGACGCTGTAGCCATCGTAATGTCATAGCACAATGTATTCCTCATGTGTTTGCAGTGATGCTGGTGTAAACAAACCTACTGTGTGCTGCCAGTCCTGTAAAAGTCTACCACATTCAATTATGTACAGTACTAATACTTGATGATGATAATAAATGACTATGTTACTGGTTTACACATTTACTATACCATACTTCTATTGTTATTTTACAGTGTATTCCTTCTACTTACTAAAAAAAAAAAGCTAATTGTAAAACAGCCTCAGGCAGGTCCTTCAAGAGGTATTTTGCCCCTGAAGGCCTTCTAGTGGGACAAGATGTGAAGGTGGAAGACAGTGGTATTGATGATCCTGACCCTGTGTAGGCCTAGGCTAGTGTGTGTGTATGTGTGTGTGTGTGTGTGTGTCTTGGTTTTTAACAAAAAAAAATTTAAGTAAAAAATAAATGAAAATTTAAAAACTGAAAAAAGCTGATAGAATAAGAATATAAAGAAAGAAAATATTTTTGTACAGTTGCACAATGTGTTTATGTTTTGAGCTAAGTATTATAAGAGCTATGAAGTTTTAAAAAACTGAGTAAGTTTATAAAGTAAAAAAGTTACAGCGAGCTAAAGTTAATTTATTATTTAAAAAAACTTTTTTAATAATATTTTTTATTTTTTTGAGACTTCCATTTTTAATCTAAGTTCCAAACCACATACTTTACATTCTCTTTTTTTAATTCCATAATATTATATGGGTACAAATGTTTAGGTTATATATATTGCCTTTGCCCTGCCAGAGTCATAGCTACAAGTATGTCCATCCCCCAGACAGTGCATGCTGCACCCATTAGGTGTGAATATACCCATCCCCTCCTCCCCCTTCCCACCTGCCCAACACCTGATGAATGTTGCTACTATCTGTGCACATAAGTGTTGATCAATTAATACCAATTTGATGGTGAGTATATGTGGTGCTTGTTTTTCCATATTTAGTGTAGCCTAAGTGCAGTGTTTACAAAATCTACAGCAGTGTACAGCAATGTCCTAGGCCTTCACTCGCTCACCACTCACTCATTAACTCACCCACTGCAACTTTCAGTCCTATAAACTCCACTCATGGCAAGTGCTCTATACAGGTGTAGCATTTTTTTAATCTTTTATATCATATTTTTGCTGTACCTTTTCTATGTTAAGATATGTTTAGATAGACAGATACCTAACATTGTATTACAATTTCCTACAGTATTCGGTACAGTAACATGCTGTACAGGTTTATAGCCCAAGAGCAATAGGCTACACCATATAGCCTAGGTGTGTAGCATGCTGTACCATCTAGGTTTGTGTAAGTACACTCTGTGATGTTCACTCAACAAGGAAATCACCTTACGACGCATTTCTCAGAACCTATCCCTGTCATTAAGTGATGCACAATGGCATTTTGAAACTCTGTCATTAGTTATGTAGCTAGTGAGGAATGTTGTCCTTTTGATGAGTTAACTACTTCATCCTTATGAAACAACCCTTTAGCTGTGACAATATGTACATATTTTTGCTCTGAAATCAACTTTGACATTATTATAGCCCCTCTACATTTTTTTTAAATTAGTGTTAGCATGGTATACTTTTTATATCCTTTTGCTGCACTAATAGTGTAAAAACATTAAAATAGTATATTTTCATTTCTACATTTATACTATTGTCACACATTTTACTTTTTCATGTTATAAACCCCACAATAGATTATTGTCTTTTTCTTTAAACAGTAAAATATCTTTTAAGACAATTTCAGTGATAAGAAGTCTTTTATATTTACCCACATAGTTACTACTTCTGAAGTTTCTTCATTCCTTTGTGTAGATCCATATTTTCATCGGGTATTATTTTTCTTCTGCCTCAATAATATTCTTTAATATTTCTTGTAATAAAGTTCTAGTACTGATGAATTCTTTTAGTGTTTTTATGTCTAAAAAAGTTTTTATTTTTAATTTCATCTTTGTTTTTGAAAGATATTTTGCTGGCTTGACAGGTTTTTCTTTCAGTACTTTAAAAATGTTTTCCACTGTCCTCTGACAAGCATTGCTTCTGATGAGAAATCTACTATCATTCTTATCTTTGTTTCTCTATACTCAATGTGTTTTGTCTCACTGGCTTCTTTTAGAATTTTTTCTTTATCACTGGTTTTGAACAATTTGATTATGATACACTTTGCTGTAATTTTCTTCATGTCTCTTTTGCTTATGGTTTGCTGAGCTGCTTGGGTCTGTGGGTTGCTGTCTTTTCTCCTTCTTCCTCTCTAATTATATGAATATTACACCATTTAAAGTTGTCCCCAAATTAACTAACTCTTTCCAGTCTTTTTTCTCTCTGTTTCATTTTAGATAGTTATTATTGCTATGTCTTCAAGTTCATGAATCTTTTCTTTTCTGATGTCTAGTATTTTGATAATCCCATCAATTATATTTTCACCTCAAATATTGTAGATCTTTTTATATATTCTATATCTGTATTTAATATGTTCAGTATTCCTTACAATTTGTTGAATATACGGAATATAGCTAAAATAACTGTTTAAATATTCTCATCTAGTAATTCTATCACCAGTGTTATTTCTGTATCAGTTTGATTTTTTTTTCCTCCTCATTATGAATCATATTTTTCTGCTGTTTTGCATGACTGGTAATTTTTTAGTGGATATCAAACATTATAAATTTCAGTATGTTAAGTACTGGATATTTTTTGTTTTTTTATAAAGTGTTCTTGATCTCTGTTCTGGTATGCAATTAAGTTACTTAGAAACAGTTTGATCCTTTCATGTCTTGCTTTTCAGCTTTATTAGTTCAGAACAAGATTTAGTTTAGGGCTAAATTTTGCCCAGTAGTAAGACAACACACTTTCGAATACTATAAATGCCCACTGATTTATGAGGTTTTATGAGGCTTTCCACCATGGCTTGTAATAACAGAAACTATTCTTGGCCCTGTGAAGTCCTTAAGATTTTTTACTCTACCCTTTTTGGGTCTCTTTCTCCAAAGCCCCAGGTACTTTCTTCACACATATGTGATGACAAATCAGAACTGAAGTCTCAAGGGAGACTCACTACAAATGTCCAGGGTGCAGTGCACGTGTGTGTGTGTGTGTGTGTGTGTGAATCTCTCTCCTCTCTAGTACTCTGTCCTGTGAACTCTAGATACCTTGGCCTTTCTGGATTCCTATCTCCATCTCCTTAACTAAGGGACACCTCTGGGCACAACTTGGATTTCCCCTCCCTGCACTGCAGCCGGGATACTCTCTTCAGATAGTAAGCTAGTGGAGGGGAAATTGTACGATTCACCTAGTTTGTTTCCTTTCCCTCAGGTACCACTAACCTTCATTGCTTGATGTCCAATATTTGAAAACCATTATTTTATATATTTTGTCTTTTTTTAAGTTATTCCAGGTGAGAGGGTAAATCAAAATCCAGCCCATGTTCCTCCATGTTATCCAGAAGTGGAAATCCTGATGTCCTGGTCTTGACTCTTGGATGAAGTCAGACATCTGATTTCAGGTCCACCAGCCAGCAAGAAGTGCCTCATCAAGTTCTGCGCTCAGCTGTAGTGGTCCTCTTATAGCCTGTGGGGGTTTTTGGTTTTAATTATCTCCCTCTCATCTTTCGTCCTTGGGTTTTGCACTTTTAATTTCTTTCTCTCCTCCCCTTTCTTACTTTTCTCCTTTTCTCTCTTTCTATTCCTTCCTCCTTATGTTTTCTCTTTCTCCTTCCCTCTCTCCTGCTTCCTCTCAAACATCCAATAAATATTCCCAGCCACTAGGCGACAGGTTCCAGGCTAGATTCTAGGGAGACAGAGATAAGCAAGACAAGATCCTGGCCTTCAATGAGCATTTAATGTTTTATTCTATCCATATCATTTTAAAAATTGATCTGTAACAAATTAGAGGGAAAAAAAGCACACCATTATCATTCAGTTCAGTGGCAGAGAAAGAGTGTGCACTTTGGAATCAGATTATATGGCCCTTCATCATTGTTTAACTTTAAGCAAGTCCCTTAATTCTCAGTTTTCTTAGCCAGAAATGAGGGAAGATAACCCATTTCTCATAAGACCACAGTCAGAACTGAATGAGATAATGTATAGGAAGGACCCCTTACAGCATCTGGCACATAGACAGTATTCAATAAATGTTGGTTTCTTTTCCCTTATTCTCTCTTTCCCAAGAACCCAATGTTGTTTGTAAAACAATGTTCTTGCCATTATAGTGCCATACTTTATAAACCATAAAATGTTAGATAGGCCAAAATTTGGTCCCATCACCATAAGTCTATATATTCTGAATGTTTGGGTAGAAAAATTAAGTTAGCATAAAGTTCAAAGGTAAAATCTGTCCCTTTTCCCAACAGGATTAACTCTTTTAGTGACTATCTCATAGTATAACACCATCACCATGACTGCAGGTAACAGGAATGCAACTGAAACCCAGCAGCCTGAGGAATTTAGAATCCTTTGCACATTTAGCAAATTATTAGCCTGAGGATCACAGGGATATTTATTTCTTTAATAATTTCATTTAAGAGTACTATTGCAATAGAGTGCTTAAGTAAAAGGAGATGAAGAGAGGAAAGATTCTACCCTAAAGTACAAAAAAATGCCTCAAGTTAAGATGCTTTTTTTAAATGGAGAAATTGACCTTATGCTAACTTGCTAGAAAGAGAAAAGCCAACTGGAAGATCCACAGAACGAAAAAGCTACAAGAGCAAAAGAGCATACAAAGGTAGGGCTTCCCAAGGCAATGAGGATAAACATTCAACTTGAGGTCATAGTCTGCCTGCCCATTCCCCCACACTCCTCTGCCTCCCATTCTTCTGCTATGCTCTGTTACTTTCCTCTTCCTCTGAGCCACCTGCTCTCATACCTTTGGAACTTTGACCTTGCTATCCCCTCTACCTGGAGCACCCTTACCCCTCCTTCACTAGACCAACCCTGGTTCCTCCTCTAAGACTCAGGTAGAAAGTTACCTGTCCAGAAAACCTTTCCTGACTCCTCCACCCTGGTCCTCCAGGCTCGGTTAGGTCTTCCCAAAGCTGCAGCCACTGTAAAGTAGAAAATGAAAGAATAAGCACAGATCATTAAGGCAAATTTACCCAGTAGTTTACTTCAACTCATATGGAAATCTGAAATGATATTTGTTGAATCCCCTAAAGGGATTCTGGACCACAGAGAGATTTTCCTGTAGGACCAGAGTCCAGCCTGTACTTAGTAGGCTCTCAATGGAGGAGTGGCTGAAATCAAATCAGTGTCTGAAATGCTGGATGTGGGAAACACGCACAGGAAAATACTACAGTTATACATAAGGAAGTTGCCCCTACTGAGTGCAACGCATACACCAGTGCACAGCAAGGCCCCTTTGATGCTTCCACATTAATAGGCACTGGCTCATCTCTGTGCCCTGCTTTTATGACAGGTCAAATAAAACTACCAGAAAACTACATGATAATGTTACAAAGACCATCATGATTAAGAAGCCATTTTTCCTTTTGTTCTGGGGGTGCTGAAATCTCCCTGCAGGAACATAAAGCTTGTATGATTTGGTGTAAATTCATACACAGGCACACACTCACTGCATACAAATGCAGAAGAGTAGAGCCACCGGCATGAGCTCATTGTGCAGACAGATCATTTGCACATCCAATTAGGTGAGAGGAGAAAATCAGAAAATCCAATTACTTATCTTAGGTATCCTAAGTTTTTATTTCCTCCCAAACCTATTTTCAAGACCACCTTGACAATATGCAATCCAATACTGCTGTGTGTGCACTTAGTTATTGTGCAATTTGCATCTACAACTCATCACTGGTATTCCAAGTTGGAGTCGTCTTCAGGATGTGTCCTTGCTTCCTTCAAGTGCGTAATATGTATTAAGTTTAGATAATTTTCTCAAAAAAATTGTTAGAGAATGAGTTATGTTTTCATTGGTTCTAATTTCCAGGTGGGATTTAAAAACACTTATTTTGCCAAGTGCTTGTTCATCGTTTTAATTGGTCTGTAACTGTGTCAATATGACCAAAGTAACTGAGCAATAAACAAGTAAAGCCAGTATTTTAAAAATCTTAATGAATCAAGAAAATCCACATACATTTGTGATGAAGCTGGGTGGAAGCCCAAATCACATGGACCATGGTTTACTATTACTACAACTGCTTAACATAATACCAGTGGTCCTGGCCAATGTTTTAAGAAATGATATATAAATAAGAGGTGTAAGGTTAAGAGGTAAAATGCTGTTGTTTGCAGGCAGTATGTTCCTTACTAATAAAATACAACAGAATCAATAGATAAGCTATAAAAATCACTAAGAATGTTCAGGAAGCTTTCTAAGTACAAAATCACTTATAAAAAAATTAATAGCATTTTTCCACATAAGCAATACACAACTAGAAAATATAATTTTAAGAAAAAGTCACAATAGCCACAAAAATGATAATACATCTGGAAATTATATTTTAAAGATTCTATTTTAAAAACAGAAATAGTATTTTTAAACTCAAACAAGGGATATAAAAGAAGATCTGAATAAAAGGAGAGGATGTCTTTGTTCTTCAGACAAGGCCAAGTTGGGGACACAGAGACACAAAATCAAGCACTGCTGGTAGTAACATAGAGTGGTGTGGCCATTGTGGAGGGCCACCAGGTTAACCGTACCTGTGTCTTGTGACACAGGAATCTTGCTCTCAGGCAAGAATACTTCACACAAGTCCACAAGAAAAACTGGGCAGGAATGCTTATCACAGCACTGTTTGGGATCTGCAGAGCCATAGGCAGTCTGAGTGTCCCCTCCTGGGGGGACCGTCCAGAAAACATCACGTGCTGGATGAAATACTCTGCAGCCACTGGTAGCAGGAGATGGAGCTACACACAGCAACATGAATGGATCTTTAAAGCACAATACTGAGTGGGGGAAAAAAGAAAAGAAACAGAAAGAGATCAACAGCCTGCCATTTATGTAAATTAGAAAGCATGCCCACAAACAACAATACATATTTTACAGCAACACATGCTAATATATAGAAAATACGTGAGCACGGTGGCTATAAGGGATGGGTGGGAGAAGGCAGTGACAGTGAGGAATGGAGATAAATAAATAAATCTTTTAACTCTCTGATGTCAACAAATACATGCCAAGAGCTGAAGTGCATGATCAAGCCTCTACATATGACTTTATTATATATTCTATTATTGCTTCTATTATGCAATATCTATGCTAGCATATACTTTTAACTATCAAACCAATATTAGCCTATATTTTAACTACCAAACCAATACATTTTTAAAGGTACCTGATTTTCTTCCAAAGAAAATAGACAAGTCGTACAAGAAAGTCCATGACTTTCTCTCCTTCTATACTTTAGAGAAAAATTATCATAATCATACACTCCACAAGAATATTTACAACTTTTTAAAAATGTATTCAGTTATACTTCACCCCACTCCAAGAAAGGATGTGATGGCTAGGAAAGGAATTGTGGCTATACAGAAAAGAGGAAAACAATAAGAGGAGAAAAGGAATGGAAAAGGAGAAAAGGAATGGAAAAGGAGAAAACTCATAATATTAATAGGATACTAAGAAATAAAATTAAAAGTGATAATTTTATCATTTCCTAACCGAATTAAAGAAGTGCAAAATGAAATATACAGCTTGGCAGGAAATTACTTCCTGAATTTGCCTGCAATCTCATGTGCCCCAGCGGGACACAGATTTGAAAGTCCATGTTATCTGATCTCACCCTCTGTACGTCTTTCCTTTCTTCCCTCCCGTAGTGTCCGGTGGAGACTGCACACATAGGTTTGGGGACAAACTTTCAGGACCGGCTGCTCTGCCAGGTTCCATCTGCGTTGCTCTACTCCCATCTACTGATAAAAGGCTGCTACTTCTCCGGGAGGCTCTGGGCAGCCCTCTCCGCGGAGCCAGCCCCGACCCACGACCATTCAGACTGGAACGGGAAGATTCACTGCTGGTGTAAATCACTTCATCTCGGAGATTATCCGGTCAATATGATGCATATGCTGAGAATAGTTAGCAGTAGTCTAATTTACTGACCGGCGAGTTCCTGTTTTCCTATAATTTATTTCACTTGTGACAATCAAAGAAAAGACAATTATCACTTGAAGCTGTTTCCTCTTCTTTCTCCCCCTCCCCAAAGAGGAGTGTCAGTTTAATTAGGGAAAAAGATCACATGTTTTGTGGTGGTGTTCGAAGTATATTGTTATTCTAAATGTGTTGCTATTTGAAGACTTTTTGTTTTGTTTTGTTTTTCTTTGTAAGCCCCAAGGATCACCTTCCCACTGGTTTAGGAAGAAGGTGAGCATGGTGCAACCTGAGATGATGAAGAAGTGGTCAGGATCTTTCTTGGGTGGGGTTCCCCCGCTGGGAGCAGTGGGGAGCAGACTTAAGTGCTGGAATAATATTTCAGGTTTGGTGGGAAAAAGTGGAAGACCTTGCATCTCCACTGATTAATTCTATGAGTTCTTGTCTGATTAAATAGCAGCAAACTTAAGAGTGAAATTATAGCAAATTTTTGTCAGATTTACCATTTCCATGAGTAACTTCCTCCCCCAACAAACCAAAAAAGAAGACAATTCATCTTTAAGTTTGGTCTGCAAGATTACTGTAGTCTGAAAGAAATTAAATGTCAATTTTATCTTGATTCATCATAGTTCTTTAATCAAAGTCAACGCATCACCTCCCCCGATTACCCCTCCATCAAACACTGACCTGAAAATCTGACCCCAAGCAGCCTGGCTAATTAGGAACTTGGTTGTTCCACCTACAGCCTCGGAGAAAAGACGAGGGCAGAGCTGCCCCCAAAGAGGTGGCCTCTTTATGGAAAAGGGTCCAGGAAAGAGGTCAGCGGTAATTACCAAGCAGCAAAAGAGTCCATGTCCACTTTGGACATTATTGGTTCATAAAATACCCAGAGATTTATACTAGAAAACAGAAGTCGTTTATGTTGAGTATCAGCTGAACTAAATCAGTCTGGCATGATGAAACTGGAGGACCTTGAGCCTTGTTAGGACAGTAGGAAAGAACCCGTGAAAGGGACTGGCCTTGGAGCAGGGCACACATGCCCAATGCTCCCACCTAACAGCAGTGCGGCTCCTTTAAATAGCACTGAGGTGGCAGCCTGTGCTGGCTGAACTCCACAAGTTCAACTCCAGGAATCTGTAAAAGGGAAGGAGGGAATTTAAAGGGAGGGAGTGGTGCCCACCAGTTCACTCAGGAAGCACCTGTCCCAGAGGAAGAAGGAGATAGAATGCGGGACACTGTCATTCCCAGCTCAGATCTCAGGTTTTGCATACGTCATATCCGCCAATTGCAAGTCAATTGCTTTATCCAGAGCTCAGTTGAAAAAAATAATGGTATCGAGGCAGGAGAGAACAAACACATGTTGTGTTGGATTTATGGACAGCTGATATGTTGGTCTCCAAAGCAGCAATTCCATGAAAGAGTTTAGGATGACTGGACCATATGGAGTTTTTGCTTTTCATGTTGACTTTGGAACCCAGCCCCACACAAGGGGCTTCTCTGCTACACTCAGCCTCTCTGAGCCTACGCTTTCTCTCCATAAGGCAGAGAGAGTAGAAGCACCTTCCTATTGTGAGAATTAAATGAGACCTGGACAATGCCTGGAAAACACTAGGTGCCCTGGGAGAACCAGGGAGAACCCGGAGACCTGGATATGGATCGGGGCTCCGTCACCAGGCCACCAACTCCTACCTGCTGGGCTGTGGTTGTCTCACGGGTGAAATGAGGTGGTTGCATATGATGGGCTCCAGGTCCCTCCCGGCTTTGTCTTTGCTTAACCTGCATGTCAGTCACTTAGTGTACCATCTTTCAGATCAGGTGTGTGTGATTCTTTGTTGAAAGACAACGTTTATATCAGAAAATGCTGCACATTTTCAAAAACTACCACAGAATCCCAGGGGAGAAGATACTTTATAGAGTGAACATTTGTTGAGGGTTTACTTTGTGCCAGGTTCTCAGGCTTCTTTCTATCTTCATGCCACCCCTTAGCGGAGGTGCTACTATCATTCCCCGTCACATGGGTGAGGAAAGAGAGGCAGAAAGCCTTTAAGAACTGTGCCCCAGCCCCCTTAGCTTAGGGAGTGGTGGGCCTGGAACTAAACCTAGTCTTTTAACCATTGTACCACAGGAATTTTCTCTTAACTGAAGCATCCTGTGAACCCATTTTTTCATTTTTCCAGTCACAGGCCAGGGAGAGTCACATGCCTTCGTGCTAACTGTATTATTCAGAATGAATTGAAAGGATTTCTGCTTCCAGTCTGTGGACTGAACACATCCACCTCCTCTAAAATTCCCATTGAAAGTACGGTATAGATGTAAGAAAGGAAATTTACCCAGGACTCTTTTAGGAAAATAAGGGTGCAATGATGGGACCCTTATGTTGTCAGCACAACACAGATAATTTAAGTTAAAAAAAAAAAAAACCTAGAGGACAGAAATTAAATTGGTTAAATTAGATATTGATAAAAAAGTTTACAGTAGAAAGTTCTACTGTCATAATAGGCACCAGGAAAGATTGGAGGAGGGGCTAGAGCCAGTTTTCCTGAGATGGAAAAACTCAAGGAACAGAAGGGAAAAGGGGCATTGAGGAGGGGCCGGTGGGTCAGTGCCGTCTCTCAAACATTGAGACTTTCCTGCTCAGTTTCTAGGTCCCTGGAATCAGGGTTCATGACCTCCAGGTGGAAGCCATGGGACTGGACCCTAATAGCAAGTGAATGAGTGACCAGGAGAGAATGAGGGCTCCTAGGCTGGGTGATGCACATCCATTGCAAAGCTCCCCAAATTGCAGCATGGAGGGTACACAGAGGAGGGAGTACCCACCTCCAACTCCACATATCCCAAAGATAAGCTGGTCTTTTGTCACACTGGGCCTGCTGCTATGGCTTGAATGTTTGTGTCCCCCCAACATTAATATGTTGAAACCTAATCTCCAATGCAGTAATAATAAGAGGTCAGGCCTTTTGGAGGTGCTAGGTCATGAGGGCTCTTACTTATAAAAGAAGCTTGGAGGCTGTTTGCCATCTTTCACCATGCAAGGATGCAGCAAAAAGGTACCATGTACAATGAATGGGCCCTCACCAGACACTGAATCAGCTAGCACCTTGATCTTGGACTTCCCAGCCTCCAGAACCGTGAGCAATAAATTCTGTTGTTTATAAATTACCTAAAGTATTTGGTTATAGCAGCCTGAACATATACTAAGACACCTGTACAGAAATAGAAATGCCCAATATTACAGGAAAGCCAAGGCAGTTAACCACACTCACCAACATATTTTCCATTTATAAATAGCATCAGAGAGCCAAGAATCAGTGGGTATATAAACAAAACAAGTAGCATGAAAGAGAAAACCTAAGATGTACAAATACAACAACATTAAACCCCAAGGGGAAGAACATGTCAGGAAACAGGACAGGGCCATCAGTATCCGAGAGAAAAAAAAAAGAAACAAATTTACTGAATTCATAAAACAAAAGCAGGAACATTCAGGGATCAAGTGAGTTCTTAGAAATTAAAAATATCATGACTGCATTTAACAAAACAAAAGAAGAATTGGAATATGAAGTCAAAGAAATCTCTATAAAATAGCTCTAAAAGTTAAATAAAAGGAAAGTAAGCAAAATAGAGGGTTAATCCACTAAGCTCAATAGTCACCTCTTTTAAAAATGGAGATGAAAAAAAATTATCAAAACTTAATACAAAATTATCAAAAAAACATGAACCTTCTAATTGAAGGATTCCATTGAATGTTAAGCAGGATAAATGAAAAAATGTAAAGAAATCTCAGAAACTGTCTTCAATCTACGTGAGAGATGGAAAAACATATCTACAAAGAAACAAGAATCAGATTGGCATCAGACTTACCACCAAAAAATTAACTGCTATGAAATAATGAGTGTGTCGTAAGAGTTATCAAAGGAAATTATTTTAAACCTTGAATTCTATAGCCTTCCAAACTATCAGTCAGAAATGGGTAAAATGAAGAATTTTTTTAGGCATGAAGAAAACACAAAAACTTTTCAAATTACTTGAAAATACAATATACTCGAAGAAAATGAAACACCCCTCCCCGCCACACACACGCAGAATGAAAGAAAACACAGGACCCAAAAAATAGAGTAACTCACTTAGGATAAAATAAAACCCCCAGCATCAATCCTATGTAACAAGCCTCCCAGAATTAATCCAAAGAGAAAGGAAGTCATAGTGCACTTAGAAAAACATAAAGAACCAAAATGATTCCATTCAATAATAATAGCTCAGCAGCTGAAAGTTAATCGAAATATAGTAGAAAGGGTATATGTTTCTTTTCTTAGTAAGAAAAAGTAAAAATGAGGAGACACTGCAGTAAACTAAAAATGATACATGGAAGGAAATGCTCAATTACAAAATATTTTGAGAGCACACATCATAAATAAGCAAGAGTCATTCTCAATGATTAATATATAAAACCATTGCCTAGAAAAACAAATTCAAATGCAAGTCTGTTGGCATTTTTGTGTTCATTAACGCTTGCGGCCAGGCTGAGGCCCTGGCAGACAATGCACAGTGTGGTATCTTGCTCCTAAATGAAACGTGAAGGGAGCGCAGAGGCACTGAGGCACGTGGCATTCCAGTTTAGCATATGTTCCTGACACTATCAAGAAAGCAAGCTAAACATTACGGCTAAGGTCCCTTCCGACTTTCAAATGCATAAAGTTTGGGTTTTAAGTGAGCCGTTCTTGTAACACGACAGCGTTCATTTTCATTTCCCTTTCATTTTGTTAGGCACCAGCTGAGATTCCAGTTTATTATTATTTTCATTGTAAAGTTGTTGCAAGTCGTGTTCATTCAAGCAAATGTTTAAATTATTCTATAAAGCATTGTTTTTAAAGGGCTTAATGCGATGCAGGAATACAAAACTTCTGGCCACTCTGGCCACTCTTAAAAGCCAATAAGGCTTTTAACTACGGTTGTAAAAAGTCAAAGAGCGCCTGGGCTTGAGCGGCAAGACCAGAGTAGGCACAAGATGGAAACGGCGCAGTGCCGCCTCCAAGTCGCGTTTTCTGTAGCTTTTTGTGTTTCTCTTTCACATGTTGGAATTGCTGTCTGAGCCTCTGTTCCACGCCCGGTTAAGATTTTCCATCTAAGATCAGAGTGTCTTCCCTGCCCTTGTGTTGGTCTCAGTCTCATACTCCTGCCGTCTCTACAAGTCTTTTCATTTTCCCTTCATTTCATGCTGCCCCCTGGATTGTCAATAGTATACAATCAAGTGGTATACTAAATTCTTTATTTCTTAAAAGTTTCATATTCTCAATTATAACTTTTAATTTTATTCACAAAAATCAATCAATTAAGCAAGCTTCTAGGTTGAGTTGCCTATTTTTAATAATGTTTAAATTCTAGAATAGCTTTAGATTTATGGAAAAATTGCACATAGTACAACGAGTTCCCAATATCCCATACCCAGTTTCCCCTATTGTTAACCTCTTCTGTTTATAGGGCACTTTTGTCACAATTAATTAACTAATACTGATATGTTATTATCAATTAAGGTCAATACTTCATCCCAATTTTCTTAGTTTTTACCTGATGTCCATTTTCTGGTCCAGGATCCCACCCAGGACACCACATTTCATTTAGTTGTTATCTCTCCTTACGATCCTCTTGGTTAGGGTGGTTTCTCAAGACTTTCCTTGTTTTTGATGACCTTGACAGTTTTGAGGAATAGTGGTCAGGGATTTTGTAGAATGTCCCTCAGCTGGGATCGATCTGCTGTCTTCCTCCTGGTTAGATGGAAGCTATTGGTTTTGGGGAGGAAGAGCACGGAGGTAAAGTGCCCTTCTCTACACATGTCTCCAGGGTACATGCCATCAACATGCTTATCACTGTTCATGTTGATCTTGAGGTGGACCCTGAGGTAGTATTTTCAGGTTTCTCCACTCTAACGTTATTATTTTTTCCCTCTTTTCATCTCTTTGGAAGGAAGCCACTATGTGCAGCTTCAGTTGCCTTTTAATCAGGCTTTTAGTTAATTTGCTTTTCCTGTGGATCAGTAGATATCAATACAGACTTCCCCATATAGGATTAAATAACACAGTAATCAAAATAGGTATTGGAATTGCAAACAAGATCACCCCACAATTGTAGGCTGTGAACGACTTGGGACAATTGAAAGAAAAGTACCATTCAAGGGGAAAATAACATTAACTAATTCTCAGCCATCACTAATAACTATTAATTGACCCTCTGAGGCAACTTGTACTTGCTCCACCTCCCAAACACCCTGGGATGACGATCCACGTCTGAAAAACATGGTCCCTTCCTTGAAGAGCTTCTGCTTTGGTTCCTAGAAGAGTTCAGCCTACATGGTCTCTGTTCTGTGACAGCTCCCACCTCTTGGGGCAGCACAGGTCAGACCTGGGCGTAAAGAGGCAGCAACAGAGTGAGCATTAAATAAAGAATCCCCACTTCACACTTCAACCTCATGCAGGGATCACCTTGACTTATTGGACCACAATAAGTCAGGTAAGTCTGTATATCACAGGATTATTGTAAGCATCAATTCAGGTAATATAATTTGCTTGAACAACATGACTATATTCAGGTTAACAATAAACTATGAAAGCAGAGCTAAGTAGGAAAATATCATGAGGCTTCTAGGGTTACTGAGGCATTCCAGTGTCCTTAGTTATTGCCAATTCAGCAATCAGGACTTTCTATATGCCAAGAGTTTTGGAAGCATTCGCTCATTTAAGCCTCATAATTGTTCTAGGAGTTTGTTATTATTATTATCATTATTATTATCATTATTAAACCCACTTTATAGATTAGCACACTGAGGTTAGACAGACAAAAGCTTACAATGCCAGATCTTGAATCTAGGACTGTCTTACTCCAAATTCCATGCTCTGAAATTAATCCTTAGTACACTGAACACTCCTAAGCATTTTTGTTCATCCCGGCAGTGTGCATGAAAGTAAATGAAGACAAACAGCAATTCTAGGTGGAGATTTCCAGTTTTAATAATACCCATATGGTTGTCATCATGTCCCCAAACCAGTGGAACTTAGTTGGGTTTTAAAAAGTATATCTATTGAAGAGCCAGGCGCAGTGGCTCATACCTGTAATCCCAACAACTCAGGAAGATTACTTGAGGCCAGGAGTTCAAGACTAGCATGAGCAATATAGGGAGACCTTGTCTCTAAGATTTTTTTTAATTTTTTAAAAAATTATCTGGGCATGATGGCACACACCTGTAGTCCCAGCTACTCAGAAGGCTGAGGCAGGAGGATTGTTTGAGCCCAGGAGTTCCAGGCTATACCGTGAGCTATGATTGTGCCACTGCACTCCAGCCTGGGTAACAGAGCAAAACTCCATCTCAAAAAAATATATATATCTATTCAAATTCAGCAAAGCAACTGTTGGCTTCCTATATGACATACAAAACCTGATTTAACTGACTTTTTTTTCCTTGCATTTCAACCAGTGTTTTTAATACAGAGTTTAAGAAGCTTTATTAATAAATGTTCAGCTGTTAATTCTGAGGTCCAAGGCACCAACCACCATATCTACTGTGTGGATAACGCAAGCAGAATTAAACATGACCAAAATGTTTCATGGCTGGGAAGATCAAGAACTTGGAAACCCTGATCCAACCTGCTGGTAGGATGTCTTGATACAGCCATGGAAGACTAGACCATCCAAATTCCCAGATTGCACCCCACTGTGGTTACTGTCATTGTAGTAGCACCACCCTGCTGGGCCCTGAAGAAAAAGTTCAGCCAGTGGTGTGCTGGATGACAGCCCGTATCACGTGCCTCCCCTCCCGAATCCAAGGCCTGTGATGTCACATTGGCATGTTGAAATCAGCCATAGTGGCCGTATTTATACCAATAGAATCAGCAAATGCCACAAATTAAGTCTGTCTTATCCAGAAAACTGATTGTTAAACACTTGCCAGCAAACCACTGGTTTTAATTCATTGCCTTGGCAATTTTTAATGTGGCCCAATAAAACCTGAATGAGTTTGGTATGCCTCATTCTGATTCACTCTGAGAAACCAGTTTCTTGTACGTTTTATCCACCAAGCTAGTCACTCAGCCCAAGTTAGCTGAGCACTTACTATATGCCTTGCTGTGCACCAGATGTTGATCGACTAAGCAGCAATCATATTAATCGTAACCACCATAGAAGGGCCTAATGTCCTAGGAAGGGATTCAATAATAGAGTCTGCAATGCATGCATCATCCTTGTCACCATGGAGTGAAGGCTATATACTGAAATTTGCATGGGTTTTAGCACAGCCCATCAATTTCAGGCCATCCAATAATATTATATGAGTAAATGCTTTCCCGATATACTTTGTTCAGCCACAATGGCCTGTGGGAGACTCCAGGGTAAATCAATCAAAGACACACCCTTTGGTTCATCCTCTACAATGGGAAATGTAGCACATTTCCCGGACACAGTCACCTATTATGCAGAATAAAACGTGACAGGCCCCCAAAGGGAAACACTGACGGAACGTGGGCAAAATGTCAGAGAGTAAGACATTGCTTCCTCTTGGCGGGTGAGGGGAGTCAGGAAGGCTCTCACCTGAAGCCAGTGGCAAGTCCCCACAGGAAGGGGAAGGAGTGCTTTCTTGGGGCCACTCATTGAACTGAGTTTTTATCTTCTGTTTTTTCCAAAGTGGTAACTCAGAGGAGCTCTCCAGATTCATAGTCTGATTAACTAGTAAAGTTAAAATCTTGCATTCACTCAACAAAGCATGCCTGAAGGAAAGCACTATTTAAATCAATTTAAACATACAAAAAGAAGTCAGAAAGATATTTTCCCCCTGCCTCTCTGGCAGTATCTTGACCCCACTGTGGTTTCTGCTTATCCACGGCTCTTCAATGCCTTGAGCCATTCTTCAAGTAGCCGTTGCTTTACTAGATCCTCATAACTCACAGAGAGTAGCCAGATGTCCTCCGAGCCATTTGTCCAAAAGGAAGGTAATATTTTATGAAAGGTAATGAAGAGCAACATGTTTCTGAATTGCAGCTAGCATACTGAGCTTAAACAGTGAGAACTGGAGGTCCAACTGTCTTCCAAGATTACCCAAGAGGAAGGAAAAAGGGAGGCCATAGGAGAAGGAGAACTTGCTAAGTGCTCGATACTGTATATATGTCACCATTCAAAAAGGTGAGGGTGGGCACTCAGAAATAGTCCCAAAGTACTTACACTTGTAGGCAATTCCATATGATAAATGCTAGGATCTGGGTCTGGGGTAAATACAGACCAATTTTGGCAGTGAAATCTAGAGAGAAACTGAGATATGAAGAATAATTCAAAGTGAGCAAAAAATAGTGAGGGAGCATTCCAGGCAAGAAATTGGAAGTAGAGAAAAGATAAAAATAAAAATGCATCTATTTTTAAATAAATGAATAGCTTATATTATTGAACAATTTGTAAATATTCATCTATGACTCTGGACTTCCAGGAACTTCCATAGCCATTTTGGTCCAAGCATTGATTGAAATAAGTTTGAAATTGTGCTCAGGGTCACTCAACATTTCTTCCATCTACAATTAGCAGAGCAATAATTGTATACATATATATATATATATATATATATACACGCTACTTGTATACATATAAATATACTAATTTATATGCATTTTCACATTCAACCTCACAGCAGCCTCCGTTGGAGCAAAAGCAAGGGTACCAGCCTTTGTTTTTAATTATGTGCCAGACCTGTAACAGACTTCATTGCATTTCATTTGATCCTCAATTCAACTGTGAATAAGGGTAACATTATTTCCAATTTACAGATGGGGAAACAGAGACTCAGCAAGGTGAGCTCCCTGTCCAGGGCCAGACAGCCAGAGGACAGAGGAGGAGACCACACTCCAGACATTCAGGCCCTAAGAGGCTCCAACTATACAAGGGCTGCCCCAAAACCACAATGACCGCTTTGAGAAGCAGTGAGGTCGCCTCACCAGGAGTGCTGCAGCAGAGGCTGAGCATGGTCATCGTATCGTAGAAAAGATGTCTCCCTTAGGAGGAAGTCCAGAGGAAGTGGCCTCTCGGATCCTTTCAAACTTTCCAATTCATTTGAGTAACAGCCACAGTGATCATTAGGGCTGCTCACAAACATTCTGATTCTGTCCTCCTTCTGAGCATGCGGAAGGTAGTTATGTCCTGTGTCTTGTTCTGGCCAGTGAAATGTAAGCAAACGTGACATGTGTCCCTTAAGGTCAGAGCTTCAAGAGTGGGGCACAATTCCCCTCTTTCCTCCTCCACTGCTTTGGTGATCCTGAAGGCAGATATGGGGATGAGGTGTCCTTCATCTGGGTCTCTGAATAATCCCAATGAGCAGAGGTCCCTGCGGACCTCCAGTGAACATGTAGTGGGAGCAGGAATTAAACTTTGGTGGTTTTAAGTAACTGAGATTGACCTCGGCACAACCCAGCCTATCCCGACTGATACAGTGGCATTTTACATCTGAATTCTTCAGAGACAACCTCTAGAGCTGACATCCTACATAGCTGAGTTTAGGGGGCAGGGAAGTCCTTGCTGAGTGGTTCTGTGAGGATAAGCTAGTGACACAGACCAAACGAAAACCTTTCTAAGTCAAGGCTGTGAGAGGTGAGAAGAAAGAACTGTAGCAGAGGAGGAGTGTTTCCATTCAAGGTGTGGAATTATCCCTTGCAATCACTTGGGCACAAAATCCAGTAATTTACCACTGTGGCATTCTCTTGTCTCCCAAGAGGAAAGCAGAACGCTTTCTTTCTAGAAAAATATTGACCTTTTCTATCACACAGACAGACTAGCAGCAATTTAACTATGATTCCTGTAGTTCATCCCCCCAGGACATCATCTGTGCGAGGGAGAATATTGATTTTTATCTTTTTAAAAAATAAACTTGCTAAAATAAGCACCGTGGTGATGGTTTTGTTTGGCTTTGTTTTTAATGCAGAAGCAGGGTGAATATTTTTTTAAACAGACAATGAATTACAGGATCAGGATTATATGAAAGGGATGGGAAATGTGTGAGCTTTCAGACAGCAAATCCACCAAGAATAAAATACCACCACTTTACTTTTGTATCCTGGGACATCCGATGCTTTAAATATAGATGCAGTTCAGTCCCTCTTAATGAACTTCACATCTGCATCTCTGGGCAGTTCCAGCAGGGCATATGCTTTACTGGGAAAAGAGACTGTCTGGAGGCTTGGGTGGACCTAATTGCTCTTTCCAAGTGTCTAGCCCAACAATCCTGCTTCATTTGTGTGCATTCCGATGCACGGCCAGCTGCGAGGGCAAGGGAGTCAGAGACTGCCGTGGCATAGGAAGAGTTCAAGTGAAAAAGTTGCATCCAGTTGACAAAGTTCACAACAGGGGCTTCTTAATGAGACCAACGCCCCCTTCCTCTTAATCCATGCATATAGCTTCCAGCGAAAACTGAGCTGCAAAATGGAGAAGTTCATTTCTGGCATTACCCCTTTCTCATGCCTCACTAGATTTTATTCTGGCTTACCCCAGAAACAACGTACCACTCGACAGGCCACAGTAGCATTAACTGGGATCTTTTAGACGGTTTAAGTGGTTACTCACCCTTAATATCTATTGTCCAGAAAGGGCCTCCCAGCTCTGCCCCGGAGCTGCATCAGATAACACAGGCACCCTTGAGCATTTGCTCTATTTCCAGCAACACAAGCAAGGAGTGTTAAGTCACCCCTCATTGTGGGGAGTATCTTCCATCACAGATAATTTCAACGTGAAGCACTAAATGAGGTCTAAGGGGGTTATCTTTAACACACCATTCCCCTCACCAGGCTAGAAATACTGCACATACTTTACATTACAGCACGTGCTCGCTTATGCTATTGCAGAATTCCTCTTTCTACTCCCACATGAAAAACAAGAAACTGCCCACTATATAGATGGAAAAGTTGGAGACAGAAGGAGAGAGATAGCCACACAAAGCTCACATAAATGTTTTATTGCAGCAAAACAGAATTTTGTCATTCTGTGAATCTTCCCGTGTAATAAAGTTTTTTCTTACAATGCTGTCTTGATCCAGATGTGAGGCCCTGGCTGGAAGCTGGTCCATTCCCCTTCTACAGCAGATTAAGTCCACAACCCAACCATTTCCCTTACCAGGGCCACTATGCACCTGTCCTGTGTATCCCAGGGCCAGTTATGGGACAACTAGCCACAGCCACTATATCATGATGCCCACAAAATTATTCAAATTAACCCATCCACACGGAGCCCATGAGCTCTCACTAATCCCAACCCCCTTGCCATACAGAAGCTGCCCATACAGCTCCAGCTGGCTGTTGGCCTGTCCCTGGGTGACTCTGACTGGTAGCCTTCTCATATTCCCCACTGTAAGTAGCAAAGAGTTTTGCCTTTCGTCTACCTGAGTGTCAGTGTGTTGTGTCCCGCCATCAAAAGCACCTTTTAAATTACATAAAACACCCTGAAGAACTGAGTAGATCCACTTTTTCCCACAGTCCTCTCCTGGATCAATATCAAATACACAGGCCTCTTCCGGCCTCACAGCCATTGGGCTGCCCCGACCAATTAGAAGCATTCAACCTGCTTGCTGAAAACTAGTTAAGACAGCTAAGTAAACACGACCGCAGACCGCCACCATTCACACACTTCACATTAGTGGCTTCAGCTACTAGCCTGGGGACATGCAGAAATTGTGTCTATTTCCACTCACCTTATCAACTCAGTGTATAGCACAGTTCTTATCATATTCACGTGTGCTCAATAAATGCATGGCATGCAGGGTCCAAACAAAGCACAGAAAAATGTAGTGGTTCATTCAGAAATTCAACACAGATCTGATGGCTGTCTGCTATGTTCCAGGCACCTGGGTTTCAGAAGTGATGATAACATTGTGCACTTTCATATCTAAGAGGCTACTAGCAATGTGCAAACATTAAGGAGTTCTTGCTAGGGGGCCACGCCATTCAGTGATTTAGTTCAACACTTATTTGAGTGCAAGACTCACCTCCTGAATGGACCATTCCCTGGCCTCCCCAGGAGAGGCGTCCATCACCTTGTATTATATCCATTTGCTGACCTTGAGCTCCCTGAGAGCAAGGACCATCTCTAATGCATCTTCATCCCCCCATAGCCCCCTAGCAGAGTATAGCTCCATCCTCAGCTAGCGCCCAGCAAGTACTGGTTGAATGAGTGGATAATAAATAAATAAATTCCCTACCACGTGCCTCCTGCTGTGTGCTTGCTGAGAGAGGTGATGGGGCGGGGAAGACACAAAAGCGGTGGTTCTCAGACTGGAGTGTGCATCCGGATCCCCTGGAGGACTTGTGAAAAACGCAGGCTCCCAGGATCCAAACCCCGTCTCTGATTCTGTAGGTCTGGGAGAAAGCCTGAGAATGGGCATTTCCCACAGGGGACACTGACACTGCAGATGCAGAAACCACACTGTGAGAATTGCTGGTCTCAAGGAAGGACTTGGTGTGGCCTCCTGGTGTCAGAGAGCTTACTGTGAACAGATGCTTACACAGAGGAAACAAGGAGGGGAAAAAAGCACAACTGGCAGATGATAACAAGCTTATTTTTAAAATTCCACAAACAGTGGACACAATAAATAGAGGATATATCAAGCCTGACTTCATTAACATCTTTTAAAGAGAAGGAAACAAATCTTCAGAAGCCGAATGACGTTTCAGAGGTCAAACCGCAATGGGCTGTGCTTACAGGAGAAAGGCTTTCCCGCGGGCACCAAATGACATGCACAGAAATGTCCCTGTCTTTATCCATCACAGGCCCAAACTAGCTACAACCAAATTTCCATCAACAGTAAAATTAATACATAAAGTGAAGTATATGTTTATACAAAGGAATATCACATAGCAGTTTAAAAAAAAAAAAAACCACAGCAACATCAATGAATCTCACAGATATTGAATGAAAGAAGTCAGACACAGAAGAGTACATTCTGTTTAAGTCTATTTATACAAACTTCAAAGAGAGGCAAAACAAATCTCTCTTACTTTGGGGGAACATGGAGCCAAAATAATTGGAAAGGGAAATGAGGGAATTTTCCGGGGTGCTGTGATATTCTACCGCTTGATGTGAGTGGGGGTTACAAGGCTCACTGTGATATTTTTGCATTTTTCTGCCTGTATGTTATACTTTAAAACACAGATTAAAAAAAAAAGAAGAAGAAGACCAGAGGGAAAAAAAAAGTGGTTGAAAGGAAAAAATAGAAGTGGAGCTAAACCTGTGAGTCAATTCCCTGTGCTGGGAGCTGGCACAGAATCTCCTCCCAGAACAGCACGGAGGTGGCGGGAAGCTTTTCCAAGGAGGCAGAGAGGGGACAGGGATCACTCCAGAAAGCCTAATTCCAGGCCAATTCCACAGGCCCAGCAACTGAAATGATCAGATCACCTTAAAAGTGTAATACCTAAATTAATCTTTGACATGAGAATCATAGAGCTGGAACACACCTAGGAGATCATAAAAGTTCAGAAGAAGATTTTATAGCAAAATTTCTTAGCGTCTTTCACATAAACCAGCTCAGTATTTGTCTCTGCTGGGAGCTTGGTGAGGTGGGCCAGGGGCAGATGTCTTTCTTGGCTCAATTTCCTCCCCTATAAAAATGTTTTCTCACTGGATTCTGTAACCTTTCTCAACATCGAGGAAGACAGGGTTTTATTTAGGTCTCAGCTCAGAAGAAAACTCATTCTTTCTTCTAAACTCCATTGTTCTGATACATTTTCACAAACGACAAAGGAACCCAAGTGATCTGGAGGTGTCAATACCAAATCCTTTCTTGGGAGATCAGACTGTGTTTGTCCCAACATTTCTGTAAGTGAAGCTGCCCACCAGCTCTGCAGGCTGTTGTAAACATCTGGCTGGTTCAGAAATACAGCCTCCTAACTGAGCTATTACAGTAAATGGTCTAGACAGCGCGACTAGAACTCTTCACTTTTTTACACTTCATAAACCTGTATGTAAGTGCAGGTGAAGGCAGTCGTAAATATAAAAACCACCAGAGCGGAATGGCCTTTGATTCTTTGTTTATCACAGGCTAATTAAAACACAAGCCGAACATAACTCAGTCCTTTAATGGAAGTTACCAGATGTGTTATAACTTGACCCTGCTCAGTATGAAGTCCGTGTATAATAACTATAATTTTTTATTTAGTACAGCAGCCCTGCTATAGTTGAGGGTGTGTCTTTCTTTTGATTACAAGGTCCACATTTTAAGGAGGGGGGAAGAGGATGGTTAACTACTGAGAACATGTTCTCTGGGCACTGAAACTATGATTAATATAAGCGCTGTCCAGGAGTGAATTCCTGGATGCCCTGCATGCTATAGTTATCCACCGTGGTGGAGACACATTTTCACTGGAAGTATAATTACTGACTTTTAAAAGTCACCTTTCATCCCAAGGAACCCCGGCTCTCTCTAAAGCGTTAGAGAGCCATTACAAATTACAGTTAGAGTAATAGCTTCGACCATTCAGCCATCACTTAAGAAGCACTTCAGCTGCCTACAGCAGGAAAGGTCAGCCTTGCGGAGGCCGCCTCTCCTTAGTCAGGAGTCCATGTGGATCTTTTTCCTGTGGGGTGGCCCTGGTGAATGGCCAAGGAACTTTAAGATTTGCAACTGGCCACACATTCCTGTATACCGGTGCCACAAACACTTGGGCATCCAAGATGCACAATTCCATCATGCTATTAGTGGGGCCAGAAAGGGCATTATTCCAGCTGCAGGATGCCAGCCCTCAAATGCCAACCCCTGACTCACCTGAACCCTAGACTCATTCCCATTGGACATCTCCATTTGGATGCCCCCCACCCCGCAGCCCCTGGCACTTAAAACTCAACTTTTCCAAAATGGAATTGATCATATTTTCAGGGAAACCACTCTTACGTTCCACAACTCAGTTTGCCAAATCCCAAAACCTCAGCTTCATCCTTGATTCTTCCTCTCTTCATACTCACACTGTACTCAAAATCTATCAATTCTACCTCTTTCTTTCTGACCCACACTTCCACCATTATCTTCCATCCAGTTCAGGTTGTCATTTTATCTCATTCTCTAAAATAAGGGCTCTCAACCAAGGATAATTTTCACACACCCCCTACCACATCAGGAGACATTCGGCAATGTCTGGAGACATTTTTGGTTGTTACAACCAGGGGCTTAAGGAGGTGCTACTGACAACTAGTGAGTAGAGGCCTGGGATGCCGCTAAACATCCTTCCATACACAGGACAGACCCCACCACAAAGAAGTATGAGTCCAAAATGTCAGCACCGAGGTTAAGAAACCTTGACCTAAAACATCTCCATGCTAAAGTGCCAGGGCCAGCTGATAAAACACAAATCTTAATATGCAACTGTCCTACTCAAAACCCTTTGCTTTGGTTTGCATACTTGTCCCCTCCAAAACTCATGTTGAAATTTAATCCCCAATATGGCAATACTGAGAGGTAGGGCCATTAAGAGGTGATTGGTTCATGAGGGCTCTGCCTTCAGGAATGGATTAATTCATTCATGGATTAATGGGCTTATGGATTAATGGGTTATCATGGGAGTGGGACTGGTGGATTTACAAGGAGAGGAAGAGACACCTGAGCTAGCATGTGAGCACATGAGCATGCTCAGCCCCTCACCATGAGATGCCTTGTGCCACTTCAAGACTCTGCAGAGTCCTCACCAGCAAGAAGGCCTTTGCCAGATACAGACTCTCACCTTGGACTTCTCAGCCTCTGTAACTGTAAGAAATAAATTCTTTTTTTAATAAATTACCCAGTTTCAGGTATGCTGTCATAAGCAACAGAAAACAGACTGAGATACTCTTCAAATGCCATTGCTCTTAGAATAAAGCCCCCCATCTCTGGCATGCCCCCCAAGGCCCTTCACCACCTGCCCCTGGCCTGTCTTCTCAGCCTCGTTTGGAATTGCTCTCACCAGCCTTCCCCACAGGCTCCACACTCCAGTTGTCCACCCCAAGATTCTTGCACTTCCTTGAACTTCCTGAGCCTCTGCCTGAATTTCTCCACCCAAGCTCACTGAGTTCACCCATACTGAGCAAACTCTTAACCTGCAGATTTCAGCCCAGACTAATCTCCTATACTAGGCATGGCCCAGGCCCTCCCATGGCCCAGGCTTTTGTACCATCCCTTTCCTTGACCATGTGTTACCATTGAGTTCCGCGCATGCTTCCTGTGAGCAGGGGACTTTGTCTATCTGTCCCCTGCGGCTCTATCTTGTGTTTGCTTTGCAGTAAGGCACTTGATGCATGTTCACTGAAATAGTTAATGCACAATACCATATTACACTAGAGTTGGTCTCTGGGGGTGTTTAGATTTGGCAACTCAGTCAAACAAAACCGTGTATCTTAAACAAATAATTTTTTATATTTTGATTTATTCATTAAATCTGTGTCCCAGACACTTGGAAAGGGCTTTAAAGTCATTTACTGCAACCTCCCATCTGATGCCCATGTCTCCTTTACCCAACTTCCCTGTGTTTGTACACTCACACACACATGCATACACATACTTACATGACCACACATATGTGTGTGCATATATATGCACAAACACACCTGTGTGCACATGTACA
Source organism: Varecia variegata (assembly GCA_028533085.1). Lineage (NCBI taxonomy): Eukaryota > Metazoa > Chordata > Mammalia > Primates > Lemuridae > Varecia > Varecia variegata. Next base: position 12,604,004 of record CM052438.1, read on the forward strand.
CCCATGTGCACACACAACCACACATGCACACAAACACACACATACACACATGAACATATACATAGAGCCTACGACAACCAGCCTTAACTTGAACGCATCTAGTAACAGGGGAATCACCTCCTTTGAAACAGTCAGTTCTATATTTGGCAAACATTTTTAGAAAGTATTTTTTATATACTGATCCCTAATGTGTCTTCCCAAAGCTCTTATCCACTTGTTAGTTGCAGCATCTGTGGTCATTCAAGACAAGCCAAACCGCTCTTTCTTCTACTTGACAGACAGACCTTCAGCCTCTCCTGGTCTCCCTCCCATAGCCACTTGTCCAGTGTTTCTCTTTTTATGGTTCTTGTCTGAACCAGCTCCACCTGGTCAAGTTCTCTCTCAAGATGACTTTGGAACAGTGGTTGGTATCCCATAGCTAGTTAGCCTCCCGAATTATTACCAAATCTTTAAAGGGTAACATGGCAATATCTACCAAAATTGACAATGCACATGCCCTTTGATGCAATAATGTACATTTCCAGTAAGTTATGCTCAGGTGCTCAAAGGCACATGAACAAGGATGTTAACATTGTAGTGCCATTTTCAAAGGCAAAAGATTGGAACGTTCTTAAGTGTCCATCTTTAGAGGACAGGTTCCCAAACAATGGCCTATCCACATAATAGAATGCCAGACCACTGCTAGAAAGAATGATGTGCCTCTCAACATGCTGAAGTGGGACAGACTGCAAGGTATGTCATTACATGCAAAACCTAAACTTCAGAACAATGTGTTTTGGTATACTCCTAGAGTATAGAAGAGGGATGGAAAGGAGAAGAAAAAGAGAAAGTGAGAGATGCTACAAAGAAGAAAATGCACTATTTTGATTCCTTTTTCTAGTCTTCCTTTCACCCTAATCTGCAGCAAAATAAGACCAGGGAAGACAAGCAAGTAACTTAAATGTCACCTTAACCATCAGGGAAGAACCACAATGTTAGAGAGAGCCCTTTGGTTCTCCTTCAAAAATTGCAACTTTCCTGGACCCAATACCAGAGTCTTTTTTTTTTTTTTGTGAACTAAATGTGATCTAATTAGCTGACTTAACACAGCTAAATCCACTAGAGGAGTAGAGTGGGGTTAGATAAAATAAAGGAGATGTGAATTTATTCAAGTAATGTACAGGGAGATGTGAATTTATTCAAGTAATATACAGTACTTCTCTAGAAAAGGATTACTTCCTTGAATTAAAGTAGTGATCTTTCCTGTGAGTTGACTTGCCAAAGATAATTAAGGTTTACAACTGATTAGGAGCCAGGCACCAATGCACAGCAATCCAAAACTTATATTCAATTGACTGCTCATAAGTCTCTTTCCTAGGTGGTTCGAAAAAGCCAAAACCTGCTAATTTTAACTAGCTTTTTTGTAAGGTTTTTAAGAATTAAGAGAATATTCTGTGTAGTATTATTATTTATTTCTATATAATGTTGGCTAGAAAAGTAAGTTTCCCAACACCCACCCATCTTTGAAAACGGATCATCATTTAAACTTGAAATATTGTCCTTACAGCAACAACAACAATGACAAAAGCCTACTTCTCTGTCAAGGAAATAAGGAGAGGTCAGATGTATTTTGAGTCTCAGAGGCGACTTATTAATAGTAATTTTTATACTAAGTAATATGTATTAAAGACATTTTCAAAGTTGGACCACCACATATCTTTGTGTACATGAGAAAAATCATACCAAATCCCAACCACTAGCAGAATTCCCAATGTTTCCTATTAGGAGAGACCTATTGTCAACAAGGCACATCTATCAGCATCAATACTCACTGAAGAGACGTCAAAGGCATTTGGAGGTGAAGACAGTCTGTGAAATGCGTTGAGCTTACTGAATTTTGATCCTGATTGGGACCATACATCTGGGGAACTTGAAAGGACAGAAAGATGAGTGGTGAAAAGTACTTTGGCCAAGGTAAATGATGAGATGGTATTCTGTGAGATGTCACTTTTTCCGCATAAGAATTGTTTTAGCAGAACACTGCTCTTTCTCACTTTGTGTATTACTACCAAAACACACAAAAATATTACCACCATTTGCTGAGGAGATGGTTCAATTTAGCTTCTGCAACATCCTTGTTCTCTCTCTCCACTCCAGGTCTCAGTTTCTGTGTGTGCATGTAATTAATACTTGCACTTAAGTAGTTCGGGATATAAAATAAAGGGATCCTTTCAATATTCAAATTAAATGAGCAGCAGACCCTACCACCCAGCAGGAAGATATCATATCTCTCCCCTCCCCAGAATCTCCCTCCTGTGTTAAATCTCAGAAAATCCAGAAATGTTTTCTGGGTTTGCAAGGTAAGTCCTAGCTATATTCTTGCAGAAGAGAGAGCTCCTACAACCAAGGAGTCCCATTCTCTGCTGTTGGAGGTTCTGCAATGATCTATTATTGCCTCCGCCAAACTGTGCATGCTCCCTGTGACCTGGAGAGACCACTCAGAGGGCTGTGAGCTCTATTACTCACTCAGCAAGAGGTGAAATCAGGGTAGAAGAAGACATCTCTCTTCCCCAGGAGTAGGCTTGATTCTCATTTGCTCTACCCTTGTACAGCTAGGGAATTATGCAACTCTGTTGGTACACAAACACACACAAACACACACACACACATACACACAGAGAAGTTCCCCCATGCCAGATCCTTGATGCCAGGTGAGCCTGAGGAGGTTTTCACACTCAAACCCCCTTCTTTCTCCACATCTGTGCTGCAGCCCTGAGCAAATCCCTCCCAATACCCCAAAGTCTTAGGGGAAAATTAAGTCTCTTACACATTAAAAAAAAAGGGATTCAATATTGAGTTCTCCATAAACTCAATACTCTTAAATTTCATCACCCCTGATGCTATGATCTTTGTAATTTCAACATTATACACCTGGCCTTGTCACATTGTGTCATTTTTGGAATAAGAGGGGGCAAATGAAGCTGATCTGTATTTAACAGACAGCTATTTACATGCCAGAATTCAGTTTTATTTTGGGTAAGTTAAAAGATGACTTTATTTATCAGATAACCTGAGTTTCCAAAACCTAGCATTCAGTTAAACTATCCATCATTTTTCTTTTTTTTCCAGACAAAAACTATTCATTCCTTCAGCTGGGGTCTTAGACTTACCTATTTCTTCAAACGTACATCTTCCTGTGCTGGGGGTGTAAGGACAGAGGGAAAACAAGGCACAGCTCTAGACTCTCTCAAGGTCACATTCTGACAATGAGGACAAAAGCCATCCAGAAACAGTACATGGTACATGTACATGGGCTGAGCCTCCACAATTCTTCTGTCTCCACCAGGTATGAGAATGATGTTCAAATGCCTAGCTAATGACATCTATATCCCTGACACCCAGCACACAGAGGTGTTCAAGATATGTTGGTAAACAAGTCAAATGAATAAATGAATTATGCACATCGCAGAACACTAGAACAGCCTTGACAATTCACAATGATCATGAAAACACCCTCATCAATTGAGTCAGCCACTAGTCTGCCAGCAAGAATGCAATGAGAATGAAATAATGGCCCTGAATCTTCTATTTTGATTCATATATTAACATCAGGAAACTGGGATTAGACAACCACCCATGCTTTGCACAGAAAGTCTCATAATTGTAAAAATTAGCTTTGATATTAAGATTTAACTTTAAGTTTAGCTGAAACCTAGCCCACCGTCAGGTGCTTTAGCTGGTGTGGATTTAAAGACTGGATTTTTCTAAAATATAATTAACACTCCTCTAATACTTCTTCTGAGTCTGCTTAGGTCATCTGATGAATCCAGCTACGGGAAAGAAATTATTTAACCCATAGGCTTTGAAAATCAGCCAAGGATACCATCTTATATATTCATTTGTATCTGTGAAAAAATCCTTCCAGCAGTCCAAGAGTTAAGCAGTATTCCTGTCATGTTTGCCCCGAACTTGCCCAGTTAAATTGCAACAGCATGGGTCTCCATAATTATCTAATTGTTAGTGTTGTGCCTTTACGTAATTTATGATGTAGCATTAAAGTCTGACCCTGGGTTTGAAATGAAGTGCAGTACTGCTGACATCCAAGCTCAAATTAGTAGGTAAGCACCCAATTAACGATTATGCTTCTGAGCTTTCATTTCCATCTGACCACACTGCTACGCTAATCAGTTTTCTAAGCCTTTCACCTTCCCCATAACTAACAAGCGTTTCTCCTGCTTTTTATGTCTGTGGATGCCCTGCATCCTCATAAAAATCTCTCCAAGACTGCTGTCTTTAAGATTGCTGCCAAAAATGGCTGTCCACAAGTCAGCTGTCCGGCTCTGATGCCCTTTGATGGCAAAACCAAAGGTCCTATTTCCCTCTTTGGAAAAGAGATAATCTCGGCAGAATACTTAGAGTCTGTTGATGACTTCCATTGGCTCCTGGAATCACTCGAAGTGAAGGATGGAGCCATTTGGATATTTAGATCATGGAGTCTGAATACTCTCAAGCAAGGGACCTACCAAAATCCCCACCATTCATCTGACCACTGGGAAAAGAAGAGAGTAAGCAGTAGGGGGAAAATCAGATGTTAGTCCCTTTTCCAACTACACACCTCCTTGGCTATTCTCCCTGTACCTCCTGGACAACTCTCCCCATTCCCTCCACCCATCTTACCTGCATCTACACAGCAGCAACTGAGCATAAAATACTAGAGTATTTTCAGAGATCCAAGGTATCATTACACTGACCTTAGTACCTGTACAAGGAAGACATTTAATAAACATATATGAATGCTAAAATGAGCATCTTCACAGGGCAGTGACCTGATAATCACCGCAGATGGGTGCAGTTGTTTATGAGACCATGTCTCCTGTCTTCACACCCATTGTTCCTTCTAGGACCTGTATCACTTGTATTTGGATTCCTAGTTAGCCAAACCACTCCAGCCTCAGCTTGTAACATAAGAGCTGCAAATTCATTTAGAATCCCCCAAACATGCAAAATCTGCATTTAGAATCCCTGTAACTACTTTCCATAACCTAAGATATACCAATAATTGCCTTCTACTCTAGATTCACCAACTTTCCTACCCAACATAGACACCGTCCTGTCCCATCCATGTTTGTTCTAACCATAATGCCAAGAACTTCATCCAACATCAGTGGCTTTCAAACCCTAGTACCAGAAGCTTGTTTTTGTTTTTTTATTTCTAATCAAACTTATGCATAACTATTACTCCAATATAAAAATCTCATTATGAAAAAATGATTTTTAAAAAAAAAAGCTCTTCTGGTGAGAATGCAGCTGAAACCCACCACCACTATGGTGTCATCTGAAGACACACTGCCCACACAGTTTGAAAACCACTCTCCTGAGAGAGACTATGGAAGAACAGAGATCAGGTGATAGTAAAGATTTAATTTGCTTAGTGTTTCCTGTCTTTTTTCAGTTGTCCAAAGTGGTCTCACACTCATTGACTACAAAGGTTTTTTTTTTTTTTTTTTTTTTTTTTTTTTTTGAGACAGAGTCTCACTTTGTTGCCCGGGCTAGAGTGAGTGCCGTGGCGTCAGCCTAGCTCACAGCAACCTCAAACTCCTGGGCTCAAGCGATCCTACTGCCTCAGCCTCCCGAGTAGCTGGGACTACAGGCATGTGCCAC